>CM055124.1:141392373-141992373 GCA_029206835.1 Rana muscosa | reverse complement strand
ACTTTGACATGTGTTAGTAAAACTGTATGTAGTGGCCTCAGCCCCCCGTCCCCTTGTTAATAAAACGGCTGGCTTGTCGAGGAGGATGAGGTTCACTACGGCCTATGTCCTCTAATGTGCAGAGGTGAAGGCCAAACACTTATTTTACCTTTTGGGCCTGTGTTCTGGATGGAGCCTCCGTTTCTCCTGTGGAAGTTTGACTGTCAGTAATAGAGCCCCACACCATAAAAAGTCCAACACTCCTTTATTCTTCTTGACAAGTGAACAACATCAGTTGAACTTTTGAATAAACAGACAGGGTGTGGATACGAGTAGGTCCAGGCACAATGGACTCTCCTTCCTATTCCTTCTAGTGCAAATAGGCTTGGCGCACGGTCTCTGCCACCGACCGTTAGATTGGTCGCTGACACCGACCGTGTGAACTGTTGAGGCCCCTGCCACAGGCCTAATAGCAGGTCTCTGCCACCGACCTGAGTGAATTGGATGAACCGCTGCCACCGGTCACAGAACATTGAACCACCTTCCTAGATGAATTGGCCCTTGTTGGGAAAAGACATCCATCCGGACGGTCTCCAGAGGTCCACCCCGCACTGGCAATATGCTGTACCAGCTCTTCGGGAGGATCCCCTCTCTGGTCCGACACCCGGGGCACCTTTTAGGACGATCCCTCCCTCGCGGGACCCAGTGGCAGGTACTGGGCCCCAGGCCTCCGGCTGAGTACCTCACCCCAGACTGAAGGTGTCTGGGATGGAACACGAACTCCACGTGTAAAGGCCAAGGGTGCCTGGACACCGATCACGGACAGCAGCCCTTAGGCTAAAGGTGCCTGGGACTCGGACCTCGTGGTGAAGATGTCCGCCCCCTTTATACCCTCTCATAGCAAGCACAGCGGGTTCCCCGCCCCGCAGTGCAGCTGCTGCGAGAGGTCACAAAGGGTACGGCACTGCAGTGATGGTTCAACCCCGGCCCAAGGTGACAGCGCCACCTACTGAGCCGCAGGGAACTAAACACCACTGATGTCCTCGCACAAATAAAACACAGCCCTACTGTACCAATTAGTGCATCTGGGTCATACTACCACCCAGATGTTGCCCCTAAATAGTACATACCCGCTACATGTACATATCATTGTATCTACTTAGTGTATCCAGGTGGACCATACCTTTTGTTTTTTCAGAACAACTTGGTTATGGATATTTTCAGAACTTTTCTATTAGCAAAGCAAAACTGACACAAAATAGTAAAAAAAAGAAGAAGAAAATCCTTATAATTTATCTGTATATTCCTTGCTATTACCATAACCTACCAGCAAAAGTTCCCAACGATCACAGCGCTACCATATGTGTAAATGAATTGTTTGTACTTGTAGTAGGGCCCAGAAACAATACAGTGCATTTTTGCATTTTGCTGTTTTTTTTCCTACATAAAACACACTGATACTAATAAAAAAAAATGTAAATACTCTGATGCTGCCCTTTGACTTTGACCATGGCCTTGACCCTGACCCTAACTGACACTGATTTAGATCAAGCCCTGATCTAGATTTTTATTTATTTTTCTTTACACATACTTCTTTGTTTACATTTTTCTCCTCTAGCAAGGAGACAAAAAGCACTGGGTCAAGCTACACAGTGACTGATCACTGTGATAGCCAGTCAGAGTTTTACAGTGATCAGGAATGGAGCCTCCCAAGTCACGATCACTGGTACAGAACATTTTCTGTGCTAGGAGTGCATTCCCAGCACAAAGACAAGTACGCATATATAGATGGAGGACCCTATGGATAAAGACAAACAAATAGCCAAATTTAAGAGAGCAATTTTTATAGGTAACCGAACAGTTTTCCTATACCTTAAGAAAAGGATTTTTTTTTTTTAAGGACAGTGAGTTGCACAACTCTAAGGTCTGGAAGAAACCATCTATGTCAAACTTGAATAACCATCCCTAAACGGATTTGTGCCTTCAGCACATTTCACCTTTAACCACTTGCTTACTGGGCACTTAAACCCCCCACCTACCCAGACCAATTTTCAGCTTTCAGCGCTCTCACTCTTTCAATAACAATTGCGCGGTCATACAACATTGTACCCAAATGAAATTTTTATAATTTTTTTTCCCACAAATAGAGCTTTCTTTTGGTGGTATTTGATCACCTCTGCGTTTTTTATTTTTGTTAAAATTTTTTAATACAGATTAAAAAATAAATAAATACAAAACCGTTTTATATTTTGTTATAAAATTTTGCAAACTGGTAATTTTTCTCCTTCATTGATGTACGCAGATGAGGCTGCACACTGATGGGCTGCACTGGTGGGCACTGAGAGGTGACACTGAAGGGCATTGATAGGTGGCACTGGTGGACACTGAGAGGTGGTACTAATAGGTGGCACTGATGGGTGTCAATGATGGGCACTGATCAGCACTGGTAGGTGAGACTGATGGGCAGCACTGCTAGGTGGCACTGATTGGCAACACTGGTGGGCATTGATTGGCACTCGTAGGCATTGATATGTGGCACTGTTTTGCACTGGTGGGCACTGGCAGGCGGCAGTGGTGAGGCAGATGTGCCTCTTCCACTGGGGACCGATGTCCCTTACACAAAAGCCGGTGATCAGCTTTTTTTTTTTTTCTCCTTACGCTGTCAGCATGAGGAAAAAAAAAAAACGATTACCGAGCTTTGTTTACATCACGTGATCAGCTGTCATTGGCTGACAGCTGATCACGTGGTAAGGGGCCGAGACCGGCCCCTTACTCGGATCTGTGATCACCCGAGTCTCAGTGACTCTGTGATCACAGCACGCGCAAAGGGGAGGACGTCTATTGACGGCCTTCCGGAAATTCAGGTCCGCGCTGTAGCCGTCATTCGGCTATAGCGCGGACAGCAAGTGGTTAAACTTCATCCTGCCAGTTTGACAACAATTCATACCTCTAGCACACATATGTGAATGGGAGGATTAACACCTATGTAAACTTCCTGTCACCAAATATGCAATATTGTAACTAGAAAAGAGTGGTTCTACGACTCTTACACCTCGCCTTTTGTCCCTGGACAATCAACATCTGCCTTGACACATTCCAGGGTGATTGGATTAAGGCGTCTGCTTCCTGGTGGATATAAAAACGTGTAATTTTCATGGCACTCATCAAAATTAAATAAGTGGCTTGGATAAGCTGTAAAAGGTTTTTCGAATTATAGAAGTCCAACTGAATGTAACTAACTATTACTAGTTATAGCATGACTTGGATAAATGAGAACTTTCACCGAAACTTTGGCTTCTGGCTTGTAAATGTAATCTGTTCCATATTTAATACTATTATACCAAGGACCATATTTATAAAGCAACCAATGTGACATTCACCAAACATTCACTGGTGGTGAATCAATCACTATAATTTTAAAACACATGCACCTTGATGATTCACCTGCAGTGAATGTTTGCCAAATGTCAGTTTCACTGCATTAGATATAAATGACACCTCTAAATGATGTGGGCTTTAAAATGCTCAACGTTTTGTTATTGCGACTCTTGCTTTGCATTATTTAAAACTTGACCAAATGTGAATCCGCCCCTCACTCCAAATTACTGAGTTCAGGTGTTTTGAAGAGTCTGGTGTGGAGGAACTCAAGTAGTCTTTCGTAGAATTTAGAATGCTGATTGTAAAACAAGTGTTGTTATTCAACATAAGTACCTGACCTCACAAATGTTCTTTTGGCTGAATAGAGAGCGCCTCCCCCCAAAAGTTTAATTTCCCTTTCTTATCCTACCTCCTAGAGGTCTGCACAAAGCTTGAGGTAAAATTTCAAACCGCTTATCTCTTCAGATTTACTACAGTGGACTTTTAATTTCCCTAACTTCTGGGAAGCTGAGGGGAAGCGATGATTCTTTCTTTATGACACTGGTGCAAAACGGTGTTTTATGCATGATATTTACCTGTAAAACCTCCCTTGTGTAGACATCTAAAAGCTTTGAGGCTGTTGCTGGGTGCCACCATCTTGAATGTGATGCCATCAGCCCCAGCAGAGCTAAGTGTCACACTGTAGTATTCCCCTTCACTTCTCATCTGGCAGCTACATAAAAAGTTATCTATGCACACGTTTTATGACGCTATAATATATATTTGTTACCATTTTATTCTGTGTCAAGTAACCAACCTACTTTTCAATACAATGCAAAAATGTTAATGCACTGCTCTTTTTGTTCCGCTGTGTTGCCCAAAGATAGTGCAGGCACATTTTCGTTGTGCATTAAAGCAGACTTTTACGTGTCTAAAATTCACATCAGCGTGCGTCTCTGCATGCTTATATGGAATCCTCTAACACTTTTTAAATTTTTTTTGTGCGACCACTTCTTGGTAGTGATGAGCCGAACACCCCCGGGTTCGGTTCGCACCAGAACCCGCGAACGGACCGAACGTTCGTACGAACATTAGAACCCTATTAAATACAATGGATGCGAACGTTCGAATTCTAAAGTGCTAATTATAACGACTATTATGCATGTTATTGTCCTAAAAAGGGTTTGGGAACCCGGGTTCTTGACCAGGGGACATGTATCAATGCAAAAAGAAGTTTTAAAAACGGTCGTTTTTCGGGAGCAGTCATTTTAATGATGCATAAAGTGAAAAAAAAAAGTCAAATATTCCTTTAAATATCGTACCTGGGGGGTGTCTAAAGTATGCCTGTGAAGTGCCACGTGTTTCCCGTGTTTAGAACTGTCCCTGCACAAAATGACACTTCTAAAGGAAAAAAAAGCCATTTAAAACTGCTTGCGGCTTTAATGTAATGTCTGGTCCCGGTAATATGGATGAAAATCTTTAAGAAAAATGGCATAGCTACCCCATGACCCCCCCCCCCCCCTACCCCAGCCCATTACCAGCCCCTTTGGGTCTTGTATGGATATTAAGGGGAACACCGCACACAAAATAAAAAAGGCCCTATATACTCTGAACAGCCGTATACAGGCGGTGCATACAAGACAGGGACTGTAGGTTTGTTCTTATGTAGAATGTGTTTGTAATTTTGAACAGGTACATTGTTTAAGTGTAGCTCCAGCCCAAAAATCTATTTTTAAACTTTTTGGAAAACATAGGTAAGGGTTATCACCCCTGTAACATTTGTTTTGCTGTCTGTGCCCCTGTTCAGAACATTTCACCTCACTTTTCCGTCCCAATGACAACTGTTTTTGAAATGTGGTGTTTTTCTTGAAACAAGGATTGGTGATAAAGCATCAGTACAGAGGAGACACCTTTCTCCCATATTAATTCTTACAGGAGAGAATTTTCCTTCCTAGGGGTAGATTTCCTCTCACTTCCTGTTGTCTTCTTGCGTTTGCAAGTAGGAGTCGTTTGTAAGTTGGATGTTTGAAAGTAGGGACCTGCCGTATATACTCTGCAGAAATAGGCCCCTTAGTTGTTGGTACAACACTGTAAGCACTCACAGTTACTCTTGGTTGGTGCTGGAACGCCCTGCTGTCAACTATTATATCAGGAATTGTAATTACATATAATTGTTGAACAGTGGTAGTAAAAATTGGGCCTTTGATGGTGGTGCTGGTGCCACAACACTGTAAGCCCTGACAGTTACTCTTGGTGGGTGCAGCAATGGGCCCTGCTGTGAATTATTAGATCAAGAATTGTAATTGCATGCCCCTGTTGAACAGGGGCTGAAAAATTGGGCCTTTCGTGGTGGTGGTGGCGTTGCCACAACACTGTAAGCCCTCAGAGTTACTCTTGGTGGGTGCAGCAATGGGCCCTGCTGTGAATTATTAGATCAAGAATTGTAATTACATGCCCCTGTTGAACAGGGGCTGAAAAATTGGGCCTTAGGCACTGGTGGCACAACACTGCAACCCCTCACAGATACTGTACTTGGAGCACAGCAATGAGCCCTGTTGCAAAGTATTGCTTCAAAAATTGTAATGACACGCCCCTGTTAAACAGGGGCTGAAAAATTGGGCCTTAGCCACTGGTGGCGGCACCCATAAACAAAAATGATCTTCCAAGCTATCATCATCAATCGTATCATTGAGGACTCGGAGGAGGAGGATAGCCAGTCAACATAACAGCACAGGCACTCAGCATCAGCATCAGTCTTGAAGGGATGTGACATGTTAAAATCAATTAGTCTGTTATATCAGCATCAGGTGTGTGGTAGCTGGTGGTGATCCAAGACTGGTTCATCTTGATGAAAGTCAGTCGATCAACCGAGTCGGTGGACAGGCGCACCCTGTGATCCGTGACAAATCCTCCAGCAGCACTGAATGTGCGTTCCGAAAGAACGCTGGATGCAGGACAGGCCAGTAGCTCAATTGCATACTGTGCAAGCTCTGGCCAGTGATCCATCCTCAAGACCCAGTAAGCCAGAGGATTTTCGGTGGGGAAGGTGTCCAAGTCTGACCTTGCCCCTAGATATTCCTGCACCATGTTTATCAGACGCTGGCGATGGTTGCTGGAACCGATCATACTTTGGGGCTGCAGACTAAAGAATTGTCTGAACGCATCGGTCAGACGGCCACCTTCCCCACCGCTCCTTCTTTGACTGGCCGAAGCCTCAGCAACTCGTTGTCCAGGACCAGGAGTTTGTAACCTCACAGTCTCTGGGAACGCGTTGCACAGACCTTTCTGCAAGGCCTCCCGGAGTTGTCTCATCCTCTGCTCCCTCTGCGACGGTAACATAAGGTCCGCAACCTTACCCTTGTACCGTGGATCAAGGAGAGTGGCCAGCCAGTAATGGTCCCTCTCCTTGATCCGAAGAATACGAGGATCCTTCCGCAGACTTTGCAGGATCAGGGAGGCCATGCAGCGTAGGTTAGCTGAGGCATTCGGTCCGGAGTCCTCTGGGTCACTAAGGACGACATGATCCGCAGCCACCTCCTCCCAGCCACGTACAAGTCCACTGGTTTCTTGGGACTGTAAATCATCCCTAAAAGACTGCTGCTGATGATGCTGAGTGCCAGCCTCCACCTCCATGCTGACACAATCCTCCTCATCCTCCTCCTCTCTCCTATTAGGCACCCATGTGGAGTCAGTGACCTCATCAACCCCTCCCTCCTCATCACTGGAGCCAATCTGGCAGTATGCTGCAGCTGCTGGAACATGACTGCCAGATTGGTGTCCTTCTTGAGCATCCCCTCTGTCTGCTCTCACGCTACTGCCTTCCTGTAGCTGGGTTTCATCATCAGACCCTTCGAAACGCTGGGCATCCTCCTGGAGCATGTACCCAACACTGTGCTCAAACAGTTCGGGGGACTCCTCAGGAGGAGGACATGGTGGGTCTAGGGAAGGAGTGACTGATGATGAGTCTGACATTGATACCAGGGAAGACGACGCTTTGGCAGCTGCTTTGCCAGTACCCTGAGCCTGGGTGAGAGAGGATGAGGAGGAGGAGGAGGGCTTGGTCATCCACTCTACCAAGTCTTCGGCATGATGTGGCTCAACATGTCCAGCTGCCGAAAAGAAGGACAAGCGTGTCCCATGGCCATGTGCTGATGACAATGCACCGCGTCCACGACCAGCACTGTTGCCCCCAGATACAGAGCCTGCTTGCCCTCTTTTATTGCCTCCTGACTGTCTGCCTCTCCTTGTTTGCCTTCCAGACATTCTAATGGATGGCCTGCAGGGAGATGGGAAAAAAGCAATAAGGGCTACCTTCAGGTGTCCTTCTCTGTCCCTTTTACTTAAGGATTTCTAAATATGGTTGAGGATGATTGCTTTCGCACAGAATAGCACAATGACAATTTCCCTGACTGTCCAAAAAACAAGGATTTCAAAGATGGTTGATGAGGAATGCTTTAGCACAGTATAGCACAAGGAGAATTTCCCTCACTGTCCTTCCCTGTCCCTAGAAACAAGGATTAGCACAGTAAACCACAGTGACACTCTCGCTACCTATAGTTTTCTGTCCCTAGAAAAAATGTTTTTTTAAAGATGGTTGATGATCAATGCTTTAGCACAGTATAGCACAATGAGAATTTCCCTCACTGTCCTTCCCTGTCCCTAGAAACAAGGATTAGCACAGTAAACCACAGTGACACTCTCGCTACCTATAGTTTTCTGTCCCTAGAAAAAATGTTTTTTTAAAGATGGTTGATGATCAATGCTTTAGCACAGTATAGCACAATGAGAATTTCCCTCACTGTCCTTCCCTGTCCCTAGAAACAAGGATTAGCACAGTAAAACACACTGACACTCTCCCTACCTATCCTTCTCTTTCCCTAAACTAAAGGAATCCAGGTTAAGCAAGAAAAAAAAATGTCACTGTCCCTGCCTATGCTTCTCTTTCCCTGCTCCGGAACACACTACACTAGGCCGCCGTGCTGGCGGCCTTTTATAGTGTGGGGCGTGTACTAAACACCCTCAGCAATAATTGGCCACAGGCATCCTGCCTGTGGCCAATCATTGCTCTCCTCGCTGCTGGCGCTGTGATTGGCCAAGCATGCGGGGTCACAGTGCATGCTTGGCCAATCACAGCGCCTGGATGACACTGCGATGGCGTAGTGCATTGTGGGCCGTTCGCGTCACTCGAATTAGACGCGAACGGCCCAAATCGTTCGATCTTCGTCGAACGATCGAACAGCCGATGTTCGAGTCGAACGTATGTTCGACTCGAACACCGAGCTCATCCCTACTTCTTGGTTTCCCTAAAGGCAGTGTTAATGTAGCCCAGGAGGCACATAATGCCCCCTGGGAAGGTAATGTCACCAGTGCCCTCAGGGAGATCTCGTTCCCAAGTTGTAAGATCTTGCAGTATTGTCATACTGCAGATTTGCAAGATAAAGCACTTGAAATCAGGCATTTCATCTGTCCAAGATCCTGCAAAAAGGTGTAAGTCTTGCAGCGCATGCGAGAAACAGGGCATCAAGAGTGACATTATGTGCTCTATCATGCATATGTTCACATATGCATGACCAGGGCTTTTTTTCAGCGGGAACGCAGTTCCGGCACTTCCTGGACTGACTGTATGTAATGTCAAGGGGTGCTGGGGTGTGCTGCAGAGTATTGATGCTCACTGCTGGCGGATCTATTCTAGCTGGAGGGGATCTATATTTGCAGGGGGGTCTATTGCTGCTGAGGAGGTCTAGTGTTGCTGGTGGGGGTCAGTTTTTGCTGAAGGAGATCTACTGTTGGGGGAGGGGTCTATTATTGAGGGCTGCCAGGGAGTCTAATGCTGGCTGTGCGGAGATCTGTTGATGCTGCCGGGAGTCTATTGTTGCTGGGGGGGATTTTGTTGTGGGTGGTACATTGTTAGGGGGATCTATTGTTGCTGGCTGAAGGGGAAACCAAATTCTATACAAATTACTTAGTACAACAAAATGATACTTGCTTCTGTATTGTCTAAAAGGGGCGGTACTGGGAGGTGGGTAGGGGATTGAACCAAGGGACGTTGCTTGGAGGTGGGTAGGGGCGGAGAAAACAAGTGACTCAGAAAAGGGGAGTTCCTGCACCTATTGTCTAAGAAAAAAAGCCATGTGCATGACAATGTTGCAAGCATATGATATGGATTTCAAAATGGCAGCCTGGGAGCAGAGGCACATTCAGCACAGAGGCGGTTTGAAAAGGGCTAAGAAGGAAAGCAAGTAACAGACACATATACAGTGGGGTAAATAATTATTTGATCCCCTGCAGATTTTGTAAGTTTGCCCACTTACAAAGAAATGAAGGGTCTATCATTTTTATCATAGGTGTATTTTAAATGATGGAGGCAGAATATCAACCAAAAATCCAGAAACAACATGATACAAATGTTATAAACCCCAAAGCATAATGTTTCAACCTCCATGCTTGACTGTAGAGATGGTATTCTTAGGGTCATAGTCAGCATTTTTCTTCCTCCAAACCCCGCGAGTCAAGTTAATGCCAAAGAACTCAATTGTGGTCTCACCTGACCACAGCACTTTCTCCCAATCCTTCTCTGAATCAGTTAGATGTTCATTGGCAAACTTCAAATGGGCCTGTACATAATTCTTAAGGAGGGGGACCTTGCCGGAGCTGCAGGATTTCAATCCATGACAACCTATTTTGTTACCAAAAGTTTGTTTGGTGACTGTGTGCTCTCAACTGCCTTGAGATCATTCACAAGCTCCTCCCGTAGTTCTGGACTGATCTTTCACATTTCTCATGATCATCCTTACCTCGTGAGGTGAAATCTTGCATGAAGCTCCAGAACGAGGGTGATTGATGGTTATTTTGTATTTCTTCCATTTGCAAATAATCGCTTTAACAGTTGTCTCATACTCATTCTTGCTGGTGGTCTTTTTTCAGCATTACGCAGGTCTACAATCTTGTCCCCGATGTCCTTTTGATGGCTCTTTGGTCTTGCCCATGATGATGAGGTTTGAATGGAAGAAAGTGATTTTGTGGACAGGTGTCTTTTATACACATACAGTGCCTTGAAAAAGTATTCACACCCCTTGAAATTTTCCACATTTTGTCATGTCACAACCAAAAACGTAAATATGTTTTATTGGGATTTTTTGTGATGCATCAACACAAAGTGGCACATAATTGTGAAGTGGAAGGAAAATGATCAATGTTTTACAAATAAATATGTGAAAAGTGTGGGGGTTATTTGTATTCAGCCCTTCTGAGTCCATACTTTGTAGAACCACCTTTTGCTGCAATTACAGCTGCAAATCTTTTTGGGGATGTCTCTACCAGCTTTGCACATCTAGAGTGAAATTTTTGCCCATTGTTCTTTGCAAAATAGCTCAAGCTCTGTCAGATTGGATGGAGAGCGTCTGTGAACAGCATTTTTCAAGTCTTGCCGCAGATTTTCAATTAGATATAGGTCTAGACTTTGACAGGGCCATTCTAACACATGACTATGCTGTGATCTAAACCATTCCATTGTAACTCTGGCTGTATGTTTAGGGTCGTTGTCCTGGTGGAAGGTGAATCTCTGCCCCAGTCTCAAGTCTTTTGCAGGTTTTCTTCTAAGATTGCTTTGTATTTGGCTCCAACCATCTTCCCATCAACTCTGACCAGCTTCCCTGCTGAAGAAAATCATCCCCACAACATGATGCTGCCACCACCATGTTTCACGGTGGGGATGGTGTGTTCAGAGTGATGTGCAGTGTTAGTTTTCCACCACATATAGCGCTTTGCTTTTAGGCCAAAAAGTTGAATTTTGGTCTCATCTGACCAGAGCACCTTCTTCCACAAAGCTTCTCCCAAACTGCAAATGGGACTTCTTATGGATTTCTTTCAACAATAGCTTTCTTCTTGCCACTCTTGTAAAAAGGCCAGATTTGTGGAATGCATGACTAATAGTTGTCCTGTGGACAGATTCTTCCACCTGAGCTGTGGGTCTCTGCAACTCCTCCAGAGTTACCATGGGCCTCTTGACTGCTTCTCCGATGAATGCTCTCCTTGCCCGGCCTGTCAGTTTAGGTGGATGGCCATGTCTTGGTAGGTTTGCAGTTGTGCCATACTCTTTCCATTTTCGGATGATGGATTGAACAGGGCTCCGTGAGATGTTCAAAGCTTGGGAGATTTTTTTTTATAACCTCACCCTGCTTTAAACTTCTCCACAACTTTATCCCTGACCTGTCTGATGTATTCCTTGGCCTTTGTGATGCTGTTTGTTCACTAAGGTTCTCTAACAAACCTCTGAGGACTTCACAGAACAGCTGTATTTATACTGAGATTACATTATACACAGGTGGACTCTATTTACTAATTAGGTGACTTCAGAAGGCAATTGGTTCCACTCAATTTTAACTTGGGGTATCAGAGTAAAGGGGGCTGAATACAAATGCACGCCACACTTTTCAGATATTTATTTCTAAAAAACAATTGAATACCATTTATCATTTTCCTTCCACTTCACAATTATGTGCCACTCTGTGTTGGTCTATCTATCACATAAAATCCCAATAAAATACATTTAAGTTTTTGGTTGTAACACGACAAAATGTGGAAATTTTCATAGGGTATGAATACTTTTTCAAGGCACTGTAACAAGTTTTCGTAAGGAGCACCTTCTTAAATTGACAGGAATTATCTGCGACCACATGAGCACATAATGTAGTCAATCTGTGGGAGCCAGAATTATTTTTGGTTGGTAAAGATCAAATACTTATTTTATTTACTGAACTGCAACTCTGTTTTTAACATTTCTATCGTGGGATTTTTTTCTGGAATTTTTGGTTTATATTCTGTCTCTATCATTTTTAAAATTCACCCATGATAACAATTATAGACCCTTAATTTCTTAGTGGGCAAACAAAATCTATAGGGGGTCAAATAATAATTTTCCCCAATGTTTTATTGTTTACAGTGCAAAAAATAAAAATCTGCAGAGGTGAACAAATACCACCGAAAAAGGAAGCTCAATTTGTGGCAAAAAAGGACGCAAATTTCGTTTGGGTACAGCGTCAATTGACCACACAATTACCAGTTAAAGCGACGCAGTGCCAAATTCTAAAAAGTGCTCTGGTCAGGAAGGGGGTAAAATCTTCCGGGGCTGAAGTGGTTAAGGCTTAACTCGTGTGTGTGGAAGCTGTATCTTTACAAGCCGCCTTATTTTTATTATTTTACTTTTTTTGCTCATTGAATACTGTGAGACTTTATTAAAAACATAATTTTTTAGATAGGATGCTTAGCTTTGACAGTTTATTTTATACTACTTTATACAAAGCAGACATTTTGTATTTGGTGGATATATGTGCATTTAAGGGGCACAAACTATATTCTGTCTGTGTCAATCTCTCTGCTATAGTGGAATGTTTTTTCTTCTGTCTACTAAGAAATATGATGGTAGGTGAAAAGGATTGGAATACTGTCTAAAGCTGGCCATATACTAGTATCATTTTCTAATCCTTAGCGTGGTCAAATTGATGTTCATTTTTGTCCGTAGTGAAGAGGCAATTCAAAGGAACAGAAAGGAATTCATTTGTTTGAGAAAAAATTTCCAAACCGTGAATGTTTTTTTGTTCAAAAAAGTAAATTCACTTCAGAAATCAAATGTTAAAAAAAAAACTTGCTTTTAAGTATTTTCTATCACCATTCATCATGTTATTGAATGTACTGATGAGAATTTTCATATGAAAGCTTGTACGAATGTGGACTATGGAGTACATCACTGCAACAAATGATAACCAATTGTATGTTCTTTTACAATTTCAAATTAGGGGTATATTTATCCTATACAATGCTGTTTTCAATCTTCAATGAGATAGAGCCACTGAATTTAAAGAATAGAGAAATAAGCAAAGCCTCAAAATTGAATAAAGTTCACACTTCTTCTTTTTCATATGTTTTTTCATATCTTCATTCTTTTTTCATATTTTTCATGTACCATTTTCATATGTATCAAAGCCTACATATATTTGAGGTCAGGAAAATGACATAAATATATTTTCGTTAAAATACTTCAATTGTATTCTTGTAAATGAACTGAACAAAATAAAACTGCATTTTTTTTAAATTGTTGTCTATTTGTCTGTTTTATAGTAAAAATGCAATGCAGAGTATTTATTAAATCCATCTACTAAATAGAAGTTTTGCATATGTTAAAGACACAGTGTTATCAGTTTGGTATTCAAAGGAATTTGAAAAGAGATTTATTACTAAGTTAACTGACATTAGCCTACTGAATTTGGTTTGGTCACAATGTTTAATTACTCCTGGGCATGAAAAAGTTAATGCAACTAACCTTGCCTAAATTGTCATTTATCTTTTTACTTTATTTGGTGTAAACGGGATTAAATTCCTGGTAAAAAGGTCTGCTAATAAGTACTTGTGTTTTGAGGTTTAACTAAACACCAAAAGAAAAAATTTAACAAAAGCCATTTACTTATTAGTTGAAGGTTACAGATAAAACAAAAGAAGTAAATGCTTAAATTAGGTGGTATTTAGCCATTGTCCTGTGACTTGTTTGTCCCTTTTTATTGATGTTGTCAGTGAGGTAATGTTAACTGTTGACACTAGTCTACTACACCTCCATTCTAGTGCGATAGATCAAAGTCATGCATACATGGATCAAAATTTGGCAGGTTTAGCAGGGACCTGACAAATGTTGATCCATGTATGGGCAGGCTAGTTGTGCACAAGTTGATTGTTTTCCCGAAGGATCAGTGCTATAGCCGTAAACACTGATCATTGTATTCTGATGGTGGGGAAAGCTCCCTGCTGTCAGAATACAATACTACAGAAGGAGGGATTCCCCCATCCACACATTTGGCTGAACAAAAAAACAAAATTAAACCTGTATGGCCAGCCCAAGGCTGGCCATACATGGATTAAAATTTGGCTGGTTCAGTAGGGACCGGCCAAATTTCTATTTATGTATAGCCACTGCAGTTGGACAAAAGTTGATCTACAAATCAACTTCTCTTCAACCACCCTGTAGGATTATTTCAGCTCAGTCAGTGCTGCAGGCTATAGATTGCAGCGCTGATCAGTGTATTCTGATGGTAGAGAAGTTTCCTCGCTATCAGAATACAAGGACACAACATGGAGGATTCCTCCATCCAGCTTGAATGTGTGGATGGGGGAATCAGGTCAGTTTTTCTGTTCAACTTGCTGGTTGAACAAAAAAAATGCCTCATCTATGGCCAACCTAGAAGAGAATCAGCTTGGGAAAAAGAAAAGCTAATGGGTAAAGAAAGAGATAGTAAAGAAACAGAAATAGGTCACATTCTTTGGACATGTCCAAAGGTTCGGAGAATCAGGACCAGGGTCTACACCTTAATATACACAGTACTGGGCTGTAACCTGCACAAGGAACAAATGGAGGTCCTACTAAATAAACCCCAAGGTGATGTTCCACATGTTGCAGCAAGATTGATAGTAAGCAGACAATTTGGTCATTCATGGAAATCCCCTGCACTGAACTTCTTAGTAGTTCACTACCGACTAATTGGTACCATGGTAAATGAGAAACTATCAGCAATCTCTTCTGATAAACATGAAAAATTTCTGAAAATTTGGTCTCCTTGGATGTCACACACCCAACTTAATTTGAGAGCATTGCATGCAGGAGTTTTACGTTAATGGATAGAATGCATTAAGGTCCAAAAAAACCTTCTTCCTTTATAACCACTTTAAAACACATCCTGGGGCTTTTAAGTCCCCCTTTTCTCTTCTGTATTTGTACTGAAAACTTAATAAAAATAATTGAACAGGAAACAGAAATATGAATACATGGCAATGTAGCCAGTTGAACTCGCATGAATGTCAAGACTTTTGAGGTAAGGGCGGAAGAGGAATGTTGAGTTTGTTCTGGGAAGTTTATCATGTAAGTCTTAAAATATTCAAGTCAATTTGTAATCCTGTTTTTTTTCACTTCATAAAATTGTGCCCCATGCTTTTTCAAACCCAAGGTATATTCAGTTTTGTAGATGGCAAAAATATAAATCATTGGTTTATGTTAGGTCTTAGGTTTGTGAATGAATTGCGCTAACTTATACCTGTGCATGCTTAATTTACTACTACTTTTGTGAACTGTAAACATCAATGTGTGTCTCAAATTCTTGCAAATATCATAAATTACCAATTAGTAACGTGCAAAAAATTCTTGCATCAAAAAATAATAATAGTCTGCGTTGTTTACGAGTCGCCGCCATTTTGTTGAAGCCGCGGCTCACACCAGTCGCAGTAAAAGCACACAACGGCCCCGGAGAGACAGAAAAACACCCGCTCACACCTGAGCAGCCCCGGAACAGTAAGTGGGGACACTGACTCGAGTATAAGCAGAGGGGGGGCATTTTTCAGCCCTAAAAAAAGGGCTGAAAAACTCAGCTTATACTCAAGTATATACAGTATTTTTTTGTATATCGATATACAGCTGTCACAGATATGACCCAGATCTTTCCCAGCCTGTCTGCAGGGTAACATAAGTAGGAGGAGCTTCAAGTCCCCTGCTTCTGGTCACAAAAAACAGCCTTTTGAATACAGATTAAAAACCAAATAATATCAAACTGTTTTAAATCGTCATACAAATATATATTTGAAATCAAATCTTTATAATTTTTTTGCCAATAACAAGGGGTTTCTGCCAGTCACAAGCTGTCACACCCCTCCAGCATGTGTCTTAGAATAAGAGGGAGGTGAAGCCTCCATTAATCTACATGTAATATCTTGCCTATTGTGTTTAGCTGGTTAGAAGGCATGGAGGAGGGAGTGGGCTGTCATTTACCACTGTGTATACACCTACATGTGTGACTCCTATAGTAACATGGGCTACTCAGATGTGATAGGGAGGAAATGCTCAGTGTAGAAACTCACTGAAAACTGAGCTTGTACAGGGTTGCAAAATCCCTAGCTGAATTGCGGACTTGGACAGAAGGCGGAGATAGAGAGCATCAGGGTTGGTCAACCAAGTTTTTTTTTTTTGCAGAATACAGAAAACGAATCTCACGGTCACTGAGTGAGTATAAACAGCATATAATACAGCATTCGTTGATAGTTTTTCTTAAAGATGTGGGTTTAGTGACACTTTAACATGATTTTCCTAAAGAGAACCTATAGCCTTTTTAAAAATAAATATTTTTAGACCTACAGTATGTAAAGGTGACCACCATAACTTCAGTCAAACAGCTAATTAAACAGTTATAGGATATAATCTGTGAACAGGTTTTACATGCTATAAATATTTGTAATTACGGCTTACCTTTTAAAAATGGCAGGATGAAATTATATTCTTTTGTGAGAAGACTTACCTTGGCTGCACTCTCCTACCACTCCATTGCTATCTCAGAGCCCTCTGAAAATACTCATTCCTTCTGGAAATGGAGGCACCTGACATGTGACAATTCTGCCGTTGCTCTTTAACTACCATGACCAGGCCTGAACACTGTCACATGGGGGGGGGGATTAACCCTGTGTAAGCTCTGACACCAGTACAGAGCATATGCTGGGTTTGTATCCTTTGCTGCTGATATCCTCGGGAAAGATGAGTATCAGTGGGTGGGGGTTGTTCCTACAAGAGAAACTGTCACTAAGCTCTGGGTGGGCAAAGTAACAGTTACTTTAAGTGTAAAAACAATTAGGACCTACACTACGGACATCAAATACACTCCCAGAGGCATATAGGTGGTTCACTTCCTCTGTGATTCACTTAGAGGTCAGACCCACAACTGCCTTGACATGTTCCCCCATGGAAGCTTAATGCATTTTGTCTTAAAGGAGAAGTCCAGCCTGAGCTTGTTTGGCTGGGATTCTCCTATGGGTCACAGGAGTGCAATTAGTTTTGCACTCCTGTGACCCGTTTTCAGCAGAGAGCGGTCTAAAGTCTGCTATCTGGTGATGTCACCAATATCAGTCCAGACACCGAATTATCCCGACTCTGGGAGTCTGGATGTGCCTGGGCTGATGGCAGTCTCAGACTCTCAGCAAGCCACTGAGACGGCCGCTCCCCGCCCCTCCACAGCTCAGCGCTCCAGTGAGCGTAAAGGAGTAGAGCAGGAGAGCTGCTGATTGACAGGCAACAGGTCTCTGCTCGGGGAGTCGAGAGAACTGAGCCATCAGCGGTATTCGGTCACACGGTTCTCAGTGCAGAGATGCCGGAGGACAGACCGATGCTGCATCCACCTAGGCAAGTATAAAACTGCTATAACCCCATACCCATACTTCTCTTTTAACCTTTTTCTTTCACGTCTCTGTAAACCACTCTATTGCAGATTTCCTCATAGCCCATGAGCATCACGTAGATATCCTACAGAGCTATGATGCCTTTAACCACTTGCGGACCAGCCGCCGTCATTATACTACGGCAGGTCGGCTCGTTCCCGCAAATCGCCGTAGCTGTACATCGGCCCTTTAAACAGCAATAGCAGGCGTGCGCATGCCGCAATCTTTCTCCCCCTCCAGTCAGTACACTGCCCCAACAGTTAGAAACACCTCCCAGGGAACACATTTAACCCCTTGATCGTCCCTAGTGTTAACCCCTTCCCTGCCAGTGACATATATACAGTAATCAGTGCATTTTTATAGCACTGATCGCTGTATAAATGTCAAAAGTGTCCGATCTGTCCACCGCAATGTCACAGTCCCGCTAAGAATCGCTGATCATCGCCATTACTAGTAAAAAAATATATAATAAAAATGCCATAAATCTATTCCATATTTTGTAGATGCTATAACTTTTGCAGTAACCAATCAATAGAATTATTGCAATTTTTTTTTTTTTAACAAAAATATGTAGAATACATATTGGCCTAAACTAATGAAGACATTTTTTTTTTTTATTGGGATGTTTATTATAGCAAAAAGTTAAAAATATGTTTTTTTTTTGTTTTGTTTTTTTAAATAGCCTTTTTTTGTTTATAGCGCAAAAAATTAAAACCGCAGAGGTGATCAAATACCACCAAAAGAAAGCTCTATTTGTGGGAAAAAAAGGACATCAATTTTGTTTGAGAACGACCGGGCAATTATCAGTTAAAGCAACGCAGTGCCGTATCGCAAAAAATGGCCTGGCCATTAAGGGGGAAAATCTTCCAGGCCTTAAGTAGTTAAAGCACGTAGCTTATTTATAGGCCAAATCAATGGTGTTAAACAAAATAAAAGTGGTCTGAGAGTTGAGCTAGAACAACAGGTATGCCAATTGGAGCAAGTGTATATAAAGAATCCCACTGACTCTACTAGAAGATCCTGGCTGTCTGCCCAGGATGCATTGAACCATTTGGTAACGTCCTCTGCAGATAGAATGCCGCTTGGAGAAGAAACGTTTTCTATGAGGAGGGGGAACAGACGGGGAGGCTATTGGTCATGATTGCCAGGGCTCAGCAGTCAGGAGGCACTATTGGCAAACTTGCAAACTGGGGAAGGCAGGTTGATCACTACTCCGGATTTCATAATTGCAGAACTAGTTTCCTTTAATTCTTCTTCATACCAAACTAAACAAGTATGTACTTCTGGAGATATCTTGACTTATTTGGACGGTATCCGCTTACTGGAACTATCTGCCCATGACCGGAGAATGCTTAACTCCCTAATAACTTTGAAGGAGCTACAAGAAACAACTTCAGTGTTCCCTAGTTGTAAGGCGCCAGATGATGATGGCCTACCAGTAGAGGTGTACAAACAATATGGGGAAAATATATTGCCATTTCTCCTTTGGGTGTCAAATTATGCTTAATAACGTGCCACTCTACCATATTCTATGACAAAGGCTATCATCATTCTTTTGTTGAAACCTGGTAAGGACCCGACTGATCCAAGGTCTTATAGGCCAATCGCCCTACTCCAAAGTGACTTTAAAATCTTGGCAAAGGTATTGGTACTACACCTTAATAAGGTTATTTCCACAATTATACACCCGGATCAATCCGGTTTTATGCCCCAAAAGTGTACTGCGGTTAACCGTCGCAGGTTATTTCTCAACATACAGGCTAGGGCAGATAATATGAGTAACAGGGCTCTACTGTCTCTGGATGCGGCCAAGGCCTTTGACAGTGTAGAGCAGTGGTTCTCAACCTGGGGGTCGGGACCCCCTTGGGGGTCGAATGATGATTTCCCATGGGTCACCGAATACTGGGCTGTTACTGAAGCCCGCACCTCTCTCTCAGCCTTTTTACGGCTGCCCAGCAGGGCTGTCCCTGGAGCCTGTGGTCGCCCAGCCAGGCTGCTCCTGGAGCCCGCGGCCACACCCACTCAGCCTCTTCACAGCCGCCTATTCAGTTCACGGCATGGCTGGAGGGCAGAGACTAGAGGTAAGCTCACTGGTGAGGAATGTGAAGTGGGAGGGACTGGAGTATACCCCATCTCCTGATTTTGACATAGGTGTCACTGCTACGAGACACCACAAAGTCAGAGACACAGTGAGTAACACTACCTGTTATTATAGTTGCCATTAAAAGTCCCCACTACAGTTCTCATATCAGCAGATGACCTTGATCAAGAACACCTAAGTTGGCTGATCAGAACTCCCCGCAGCATTGCCACTCATTCCAACTCGCCGCCAGCATTGCCACTCATCCCAACTCGCCTCCAGCACTGCCACTCATCCCAACTCGCCTCCAGCACTGCCACTCATCCCATTCCCCCCACCGAGAAGAAGGAATAAAAATAGAGAATACATGGAAGGAAGAGGAAAAGAGGGGGAGTAACAAAGAAAAAGGGAGAGAAAGAATAAGAGAACAAGAAAGACGTCTACAGGGGGGGGGGGACAAGAAATTAGGATAGAGAGAGATAAAAGAGAAAGAAAGGAGAACAAAGAAAGCGTGGTACATCCTAAAATGTACCATAATGAGTTTTAATACTGTACGAGTAGAAGGGACTCAGGGAGCACTAAATGTCCGTGGGCTAGGGGCGCAAATTACTTGTCTTGGGTGCTGACAACTCACGCTACGAAAATAAGTTTACTGTTAGGGGTCCCCACAACTTGGGAAATTTTATCAAGGGGTCACAGCACTAGAAAGGTTGAGAACCACTGGTGTAGAGTGTCTATTACTCTGGGCTGTCCTTTCCAGATTTGGCTTTGGCCCTGCCTTTACCTCCTGGATTAAACTGTCATCCACTGGCAGCCATCCGGGAGGTGGGGCAGATCTCATCTACATTTCCAACTAGGCAGGAGCACCCGTCAGGGTTGTCCCCTGTCGCTGTTACTAGTCGCATGAGCTTTTGAACCCCTAGCTGCATCCATTAGGCAGAACCCAGACATAGTAGGCTTTCAGTTTGGTGCACTGCAGGAGAAAGTCATGCTTTATGCTGACGACACCATGCTGCTGCTAGGTGATACCACGTATTCCCTTGAAACAGCTATGAGCATTATTGCCCATTTTGGAGAATTTTCAGGCCTCCTCATAAACTGGGACAAATCGGCATTATTGCTACTAGATAACAACCCTCCCCAAACCATTACTTCTTCCTGTCCAGTCCCAGTTACCTCTTCATTTAAATACCTGGGCATACAGGTTTACACCTCAGCTGGTGGATTTCTGCCCTTGAATATAACTTCCCTGCTTAACCATTTTAGGGACAAAAAGGACGCCGGTGTTTGACATGATGGCCGAATCAGTTTTCACAAAGGGTTTTATTTTGTGGTTGCTATGCAATGCTGCTTAATGACTTTCTGACGTCCTTTCCCCTGAAAGCAGGTGAGAGATGGGAGAGGGATCTTGGCCCTTTTGTGGAGGATCAGTTACACACTTATTGGGTGGGAGTAATGCATACGTTAAATGCGGTATTTCAAATTGTTATACCGCTTGACCCTAAACCTTGTCTTTTGGGCATTTTAGATGATTTTCAACTCACTGTCCAGATCAGAAAAGCTGTGGCTAGAGCTCTATTTCAGGCTCGGAGAGTAGTACTTAGATACTTGAAGTCTACTGACTCTCCATCCCACAAGGAGGGGTACACTGTATGGGTGAAACTCTTAAGCCTAGTACACACGATCGGATTTTCAGACTTAAATTGTGTGTTTACAGACTGTTGGCCTAAAATCTGACCATTTGTACGCTCCATCAGACAAGTGTTGTCGGATTTCCGCAGACAAATGTTGGATGGAAGGCTTTAAAAAATTTCCGCGAACAACGGTCTGTTGCCAGATTTTCCGATAGTGTGTACAAAAGTCCGTCAGACAAAAGTCTGAAGTACTATCACGCATGCTTGGAAGCAATGCTCACCAAACACAACATTAGCAGAAGGTGCCCAAAGGGGGGCACTAAAGAGCTGAAAAAACACATAGTACGTCTAGTACGTAACTACATTCGTGTTTGTTGGCCGACAATTGTGTGCCGTTGAAGTTTGTTGTCAAAAAGTCAGATCGTGTGTATGGGGCTTTAAGCCCCATACACACTGTCTGACTTTTTGACAACAAACTTCAAAATGTGCAAGTTTTCAAAAAAATCCTACCGTGTGTACGCTCCATCGGACAAACTTTTTCGGTTTTCATCGGACAAAAGTTCGCTCTGCAAACGGACAAACTTTTCGGCAACAAAAGTCCTACGGTGTAAAGTCCTATCATGTGTACAGAAATCCATCGGACTTGTGTCCAAAGTACAAACAAGCATGCCCAGAACCAATGTTAAAATCAACCAACAATAGCAGAAGTTGACCAAAGTGTGGCGGTAAAGAGCAGAAAAGAGCAGAAAAACCACGTGATGTTGGGAAAGTTTTGGGAAAGTTTGCAGAAAAGTCCGGCCGTGTGTATGCTATGGGTGTTCCCGGCCAACTCCCTTCAGACAAAAATCCACAGAAAAGTTTGTTTGAAGTCCGATCGTGTGTACGAGGCTTTAAAAGTGCTGTAAACTTTTGTATATTACCTTGTATGCATACTTTTCTTTTCAAGAAAACTTTATCTGATAAAAATAAATAAAAAATCAGGGAAGCACTAATGTACAGTATGAATGGCCTAGCTTTCTATGTAAAGCACTGTACAGTATGCCACAGCTCTAAAAATGAATATAATACTTCTACTATCATTTTTTTTTCTTCATAAAACAGAACTCTAAAGACCTCTGTTGTAAAAAGACATAATAGGAATGTTCACATACAGAAGTCATTTTTGTGAAATAATGAAACTATGCAAAAGGTAGCTACTAGATTAGGCTGCTACACACCTGCTTTAAGCAAATAAAAGTTACAGATTCTCCCATAATCAGCTCTCTGTAAATTAAGTAATATTATTATTATTTAGATGAGTGATAAAAGGGTATAAATGAGAGTTCTTGGCTTGCTTTGTCATATCATCTGTATACAGGTACATTGTACTGATAGACAACGCACGTACACAGGGCTGGTGCAAGGATTTTTGACACCCTAGGCGAAACCTCCTTTTGTCACCCCCATTGGCTCCACCCTTGACTTCACCCCCTTTGCCCTGCCCATGTGACAGGAGGTGGCGCTATACAGGAAGCATTGGCTCTGCTTCCTCTAGCGCTGGCTCCAGTGCTGCACTGCGCCTCTAATTACACTACCGGCCAGACGGAGCAGCTGCCTGAGACTGAGTTAGTTACATTCTGCAGCCTATAGAGCATGCAGACACAGAGGGAAATCAGCGGCCGGGCGCCCCTAGGCTAAGGTGACCAGATTTTTAAAATGAAATCCAGGGGACATATTTTTTTTTCTACTAGTAATGGCGGCAATCAGCGATTCTCTGCCCGTCGCTGCCCGCCTCACAGCCTCTTATGTCTTACTCCCTGGGCCACGGCTACTACTGGGTGGGGAGCGGAGGAAGATCACTCTGCCAGGGAAGGCAAGGAGATAAGTAGGCAGGTGGCTGGCCGGGACTTGAGCCAAGGCAGAAGAACATGCGAGCGGAGCTGAATGGGCATGCACCCGAAACTGAAGAAATATTCCCTCCACCCCGACCAGCACATGAGCATCAGAAAGGGGCACAGATAATGGAAAAAATACACCCCCCTAAGCTAGTAGGAGTGGCAGAGCGGGGGTGTGTAATTCAGATTTTTTATTTTTATTTTGACCTAACTGCCCCAGCCCCTGTTCAAATCCTTTTCGGGGACAAAACCGGGGACAGACTTGGTCCGGGGACAGTGTCCTCAATCCGGGCACTGTCCCCTGAAACCGGGGATGTCTGGTCACCCTACCCTAGGCAGCAGTGCGTCCTAGGTGGATGCCCAGTTTGCCTAGTGATAGCACCGGCCCTGCATGTACATATACCTAAATACATTATTTTTTATTTGCTGAAAATTAAAGTTTTCCTTTTACCTTGTTCATGTTTTGTCTTCATATACTGTGCACATCCTGTAAACTCTTTGTATGAATCTGTGTTCATGGTAAGTCTAGCAGTGGCTGAAAATTTATACTTTAGGCCTAATTTACATTTGCAGTCAGGGTTTGACTGATGCCATGCCACAACTTCCCTGCAACAGTAATGCACACAGTTGCAGGCAGCACAGTGGTGCAGTGTTTAAGCCTCTAAAAAACAATCCACCACAGATGGAGGTGCAATGTGGGTGTAAACAAGCCCTTTCTGCATACCTCCCAACTTATGGTACAATATGTGAAGACAAAAGATACACCCCTTGCCAGCCCTCCAGTTATAGGGACTATAAAGAATTATTTAAACATGCTTCTGCACTGCACCTGGTGTGGACGTGCCCTAAAAGGCCAGGACAAAGGAAACACCATGATGGAAAAACACCCCCACATATATAGCAAACAAGCGCATGTTTGCCACTGCCAAAACACATGGTTCCTCTGTACCATGCATTTAGGTGCGGCATTATTTAAAACATTTTTTATAGAGGTCTCCACACCTGTCCAAAAGAGAGACAACTAAGAAGGAAAGAGGGACAGAAGGATTTGGTTCCAAATAAAGGGACAGCTGGAAGGTATGTTACTCTATTAACTATAGCACCAAGTGCTAAGGCAAATCATTTACCACTTTACATGGGCACAAATGCTTGTAGTCCAACTCATAGGACACACCAACCACCCAAGGCATCATACAAAATAAATATAAATAAAATAAATGATCACAACAAATTAGACTGGAAATGGACACTGCACTTTATTGTTTTATTACACAAAAAAACATAAACATATAATGCTAAAAACCAGTATCAGAGCTATATCAACATGAAATACTTCATCACTAGATATAGATGTCTTCACAAGGAGATGTAAATAACATGCACAAATATGTTAAGTGCACACATAATCTTATAGGCAGGGCTCAAAATTTCAAATCCTGACCTACTAGCCAGGCCTCAAGGGTTACTCGCCACCAGTTACCCTACCCAACCCCTACCTTGCCCCGCCTCCAATCCCACCCCTAAACACGCCCTCAAACTATATCATGAAATGACACTTAAATGTTTAATGCAGAAGTTATAAAAATAAATATTAACAACTTTATCCGTGCCCAAAAATGCAGCCTGCCCGTGTCCGCCAGTGCAGCCCATGTCCGCCAGTGCAGCCTACCTGTGTAGGGGAAGAGAGGAGAGCCGCTGCCGCCTGGTTGATCAGAGCTCGGGGAACATAACGGCTTTTATTTCAATAGTTGTGTGCTCCCCACGGCATGCCGTCATATACAGCCCCTCCTCCTTCTCCGGGCACTTTTATAGACAGATCACCCGTCCCAGGATTGGATGGGTGATCTGTCAAAGTGCCCAGACATGGGGGAGAGGCTGTATATTTTGAAATGTAAGCTGTTATGTTCCACGCGCTCTGATCAACCAGGCAGCCCATACAACCCAGGCTGCCGGCGATGCTCCCCCCCCCCCCCCCGCTACCAGGCAGCCTACACTCACCAGCCCTCAAAATCCACTCGCAAAATGCGAGCAGGCGAGTGGAATTTTTGAGGGCTGTTATAGGAATATATCTGTTGAAATGAATGATATGGGGGTCAGGACCTTTTTAACTACTTTGACTTTTTGGTAGTACTATGTAAATCCAGAGAGTGAAGCATTTCAAACAAGCTCACGACTGCAGTAACAGCCATGAGTTTGTTACCGTTTTAATCAGCCGGCACAAAGCTGTCATCTAAAAGTGATCCAGACGACTATGTAGTTGCCCGATCACTTTTACAATGTGGGCAGTGCGGCACTGGCTTCATGATTTTTGGAGACATGGACCCAGAACAAGCATGAAAATTATAAAGCTCACCCAGTATTGTTTCCGGGTTCGCGGGCTTTGGCGTTATGTATGGCCGAGCCGGCAATGACGTTACTGTTTACGGCACGGGCATGCGCCAGTGATGACCTGTGTCACGTGTACATAGGTAAGCCTTATTACCTTACCTGCATGTACAAGTGGTGTAACAGAGTTTGAAACCACGTTTAAGGGTGCTTCCAGATTCCGATAAGCCCCCTGCCCGCAGACCCCCACAACCAACGTCCGGCCAGGGTTGTGGGGAAGAGACCCATTTCCCCATCAACATGGGGGCAAGGGGCTTTTTGGGTGGGGGGGAGGAATGCCTCCTACCCCAGAGCACCTTCCCCATGTTAAGGGCATGTGGCCTGGTATGGTTCAGGGGGGGGGGCGGCACTCAGGATAATAGTCTGGTATAGATTTTGGGGGGCCCCTATGCCATTTTTTTTTAACCGTTGGCATGGGGGTTCCCCTCAAAATCCATACCAGACCCAAAAGGGCCTGGAAAAGGTTGGGGGGGGGCACGCTGGGTTTTTTTTTCTGATTGAATTTGTGTTCAAAACTGATTAGATGTGTTCCCATAGAAGGCGATGAGCCTGGAATTTGCATCTGAATCGCACTGCAGTGCTTGCAAAATGCACAGGACTCTTTTCAAATTTGCAGGAAATTTGCACTGCCCCTGCACCGCATATATGTGAGCTGGCTCCATAGAAAGCCAGCTTGATTCACATGTCATGCGAATCAGATGCGGTTCAAAACACATCCAATTTGCATACGTGAACGGAGCCGAAAGATGATAAAGTGATAATGTTTAATTTTGACGTCCTGAGGAGGACGAGCTTGTGTTGTGTTGAAACATTGAAAGAAAACTTCATCACTTCATTTCCTTTCAAGCCCTGTACATGCCGCTTTATATTTCGGATTATATATACGTCATGCTGTGCTGAGCACCCGGGCCCATTTTCTCCGGACCTGTGTGCAGTGGTAACTACTGAATTATACATAATTTTAGGGTAGGTAGAAAATATCTTATATATTATTGTTCATTAGGCTTGTGCAATTCGTTTCGTAAGGAATCGAAATTCATCCGAATTTAGCAACTTTCGGACATTCGGAAGCATTCGAATTTCCGAACAAAGCAATTATGAATAAAACCGAATCCGACATAAATTATATCGCAAATAGCGAATGCCCGAATGTCTTCAGCATAATTCGTTATGAAAAAAGTTATGAATGTACGAATCCATTCGAAGCACAATAACACTCTGCTCTGCTCTCTGCTTCTCCCTCACCGTGCTGAACTCCCTCTCAAAATGGTGTACAGGGGCAGAGGTTATAGCCGCATGAAAAAAACCAACGTAAAATACGAGATTTCGAATCGTTACAAATAACCGGTATGTATTTAGAAAAGTACAAATCCATTCGAAGCACATTAGGCATAATAGGCAGCGTCGTTGTGAGAGAGACACGGAAAATTACGAATCAACGAACCCAACAAAAAGTTACGAAAATAAGAGTTGTGTCCAGAATCAACGAAAAACAATGTACTCTACCGAAAGTACGAATTATAAATCAACTAAAAATAAGGCTTACATTAATACGAATCATTCCGATTCAACGAAAAATGTCGCTTGCGAAAATACGAATTAGTCCGAACACGAAAAATCCCGTCTAGCAAAATTACGAACGATTACGAATCAACAGGACCGGAAAACAACGAACCGAAACTAAACAAATTTTTCCGGTGTGCACAAGTCTATTGTTCATATAATATAATAAGAAATGGTACATTCTATTATAATTTTATTATATTTAATATCTTATTATAATACTGTACTACTTATTTTATCTCATAATAAGCTACAAAAAATGTTCCGTTCACAAGTATTGCTTAGCGGGGGAATAATTTTTGTTTTATTTTATGAAATTGGCTCTTAGGTTTTCTCCCTCACTGTTGGTGTAATCTTGCAGGACGCGTTTTTGATAAGATTAGGCTGCTGACATAGTGGGGAGGAGATGATTGTGTCATTATGTAACCTCGCTGTGATGAATACAATACAAAGTCCTGTTGAGCAGCAGAAATGAGCAATGATCCCAGCTGGAGGAGGTTGCACTATAAGGCGGGAGACGAATGTTCTATACTCTGGTTTCTCTTCAGATCATATGTCGTCAGCAGTAGTATTGGAGGCTGGACTAGGCACACCGGCCCCGCCTGTGAATCACCTGTACACCGAGAGCTCTTACCTGTAATTCCAGCCATCACTTCCTGTTTACTCACCTGTTAGTCAGACTGGAGAGGCATAAACAAGCAATGGCTCCGTTGTGGGGGAATGTACTATGGAGGTCTCTTCTCTTCCTAATGATGGGTGAGTACTCATCATTTTACACTGCTGATCTTACTTCTGATATTCTGAAATGTTACATATTATACATGTGAAGGAACTGCTGAAAGTTCTGTTCTATGGTATTAAGCCGGCCATAGATGGATAGAAATTTGTCCGGTTCAGCAGGGACTGGCTGAGTTTCGATCCATCTATGGGCAGGCTTGTTGTACAGAAGTCGATTCATCGACCAACTTCTGAACAACCAGCCTGTTGGAAAAATTGTAATTGATCAGTGACCCCAACAATAGCTGGCAGTGCTGATGAGTGTATTCTAATGGTGGGGAAGCCTTCCTTCTGTCAGAATACAGAAGCTCTGCGGGAGGGATTCCCCCATTTTCCTGGAATGTGTGGATGGGGGAATCGAGTCATTGTTCTTTCGTTCAACCTGCTGTTTGAATGAAAGAAAACAAATCATGTATGGCCTGCTGGCTTGTCTTTACACAAATTTATTTTATAGTACGGTATGTGGACCATTCACTTTACAATGTACAGTAAAACCTTGGTTTGAGAGTACCTTGGTTTGAGAACATTTTGAAAGACAAGCCAATTTTTATTTTTTTTACATTTTTGACTTGATATACAAGAGATGCCTTGATATACAAGTAGCGTCATGTCACAACTGAGTATAAAAGAGAAGAGAGGTGCCTCTAAGTGTAGCAATATGGTTACATTTAATGAAGGTACAACATTTAGCAACTCCCATGGTTGATGATTAAAGCGGAGTTCCGCTGAAATTTTTTTTTTTTTTAAAGTCAGCAGCTACAAATACTGCAGCTGCTACTTTTAAAATAAGGATACTTACCTGTCCAGTGCGCCCGCAATGTCCTCACCCGAAGCCGACCCATCCATCGGCTCCGGTTGGAGACGCCAGCATCTTCAGTAAGGGAATCAGGAAGTGAAGCCTTGCGGGTTCACAGCCTGGCTCCCTACTGCGCATACGCGAGTCACGCTGCGCATTCTGACTGGTCCCTGCTGTCTTCTTGGACCTGTGTGTCTCCCAGAAGACAACGGGGGGGGCGGAGAAGGGGCCAGACATGGCATAGATCGGCGCGGATTCTGCGGCGATCTTTCGCCAGAAGTGGGAGTAAATACCTGGATTAGCGGAAGTTCAATTTTTGGATGGTACTCTGCTTTAAAACTGGTACATCTAAGTATGCAAGCATCCGGGGTAAAGCTGTCCACATAGACCATGCTCCACACCACCATTGACGCCATCCCTTCCACGAGCGCTTCAAGCCTCGCTTTCAAAGCGCTCTACTGCAGGGTAGTCTTCTCAGTCACGATTGCAGACTGACAGCGGTGAGAGCCGACGGTGCGGAGGATGGTTTATGTCAGCCATTCTCAACCAGGGTTCCTGCACCGGTTGCTAGGGGTTCCTTGAGCTGGGGCTGATGAACCACCTATTTGATGATGCCTACAGAGTTCAAGGTTCAGCACCACTTAGCAAAGCCAGCAGCATGACACCAAATATCTTTTTAGCTGTCTTTAAGGGGGACATTCTTCCTAATGACCACCAATATTAGGAGCATGGGTTCATATTGAGCCCTGATGAATTGGTTATAGTAAGGGTTCCTTGAGACATGAAAATTGTTTTTGGGGTTCCTCCTAGGGTTAAAAGGTTGAGAAATCATGGTGGTTGTGGACAGCTTTACCCCGGATGCTTGCATACTTAGATGTGCCTCTTTTAATCATCAACCATGTGAGTTGCTAAATGTTGTACCTTCATTATATGTAACCATATTGCTATACTTAGAGGCGCCTCTCTTCTCTTTTATACTCTGTAGCTTCTGCTGGATTTTGCTTCTAATCCCCCTGTGGAGGCTTCCATTTGTAGATGGACATTATGGTTACACAACCTGGTCATATTGCTATAATCTTTTTAAAGTGGTTGTAAACCCTATATTTTTTTTTTCCCCCATAACCACCTGTAAGAGAAAGGCATAATGAGCTATTATGACTAGCATAATAGCTCATTATGCATCACTTACCTTAGATCGGGGCCCCCGAAGCTGTCCTTGTCTCCCTCTTCAGCCGCATTCATCGATGCGGCGATAGCCGGAAGGTTACTTCCAGGTATCGCCGCACCAGCCAATCACAGCGCCGCTCCGGCGCTGTGATTGGCCGGAGCGGCAAGGACGTCACTCTGCGCATGCGCGCGAGAGCCGTCACAATCGGCTACGCCCAGCTATTGCTGGGAAGTAGCCGATTTTGTGAATGGGATTAACCCCATAAATGCGCCGTTGTCTACGGCGCGCATGCGCCGTAGACAGCGGCGCCTGTCATTTTTAGTAAATATCTCCTAAACCGTGTAGGTTTAGGAGATATTTCTTGCACCTACAGGTAAGCCTTAATCTAGGCTTACCTGTAGGTGCAAGTTGAAAAAGTGGGTTTACAACCACTTTAAATGGACTATAAACTGAAGGACTTATGAATAAATGGTTGTGGAACGAATCATCTGAGTTTCCATTATTTCTTACGGAAAAATTTGCTTTGATATACTGTACAAGTGCTTTCGATTACAAGCATGTTTTACGGAATGAATTATGCTTGCAATACAAGGTTTTACTGTATTTGTCACCTGCTAGTGTTGGTTATTGAGATGGACTACTGGGGGGTATTAAATGTTTTCCAATCAGGTCCATCTGTCCATTTTTCAGGTGGATCTGATCGAAAGCTCCATGCAGCCCTATGGACAGGCAGTTGTAAACAGACTTGTGTCCCTTTAAAAACCCGTCTACCACAGAGTCCATCGGGACCAAAACAACCTGATCATGACAGATTATAGATAGCCTGATGTATGGTTGCCACCTCATCCCTTTAAAAAATAACACATATTTATTACACAGGTTCTGTGGCTGATTAAGGTGGTAATAAAACTCACTTGGTGCCTTCTCTGCATTAAATTAGCCTCAGAATCTGTGTAATTCATATGTGTTCGGGTTTAAAGGAATGAGGTGGCAACTCTAGCCTGATGTAAACAGACTGCGGAGTCCGTTTACATCCGGCTGTCGCTGGTCTGCCAGACACAAACTGAATGGGCACAGATGTCAGAAAATGGACGTCCGGCTCTGATTCAGAAGGGGATCTGCTCATGGATCCCCTGCTGCCCAAAGCAAACACTGCTCCATGTAAAATAGCCCTTAAGCTGGCTGTAGACGGCTCGTGTTTTTTTTTTTTTTATCACCAAGAGAAAATCTATAGATTACCCCATCCATCCATCCATGCCAACAGCTTTCTGTCTCCACTATTGGCTATTGAATTGAGGTAAATGTAGCACCCTAGGTTGTCTAAATGCAGTGGATGCAGCAACTGTTCCGCCAATAATTTTCCACGCTGCTCAGTCGTCAATTTTTTGAATCAACTTGTGTCAAGCTGGGGGGTGCTTGTAAGGCCACACAACTTTTGTCTGGTTCATCAGAAATTGGCCAAAATTCAAGCTGTCTATGGGGGCCTTTATACCAAAAAGGGATCCTGTTACTGGAGGCAACCTGTCAGTGTTAGGATTGATCAGTGACAACATTCACCTGCTCCTGTTTGAGTCAGGGGGATAACATCACAGGAGCAGATGAGAAGCTGTCAGCCAACGATTTTCTGCCAGCAGCAGGATCACTAGCGTTTCATAGCATTGCCTACAGCAAGTAAATAATTACATAAGTAGGCCACACACTACAATCTCTGTTAGTTCTACCAACAAATATGTAGTGCAAAGTGCTGCGTGACTTGATACTAATTGATTGGGTTGATTAGTAGGCTTGTGCAATTCGTTTCGTAACAAATAAAAATTAGTCCGAATTTAGCAACTTTCGGACATTTCGGAAGAATTCGAATTTCCGAACAAAGCAATTACGAATAAACCGAATCCGAAATAAATTTATATCGCAAATAGCGAATGCCCGAATGTCTTCGGCATAATTCGTTATGAAAAAAGTTACGAATCCATTCGAAGCACAATAACACTCTGCTCTGCTCTTTGCTTCTCCCTCACCGTGCTGAACTCCCTCTCAAAATGGTGTACAGGGGCGGAGGCTATAGCCGCATGTAAAAAACGAAAGTAAAATACAAGATTTCGAATTGTTACAAATAACCGCTATGTATTTAGAAAAGTACAAATCCATTCGAAGCACATTAGGCATAATAGGCAGTGTCGTTGTGAGAGAGACACGGAAAATTACGAATCAACAAACCCAAAAAAAGTTACGAAAGTAGGAGTTGTGTCCAGCTAAAAATAAGGCTTACATTAATACGAATCATTCCAATTCAACGAAAAATGTCGCTTGCGAAAATACGAATTAGTCTGAACACGAAAAATCCCATCTAGCAAAATTACGAATGATTACAAATCAACAGGACCGAAAAGAAACGAACCGAAACTAAACAAATTTTTCCGTTGTGCACAAGTCTATTGATTAGGTTTTCCTCATATTTCTAGCAGAAATTGTATACAGTAGTGAATGACTACCTATAGAAGAATAGAGGGGATTCTGTCACTAGCAATTTGTAATCAGTAACAGAGCTTGTATAATTTATTTATTTCAGGTACTTCTATAGCGACGTCAATTTACACAGCGCTTTACATATATATATTGTACATTCACATCAGTTCCTTACCTCCCAAGGAGCTTACAATCTAAAGCCGCGTACACACGATCATTTTTCCCGTCGAGAAAATGAAATTTTTTCCTTTGGACGAGAAAAACGATCGTCTGTGGGCTTTTTGTCGTTTTTCTCGATGGGAAAAACGGCATTAATCACAACGTAAAAAATTAGAACATGCTCTAATTTTTCTCGTCGTGATTCCCGTCGTTTTTTGCCGCGGCAGTTTTCCCATAGGGAAACACTGCCGGGGAGCCCACACACGGTCGTTTTTTTCGACCAAAAAAAAAATGTCATTTAAAACGGCCGTGTGTGGGGGGAACAAGCTGTTCCTCGTTTTTTCACGTCGATTTTCTCGACGGTGTTTTCACCGTTGAAAAAATCGATCGTGTGTACGCGGCATCAGATCCCTAACTCACATTCATACACATACTGTCTGGGGCCAATTTGGACAGGAACCAATTTACCTACCAGCATGTCTTGGAGTGTGGAGAAACCCGGAATTCCCGGAGGAAACCCACGCAGGCACAGGGAGAAAATAATGTGTGTGTGTGTGTGTGTGTGTGTGTGTGTATATATTGTTTCCTTGCTGGGTAAACCTGTGAGATGTTGTTGCTCCTTCACTAGTGATCTCAGTTCAGCAAGGAAGTGAGGTCCATTACATAAACAAGCAAATGCACCCAATTCTGCCATTTTATCTTAAAGAGCGACTCAACTTTTGTTGAAGAAAAAAAAAAACATTCCCCCGTGGGTGATCTATGTACATTGCAGGAATTTTAACACATTTTGTTGCAGCTCCCTACCTTTTGTTATTCTGAAGAAATAGCTGTTTGTGTCCATGTGTAAAGCAAATGTGAATGGGAGTGATTTTAATTATCAATCAGCTGCTGCACTTGCAGGGTTCCAATGAGAAAAGTGGCATGGTCTGCAGCCCTTTGAAAGTGTTTTTTTTTTTTTTTTCCTTGGGAGTATCTCCCCAGAAATTAATTTGTTTTGCTTTTGGAAAGCTTCCTGGTTGCCATACAGTAATACATTGCATATTACAGAAAAATAGTGCTGTAGATTGAAAAGGAAAGGTCATTTTTAATAACCTTCAATTACAATATGACTTGTGTAATGTTTGTATATGCTATATTATTGTTTTGTTTGCTATTTTTTTCCATGAAAGTGGAGTTACCCTTAAGGTTATCACTCCCCTGCTGGCCATAACTCTTGAGAATCCTGTGAAGTAGCGTGTTGACATATGACCATGGAATAAATAATAGAGAATACTATATGAAAGCTATACAGACTATAGTTCATTTCAGGCATTGCCTCCTAATGCCCACCTATAACTCCTGACTCTGAATCAGAAGTAATTATTTTCTTTGTGCCATATAACACTAGCAATAATGACGCTGACAGCATTTCGCCCATGATGACAGGATCTCTAAGGGAGCAGAGAGAACACTTACCTACTCCTATGAAGTTACTCCTGGTGAGAGAGATTCTGTAGTGTTTTCGGACAGTGAGGGAGCAACGCTGAAGCAGCAGATGAGTGCTCTTTTGCTGTTGTTAGCAAATTCCTCTTCATGACTAGGAATAAGCATGGGTTTGGCTCAAACATGGGTTTGGACTGAACTCAGAATAAGGCTGTCATTCCTGCAAGCTGCCACCCAATCAAGTGCAGCCAGGACATTCCCCCACCCCGCAGCTGCATTTACACAAAGGGGCAGGGATGCTTGTGACATTGTTGACTTGTCCTTGTCCTAATATGGCCGATGTTGTTGACCTAATATGGCCATGTGGCCTTTGTCCTAATATGACCAATGTCATTGACCTAATGCGGCCATGTGGCCTCTGTACTAATACAGTAAAATGTTGGATTGCGAGCATAATTCGTTCCAGAAGCATGCTTGTAATCCAAAGCACTTGTATATCAAAGCGTATTTTCACATAAGAAATAATGGAAACTCAAATGATTCGTTCCAAAACCATTTATTCATAAGTTCTTCAGTCTATAGTCTATATAAAAAAATTATAGCAATGTGATAAGTTGTGTAACCATAAAATGTCCATCCACAAATGGAAGCCTCCACAAGGGGATTAGAAGCAAAATCCAGCAGGAGCTACAGAGTATAAAAGAGAAGAGAGGCGCCTCTAAGTGTAATATGGTTACATTTAATGAAGGTACAACATTTAGCAAGTCACATGGTTGATGATTAAAAAAGGCACATCTAAGTATGCAGGCATCCGGGGTAAAGCTATCCACATAGACCGTCCTCCTCACCGCGGGCTCTCACCGCTGTCAGTCCGCAATCGTGACCAGGAAGACTACCCTGCAGTAGAGTGATCTTAAAGTGAGGCTTGAACCGCTCGTGGAAGGGACGACATCAATGGTGGTGCAGAGGATGGTCTATGTGAACAGCTTTACCCCGAATGCCTGCATACTTAGATGTGCCTCTTTTAATCATCAACCATGTGAGTTTCTAAATGTTATACCTTCATTAAATGTAACCATATTGCTACACTTAGAGGCGCCTCTCTTCTATTTTATACTCTGTTGTGACATGACGCTACTCTTATATCAAGACATCACTTGTATATCAAGTCAAAATTTATTTAAAAATTTTGCTTGTCTTTCAAAACGCTCTCAAACCAAGTTACTCTCAAACCAAGGTTTTACTGTATGACCTTATACGGCCATGTGGCATATTAGGTCAATGGTTTCATAAGCATCCCCAATCCTTTGTTTATGTGCAGCTGCGGGGAATGCCTTGGCAGCAGTTGATTTGGTGGGAGTAATAGTTTCTTTCTGGGTTTAGTCTGAAGCCAAGTTTGGACCAAACCCATGCTCATCCTTACTCGTGACATGATCATTACTGTATTTAAACATTAACACAGAGAGGGTGATTTACTATATAAACTGGGATCTTCACTCAACAAATTATCTGAATAATCGCTACAAATATCGAATCATTGGGTATACCCTTTGAACACCCAATCATGTACTGATCCCTTTCACGCAACTGGACAGTTGAATTGAATATTCACAAATTTCTTTTGTCAATGAAAATTCTCAACTTCTTCAGTAAATCAGTTTACCATGGTATCCTTTAGTGTAAAAATACAGTATAATTTAATTTTTTTTTTTAAATCATACCTGTATAAAATGTAAAAATTTAAATAATGAAGCAAATTGCTGGCACATTTACAAGCAACAGTAAAGAAAAGATTCACGCTGGCTTTGAAATTAACAGGACCGAGAGCAAAGTTCAAAGATTAAACCACCACCAAATTAGTAAAACTAATATTTAAATGTTTACTTGAGCTGTGACAAACTGTTTATGTCAGTATAGAATGAACCTTTAATTTTCCAATAACGGGCAAAACCGTTTAAATTTATGAAATTGCAATAATTTTCACATACCACTTTTACTGATATACCTGTGAATTAACAATTTCCAGCAGTTCATTAGGAAATTCTACCAAAGTTGTCTGTGTATAGGGTTATCTGCAGAAATTCCTTTCCAGATAAACCACAAAGTTAGGCTTGGTTCACACCTACAGTAAGCAGTTTGCTTTTGAATCGTTTCTGTGGTGCATTTCGCGTTTTTGTACACACGTTTTTTTTAAGCGTTTTTCAGATGTTTTTTTTTTTAATACGTTTTGTGTTTTGCACTTTTTTTTATGCTTTTATTCATTTATTTATTTTTTGACAATTTGTTGTTAGACAGATTAAAAAACGCAAAATGAAAATCCTGGCAAAAAAAAACTAAATGATTTTTTGCAGCTTGTCTATTGAACCTAAAATGCACCCTTTTGCTTTTAAATAATGACCCTGACCCTTTCCAAAAACAAAGTGGCTGAAAAAAGCATTGAGGTGAACGTGTCCCATAAGAAACCATGTTAAATGGACTGTAGTGCGCTTCTGCAAAAGGCATTAAAAAATGCATAGGCGTAAACCGAGCCTTATGCCGCGTACACACAACCGTTTTTAATGACGAGAAAAATGCAATTTTTTAAAATTGGTCATCAAAAATGATCGTGTGTGGGCTTCAGAACATTTTTCACGACGTAAAAACGGCCATGAAAAAATTGGAACATGCTCTAATTTTTCTCGTCATGAAAAACGGCCGTGTGTAGGCTTTAACGACGTGAGAAAAATGCGCATGCTCAGAATCAAGTATGAGACGGGAGCTCTCGTTCTGGTAAAACTAGCGTTCGTAATGGAGATAGCACATTTGTCACGCTGTAACGGACTGAAAAGCACGAGGCTTAAAAGCACGAATCAGCTCTCACCAAACTTTACTAACACCAGGATCAGCAAAAGCAGCCCAAAGGGTGGCGCCATCCGAATGGAACTTCCCCTTGATAGTGCCGTCGTACGTGTTGTACGTCACCGCGCTTTACTCGAGCATTTTTTTCCACGATAGTGTGTAGGCAAGGCAGGCTTGAGAAGAATCACTTCGAGAAAAACGCTGTTTTTTTTTATGACATTAAAAACGGTCGTGTGTACGCGGCATGAGGCTGAATTCAGTTCTATTTCCCATTTCCTTACTACATACTATTAGCGCCTGTAGTAATTTTTCATGGTATTGTTTTAAATAAAAAGTGGAAGGAGTTTTTCTTAAATAGATTTTATTTGACAAGCTCCACATGTACTGTATGTATGATCTGTCATATTTTTATTGCTGTGACTTTATTGGGGAGATTTCATCCTGTGACATCAGGACAAAAAAATAATAAAAATGGGGTCACCAGGAGAGGAAGGGACAGTCTTCAGTAATAGCCTCAAAGGTTCCAACCCTTTCCCATTATATAAATCTGAACTCCAGGTATACCCCTGATAGCTGGAAATCACTGTAACAGACACCACTACTACAGTGATTCTCCAGCTTTTGGGTCCCATGCCAAGCGTCTGCCCTGCTGCTTACTGAACATGAGGGGATGCTTGTTCGACACAGGTGGCATTGAGAGAACAGTTTGCATTTGCTTATTAAATACAAAGTGTTTTCCGATAAGATGAGGTGGATATAGTGACATCACCGTTTTGCATTTATTGTTCTCTGAAAGGTGCCTGTGCTGAGTGAGTTACCTCTTGTGTTCAAAATGCAGCAGGGCAGCCGATTGGCATGGGACCCAGAAGCTACTGTCTACTAAAGTGATTTCCAGCTTCCATGTGGATCCCATAGGTATGGCACATCCATACTTATATTGGTCGAGGCTGGACTAATGTAACTATGTAAAAGTTGGCATAGCTAAACTTCTGCTTTAAAAAAAAAAAACATGTTTTTTGTCTCCTCATTTGAGAAATTTCCTTTCCATGTGATCCTCTACCACCAGAAGTGGGTTGAATTCTTTCCTGTGTGGACTCAGACCAACCTTGATAGACTTTAACCCTTTCACACTCTTATTTAAAAAATGGTTGGAGTTTCAAAGTAAGAAGAGAAGGGAATAATTCATATTGCTGAGCAGGCAGGACAAGAACATTGTATGGCTGCCTTAAGCCGGTCATAGGCAGTTTGACTTTCTTTCCTGCAACCCTTGAAAATCGCTCAATTCCCCCATCATCACATCGTCAGTGTTGATGGGGGAATCCCTCCTGTGAAGCTATTGTGTTCTCCCGGTGGGGGGTGCGGGGAGCCGTCCCAGCTGAGAGAACACACAGGGATTTTTGCTAGCGGCTATAGGGTTAGGGGTAGGGTAGGGTTAGGGTCAGGGTTAGGGTTAGATGGATAGGGTTTTCCCTCTAAGAATAAGGCTAGGACCCAGGTATTTGAACAGGGACCTCCCCCAGAGGTCAAAGGTCAGAAGTCGAGTCCCCAAAGGTCAAAGGTCACTGGGCGTGGCTGACCCACCCCACCAAAGTGTACCGCCTACCCCAACTAAGTGGGGGAATGAACAAGTCAGGGAATGAACAAGTCGGGGAATGAACAAGCCGCTGACAATAATCGCATAAAAAAATCAAACAGGCTGGTTGTACCCAAGTTGATCGGTCGATCAACTTGGGTACAATCAGCCTACCCATACATGGTTAGAATCTTGGCCGATCCCTCTAAACCAGCCAAGATTCCAACCATCTATGGCCGGCTTTAACAAAACACATATCATACAAAATAACATGGGTTAATGTGCGCATTGATGTAAAGAGACCCTTATACCGACTCTCCCCAATGTAATGTTAACCCCCTTGTTTCTATACCACACAAAATAGACATGGTAGATGCAGAGTTCTTAGAGCTGAGTTCCAGGTATGGCAATATTTACATTTATCCAGCTTAGGCCAATATTAGTATGTGTGTGTTCTACTTGTGGAAGCTGGAAATCACTGTAGAAGGTGCTGCTAATACAGTGATTGCTGCTAGTTTATGTGTTTTGTGCCGAGTGGCTGCCCTGCTACTTACTGAACACAGGAGGTCACACGCTCAGCGCGGGCGCCATTCAGAGAACACTTTTTATTTTATCAAAGAATGCTAAGTGTTCTCTGATTGGATGAGGTAGAGATTGTGATGTCACCACTCTGCCTTTCCAACTCGGCCAATCAGAAAACGCATTGCATTCATTGAGAAAATGGAAAAGTGTTTCCTGAATGGCATCTCTGCTGAGTGACCACTGCATTGCAAACTTAGGAGGTAGAGTAGCTGCTTGGCACAGGACCTGGGAAGTGAACAAGTGGAGATTGCTGTAGTAGCTGTGCCTGCTACAGTGATTTCCAACTTCTATGTGGAACCCACAGGTATGGAGCACACATACAGTGCCTCGAAAAAAAAATCCTACCCCTCGAAATTTTCCACATTGTCATGTTACAACCAAAAAGGTAAATCTATTTTATGTGATAGACCAACACAAAGTGGCACATAATTGTGAAGTGGAAGGAAAATGATAAATGGTTTTAAACACTTTTTACAAATATGTGAAAAGTGTGGCGTGCATTTTTATTCAGCCCCCTTTACTCTGATACCCCTAACTAAAATCTAGTGGAACCAATTGCCTTCAGAAGTCACCTAATTAGTAAATAGAGTCCACCTGTGTGTCATTTAATCTCAGTATAAATACAGCTGTTCTGTGAAGCCCTCAGAGGTTTGTTAGAGTACCTTAGTGAACAAACGGCATCATGAAGGCCAAGGAACACACCAGACAGGTCAGGGATACAATTGGGGAGAAGTTTAAAGCAGGGTTAGGTTATAAAAGAAATATCCCAAGCTTTGAATATCTCACGGAGCACTGTTCAATCCATCATCAGAAAATGGAAAGAGTATGTCACAACTGCAAACCTACCAAGACATGGCTGTCCACCTAAACTGACAGGCTGGTCAAGGAGAGCATTAATCAGAGAATCAGCCAAAAGGGTTCATGGTAACTCTGTCGAAGCTGCAGAGATTCACAGCTCAGGTGGGAGAATCTGTCCACAGGAAAACTATTAGTCGTGCACTCCACAAATCTGGCCTTTATGTAAGTGGCAAGAAGAAAGCCATTGTTGAAAGAAAACCATAAGAAGTCCCATTTGCAGTTTGTGAGAAGCCATGTGGGGGACACAGCAAATGTGGAAGAAGGTGATCTGGTCAGATGAGACCAAAATCTTAACTTTTTGGCCTAAAAGCAGAGCACTATAGGTTGCAGAAAACTAACACTGCACATCACCCTGTACACACCATCCCCACCATGAAACGTGGTGGCAGCATCATGTTGTGGGGATGCTTTTCTTCAGCAGGGACAGGGAAGCTGGTCAGAGTTGATGGGAAGATGGATGGAGCCGAATACAGGGCAATCTTAGAAGAAAACCTTTTAGAGTCTGCAAAAGACTTGAGACTGAGGCGGAGGTTCACCTTCCAGCAGGACAACGACCCTAAACATACAGCCAGAGCTACAATGGAATGGTTTAGATCAAAGCATATTCATGATTAGAATAGCCCAGTCAAAGACCAGACCTAAATCCAATTGAGAATCTGTGGCAAGACTTGAAAATTGCTGTTCACAGACGCTCTCCATCCAATCTGACAGAGCTTTAGCTATTTTGCAAAGAAGAATGGGCAGAAAATGTCACTTTCTAGATGTGCAAAGCTGGTAGAGACATCCCCAAAAAGACTTGCAGCTGTAATTGTAGCGAAAGGTGGTTCTACAAAGTATTGACTACACTTTTTACATATTTCTTTGTAAAAAAAAAAAAAAAAAATGAAAACCATTTATCATTTCCCTTCCACTTGACAATTATGTGCCACTTTGTGTCAGGCGCGGATCCAGGGGGGGGGGCAATGGGGCAATTGCTCCCCCCGAGAAAATAAGACTCTGAGGCTGAGTGCGCCCCGGGTAGCCAGAGCTGTGGTCGGGAAAACTCGCAGGAATTACTGCTCAGAAATCTCGGGACTGCACTCTCCGCCCCCTGTACCTCCCCCAGCAGTTTTTCAGCCTCTATCCTGCAGGCTGCTGCTTGAGTGGGCGGGATGGGGATTTGACTTTTTCCCCCAAGATCACGCTCGTCTGGAAGAGGGGAGATGTGTGCAGCAGAGCAGAGGGAATCGTGTGAAAGTTCCTGGAGGTGAGCTCTGCTGCTAGCATTACATGGTGGATTTGTTTACAGGCACCTCTATGCTGAGTTACTGCAGCTTAGCATAGAGGTGCTGTTAGCTGAGCTGACAAATGAGATCTTCTTCATCTTCTTTTCATGACAAGTGAGAAATTGAACTGATTAAAGGATTATGACTGCCCCCTGGTGTATGCCCTCCCGACCCCCCCCACCCCCAGCGTGTGCCCTACTGTTCCCTGCACACTGCCCTACCTACTACTGACCTCTGTACACTGTATTATACATTAAATTCAGTTCCGTAAGCAACACCTTATCTTCTGGCAGTGCCCCCCGAGACTAGACTCTCTGGATCCGTCCCTGCTTTTTGTTGGTCTATCACAAAAAAACGCAATAAAATACAGTTACGTTTTTGCTTGTAAAGTGACAAAATGTGGAAAATTTCAAGGGGTATAAATACATTTTCAAGGCACTGTAATTACATTGGTCCAAGCTGGAATACTTGTGTAGCACTACCCCTGTAGGAGCTGCTGGTTTAAAGTTTTGGGCCTACCGTTACCTTTTCTGTTCACCACACTCGTGTCAGGGATCCCTCTTGAAGAGCTTTCATAAATGTTCACACCAACTCTTAGATACGTTTTCTTCAAGGCTTTATTTTACCAGTTCCAACAGAGGGATAGAGGGAGAGGGGAGGTTCAGGTACCTTGCTTTGCAGATCACGGGCACAATCCTATATCCAGAGGACAAATCAGTTCCACGCTGGATTCAGCGACCACCGGATAGGCCTACTCTCACTGGCCTAGCAACCGGTGCGAAGCTCGTTCAAAGTCTCTGCCACAGACTCGATGAGTGCCATCAAGTCATTCCACAATCTTCCGCCACAAGATCATGTAACCACACTGACACTTTGCAAAAAGTTCCTTCAAAAGTACATAGCTCATGGTGCCAGAATCTTTCAGCCGTCCGGCAGCACCGTTAGGCAAACTGGCCAAGATGCGTCCTTCAATTGAGTCCCCAATTGTTCCGCTTCTTCCCGCAGGCAAGACCACGTAGGACCATCCCTAGACTAGTAGGCCCCAGCAACTCCTGGGCCTACTTCTCAGTTGCAGAGCCTCGGACCAGCAAGCCCCGAGGCCAAAAATGGCTTGCACATCCCTGAGGCCAGGAGGGCCCTCAGGTCAGGATCCGGCAACGACCCCCGACAACGAACCTCGATAGAGCGGTCTTTGTCTCTTAAGTACCCCCTCCCAGAATGCACAGCGGGTTGACCACGCCCCCTTAGCCACTTCTGGGAAAGGAATACCCAACATACCTAGCCTGCTGCATTTCCAACCCTGACCTGTGGTGACAGTGACACCTACTGGCAGGTGGAAAATGTGCAACCCAGCTAGACTGAAACAGAGCCAACAATTTTGCATAATCCTTCTGAGCAGAACTACAGCTCAGATAACTAAATTTAACATATAGCGTCTACCCTACAGGAGTAGGGCGCTACACTTGAAATTCATCTTTCACGTTTATTATTCTATGAGTAAGCTCTAATAAGTGTGAACCCCATCAGAGTTTTTTTTTATGTACATCCTCTGTACACACAGTAGAATCTGTGATAGATGTGTGTCTGGGTAGCCAGCTAGCTGCATAGATTTAGGAATGAATGCTTTGCTGGCCATATGCTTTATTGTTTTATCTCTGTTTCTTACCAGGTATCCCAGGAGTTTTGCTCATAGACATTCGCATGGACTCAACAGTATATGGCGTTGTAGGAGAGTCCATCAAGTTATGGTGTAGCTTCTACTCAACTGTTCCTAATTCTAAATTTGCAGCTGTGGACTGGAGATACCGCCCGCCGCAAGGCCCTGCTATTACAGTGAGTTAAATGATTATAAAAACTGCAAAATCTTTATTTAGATATGTAAATCTGGCCATAGATATGAATCTTGTATATAGGATTATTTCATTTATTGGGCATGTGCACAGACATGCATGCTTGTTTAGCATATGCATGGATATATGTAAATGGTACAGGCACTGCTGGTGCAAATTTTTATGTTTTCAATAATATTTTATTTGGCAATATATGTTAAAAATGTGTAGTGATACCCCCTAGAGGGCTGCTGGATTAAATTTGGGTCCTGCCGTTACCCCACCTTTCACCGTCCCAGCACTAAGAGTCTATGTTAATACGTTTTACTTTTTCCAATGCTTTATTAAACAACTTTCAGTAGCAGAAGGATAGAGGGTTAGGGGAAGTTCAGATACCTAATTTGCAGATCACGGATTGATTTCTTGAATCCAGAGGACAAACAGCCTTCTGTCACTGGATCTTGCACAAACCAGATAGGCCTCTCATACCGACCTAGCAGCCGGTATAAAGCATGGACAAGTCTCTGCCACAGACTTAGCGATACATGGAACTCCTGGATAATCCCCTGCCACAGGATTGTTTAGCCAGTAGTCAGTTATAGAACAGCTGCACGGTACCAGACCCTTTAAGCCATCCGGCAGTACTGTGAGGTAGGTTAACTTGGGTGCATCCTCCAAACGAGTCACCAGGCCCTTCCTGAGAAACTAGCCTTCAGCTCGGTTCTCTCCAGCAAGGGTCCCCCCCTGAAATATTCTCAGTGTAGCGCCATGCTCCTGTTGACCAGGCGCTATTATGTAAAGTTAGTGGGTCATCTGAATTGTACATAGTTCAGAATGTAATGTTTATGGCTAAATTAGCCTCTGTTCCAGCTTTGGCTGTGTTGGGAACATTTCCCACTGTCGCCGTTAGGTGTCGTTGTCACCACCGGCCAGTGTTGGAAATACAACAGGCTGAAGTGTATTGGGTGTCCCTTCCCCAGAAACAGCCCAGTGGGAGTGTTTTACCGCTGTGCATTCTGGGAGAGGATACTTAAGGGGCAGACGCCATTTTTCTCGCTCTCTGACCTAATGGCCCGCCTGGCCTAAGGTATGTGACAACTCCTCTTCTGCCTCGGGGCCCTGCTGGCCCAAGGCTACGTTACTGCAAGTAGGTCCGGAAGTTTGTCTGGGGCCTACTGGTTCAGGGATGGTCCTGTGCTGTCTTGCCTGCGGGAAGAAGCCAAGCAATTGGAAGATTCAGGGGAGGACTCTTCTTGGAGAGGACTGAGCAAAAGGCTGGTATCTCAAAAAGACCCTGGTGACTCCATTGGAGGATGCAACCTAACCAATCTACCTCACAGTACTGCCGGATGTCTTAAAGGACTTTGGTACTATGTAGCTGTGTTCGCTTTGTCAATTACCGATTGCTAAATCCTGTGGCAGAGGATTGTTCACCCTTTACTACTATCATCAAGTCTGTGGCAGAGACTTTTGTCCGTGCATCATTCCGACTGCTAGGCTGGTGAAAGAGGCCTATCCGGGTGAGCAAGATCCGTTGACAGCAAGTGTACTTGTCCCCAGGATCTCAAGTTCCTTAGTGATCTGCACAAGGTATCTGAATTCCCCTAACCCTCCATCCCTCTACTGCTGCAAGTTGTGTTTAATAAATAAGCATTGGGAAAAGACTAAGTGACTGGTGCATGCATCTGTGGGCACATTGCCCAATTTAGAGCCAAGCAAGTTTTGATACTGTGAACTGTGGGGTAACGGCAGGACCAAAAATAACCAGCAGCTCCTACGGGGGTAGTGCTACATCAGTTTGAGTGGCTTCTTTCACGCAGGCAAGACAGCACAGGACCACCTTCAGTTAAGTAGGCCCCAGACAGACTTCTGGGCCTACTCGTAGTAGCACAGCCTCGAGCCAGCAGGACCCACGGTAGGAAAGAGCAACTGCCACATACCTTAGGCCAGAGAGAAATAATCATGGCGTCTGTCCCTTAAATATCCTCTCCCAGAATGTACAGCAGTAGAACACTCCCACTGGGCTGTTTCTGAGAAAGAACAGTCAATAAATTTAGCCTGCTGTATTTCTCACCCTGGCCTGTTGTGACAGTGACACCTACTGGCAACAGTGAGAAATGCGCACAACACAGCCAAACTGGAACAGAAGCAAATCAACTTTATTAAATCACTCTGAGCTATTTACAGCTCAGATAACACAAAATTTACCACATAGCCCCTATTTAATAGGAACAGGGCGCCATAATGTGTGGATAGAGATACAGGATCTACAGTTGATTTTGTTGTTAAAATTCTGGGTTCTAGGACTCTCATCCTGATCCTGGCTTTGCCCTTGAGTGTGCCACTGACCTGGAACTAGTATACAGGATGGTAGTTCAGGCTTTTCACACTTCACTCTGTGCAGTAGTGATGGGCTCGGGCATGTTCAGATTGAACCTGCCAGGAAGCTGTCACTTATAGGCAAAGAAGCATTTCCTGAGCAGCAGCTGCACATACAGTACACGCTGCCTATGATTAGCGGTGTGCAGTGCTGGTTTCCTTGCGGGTTCGATCCGAACACGCCCGAGCCCATTCTTACTGTGCATGCTTGTTCCAGGCCAGGTGCTCACTAGGTAGTCGTGAGAATGGCTGTAGGACCTGTAACTTGAAATAAGTCAACAGTGGTAGGCATACCTCCCAACAGTGTTAATTTTGGCAGCAAAATTCAATTGAGTTTTAGTCTTAGGACTAAAATGGCTTTTTTGTTTTAGTCCCCCTTTAGTCTTCTGCAAGTATTTTTTTTGTTCGTCGTATTTAGTCGACTAAATCTCCAGAACATTTTAGTAGACTGAAATCATTTGAATCGAAAAAACAAATTTTAGTAGTCTAAAATCGAATGGATGAAGTTAAATTGTAATGCATTATTCTCTACAATTTCCAAGTTTATTATATACTACTGTTGGCGTGAAAAATCTAATGTTATTATTTATGGTATTAAGGTTTGAACATGCACTACAGACACAGATTTAGTCGTTCTATAACATCTTTATTTAAGTAAAACCGTTTCATCAAGAATATTGCTTTTTTGACAAAAGGGTAACATAAAAATAAAATGCAAGAAAATAAAACTCTTTGCGTGATCGTGGAGTTAAAGTGGTTGTTAAGCCACTATCTCATCTTTATATCATCCCCTCTCAGATAAAAAGCTGTTTTATAGTGTCTGTGCGTTATAAAAAAAAAAGCAGATTTCTACCTGTTTTCACAGCATCTCCCAGCGATCATGTGACTCCAGGCTCTCTGCTCTGCCTGTCTGATAGCTCCAGTGGGCGGGCCGAGATTCTCCATCTGACATCAGGTGGGGAGGAGAGAGCCTGGAGTCATGTGATCTCTGGGAGATGCTGTTAAAACAGGTAGAAATATATGTTTTTTTTATATATATATAAAGCGCAGGCACTAGGACACAGCATTTATCTGACAGAGGGGATGATATGAAGATGAGATAGTTTTGAAGCAGCAGGGAGAGGAGCTGACGGGCAGGGCGGGGAGGAGGGAGGAGGACAAAGGGAGATAGAAGAGAGCTGCAGATAGCTGCGGATGACAGAGGCATGTACTCTGACTATGGTGTCAGGGCTCAGCAGACCTGATATATCATGATCAGTTTACAGAGGGGAGAGTAGAAACTGGCAGGATCAGCCAGGTATTTCAGGTGTTACAGGAGACAAAATGACACAGCACAGGCACTGTGCTGTATCACATGCTTTAAAGGAGCAGGATCCATTTTCTTGGGGGGTTAAACGCTTAAGTGCTGATTACCTTTTGTATAAATTTCAAAATGAGTTGTCTGCAAATGATGCTTCAAGTTTGTTGTATTTTTACCAGTGAGTGTCGCTCCACATGGTTTGCAAAGGGTCTTGTTGTCCTTAAGAACAAATGTAAAATATGTAGCCAGGAGCTGGCTATTATGCCTGCAATTCAGAGACATTTTGCAGTATTATTAATGTGTAGTTGGCTGGAGTCTGTGTCATTTCCTTTTTCTTGTTACAAAACTAAGAGCAAAGCATTGTGGGATGCATAGTTCAGAACGCTGAAGTTTCTATTCCAGCGGGATTGGCTTGAAATACGACATCCAGATTTGCTGGAATAAAAGAACAGACTGCTGGGAGAGGATATAAAAGGGGCTGCCGTGGCCTGCATTGCTCACTTGGGACGCCGGTGTGAATCTGCCAGCAGGGAGCTCTGTGTCATTGTGAGCTGCTGCTGACTTGTGGCCTACACAGTGGGGAACCATTCAGCTGTGCCCGGAAGGACCTTTGTGGACAGGATCATTTCTCTTCCCCAGCAGACCGGAGGCTGTTCCAGGTTATCCAGCAACGCCTGCACTTCAGATCCGGGTAGGCTGCAGCATGGTGTAGTGGACACCAGATGCCATTTCCCAGAGCCAGGATCCAGAGGAAGTTCCTGAAAGAGTCTCATCCATTGCCTGCATTGCTTCAGCAACTTCTTTATCCAGTGTGGTGAGCCCAATTGTGCCCCGTACACACGATCGGAATTTCCGAGGAAAAAAGTTAGACGGAATTTTTTCATCGGATATTCCGACCGTGTGTATGCCCCATCGGACTTTTTCCTTCGGAAATTCCAAAGAAGTTATAAAGAGAAAATGTTCTCTTTTTTTCCGACGGAAATTCTGTTCCTCTGTATGGAACTCCGACGGAGAAAAGAACACGCATGCTCAGAATCAAGTCGACGCATGCTCAGAAGCATTGAACTTCATTTTTGTCGGCTCGTCATAGTGTTGTACGTCACCGCATTTTTCACGGTCGGAATTTGGTGTGACAGTGTGTATGCAAGACAGCTTGAACTGAATTCCGTCTGAAAAATCCGCCGGAGTTTGTTCCGACGGAAAATCCGATCGTGTGTACAAGGCATTCGATTATTAAAAACACTGCATACAGATGTCTATTTGCTCTCCCCAGTTTGCTGGTACTTGTGGTGCTACTGGAGGTTAGTTCATATATTCTTTAGGACACACAAGAAAATTCCCAGAGATACCTGAGGTTTGCAGTGGAGATAGAGGGAAAGGAGTTTATCCTCGTCACTGAGGATATTTACCAAAGTCCTAGCAATATCCCTGGCCCCTCTGAGGTTGAAGAAAATGACGGTATGCTCTTCACGGCACCATCAGAATTACAGCTGGTAAAAGACCTGGCAGAGCCCAACTATGGCTGAAGTCATTAGGATGGATTTTTAAACATTGAAAAATCCAAACTGTGTCCTACCCAGAACATACAGTTTCTGGTATATCCTGCTCAACTCCACAGAGCAGAAAACTTTCCTACCGGTCGAGAACGGCCAAGGCCTTATCAGGAGAGTGAGTTCTATGCAGAACAACCTCCCAGTATCTATCAGAGAGCTGATGTCTGTTCTGGGTCTGATGACCTCAACGATGCCTTTGGCTTAATGGGCCAAGTATCATCTAAGGCCTCTACAAACCTTTCTCCTAAAAGAACAAGAGTATCTAGACAAAAAAACACCAAGGTGAGGCGTTTCTACTAGCTAACCTCTGGGGATAGACGCACTCCAAAACTTTTTTTTGGATTTTAATATGTGCTATAACCCCCCCCCCCCCCCCCCCCCGTTACATCTGATTCCTCGAGTGATAACAAAATTCCTACAGGAACAGACCAAACTGATACTAATGGCACCATATTGGCCCAAGAGAGCCTGATTCTCTCATCTCCTAGGTCTCTCAGCAGCCTTGGCTACTTCCTCGCAGGGACGACCCGATGTGTCAGGGACACGTAACAGGCCTAAAGCAGAAAGATTCAAATAGGTAGCTTGGCTACTGAGGAAGACATCCTGAGATCGAAAGGGCTCTCAGAAAAAGTGGTGGCGACACTTCTGAGTGCTAGGAAGCCTAACACCAGGGCCATCTAGAGAAAGACATGGAAAAAATATAACAGCTGGTGTGCTGAAAATAACAGACAAAAGATGGATACACCAATCTTAGAATTTCTGCAGCAGGGTGCTGATAAAGGTCTAGCACTCAGTACGCTGAAGGTTCAGATAGCAGCACTTTCGGTGTATCTAGAATGGACAGTTGGACACTACAAGAAGACCCGTTAGTCTCTCGTTTTTGCAGAGCGTTAGCCAATTACAGACCACCCAAGACACAAAAATGTCCCACATGGTATCTGTCGGTAGTACTGAGGAGGATTATCAAAAGCCCCTTTGAGCCTCTACAAGAAACATCTTTACGCCTGCTGACACTCGAAACTGGCTTCCTCGTGGCTATCACTACATTACTTACCCCAGGCTCTGTCTGTCAGAATTTACGATGACAGAATTGTTCTTCAAACGGATCCACAAAACTTTCCACAAATCCCAGGATATAATACTACCTTAATTTTGTAGTTCACCAACTGATTGTAAAGAACAAGAACCAAGCCTTCTAGATGTTAGAAGATGCCTACTGCAGTACCTTGAAGTCAAAAATTAGTTCAGAGCATCAGACGCTCTATTCGTCCTGTACGCTGGAAAAACAAAGGTTAAACAAGCGTCCAAGAAAACGCTAGCCAGTAGGATCAAGTCAGCTATACTAGAATGCTATGGAGTTATGCAAGTAACATTGCCAAAAAATGTAAGCGCTCATTCTACAAGGGCTTCAGCAGCCTCATTGGCGGAGAAGGCGGGAGCCACCCCGAAGAAAATTTGCAGGGCAGCAACTTGGTCAAGATTTTCTACCTTTGTTCAACATTACAGAATGGATCTGATATCTAGTCAGGACCAGGCTTTTGGTAGAAAAGTCCTCCAAGCCTTTGTCCCACCCTAGTCTGGTGAGTACTTGGTTACCCTCTCACGGGCTGACCTGGAAGATGACTTGGGGGAAAACTGAGTTAGTCTTACCAATAACTCTGTTTCCATTAGTCTTCCAGGGCAGCACGATCCCACCCTAATGTTTAACCTTGTGGGGTTGTGTTGTGTTTTTATGTCATTCAGATTCCGGCCTTCTGTTCTCCTGGATGACTGACCAGGTGCCAGAGGGACTGCCTTTTGAATGACAATGTGTTTCCTATGTAGGAGGAGGAGCTCCATCTCTCAAGGGCTGCCCTGGAAAACTACTGGAAACAGAGTTACCGGTAAGACTTACTCCGTTTTGTTTTTGTTTTTTACCACTACTATTCCTTTTATACTGGCTTTTGAAATTTGGAAATGCAGCAATTTAGAAATTGGATGAAAGGTTTAGCACTGTGAAACGCTTTTTGAAAGATAAATAGTGCATTTTATATACAACTATATAGATCAGACCAAAATGAGGGACAAGTGAGAAGGAAAGAGGGAGCTATGGTGGTTGGTCACCTATTTCTGTCCTTGCGGGTTTCTCTAAAATGCTAGCTGCCTGGCTTTCATGAAATTTGCGCTAGGGCTAAAGTAAGAACATAAAGTATTCAAACAGAGCAGCAAGCACTATACTCTGATACAGTAGCGCAGCTCTGAAATAAATCCAGCTCAGAAGGAGGCTAGACACGCCAGCGGATAGACTTGAGTGCGCAGCATGTGTCATAGTTCTGCTTCCTGTTTGTGGGTGCCTGGAAGCGCCAGTCAGCAGCTGCAGCAAAGAAAATATCTTAATATGCAACGCTGAGCAGGCTGGACCATGGCAGACCTGAGGAAACTGTATACAGACCCATCCAGGCTTTCCTGAGTGTGGAAGTGGCTTTGTAGATCCATTGTGTCTGACCTTATGTTTAATGCCGCGTACACACGATCGTTTTTCACGTTGTTAAAAATGCAATTTTTTCAATTGGGCATTAAAAACGATCGTGTGTAGGCTCCAGAGCATTTTTAACGACGTGAAAAATGGCCCAAAAAAATGAAAACCTGCTCTATTTTTTCACGTCGTTTTTTTTAACGACGTGAAAAACGGTAGTGTGTATGCTTTTACGAGGGGAAAAAAACGCGCATGCTCAGAATCAAGTATGAGACGGGAGCGCTCGTTCTGGTAAAACTAGCGTTCGTAATGGAGATAGCACATTCGCCACGCTGTAACGGACTGAAAAGCATGAATCGTCGCTCAACAAACTTTACTAACATGAAGGGTGGCGCCATTCGAGCGGAACTTCCCCTTTATAGTGCCGTCGTATGTGTTGTACGTCACTGCGCTTTGCTTGAGCGTTTTTTTTAATGAACGTGTGTATGCAAGACAGGCTTGAGAGGAAACAAGAAAAATCACGTCGAGAAAAACGTCGTTTTTAAAAATGACATTAAAAACGATTGTGTGTACGCGGCATTAGAGATCCCTGTGAGATGGAGATGAGAAGCAGGAGGTTCATCTCTCTTGATGTTGCACAATGCCATGTATGATTACTCAGTATTGGGGGGGTCATATCATTTTGTTAAGCCTTGAGGGTGCACACAGATGGTTACTCTCATGCTGGATTCTCAGGTGGGATTGCTACTTTCAGAAATTCATCTGCAAAAAGGGGCTTATCTTTGACTTACTACTGTGTTTTGTGGGTTTACCACTCCAGCTTGAACCCCCAACATGGACTGTATTATATTCTAATGGTGTATTTGCACTTTTTCACATTATTATCTGGCACTTTATTGTATGTTTTGCACATGTTTATTAATGTCTACTGTAAAGTTGATTCTGTTTGTACACTGTTTACACGTTGATATTCTTAACACTTTATTGCGGATTTTGCACAAGATTCTTCATTGCATAATATTTTTTTTTTACAATATTGATGTTTTGTTTGTACAAAGTTTTTTTTTTATTTTTTTTTATTTTTTTAGTACGAGCTTTAATGCGCTTTTTATTTATTTTTTTCATTATTCTGACAATTCTTTTTTTGAGAGTTTACATATTACAAAAGAAAAGAAAAATGGAGGTTGGTGGGAGTGAACACAGTGGGGAGCACAGGAGATTGACACTCCTGTCATGCCTCGTACACACAATAGTTTTCCCGTTGGGATTCCTGTCAAGCCTGCCTTGCACACAGTCACACAAAAGTCCGGTAAACTTTTAACTGCCAAGAACGCGGTGACGTAAAAGACTACGACGAGCCGAGAAAATTACGTTCTATGCTTCCGCGCATGCGTCAAATTGTTTACGAGCATGCGCATTTTTTAACTGCCATGGAGCATACACACAGCCGTTTTTCCTGGCGAAAAGCTGTCATGGCAGTTTTCCTGGCGGGAAAAACGGTTGTGTGTGTAGGAGGCTGAAGTGTCCGTTTCAGCAGAAATCTCAGCCAGGTATTTTCAGATGCCACCGGAACAAGATAATCAATGTTATTCAGTTTACCTGTCAGTGATCATAATGTTATGACTGGTCAGTGTAATGTGACATGTCGGAAACGTATTTATGGAGACTTGTAAAGAAAATGACAGGTCCACTTTAAGTAGAATTCCAACAAGTCACTCTAGTAAATGTGTCAGATTTAAACCAGCCTTTTTAATACAAAGAGCTCACTGTAACACAAATTCTTCTGAAGCGTCATACAATACTTTGTACATTTCAGTGCAACTGCATTCCCAACAATGGCCATCTCAATGATGCTTATAAGGTTGCTACATTTCCTGGGAAAAAAATACCAGCCTTCTGATCTCTTTCCTATTAGTAACATTGGCAACAAGCCCTAAGGCCAGGCCAGTAAATTACCAGCGTGACTCCAGGTACTTGTTGGCACATTACAGGGTAATCTTTCATGAATATACTATGTGGTTGTACTTGTTGTGCTGCAATATTTCCGGAGGATTTTGAATTATACGAAGATGATACCAGGAATGAAAAGTTTGATTTATAACAAGAACTACCAAGACGTCACAGCAAAAATACACACCTGTGGTAACTAGGAATGCAGTCTAGACAGGTTCAGCAAGTGAAACGGATGGTGTATAATTTAAAGTGTTTTTTTTAAACCCAACGCCACGGTATAATATATTGCAGCTTACCAGTCCTTAGATGTGTCAGCAGCATTCATTTTCTTTTTATCAGGGTTTTTTTTATTTATTTATTGTTACCTCTTTAGAGGATCAGCATTGGCACCCTAAGGCCCCTTTCACACGGGGCGGATCCGTGCAGATCCGCCCCGTGAAGCTCCGCTTGCTCAGCGGGGATCGCTCCGTTGATCCCCGCTGAGCCGACGGATGACTGGGCGGTCCCCGCACACTGTGCAGGGACCGCCCTGTCAGAGCGCCGCTCTCCCCTATGGGGAATCGGATGACGACGGACCGTAGAGTCCGTTGTCATCCGATCCGCTCCGCCGACGGAAGGAAAAATAGGGTTTTCCTCCGTCACACTTTGGCGGAGCGGATGTCAGCGGACATGTCTCCGCTGACATCCGTGCTTCCATAGGGGTACATGGAGGATCCGTTTCAGGTCCGCCTAAAAAACTGACAGGCGGACCTGAACGGACCTCCGTGTGAAAGAGCCCTAAGACAGAAAGTGTTTGGACTACAAAACTAGGGTTGCCACCTTTTTTTGTTTTTTTTACACTATAGGATTATTAAAGACCTGGGACACCTTTGGGTGCCCCAAGGAAAGTGGAAATGCGGCAAACAGTGGATGGGGTCAAACTGCGCTTGCTGACATCATCGCTCCCACATCCAGTGATGCCAAACCTGCCCCCAGACACCGGCCCGCAGCTCCCAGATGGCAACAGATTTTTGTGTGACTATCTCGGTTACTTGGGGTGCCACAGCCCAGTCTGAATAATGTGTCTGGGTTTCAGGCAGACTGAGACTGACACATAATTCCAAACCCGGACTGTCCGGGTGAATCCAGGACAGGTGGCTAACCTACACAAAACACCTCTCCCTCTCCTCATCTCCATAACATCAGGGAGAGGGGGACAGGGCTGATCAGGGCTTGAAATTTTAGTGTGGCTTAGGAAGTTAAAATATCACTGGGTTTCTGGCAGGATTAACAAGTATTTTTCTGTACTTGCAGTATTTTTAGAGAGACAATATGAGGAAATGTTCATATATTAGTTATTTAGATACACACATGTGGCAACTAGGAATGTAGTCTAGCCTGCGTAGAATGGGAGGATGAAGTTAATAATAAAACAATAAAAGGAAAGCTTTGTGTATAACAAAAGGGAAATGCCAAAATGTTAAAAAAATATGGCAATGTTGGAAGTGTGCGATGCAGAATTAAAGTTGATGGAATTTTCTCTCCTTTTGGATTCCAGGAATCTTTTCCCCTTTCTTGCTTCTTGGGACAATTATTAGTGAATAAATAGAAATGGTATATCACTTTTGATAGGGAGAAAATGAATTGTAGTGTATTTTATATAAACAAATGTGTGTATGTTAGATGTTGGGGTGGTGGGTAATAAGAGAATGTGAAAGACGTATAGAAATGCTTTTTCTTTGTGTATGAATAAAAAAAAACTACTTTAACCACTTCGCGCCCGTCATACGACTGACGGCCGCAAAGTGGTTCTACAATGCCGGGAGGCCGTCTTTATACGGCCTCCGCTCCTCTGGCCACTGGGGGGGGCGTGCGAGCCCGGCGCATCACTGAGATGCCGATGCGCGTGCCTGGCGGCCGCGATGTCCGCCACGTACCCGCGTTTGGCCGGTACAGAGACAAGGACATGGATCTGTGTGTGTAAACACACAGATCCATGTCCTGTCAGGGAGAGAGGAGACCGATGCTGTGTCCCTTGTACATAGGGACACAGATCGGTCACCTCCCCCAGTCAGTCCCCTCCCCCCACAGTAGCAATCACACATTAGGGAACATATTAACCCCTTCCTCGCCAGTCACATTTATACAGTAATCAGTGCAGTTTTATAGCACTAATCGCTGTATAAATGTGAATGGTCCCAAAAATGTGTCAAAAGTGTCCGATCTGTCTGCCGCAATATCGCAGTCCTGACAAAAATCGCAGATCGCCGCCATTACTAGTAAAAAAAAAAATGTCAGAATTCTATCCCCTATTTTGTAGACTCTTTAACTTTTGTGCAAACCAATCACTATACGCTTATTGGGATTTTTTTTAACCAAAAATATGTAGAATAATACGTATCGACCTAAACTGAGGAAAAAATCGTTTAAAAAAAAAAAAAATGGGATATTTATTATAGCAAACATCCAAAAATATTGTGTTTTTTTTTTTTTTTTTTTTTTTTTAAATTGTCGCTCTTTTTTGGTTTATAGCGCAAAAAGTAAAAACCGCAGAGGTGATCAAATACCACCAAAAGAAATCTCTATTTGTGGGAAAAAAAGGACGTCAATTTTGTTTGCGAGCCACGTCGCACGACCGCGCAATTGTCATTCAAAGCGACGCAGTGCCAAAGGCTGAAATTTCGCCTGGGCAGGAAGGGGGTTTATGTGCCCAGTAAGCAAGGGGTTAAAGCGGAGTCAGCAGCTACAAATACTGCAGCTGCTGACTTAATATTAGGACACTTGTTTGTCCAGGGCACTCCCGCGATGCCTCACCCAATCTGTCCCTCGGCTCCCCCGGGTGGAGGCGCTGGCATCTTCAGTGAGGGAATCAGGAAGTGAAGCCTTACGTCCATATTGGTCCCTGCTGGCTTCTGGGACCTGTGTGTCTCCTAGAAGACAGCGGGGGGGGGGGGGGGCGGAGGAGGGGCCGGACATGGCGCAGATCGCTGCAGAATCTGCAATGATCTATAACCGGAAGTGGAAGCAAATACCTGTATTAGACAGGTATCTGCTCCCCCTCCCCCCTCCCCCCTGAAAGGTGGCAAATGTGACACCTGAGGGATGGAGGAACCGTAAAAGCGGAAGTTCCATTTTTGGGTGGAACTCCGCTTTAAAAAAAAAAAAAAAAGGAATGTAGTCTAGACAGGTTTCATCCGTAAAATGGATTGTGGGTGATTCAAACCTGCAGCATTTACAAATGTGTGGGTGTTTTTATTTTATTTTTACTTGAAAATCTCTAAAGCCCTGTACACACGATCGGTTTTACCAATGAAAACAGTCCGATGGACTTTTGTCATCGGACAAACCGATCGTGTATGGGCCCCATCGGTCTTTTTTTTCATTGGTGTGAAAGAATAGAACCTGTTTTAAATTTTACCAATGGGGAAAAAAAACGATAGCAAATTCTGATCGTCTGTGTGGAACTCCATCGGACAAAAAACCCACGCATGCTCAGAATCAAGTCAACGCATACTCAGTCAGAAGCATTGAACTTAATTTTTCTCGGCTTGTCGGAGTGTTTTACGTCACGGCGCTTGGGACGGTCGGATTTTTGACTGATGGTGTGTAGGCAAGACTGATGGAAGTCAGCTTCATCGGATTTCCGATGGAAAAATCCATCGGATTAGAATCCATAGGAAAACCGATCGTGTGTACAGGAATTTAGAATCCCAAAACATTATATTTTCTAAGCAGAGGCCCCAGAGAATAAAATGGTGGGTGTTGCTTTTTTATTTATTTATTTTTTTATGTAGGGGGGGGGGGATACACTTTGATACATTTTTATGCACAAAAACACAATATAGTGGCCGGTGAGTGTAGATGGATAACCTAGCATCAGAGTTTCTCAGATGGCAATGTGGATACCAAACTTGTTACTGTAATAAAAGGATGAAAGTGACTTAAAGGACAGGAAAAAAGGGAAATAATAAGAGAACAAAAAGTGACAGGCCTAGCAAAATCCACCTGTAACTGGATCTAAAAGGTTTGAGGAGATAGCTGGACATGGATCCCAAGTCTTTTTAAATAGTTTTTCAGCATCATTGATTATACTAGCAATCTTTCCGTGTCAATGTCATAATCCATGAAATCTTATGCTTGGCCCATGCTAAGGATTTTTGCCCAAGCCCCAGCTATAATGACTTTGGCTGCCAGAAAAATAAAAAATATTATTCTTTGTGAGCAACGAGGTTTACCCCTAACTGGCTCATTAAGTAAAGCAAATTGGGGCTGTTTGTTGTGTTTGTAGCCCTATAACCCACCGAAGCAAGGCAAAAAAAAAAAAAAACTTGAATCTAGGAAATTCCTACTATATGTGGTACATAGTGCCTTGTAAAGCACAACAGGTAAGAGCTCGAATACAGTTTTGCAAGGCGGGAAGGAACATATTTTTCCTTACGACATATACTGTATATTATCCTCTCTTGTACATAAATATACTTGTCCACATATTTTTCCTTAAGACATATATACTGTATAATATCCTCTAATGTACACAAATATGAATGTACTTGTTCACATATTTTTCCTAAAGTGTCCTTACACACGGAGTGGGCTCCATCTGAGTCCACCAGCTCAGCAGATAATTTGTCCGCTGATCTCCGCTGAGAAGGCAAAAAGCTGGTCTGTGTCTGCTCCGCTTATGCAGAGACACTGACACAGCCCGCTCTCGGATGTAAATGGACTGCCTGTCCATTGACACCCGTCTACCATCCAATCCGACCTGCCAAATGGAAGAGGGGGTGGGGATCCCAATCCATCTGTTTTTAGTGGACAGGATCAGATCAGATGTTGGCGGGTGTCAATGGACACATGTCCGTTGACACCCGCCGCTCCATAGAGGAGACTGGAGGGTCCGATCAGGTCCGCCTGAAAAACGGACTAATCAGTCCGCCCCTGTGAAAGGGTCCTAAACAATATACTGTATATTATTCCTCTTGTACACAGAAGTGATCATTGGCTGCGCTTGATGGGCACAGTGGCTTCATTTTGATGGGCACAGTGGCTGCGTTTTGATGGGCACAGTGGCTGCGTTTTGATGGGCACAGTGGCTGCGTTTTGATGGGCACAGTGGCTGCGTTTTGATGGGCACAGTGGCTGCGCTTGATGGGCACAGTGGCTGCAACTGATGTTTCTTTACGCCCCCCAAAAAATTTTGAGCACCAGCCGCCACCAGTATTGTCTTATAGACAACAATGTTTTCAGGTCTGTGAAAAAATAAATAGCCACACGGCTAAAAATGCTGCATTTCTTTCACAAAACGTCAAGGTAATATTAGAGAAACTGGAAAACACCTGCTGGAGCAATAGAATAAAAGGATCAGACTATTATTAATCTGATACAATTTAGTCTGGTAAAGGGTTCCATATTTTTTTTATGTCCAAATCTAACCAAATTTTTTATTTATTTTTTGTGGGCAAATAAAACTGGCACTTGGTTTAGCCAGTGTTTGTTATATGAACCAACACTTTTCTCACTGAAACACCAGTTCTTCCTCAGGGATACAGCATAAGAAAACAAACAGCTGCTTTATAACCAAAAGGCTACATTCACATGGGCGCAAAAATGTTACTGATCTTATTTCGCATGTTTTTTTCTAGCACAAAAATTCCCGCTTAATGATCAGTAAATACTTGTGTAAAACTGTCCTGTCCCCCCCCCCCCCCCCCAATAACTCCTCGGACATACGTGTTCTCGGATGCAGATCATTGGATTCTGTGTTGCAGATCTGAACGCAGTGCATGTTTTACGCACCTGTGTGAATGTCGCCATTGAAAGCAATGCAGCTGTGTTCAGATTATTATTTAGATTGTTTGATTATTATTTAGTTTAGACTATAATTAAAAAATGTTTGTATTTTTTTTTTTACAGCCTTGTGAATGAGGCCTAATACAATTCATACTATTTATATCCTTTTGCTACAATTAATGTAGCATAAATTAACACTGCACACTGCAAAGATATGCTGGTAAATTAATTGGCTCCTGTCTAAACTGGTCTTCTATGTGTGTGAATGTATGTAAGATAGGGACCTCAGACTGTAAGCCCCTTGAGGGCAAAGTCAGATTATGTAACTTATTGGTGCTATATAAATACCAGTCATAAATACATTTACGTTAATGGATTCCATGGTCTTGTTGGTGCTATATAAGTACCAGTGATAAATACATAATTTATGCAAATATATTCCATGGATATGTAAATATATATATATATATATATATGTATGTGCACATAATAATAAGTATAATAAATACAATAAAATTGTGCTAGAACTAGTCACTTACACCATCTAGTGATTTAATGAAAAACTGCAGCTTTATATTAAATCTGAACTGAAGGCAAAACTTGATTTTTCATTTTGGAAAGCGTAAGGGAAGGTTAAAACCCCAGGTTGTTTTTTTGCCACTTGTGTCCCATTGGAGATGTTTTCTTTAATCAAACTTGTCCCATAAGCCACAACAGGAAATGAAAGAAAACCCCTTCCAATTGAGGAACATCCTTGGTAGTTACTTGAGTCACCAGAACCAGTGTTCTTTGAAAGATTTCCCCTCTGATGCTGCTCTAGCCAACGCTGTATCCTGGCCTAGTCCAACAAGGCCCAGGCCTAGGGCAGCACTTTGCAGGGGGGGCAGCACGAAAAGAGTCCCCGCCGGCTTGTGCTACACTGTTAGTGTAGCGACAGTCTTATGGGGCGGACTGGGCTGAGAAGCAAATTTAGTCTGGCGCCTCCCATAAAGCAGCTGCACTGCTTCTGGTATGCGGGCGGCTGGCATTCCGCAACTGGGGGGGGGGGGGGGGCGCTGCTTCTAATTTTGACTGTCCTATCATCCTGGACCACAAACCTTCCTCACTGTGCTATATGTTTTCTGCTGCACCATTGGCACGGTTATATCTTCTTAGTCCTCTCCATCAAATTATCAGAAATTTGTGCTTAAAGTAGAACTATAGGCAACACTTTTTTGTTTCATTTTGGATAGAGTAAGGGAGGGTTATAGCCCCTGTCAGTTTATGTTTTACCATCCCTGTGCCATTGCAGATATTTCCCTTCACTTCCCGCCCCATAGCCAAACAGAAAGTAAGAGGACATTTATGCAAATTAAGGAAATCCGTTGCCCCCCCCCCCCCCCAGAACTAGTATCCCCACTCGAAAATTTCAGGGCGGACCTTAAACAGAAAGGGGTGTGGCCTGGACTGGAAGGGGTGGGTCATATTTAAATTAGGGGGTGCACCAGTTTAGTCAGGCCTAGGGCAGCACAAAACCTAAATACACTAGCAGCTCTAATATTTTGTACCCAGAGAAGCCACATATAGGGGTTGGCAGTAACTTCTACAGACTGTGAAGCCTTTGCTATCTTTGGGATGTAAAATAACATCTGTACGCAGGCTCCCAAGTGTCATTATAGTCAAAAGGAGAAGAACAACAAGATGGACTTTTGAGGTGCCAGAAAGAACACTCAAATAAAATCAATACACTTTATTTCCCAACATGTATAAAAACATTTTAATAAAAAAACAGAACCAATATAATAAAATGGACCTCCCACAGAGTAACAAGCACTAGTAAAATGTTGCTGGTTAAAGCGGGATTCCACCCGCGATTTTTTTTTTTTTAAAGTCAGCAGCTACAAACACTGTAGCTGCTGACTTTTAATAAGGACACTTACCTGTCCTACTCACCCGCAATGATGGCCCGCCCGATGCCGATCCCTCGATCACTGCAGGTCCCGAGCCGCCATCCTCACTAAGGGAAATAGGCAGTGAAGCCTTAAGGCTTCACTGCCCGTTTCCTACTGCACATGCGCGAGTCTCGCGCCGATTTGTGAATGGGCGGCTGCTCTCTGGGATTACACACAGTTCCCAGAAGGCAGCGCGCCCCATTCACTAGAAGAGGATGCGGAAGAAAACCCACCGCGGATAAGGAAGAGGCAGATTAGGGACTTCCGCATAGCAACAGCTATTTTGGGTGAGTAAAATGTTTTTTTATTTTTCTAGCATTTTTGTGTATTTTTTTTTTTTCAGGGTGGACCTCCACTTTAAGCAAAATGGTCTGGTCTAATTTACTGCAAAGAGAGGGCGAGTGTGCGCTCCTACAGTGAATGGGAACTGGAGAACAAAACGTAAAACTTCATGTTAACCTTCTGGGTAACAGAGAATGAGAAGTAAAGGGAAGGAGGAGCAGCTAACTTGAGGGAGGAGGTGGTGGTTGCTGGTGGACGGAGGTTCTGTCTGAGGCGCTGACTGATAGCTTTATGGTTTGCCCTTCTTAGTGGCAGGGTCCCTATACTGTTTATCGGAACCTTCCTAGGGACTGGGCCTGGACCACGGTGTGCAAGGCCTCGTGAAGCATACACCAGCTTTTCTCCATGCCTTCGGGCTGAAGCAAATAAAGTGTATTGTGTGAAATGTGTTAAAGAGCTGGCGAAGAGAATCTGCGCTCAACGCGGTATCTCTCAAAAGGTCTCTATTCGGTGCTGAAACAGGTGTTGCTGGCAGGTGTACAAGATGTTATCCTTCCAGTGTGTGGCTAAGTGAAGTAATTTGGCTTCCAGCTAGATCAGCTTTAGGCTTACTTTCAGATCACATCTATATTAGACACGTCACCACCTTTTTCTATTTACTCTATCTCTTCAAAAGGATAGCAGTAAACATTAACAAGCATGTGAAGAATCATGATTCAGTAGCAACAATTAAATCCTAGTGTTCCTCAAGCACTAAGACCTCAGGCGTTCTTGCCTTGCACCTCAGGTTTGTGGTATGTTTGAACATATGAGTGACAGTTACAGATTGGTTTGTGGTCTAATTTTTTTGTGGAGCTGTATTGTTCTAGGATATATTGATACATTTTCCGATTCCACTGACAGGTTCTGTTACTTCTTCCATTTTTAGATTCTACATTATCAGTCAAAAGCATACCCAGTTTTAGAGGGACCCTTCAAAGATCGTGTGACTTGGGAGGGGGATATTGGAGGAGGAGATGCCTCCATTCGGTTGAATGACCTGAGGCTTACAGATAATGGCACCCTGTCTTGTGTGGTGAAAAACCCTCCAGATGTCCATGGGAAACTGCCTGAGATGAAGCTAACGGTCACTCTGCAAAGTAAGTTAATTATCCTAAAGGAAAAGAGTTTAGAACTCACATTAAAACATATAATGTAAAGCAAAAACGAAGTAACGCAAGGTGTCACCATATAGTAAAAAAAGAATAATTTCTCAGTAACGGCTGCACTCACAAAATGTCCATATAAACATTATACATATTAATAATAATAATGAAAAACGTGTTGCGCTATCAATATAAAGTGCATAAGTTAAATCTGGTAAGAAATTAGTATATATCAAAAACTGTATATAAGAATATGTTAAACATTCCTAAATAATGTAGAAAAGTCCATCAGAAAAAAGAAGAGACAAGCTCTTGTGCAAAAAGTTAATTTATACTTGTGTATAAACAAAAATCCATATTTCAGTGGTCATAGCAAAATCTTCACATCCAAAAGTACACACCCAACTCTCAAGCTGCTTACCAGCTATTCTCATCCCAAGATGGGGGTCTGGCTGCTTTTTATCCTATTATCCCCATGGGACAAATGGATATTCGGGAGCCAAGATTCCAGGATGGGTTACCATACAACCCAGATGTTCAACAGTGGGCTCAGCTACTCTGACCCCAGGATGGGGGTCTGGCTGCACTTTATCCCAGTATCCCCATGGGATGGATGGATATCAGGATGGGTTACCTTACGACCAGAATGTTCAATAGGGGGCTCAATTATCTCCAGAGGGTGTGTATTGCTCGACGCCATCCAAAAAACGATTTCTAAAGTTCCACTTGTTTTTAGCCCACCTAAACTGCAAACGCAGTAGACAGGGGGTTTTCACATGCCATGGTCCCAATGCTTTGCACCTGTGCCAAAAACTAACATCCCTGTTGGTATTGGTGGGCAATAAGCCCACCAACCACGACAGATTCAAGCAAATGGGGAGGTGCCGCAGCCGTCCGGCAACCACATGCAGTGATGCACGTCTTAACTTGGCCTAATTTAATACTTATATACAGTAAATGGCAGACATGTGCCTGTTTAAGAATTTACCGTATATACTCGAGTATAAGCCGAGTTTTTCAGCACATTTTTTTGTGCTGAAAATGCCCCCCTCGGCTTATACTCGAGTCAAATTTTTTGCGCCTGATCTCCCGGACTTTGGGGACCCGGTACCGGCCGGCCGTAGGTCCCCTGGACCTTAAACTTGGCACAAATGTAGCCCCACTCTTCCTCTACAAGTGTGCAAAGTTTGTTGTCCGGAGGACCACCAGTTTTTCAAAGCCGGGCACCCCTTACATAGACTCCCATGTTAAACGGTAATTTCTCCGGTGACTTTGGGAACCTTGTACTGGCCGGTCGTAGGTCCCCTGGACCCGAACTTGGCACACATGTAGCCCCATTTCTCCTCTACAAGTGTGCAATTCTTCAAAGCCGTGCACCCCTTCCATGGACTTCCATGTTAAACGTCAGTCTAGTCATGGACACAGTGAGGCATGGGCACAGTGAGGCATGCACATGGACACAGTGAGGCAAAGTGAGGCACAGTGAGGCATGCAGATGGACACCCTAGGCTTATACTCGAGTCAATACGTTTTTCCAATTTTTTTGTGGTAAAATTAGGTGCCTCGGCTTATATTCGGGTCAGCTTATACTCAAGTATATACGGTATATAGAAATGTTATGTAGCGGAACCTCACTCTCCCTCTCGGTTATTGTGAATGGCTTGTGTCTAGGGGTACCTGGGAGAGGAGAGTGCAGGAACACTACGCCAAGCTCTCCCCTCATGTGTATAAGAGGGTTGAGCAAAGTTAGTTGATTTACCTCCCGGGTCTGTCCACTGCATACGAAGCCTTGTTGTTCCCTGGAAGCGTGTCTGCCAATAATAGAGCCCCACACCAATCGAAAGTCCAACACTCCTTTATTTCTCGTAACACAATCAGTTGAACTTCCATTAACAACGAACATGGGGGTGTGGGAACGAGTAGGCCCAGGCACAACTGTACTCTCCTATTCCTTTTTAGCGAATAGACCTGGCGCACAGTCTCTGCCACCGACCGTGAGTTTTGGTCGCTGCCACCAACCGGATGAACTGTTGAGGCCCCTGCCACAGGCCTAATTGCATGCCTCTGCCACTGACCTGAGTGAATTAGCTGGACCGCTGCCACTGGTCATTGAACGTGGACTGAACTTCCTCTTTGTACTTGGCCCCTGTTCGGGAAAGATATCCCTCCGGGCGGTCTCCAGAGGTTCACCCGGCACTGGCAATCTGCTGCACCAGGTCTTCGGGTGAGTCCCTCCTCCGGTCCCTTACGCCTCTGGATTCGGGTGCCCCACTCCCGGGGCCCCCTAGGACAATCCCTCCCTCGCGGAACCCAGCGGAAGGTACTAGGCCCCAGGCCTCCGGCTAAGTACCACACCCCAGACTGAAGGTGTCTGGGATGGAACACGAACTCCAGGCCTAGGCCGCCTGGACACCAACCGCAACCCCAGCCCTCAGGCTGAAGGTGCCTGGGACTCGAACCTCGTGGCGAAGAAGTCCGCCCCCTTTATACCCTCCCCCAGGATGCACGGCGGGTTCCCCGCCCCGCCGTACAACCGCTGCGAGAGGTCACAAAGGGCACGGCACTGCAGCGATGGTTCAACCCCGGCCCAAAGTGACAGCGCCACCTGCTGGGCCGCAGGGAACTATGCATCACTGGTGTCCTCACCAGTTTAAAAAGTACATACCCGCTACAGTTAGTATTGCAGTTTGTAATGGTATAGCTTGCTCATTTATTTACAAATGTTGCCCATTGCAAACCTTGATTGTGTACCACTTCTATTTTCTTCAGGTCTTTCCTTTAAATTTAATACAGTCATCTTGCTGTCTGCACTGGTGTTTATACCCTCCATTTTGGTCTGCATAATATTACTGGTAAGAATGAAAAGGGCGATTCGGAGAGAGAGAGCCAGGAACAAGAAGCTGAAAAAGTCTCCCATTGAAGCATCACGAGAGTAAGTGTCACCACAAACGAGTATGTTTACATTTTGTAATTTACCATAATTGTTTTTAGGTCTAAAATAAGTCATAGTAGAATTTAAAACTATTTTGGATAGAGTAAGAGCGGCTTATAACCAGTCAGGTTTTTTTTTGCCTTCTGTGTCCCATTTTGAAGAAGTAGTTAGGGGAAATTCATCCTAAGTAAGGGAATTCCTAGTGGTCATCAGAACTTGTGTCCCCAATGGAAGATTTCCCCAAGTGTCCTGTTTCAGCTACTTCAATTTTGAAATTGAAGGATGTTGGGCAGTACGTTGCTGGCAGGTTCATCCACGTAGCACAGTTCCTGATTAAATTTGCCAAAATACGATTATATGTCTAATTTAAGTCTGCAGTCTTCAGCATTGTATATAATGAATAATATATGTGGCCCTTTGGTAATCATTAGATTGATTGGCTGCATTTAAGACTCCTCTATACCCCATAAGCTAGCAATCATCGATCAAAAATGTATATTTCACTTCTGTATTAAAAAAATATACATTTATATATATTGATATTTTCACAGCTGTGTCTATGATGAAAGTGATACAGCTCCTCTTCACCACACATCTACCTCATCGGAAAAACCACCAGGCTGTCTAATGAAGCTTTGTTTACGATGTGCAGATGCTGATGTAAGTTAACCCCTTCACATATTTCATCTCTATTTTACCATTTTGCACTGTTTAGATTTAAATGATAATAACTTTTTAACTGCTTTGTGTATTAATGCAAATATTACATTAGTTATCTGGATTTGGCTCTTGGTTTGTTAGCCTGCATTAAATATATGTTTATATTTACTATTCCGTTGTAATAAACATGCTGAAAAAATATTAAACAAAAACATAATAAAAAAAATCAGTAAGGGCTCTTTCACACGGAGGTCCGTTCAGGTCCGCCTGTCAGTTTTTTAGGCGGACCTGAAACGGATCCTCCATGCACCCCTATGGAGGCACGGATGTCAGCGGAGACATGTCCGCTGACATCCGCTCCGCCAAAGTGTGACGGAGGAAAATCCTATTTTTCCTTCCGTCGGCGGAGCGGATCGGATGACAACGGACTCTACGGTCCGTCGTCATCCGATTACCCATAGGGGAGAGCGGCGCTCTGACAGGGCGGTCCCTGCACAGTGTGCGGGGACCGCCCAGTCATCCGTCGGCTCAGCGGGGATCAACGGAGCGATCCCCGCTGAGCAAGCGGAGCTTCACGGGGCGGATCTGCACGGATCCGCCCCGTGTGAAAGGGGCCTAAGCAGTAAGTACAGAATAAACAAACTAAAAACCAATGACATAATAACAATGAACTGATGCTGCCAACATCTAAAACTGTGCAATGTCACACATTGGTGATAAAAAATAACAAACTGTGCGCTATCAGTGGCAACTGGTGCTCAGAATTTTTGGGGGGGCACAAACAAACTGAAAGATTCTGAAAACAAAAACCTCATCAATCGCAGCCACTGTGTCCATCAATCACAGCCACTGTGCCCATCAATCGCAGCCACTGTGCCCATCAAACGCAGCCTCTCCTATGACTGGACGCCTGATAGGCGGCGTCCAATCACAGCGCCTTTCGTTTCAGCACCTGGTTAGCTGAGAGGTGGGTCAGTGTTAGGAAAGCAATTCATTCGCTTTCCTAACACACAGCTGAGTAAACAGCGAATGCACAGCATTGTGCCTGCTGTTCACCATTTTGGACGACCTATTAGAGCCTATGGCTCTAATCAGGTGCTTCGAAAAAAACAAAAAAAACGCTGTAATTCAGGTGCCCGGCACCCGACAAGGGGCTGGACACCTGAATAGGGGGTGGCAGCGGCGACCATAGATAGATACATGCATTACATGTATCTATCTATGGTGATAGAGGTGGCAGGAGAGAGGGGGCGGCCTGAAACCTCTGTGCTTGAAGGAACCCCCTTATACTTTCCTGAGCCAGATCTCAATTCAGCACTGTGCACGAGAGCAGCAGCTCTTTGTGACATGTAAGCTGGGGGCAGGTCTGTGTCTATAGATGCAGACAGGGCGGCTCAGGAGCTGCATTGTCTGTGTCTATAGATGCAGACAGGGCGGCTCAGGAGCAAGCATGCACAAGTGCCCTCATAGTACCTTTCTATGCCAGTGCACAGAGCAGTTAAGAATAACATGTCTATTATTTTACTTAAAAAAAAAAAATTGAAACTTTACTATTAAAAGATTTATTACTGACGGCTTGGCATAAGATACCACACAATACAAACAAATGGCCACTGCCCCTACCTACTGTATAACTGGCCTTCATAGCAAGGAGCACATGGAAGGGCAACACATGTAAAACAAAATCAAAGAAAATTTCCAGCTCAACTTGCCAGCCAGCCTGCAAACAACTGAATTATCCTGTCTAACAGTTTGCGTTAAAAACGGGGTAAAAGTTTGCACACATTTGCAAATTCATGCGTAGGCTGCAGAGGCTGCAACAAGGCATCCCAGTACTATCTGCAGTCCGAACTCAAAATTTTGAGAGCCTCCATAAAAGAAGCGCATGCATTATAATGGATAGGCAGAGGGCAGGTGAGCCTGGAAGGAGCCGGGGCACACTGGACACCCTGCATATAGCACAATGGCAGCAAAGGTGTCCAGTGCGTCCCCTCACCAGTATTCCAACAGTACAAACAAATGGCCACTGCCCTGACCTATAACTGGCCTGCACAGCAAGGAGCACATGGAAGGGAAATGCACACATTTGCAAATACATGTGTAAGCTGCAGAGACTGTGACAAGGCACCCCAGTATTATCTGCAGTCCTAACTCTATGTATCTGTGACAGATACCACAGCATACCTTCAGAGGTCTAGTGGAGTCCATGCCTTGACCGGCAAAGGGTGAACTTACTCAATATTAGGTAGGTGGTCATAAAATTATGGCTGAGTGCTGCATATCCAAACATTGTGTGACATTGCATGGTTTTATAGGAACATAAATGCCGCATTTTAAATTTTTTAACAGAAATAAGATTTGTATATGCCCTGCCTTCTGTGCCTTTCTCGGGTTTATTCCAAACATGTTGCTGTTTTTAGTGAATTGATTTTTATACACTTTTTTTTTTATAGTGTAGCGGCCTCACCCCCGTCCCCTTTGTAAATAAAACGGCTGGCTTGTCTAGGGGTATGCGGGAGGAGGATGAGGTTCACTACGGCCCATGTCCTCTAATGTGTAGAGGTGAAAGCCAACACTTATTTTACCTTCGGGCCTGTGTTCTGGATGGAGCCTCTGCCTCTCCTGTGGGAGTATAACTGTCAGTAATAGAGCCCCATACCATAAAAAGTCCAACACTTCTTTATTCTTCTCAACAAGTGAACAGCATCAGTTGAACTTTTAAATGAACAGACATGGTGTGGATACGAGTAGGTCCAGGCACAGGGAACTCTCCTATTCCTTCTAGTGCAAATAGGCCTGACGCATGGTCTCTGCCACCGACCGTGAGATTGGTCGCTGCCACCGACCGGGTGAACTGTTGAGGCCCCTGCCACAGGCCTAATAGCAGGTCTCTGCCACCGACCTGAGTTGACTAGATGAACCGCTGCTACCGGTCATAGAACATGAACCACCTACCCTCTTGAATTGGCCCTTGTTCGGGAAAGATATCCATCCGGACGGTCTCCAGAGGTTCACCCGGCACTGGCAATATGCTGCACCAGATCTTCGGCTGAATCCCTCTTCTGGTCCTTTACGCCCCTGGATTCAGGTGCCCGACACCCGGGGCACCTTAGGACAATCCTTCCCTCGCGGGACCCAGTGGAAGGTACTGGGCCCCAGGCCTCCGGCTGAGTACCTCACCCCAGACTGAAGGTGTCTGGGATGGAACACGAACTTCACGTGTACAGGCCAAGGGCACCTGGACACCGATCACGGACAGCAACCCTCAGGCTAAAGGTGCCTGGGACTCGGACCTCGTGGTGAAGATGTCCGCCCCCTTTATACCCTCTCCCAGCAAGCACAGCGGGTTCCCCGCCCCGCAGTACAGTTGCTGCGAGAGGTCACAAAGGGTACGGCACTGCAGTAGTGGTTCAACCCCGGCTCAAAGTGACAGCGCCACCTACTGAGCCGCAGGGAACTTAACACCACTGATGTCCTCACATGAATAAAACATAGCCCTGTTCTACCAATAGTGAATCTGGGTCATACTACCACCCAATTGCTGCCCCTAAATAGTACATACCCGCTACAATAAGTATTTATCATACCTTAAAATATGTTTAAATATTGTGCATGTGAATGATTAATCTGACTAATGTTTTCCAATTCATTGACATTTTTTATCACTTTTTTATTTAATTTTTTTTTAACCAGCAAAAAATGCATAGGAATGTAAATATTGAATTTGTTATCCTTTTTAGAGAACTAAGGTTTATATATATCCTGCCTTGTTTTGTTTTCAGGTTTATTCCATACGCTAACATAGTTGTTCTTTTATTTAAGGATTCATATGATTACTGAGATGTTGACAGTCTCTGTGTGACTGGAAATATACGGATTATGAAGGTGTTGTACAAAACAATGTGGAGAAATACTTGAACTATACAGACTCGGACTGACGTGATGAATATTTTTTTCTTCTGTTCATGTCAAATATACAGCGAAACCGCACTTTGGTTTTGGACTTAAAATACAGGAGAACTTGAAATAAATTAAAGCATATTTTTATATATTTTAATAAAATGTTTAATATTTAGGTAGTTTTTGTCTCTTGTACAGCTATAAATAATAATTGTAATATACCAGTTGTGTGACTGCAATCACCCCTCTTATGTTTTTTTTTTGTTACCGTTGTGGGATTTTTGACAATTCAATTTGTATACTTTCATCAGAATTGAACAACTACAACCAAATAATAAAAACTAAAAGGATAACCAAACCCAAGAACAAAATGCAATCTATTGCAGTTTACCAGTATTAGATGTGGGGACTACATTCTTCTTTCTTCTTCTTTCTTTTTTTTTTCTTTTTTCTTCTTCTTCTTCTTCTTTCTTTTTTCTTTTAGCATATTTTCAACCGTGAGCTTAAAAGAAAGGAAAACCTATCTTGTCTCTGTTCTGTAAACAACGAATCCCATCACCGACTATGTAATAATGGTGGACAAAGGCAGACGTGTTTGAAGTCCAGCCTGGGTGACAACCATAGCTGCCCGATTAGTTAAGGAGTGAACCATGCAGGGATGGGAAGTGTGTTATTATTCAGGATTAAACTACTGCTATGTGAAGATGTCAATCGGTCCTTAAACCTAATAAAACAAAGATTTCTCCATCCACAAACAAGGTAGATGAGAAATGTTATTACCCTCCATAGTTGTCACATGATCAGAAGCTCATCCTGGCCCCTCCCGATCATAGAAAAAAGGATATTGGTAGCACATCACAGTGTAGTCAAAATCTTGAAGGTTCTTTATTGTTGCGAAGCCAGACCAATACACAGGAATATGGTTGACGCATTTCACACGAATCACTCACGCTTTCTCATATCGTTATTAATATCCTCTTTTCTATTGCTTTCTTTGGTGAGCACCTGCAGCAGGCAATTACCTACCGATTGCCTGAGCGCTATATACTTTGTGGTTGGATTGTTAGCCCCCCCCCCCATCATAAACTGAGACTGGGAGCTGTTTGCAACAGCTTGGTCACTGTGGTGGGAGCGTGCTTTTGTCACAGAAACCTTAGCCACCATGGATGCAAGTGTGGTGTTTGGGCATCAAGGTCCATTCACCCTGCCGCTGCACATAAAGCATTACGTGATTGCCAACAGGTTAATCTATTGCTGCTAAAGGCTCCAGTCACACTTGTACGACTTCTAATGTGACTTTGAACACATAAATTAGCATGACTGGTCGCAGCCCATTGTTTTCAATGGCATCCGATCGGATCAGTGCAACTTAAAGTTGCAGCAACTGTGAAAAGGTGCCTGCACTAATTTAATGCAACTTAGTGCCCGAGAGTGTAAATTTGGATCAAAGTAGCACTCGAAAATTATGCAAATTTGGAGTCACGCAAGTGTGAATGGAGCCAAAAGATTGAATTGGCAGCAACCTCTTAAGGCTAAAGCTATACAGAAGATTTTTAGTAACTCAGTAGTTCTACTCCGCTCACTAGCAATTAGTCACTAGAGGTAGAAAATGATTGCTAAACGAATGGAACAAATTAATCCCTATGGTGTAGGCTACACATGTTACATTTTGTTGTGAGCAGTTGCACATGATTGGACTGTTGTACAGTCTTGACAGATTGATTGCTAATACTATACATGCACACTGGATGCTAAAATCAACTGCCCAGATGCCTTAGTAGCAAAAAAACACTTGATGTTGGTAAACACATATACCCCCGTCAAGCCCCTGGATTTTTTCAAAATTTCTTAATAATGTATTCTGGCTATTGAAATTAAAAAGCGCCTAAGCGCTAAACGTGCATCGCGTTAATACGCGTTTACAAGCGTTTTTGCTGCATTTGGCATTTTTCTGCCAAAACACTCCCCTCCTGAACGTGATTCTTCTGCATTCAGGAGAGGAGTGTTTTACTGCCTCTAAACTCTGCTGCTCTTAAACTTTGATAGAAGCCTATGTGTGCATGGATGGAGACTTTTGTTGAGTTCAGGGGCTTTGGCAAAAAAATGCCAAAAACCTGAATTTAGGAGCAGCAGTATGCATGAGGCCTAACTCCATAGAAAGCCCTTGTTCCTTCTGTCTAGTAATTAATTGCTACTCCTAGTGGATAATCAGGAGCAGCCACTTAAGAAGAAGGATTGCGCCACTTAAAATCTTCTTTGTAGCTCTAGCCAAATATCGTAACTGCCCATTAAAGCTGGAATGAACCTTTTTTTTTTAAACTTAAAGCAGCATTCCAGCCGTTTCTGTGTTTATTAAAAGTCAGTGTGACGGACTGGGGTTTATATGGTCACAAAACAGACACCCCAAAGCAAAGTACATATTCTTTTTTTTTTTTTTTTATTTCTAGCAAAGAAATACCTTCCTGCTATTCTATCAAGAACCAGTAGATGGCAGAGAAGGTACACAAACAGAGTTTATATAAGGCCACCCACCATGTGACTGGAGTCAAACAATTTCCAGCCATAAAACCCAGTGGTCTTGTCTCATGCTGTTTGTGTGATTTTTTGCAGGTATGTACTCTAAATCATTCCTAATCTGCATTAAACTATAATAGAAAGATTCTTAAACATCTGGAGCAGATGCAGGGAAAGTTCCAGCAGACTGTATGCTATAGTGTTACTGATATTAGAAGTTTAGAACAGCATGTGTGAGAAACAAGTGGAAAGGGCATAAAAACATGAAGATACTGCATTAGTCAGAATAAATGTCTATTAGAAGCACTAAACCGTTCTAATTAGGAATATTGAAACCTGGTTTATACAAGTTCCATAAAGTTAGAAAAGCACATGTTGAAAACTGATATTCTTAAGGAAAAACCTATATGTAAAGCTTATGCATTGCTTCATGTGCACCATCTAGTGGTTAAAAAAGAGAACTACTGAAATAATGTTTGTATTAAAGAATGGCATTGGCAATATGAGTATTGCACAGTTAAAGTGTACCATAAAGATCATTATCTATGACACGGAATAACAGGAATATATATGTTATTAAAATAACAATGTTTTTTGTGTAACTACGTTTTAAAATACGTCAGTTAAAATCTGTATTATATATTGTTAATAGTTATAAACATGTGATTATAAAAATGTAAAAGATGTATTGTTGTGTAAAAGTCAAACAATTTCCAGCCATAAAACCCAGTGGTCTTGTCTCATGCTGTTTGTGTGATTCTTTGCAGTCCACGCCAAGCTGATCACCTTATCTCATCACGTCTACAATTATCGGCTCTCTTAATTCACATTTTGAGGCCGGTAACATTTTGGGGCTCGTGCCGGGATTCGTTGTGTTACCAGTGAGAGGGAAGCACGAGACAAGCGTGAGCCTACTACAGAGCTACAAGGAGAGTCGTGAGTGTCGTCTGCCTTGTGAGTGGAAGTCTTCAGAGTGCAACAGATATGGCGTCTCCTCGTCGTGCGCTGATGTGGGATATCCGGAAACAACTTCATCTGCTTAGTGAAGAACAGCTGCATAGCCTCGCTATTACGCTGGAAGATGAAAGAGATGTGGACGTTCCATCAGTGACTGGTACCAATGAAATGGAACTCGTTGAATTTATTGAAGACTACTTGAGAAGTGATCAGCTGGAGAAGTTAGAAAATCAAGGCATGTCTTACCTACTCATCATCCAAGACAAGATCAATGAACTAAAACTTAAGGAAAGTACACCAACTGTGGACATTGCAACCGCTGCAAAAAAAATAAGTAGTGGGACTGCAAGGACTGAACAGGTATCGGAGGTGGTGAGATTAACTGACGTTGCTTTATTGCCACGTAGAGAATTCAAAATGCATGGTGGTGTAATTTCAGATCATGGTTCGGACATGAGTTACAGTAGCGTGTGCAGACAAATTGACGAGGGTCTAACAGAAAAATTCCCTGAATCTGAAATTATACGCACCGTGTTGAGAATAATCAAACCTGGTCATTTTAAAGATATGTTGACTCACAAAGATGATCTTGCTGTTGCTGAATTGAAAAGGTTTTTGAAGTTACATATGAGAGAACGAAGTGGTAATGAGTTATTTCAGGACCTTAGCAATGCTACCCAGCAAGAAAGAGAAACAGCACAACAATTTGTTTACAGGCTAGTGGGGTTAAAACAAAAAGTTCTGTCCACATCACAACATGATAGGCGAGAGCTTAACTATGACAAAAAACTGGTGCAAGGCATATTCCTTCATACACTGTATCAGGGACTAAACAAAAAAAACTCTAATGTTAGACGAGATATCAAGCCTTACATGTCTGATTTGACAGTAACGGATGACTTTATCATAGAGCAGGTCACCAGATCAGTTGATGAGGAAACAGAAAGACAGAGACGCTTAAACAGTGCACCTAAACATAAACCTCTTACTGTTCATTCATCACAGACACCAGGTAATAGTAAAAAAGACACCTTGCAAAAGAGAGTTGAGGAAGATGCTAGAGCAAATCACACTGCATTAACGAAACTAACAACACAGGTTTCTGCTCTCACAAAGAACCTGGAAAAGATGATGAAGCAAACTCCTGTTGTTGGAAACCAAAGGACTAAGCCACTAACCAATGTTCAAGTTCCAGATACAGCTCACTGCAAACCCAGGTGTGATGATTGCATTAAACGAGAGAGTTAGAACTGCTACCACTGTTTATACTGTGGTTGGACAGGACACAGAGCGGTTGATTGCTTGAAGAAAATAAAGCAGTCGGGAAACGACAGACGGTCACTGGGAAGGGACAACCAGTGACCACCTCAAATGATCTGTCCCGTGCGAAGGTAAACAGGGTAATCACCCACCGGTCAACTAGAACACTCCCAAAGGAAAAGGGATTCTCCAAACAACACGTAGCACAATTAATTGGAGGAAAATGCCTACTGTCATGTCGGATGAATGGTGTTCCGGTTGACATGTTGATGGACACAGGAGCTCAGGTCAGCATTGTCGGGAAGGCATGGTTAGAAAAGTTTCTACCCAGTGTCTCCATTAGGCACGTACAAGATTTACTTTGTGATGACAACTTATCTATTACAGCTGCAAATGGTTCTATCATTCCATTCATCGGATGGATTGAAGTCTGCCTGGAATTCGAAAGTAGTGGACATGGAAACTCAGCCATCTATGTGCCAATGCTGGTGAGTGACTGCTGTAATGGCAATCCAATTCTTGGGTTTAATGTGATCGAAGAATTGATCAGAGAAAACCGTGACCGACCAAACAGCACCCAAAACCTGACTATCTTGCTGAGTGAAGCTATGAAAGTAAGACAGAGTGTAGCGAATAACATTGTCAATGCTGTCAGTCAAGCAACTGACCCAGGAGAAATATCCGATAGTCGTATGGTCAAAGTGGGGAAGAAGGGACTCCAGATTAAAGGAGGCGAGATCTGCAAAGTCAAATGCAGAATTAGAGCATGGCCAAAAGGAGGAATCATGCCATTTGAACCACTTCCAGAATATCCAGTTGAGGAAGGACTTGAACTATTTCCTTCAATGGTAGACGTGCCAAATGGGTTCTCTAAACTGGTGAAGATACCTATACTGAACCGTGCTCAACATGACATCTACCTTCCGCCCAGAACAGTATTGGGTACGATTTCTCCAGCAGCTGAAATCCTACCATTGTCTCCAAACAAAGACGATGGAAAGGGAATTGACCAGAAGAAAAGGGCGTTTCATGTAAACCAGTTGAATCAAGTGGACACTGGAAATCAGCTATCCACTAACAAATCTGTTAAGTGGCACCCACCTGTCAATTTGGAAGATCTCTCAGAAGAACAGGAGATTGCGAGACAAATGTTATATGACGAATCAGTTGTCTTTGCTCGAGATGAGGGAGACATAGGATGCATTCCTAACCTGAAATTGAGGATAAATCTGAAAGATGAAATTCCTGTCCAGAAACGCTACAATTCGATACCGAAACCCCTATACAAGGAAGTGAAAGAATATATCCAAAACCTTCTTGACCGAGTTTGGGTAACAAAATCTTCTTCCGCATACTCATCACCGGTTGTCTGTGTTCGAAAGAAGGACAGTAGCCTACGACTATGTGTTGACTTTAGGGAGTTAAACCGAAAGACTATCCCAGATAGACATCCACTACCCAGAATACAAGATCTGCTGGATAGCTTAGGAGGATTTACATGGTTCTCAATCCTGGACCAGGGTAGTGCGTATCATCAAGGCTTTGTGCATGAAGACTCCAGACATCTGACGGCTTTTAGCACCCCCTGGGGACTCCTGGAGTGGAATCGTATTCCGTTTGGATTAACTAATGCCCCAGCAGCTTTTCAGAGATGCATGGAAAATGTACTAGAGGGCATCAGAGACAAATGTTGTTCTCCATACCTGGATGACGTACTTTGCTAATCCAAAACTTTTCAGGAGCATGTCAATGATATTAGGCAAGTGCTTAGTCGAATGCGCGAGCATGGTATCAAACTTAGACCGCAGAAGTGTGAACTCTTTAAACGACAGATTCAATACCTTGGACGAATGGTGTCAGAAGAAGGCATAAAAATTGACCCAAAAGATCTTGAAGCGGTATTACATTTGAAAAGGAAAGAACCAAAAACAGTGGGAGGAGTCAGATCTTTGTTAGGATTCCTGAGCTACTACAGGTCCTTCTTTCAAGATTTCTCTCGACTTGCTAAACCACTGTATGAACTTTTGCAGAACACTGAGAAAGAATCTGCTACATCCATTACCAAAAACAATCGAGGGGAACCTACAAAGAAAAACGGGAACAAAACACAAGTGCCATCTAAAACACTGATTCAATGGACACCCAAACATCAAGCTGTAGTATCCAGACTGGTGGACATGCTAACCAATCCACCAATACTAGCATACCCTGATTTTGACCTACCCTTCGTATTACACACTGATGCTTCCAATGAAGGCCTAGGTGCTGTACTGTACCAACGACAAGGAGAAAAACTTTGTGTTATCGGGTTTGGCTCCAGAACATTGACTCCAGCAGAGCGCAGTTACCATCTTCACTCTGGTAAACTTGAGTTTTTAGCTCTCAAGTGGGCAGTCTGTGACAAATTCAGAGATTACTTGTACTACGCTCCAACATTCACAGTCTACACAGACAACAACCCATTGACATATGTATTGAGTACTGCCAGACTGAATGCTGTGGGTCATCGCTGGGTTGGCGAGTTGGCCGATTTCCACTTTGATATCACGTACAGGCCAGGTAAACAGAATGCAGACGCGGATACACTGTCACGATTTCCGGTGGAACTCACAAAGAATCTGAGTGAGTACACAGAGCTTGTACCATCTGAGGTTGTGCCAGCTATGTGGCAAGGGAGCAAAGCTGTCGACGAAGAAGAGGCACTATGGGTGGCTTCATTGACTTTTCACTCAGAAAGTGATGTGGCCGAAGAATTGCTGAAAGGACAGACAATCTGCCCAATGACTCAGGAGAACATCAGAGCATTACAACAAGACGATACCAACATTAGAGAAGTTGTCTGGCTTAAGGAGAACGACTGGATTCCAAACCACAAAGAAAAGGAGAGTATGACCAGTAAAACAAGACGTTTGATACATGAATGGAACAAACTCAGAGTTGATGAAGGAATCCTCTACCGACACGCTGGAACCCGAAAACAGCTAGTCCTACCAGAAAAGTTAAAACCATTGGTCTTAAAAAATCTTCATGATGACATGGGTCACATTGGTACTGACAAGGTAACCCACCTAGCACGTGAACGATTTTACTGGCCATTTATGCAAAGAGACATTGATGAATATGTGCTGAAGAAGTGCAACTGCATCAAACAAAAGCGTCCAAATATCACCGAAAGACCACCTATGGGTTCTATTACTACCAGTTCACCCTTGGAGTTAGTATCCATTGATTATCTTCACTCGGAAAAAAGCAAAGGAGGATATGAGTATATACTTGTAATAGTTGACCACTTCACACGCTTTGCACAAGCGTATCCCACTAAGAACAAATCTGGAAAAACGGCGGCAGAAAAGATCTTTCAAGATTTCATACCACGTTTTGGCTATCCAGAGAAACTCCACCATGACCAAGGAAGAGAATTTGAAAACAACTTGTTTCAGACATTGCAACGATTGGCAGGGATTTCTCATTCAAGAACTACTCTGTACCATCCACAGGGTAACCCAGTGGAGAGACTGAACCGTACTTTGTTACAGATGCTTCGCACCTTAGAGGAAGAGAAAAAGTCAGATTGGAAAGAATATCTTCCACATATGGTTCATGCATACAATTGCACCAGGCATGAAGCCACAGGATACTCGCCATTCTTTCTATTGTATGGAAGATCTCCTTGTTTGCCTATTGACCTAATGCTCAACCTAAATTTGGAAAAGGAATCAGAAAGTCAACCAACATTTACTCAAAAATGGGCATCCAGAATGCAAGAACTTACAAAATCGCATCCGAGAATAGCCAAAAATCATCTGCTAAAGGGAAGAAGTACTATGACAAGAAGATAAAAGGAGCACCACTTCAACCGGGTGATAGGGTCTTAGTACGAAATCTCTCTGAAAGAGGAGGACCTGGTAAACTTCGTTCATACTGGGAAGAATCAGTACACAAAGTGGTAGAAAGAATCAAAGATGGGCCTGTGTACAAAATTCAGCCTGAAAGTGGTAAAAAGACTATTCGAGTGCTGCACAGAAATCTTTTACTACCAGTAAATGACCTACCAATTGAAGGACACATTCCAAGAGTACCAATGAAACAAAGACAATCCCGTAACAGAAAGGAGACCAGAATGGATGTGGACCAGGAGGAGGAATGTTCAGATGAAGAAAGATGGTATTATCCTTATATACCAGAGACTACAGAAAGTCATGATCGTGTTGTGTCTCAACAAAACTCTCAAAACGTACAGAAAATCCCTTTAAGAGTTTCTGCTGAAGAGTTCTATCCTACAACTACCACACCCAATCTTGAACAAGAACTAAATGATGGAACATTAGTTGGCGACCAAATCTGGGCTACAGACATGGTAGGACTAGACACTGCAGAATTACCCTCATTAAGCCAAGACTTACCTGTGAGCCAAGATATGCAAATGAAGAATGATGTTGATGGAGATGACTCAACTCCTGTCAGAAGATCTACCAGACAAGCTAAGCCTAAAGAGATCTTTACATATGACACACTAGGTCAGCCAAGATACATACCAGGTCAGATTCACACCGTACAAACTCCTACAATGCTAACTACTCCCATGACATGCCAGGTAGTTAACATAGCGCCTTGGTGGCAACAAGTACCTATCTGGGTTACTTAAATCACTAAACAGTGTTCAGATAACAATTGAGTTTAATGTCGGGAGCCATTAACTGAAGGAGGGGAGAGTGTGACGGACTGGGGTTTATATGGTCACAAAACAGACACCCCAAAGCAAAGTACATATTCTTTTTTTTTTTTTTAGTTCTAGCAAAGAAATACCTTCCTGCTATTCTATCAAGAACCAGTAGATGGCAGAGAAGGTACACAAACAGAGTTTATATAAGGCCACCCACCATGTGACTGGAGTCAAACAATTTCCAGCCATAAAACCCAGTGGTCTTGTCTCATGCTGTTTGTGTGATTCTTTGCAGGTATGTACTCTAAATCGTTCCTAATCTGCATTAAACTATAATAGAAAGATTCTTAAACATCTGGAGCAGATGCAGGGAAAGGTCCAGCAGACTGTATGCTATAGTGTTACTGATATTAGAAGTTTAGAACAGCATGTGTGAGAAACAAGTGGAAAAGGCATAAAAACATGAAGATACTGCATTAGTCAGAATAAATGTCTATTAGAAGCACTAAACCGTTCTAAATAGGAATATTGAAACCTGGTTTATACAAGTTCCATAAAGTTAGAAAAGCACATGTTGAAAACTGATATTCTTAAGGAAAAACCTATATGTAAAGCTTATGCATTGCTTCATGTGCACCATCTAGTGGTTAAAAAAGAGAACTACCGAAATAATGTTTGTATTAAAGAATGGCATTGGCAATATGAGTATTGCACAGTTAAAGTGTACCATAAAGATCATTATCTATGACACGGAATAACAGGAATATATATGTTATTAAAATATAACAATGTTTTTTGTGTAACTACGTTTTAAAATATGTCAGTTAAAATCTGTATTATATATTGTTAATAGTTATAAACATGTGATTATAAAAATGTAAAAGATGTATTGTTATGTAAAAGTCAAACAATTTCCAGCCATAAAACCCAGAGGTCTTGTCTCATGCTGTTTGTGTGATTCTTTGCAGTCCACGCCAAGCTGATTACCTTATCTCATCACGTCTACAATTATCGGCTCTCTTAATTCACATTTTGAGGCCGGTAACATCAGCGTGTATCTGTTGATTTATAATAAACACACATTCACCTGCCCCATGATCCAGCGATGTGGCCACCCGAAATCTTGGTTCTCTCCCCCTCACTAGTGTGGGCACCCAGCTGTGACAGCCTGCGGCTTCACAGCCGGGTGCACACGTCGTGCTGCGTGTCCTGAATGGCCGGGCAATCTTCTGGAACCTGTGACGTGTCCCAGAAGATTGCCGTGGGGAGAGGAGAACTTCCGCTCGAGTCGCCTAGGCAGCAAAAGCAGAAGTGGGAGCTGGGTACCTGTCAAAACTAGGCTCCCGCTTGCTCACCCCCCCCCCCCCCCAAAAAAAATGACATGCCGAATGTGGACACTATGAGAAAATTGGATGAAAAATATGGCCTTTGAAGCGATTGTACGATAATCTGATTGGTAGTATACAGCTTTTGAGAGCCAATCGCGACAATTCATCCAAAAATATCCAAAGGGGCAAACACAAAAACTTTTCTTGTACAATACCAGAAAAAAATATTTTTGTTTAAGCAGTACAGTATTTGTCCAAAAAAATTGGAAGAGCATGACCATTCATGCTCTGAAACGAAAGAATACATTGCAATACAATACATCACTTCCTGGGTTGTATGATGTTTTACGAAAATTTAAAGTAACCTCTTCATTTTCAATACCAGAAGAACATGCAAAAAAAAAGATAATTCGATCATGATGGTCTCATCCTGTGTATGAGGCTTTACATTGGTCCAGCTTGGTTACATATCATTCTTTATGTCTCACAATCAGAGGACCACTGGGAATGTGGGAAATCACTGCAGTAGTTAGTCACAATCAACTGGACTTGTTCTGTAATGCTGAAGATGTTTTGCAGCTTACCAAGCCACTTCTTTAGTTCCTAGGGTGTCAGGAAGATACCTCAGTGTTTATAATCACACGTTAGGATATGTGACATTAAATGACATCTTTATTTTCCAAAAATCATTAATTCACATCCACTACTTAATGGCCCTGTAATTTTATTTTTATGAAATTGTTTCTGCTTCCATGTAACGTCCACCGTGAGCTCCTTAAGCTCTAATTTTCCCCCTCACTTTGTTTGTTTGAAACCAGCAGTGCATGTTAGTTGTGGTCTGCTCTATGTACACTACAAATTCCGTAGCCCATAGTAAATCTCGAGAGCCTCTGTTCCTACATACAGTGGGACCATAAAGAACAAACCAAGCCACCTTCTAACAGGAAGTTGTATCACAGCAGAAAAAAAATGGAATTAGGAGATTTGGAGGAAGTCAAGAGCAATAGGATGCACATTTTTTTTTGTTTTTAGAATACAAAGTTGAATAGATTTTTTTCTTCTTTTTAAAGAGGGTCCTACTCAAGTGATTTGTCATCTGTATACTGAACAAAGGTTACCCATCTGGCACCTCCATTTTTTTTAACACCTTTTCATCTTTCAACGAATACAAGCCAATTTTTTTATTGGCAGAATTAATGATCTTGAGGTCATCCTCTCTGCCTTGCCCAATCAGAGAATGGATTGTATTGATTGAAAAATTCTCTGAATGGCATAGGTGTTGAGAGAGCAACCCTCTGTGTTCAGTATACGGATGGCAGTACCCAGAAGAAACCAACGCTGACTGTGTATTGCTACTACAATGAATTTCTGCATTCCCAGTGCCAATACAAATGTGAGATAGAAAAAAGTTGTTGTAACCGAACCAGACCAATGTAAGTTTAAAAAGACTGGGTGTTCAGCTTTAAACCTCTCACCAGCAAGAACTATAAATTGCCTATTTAGCTTTAAAGTGGAGCTCCAGGCTCCTTCAGAAAAAATTTAAAAGTCAGCAGCTACACATACTTTATCTGCTGACTTTTAATGTTAGGACACTTGGCTGTCCACAAATACAGCGGTGTCCTCACCCAAGCCGATTTTTTAATCAGCTCTCGGATGCTGCCGCCACTGCTAACTCGGCTTAAGCCCCATACACACTATTAGATTTTCTGCAGATTTTTGTCTTCAGATTCACCAAAACCATGTAGTGCAAGGGCCTGCCTGATTGCATACAAATTGAAACTCTAAAGCCCTGTACACACGATCGGATTTCCTATGGTTTTTAAACCGATGGATTTTTCCTTCGGAAAACCGATGAAGCTGACTTCCATCAGTCTAGCCTACACACCATCAGTCAAAAAACCGACCGTTCCAAACGCGGTGACGTAAAACACTCCGATGAGCCGAGAAAAATCAAGTTCAATGCTTCTGAGCATGCGTCGACTTGATTCTGAGCATGCGTGGGTTTTTTATCCGATGGAGTTCCCCACAGACGATAGTAATTTGCTATCGGTTTTTTAACCATCGGATAAATTTAAAACATGTTCTATTTTTAAACACCAATGGAAAAAAGACCGATGGGGCCCATACACGATCGGTTTGTCCGATGAAAAAAGTCCATCGGAGTGTTTTCATCAGTAAAACCTATCGTGTGTACACGGCTTTAAAGTTTGACCTCATATTACATGGTTTTGTTAAATCTGAAGAAAATCTATTAGTGTGTATGGGGTCTAAGAGAAACCAGCAGTGAAGCCGGTTCCCTACTGCGCATGTGCTTCTGGCATGGGAAAGGAGGAAGAGGGTGGAACTTCCGGCTGAGATCGCCGCGGCAAACTTACCCAGAAGTGGAAGCAGATACCTGTCAAAACCAGGTACCCCCAGAAAAGCGGACCTTCCTCTTTTGGGTGGAACTCCGCTTTAACCTTACTGTTCTGTTGTCTGTTTTGCCTAGATGCTCCGGCATAATTCTGTACATAAAACAAGCTATCTGTTCATCTCTTGCTGTATGTCCTTTTTGCTGCACTGATAAATGTTCTCTAAACAAAACTGTTTAAAGAGTATTACTTTAAATATCTGTTCATAATTGTTTTTAAGCATATCTAAATAAAAAAGGAAACACAAAAATAGTTTTGCTTTCAATACATATCTTAGATAATAGAAGAAAGCATGTATGAATATAAAAATAGAATATATAAATTTAAAAAAAATGAATATTACAATTATCCATTTCATTAGGATATACAAGCAGGGTACTCAGCCATGCAGATTCTGCTCTGTTCACCAGGACCGCTTTATCTTCACTGGGACACCCCAGGTAACTACTGGGTTTGATGCCAGGCTGGCTAATCCCAAAACCTGGAAAAGAAAAATGATATATCTGGGCCTCTTATTTTAAATATTCCTGACCTAGTGCCCCAAATAACACAGCTTGCAATAATATAGCAATCCCACCTCTTACTCTCAGAATACATATTCATATTTTTTCTATACTTAGTTTTATTAACCAACAATGCAGAAAAGAACTACCTGCAGGTTATACCATAAGGTAAAAATAGGTAAAACAGTAAATTTCAGAAAAAGAACAGCGAACAAAAGAAGTAGCAAAAGGCAGAATGTACATCATAAGTTAGAATACAGAAAAATGTCAAAATATATTAAATATATTATGTGCTCCTATGACTCTAACAAAGTAAAGCAGACAAGGATATATCCAGACATAATAGCCAAAGAAAAACACAGATTTACATAGTAGGCATGTCACCTGTGTCAGTATGGTTTACACACAAACAAAAGAGAAGAGCGCACAAGCTCTGGTGCAATACCCTTTATTTATGATAAAAACTAGATTAAAATGCACTCGCAAGAAAATAAATAATCGAAGCTTATCAATCACATCTCCCCATTATGGTACTGTGCACCAAAATCCTCTCACCGTCCTTAGATAGGATCTCCAGCAGTGGCAGTGCATCCATAGTGGGCGCAGGAGCGCCACCCCCTCTCTCCTGCACCCGTCACTCAACAATAGATATATTCATGCATTGCATGTATATATCTATTGTCACCGCTGTTGCCCACTATTCAGGTGTCCGGCCCCCTATTGAGCGCCGACCATCTGAATAACAGCGGCGGGTGTGTTTTGGAAGTGCCTGATTAGAGCCAGAGGCTCTAATAGGCTTCCCGATTAGAGCCTGTGGGCTCTAATCGGCTTCCAAATGGTTAAAAAAAGGGTGCACGGCTGTGCGTTCCCTGTTTAAACCATGCTGTGTTAGGGAATTGCTTCCCTAACACTGACCCGCCTCTCAGCCAATCAGGTGCAACGGGTCTGGTTACCGGTCACCTGATTGGCTGAAGCGACATCAAGGGCGGGAGTGGACATCGAGGGAGCGGAGGAAGCGTGGAGGAGGATGGCGCTGACCTGAAGAAGGTAAGTGCCAGGCTGGGGAAACACTGGCCACATTTGGGGACAAACTGGCTGCATTTGGGGACAAACTGGCGGCGTTTGATGGGCACAGTGGCTACGTTTAATGGGCATAGTGGCGGCAATTGATGTTTTTTTTTTTTCAGTTTGTTTGCACCCCCCAAAAAATTTTGAGCACCAGTCGCCACTGATCTCCAGCTAACAGTGTGGATAGAAACATCAGACTTGGGGGGCACAACCTAAAAATTAGTTTACATTCAAGATGGTGCTGCTATAAGACCGCAAACAGAACAAAATTGATTATAGCACACACCTACAAAAATGACATTTAAATCCTGCAAGGCTATTTAACCACTTAAGCCCCGGACCATTTGGTAGCTAAAGGACCAGAGGTGAATTCAGAATTTTGCACTGCGCTGCTTTAACTGTAAATTGTGCGGACATGCAATGTTGTACCCAAACGAAATTTGCGTCCTTTTCTTCCCACAAATAGAGCTTTCTTTTAATGGTATTTGATTGCCTCTGCGATTTTTATTTTTTGCGATATAAACGGAAAAAGACCGAAAATTTTGAAAAAAAAAGATATTTTCTACTTTTTGTTATAAGAAAAATCGAATAAACTCAATTGTAGTCATACATTTAGGCCAAAATGTATTCAGCCACATGTTTTTAGTAAAAAAAATGTCAATAAGCGTATATTTATTGGTTTGCGCAAAAGTTATAGAGTTTACAAACTAGGGTACATTTTCTGAAATTTACACAGCTTTAAATTTATGACTGCCTATCTCATTTCTTGAGGTGCTAAAATGACAGGGCAGTACAAAACCCCCCCCCAAATGACCCCATTTTGGAAAGTAGACACCCCAAGGAAATTGCTGAGAGGCATGTTGAGCCCATTGAATTTTTTTTTTTTTTTTGTCCCAAGTGATTGAATAATGACTAAAAAAAATAATAAAAAAAAAAATTACAAAAAGTTGTCACTAAATGATATATTGCTCACACATGCCATGGTTATATGTGGAATTTCCCCCCAAAATACATTTTGCTGCTTCTCCTGAGTACGGGGATACCACATGTGTGGGACTTTTTGGGAGCCTAGCCGCGTACGGGACCCCGGAAACCAAGCACCGCCTTCAGGATTTCTAAGGGCGCAAATTTTTGATTTCACGCCTCACTACCTATCACAGTTTCGAAGGCCATAAAATGCCAAAATAGCACAAAACCCCCCCAAATGACCCCATTTTAGAAAGTAGACACCCCAAGGAAATTGCTGAGAGGCCTGTTGAGCCCATTGAATATATTTTTTTTGTCCCAAGTGATTGAATAATGACAAAAAAAAATAAAAAAATAAAAAAAATTACAAAAAGTTGTCACTAAATGATATATTGCTCACACATGCCATGGTTATATGTGGAATTGCACCCCAAAATACATTCTGCTGCATCTCCTGAGTATAGGGATACCACATGTGTGGGACTTTTTAGGAGCCTAGCCGCGTACGGGACCCCGGAAACCAAGCACCGCCTTCAGGATTTCTAGGCACAAATTTTTGATTTCACTCCTCACTACCTATCACAGTTTCGAAGGCCATAAAATGCCAAAATCGCACAAAACCCCCCCCAAATGACCCCATTTTGGAATATAGACACCCCAAGCTATTTGCTGAGAGGAATGGCGAGTATTTTACAGCTCTCATTTGTTTTTGAAAATGAAGAAAGAAAATATATATATATTTTTTTTTTTTTCAATTTTCAAAACTTTGTGACAAAAAGCGAGATCTGCAAAATACTCACAATACCTCTCAGAAAATAGCTTGGGGTGTCTACTTTCCAAAATGGGGTCATTTGGGGGGGTTTTGTGCTATCTGGGCATTCCATGGCCTCCGAATCTGTGATAGGCAGTGAGAAGTGAAATCAAAAATTTACACCCTTAGAAAGCCTGAAGGCGTTGCTTGGTTTTTGGGGTCCCGTACGTGGCTAGGCTCCCAAAAAGTCTCACACATGTGGTATCCCCGTACTCAGGAGAAGCAACAGAATGTATTTTGGGGTGTAATTCCACATATGCCCATGGCATGTTTGAGCAATATATCATTTAGTGACAACTTTGTGCAAAAAAAAAAAAAAAAATTTCGTTTTTCCGCAACTTGTGTCAACATATAAAATATTCCATGGACTCGACATGCCTCTCAGTATATAGCTTGGGGGGTCTACTTTCCAAAATGGGGTCATTTGGGGGGGTTTTGAACTGTTCTGGCATTTTATACACAACATTAGGAAGCTTACATCCACTCTTCTAACCACTTGAAGACAAAGCCCTTTTTGACACTTTTTGTTTACATGAAAACATTTTTTTTTTTGCAAGAAAATTATGTTGAACCCCCAAACATTATATATATTTTTAAAGCAAAGGCCCTACAGATTAAAATGGTGGGTGTTGCATTTTTTTTTTCTACACAGTATTTGCGCAGCGATTTTTCAAACGCATTTTTTGGGTTAAAAAATACACTTTTTTTAATTTTAATGCACTAAAACACACTATATTGCCCAAATGTTTGATGAAATAAAAAAGATGATCTTAGGCCGAGTACATAGGTACCAAACACGACATGCTTTAAAATTTCGCACAAACGCGCATTGCCGACAAACTACATACATTTTTAAAAGCCTTTAAAAGCCTTTACAGGTTACCCCAGTAGATTTACAGAGGAGGTCTACTGCTAAAATGATTGCCCTCGATCTGACCTTCGCGGTGATACCTCACATGCATGGTGAAATTGCTGTTTACATATGACGCCAGACCGACACTTGCGTTCGCCATTTGGCAAGAGCAGGGCAGGACAGGGGTGCTTTTTTTTTTTTTTTTTTTTTTATTATTAATTTTGCTTTTTTATTTTATTTTTAAATTGTTCCTTCCAAGTATTTTTTTTTTAATCATTTTTATTGTTATCTCAGGGAATGTAAATATCCCCTATGATAGCAATAGGTAGTGACAGGTACTCTTTTTTTGAAAAAACTGGGGTCTTCTAGACCCTAGATTTTCCTCTGCCCTCAAAGCATCTGACCACATCAAGATCGGTGTGATAAAATGCTTTCCCAATTTCCCAATGGCGCTTTTTATATCCGGGGGGGGCATTCCCTCCCACTGCTTGTAAAAGCAGTCCAGAGGCTAATTAGCCGCTAGGATTGCTTTTACATGAAAGCCGGCCGCAGGCTGAAAAGAATGATACCAAGATGATACCTAAACCCGCAGGCATCATTCTGGTATAAACATTCAAAGTCCAGCAACATACCAGTATGTTGCTGGTCCTTGTTGGACATGTATTGTAATCTTTTTTTTTTCCATGCAGCCAGTTGGCTGAACGAAAAAAAGAGATTGATCGGTGGGTATGCCCACCATTAGAATACCGCCCTTCATCCACCCACTTCCAATGATGGGCATACACGCACCATTTATATATGCCGAAGCATGGGGGCATCCTCCCGCAAAAAAGTTATGCCGCACACACATGGTCGGACTTTTCCACGGGCAAGCCTCCGTCGGAATTTCGACCGTATGTGCGCGGCATTAGGAGCAAAATCGCTCCTCCGCCCCTGCTGCCCCAATGCTTCGGCATATTTGCTTTTTTTTTTTTTAACTGTGGTGGTGAAATCACCTCCTACAGCACTGGAGTCGCAGGGATCAGGCCTGTCTCTGCGAACGCTGCAGTTATGTGTGTTTTTGTTTTGTAAGTGACAGTGATCGATCGATACTGCACTTGGGTGGCCTGGGCTGGACGGAGGGGCAAAACGCAGGTGCCAGCAGGTATCTGGGCTGATCCCGCTAACACTGCGTTTTTGGGAACCCTAAACTGCTGGGGACGCTAGTATAGATCTGATCAGATCAGATATTGATCTGTTCAGATACTATACCACTAAGGGGGGTGTATGCTTCACGCGTGGGTGTTAGCGTTACTGGCACTAACCTGACGCTGCCTGGGGTGTGACTCAGACCCTCTCTGACGCTAAAACCTAATTGATATCACCCGCCGGGCGATCAGGGGGTTAAACCTTTATTGGGTTATATACACGGCGGGTGCCCTGACACTATAAAAAGCAAACTAACTAACCAGCGTCACCCGTAACACTTATATGGTGATCACTGGTGAAAGGGTTAACTAGGGGCAATCAGGGGGTTAAAACCTTTATTAGATAATATATGGGGGTACCTGACGCTATAAAAACCTGCGGCGAACCTAAAAAAAATTACCAGCTACCGATCTGCATCACCGACACTAAGACAGCGTTTAGAAAAACGATCGCTTAGCGACAGTGGTGATGGGGGTGAAAGGGTTACCTGGGGGGCGATCAAGGGGGTTAAACCTTTATTAGATAATATATTGGGGTACCTGACGCTATAAAAACATGCGGCGAACCTAAAAAAAATTACTGGCTACCGATCTGCATCACCGACACTAAGACAGCGTTTAGAAAAACGATCGCTTAGCGACAGTGGTGATAGGGGGTGAAAGGGTTACCTGGGGGGCGATCAAGGGGGTTAAACCTTTATTAGATAATATATTGGGGTACCTGACACTATAAAAACCTGCGGCGAACCTAAAAAAAATTACCGGCTACCGATCTGCATCACAGACACTAAGACAGCGTTTAGAAAAACGATCGCTTAGTGACAGTGGTGATAGGGGGTGAAAGGGTTACCTGGGGGGCGATCAAGGGGGTTAAACCTTTATTAGATAATATATTGGGGTACCTGACGCTATAAAAACATGCGGCGAACCTAAAAAAAATTACTGGCTGCCGATCGGCATCACTGACGCTAAGACAGCGATCAGAAAAATGATGGCTTAGCGACAGTGGTGATAGGGGGTGAAAGGGTTATCTGGGGGGTGATCAGGGGGTTAAACCTTTATTAGGGGGGGTTAGGGGGCTACACTGGACCTAAGACTAAACTTTGGTGACACTTTTACAGTCACAAATGTCACTGATTGCAGTGATCACTAAATAAATGGTCACTGCAATCAGTGACACTGTGACTGGGGGCTGGGGGGGTGATCTTGGGGGTGATCTGGGGTGTCTGGGGGGGCCTGGGGGGGGGGCGATTTATGTCCCTATGTGTCCTGGTGTCAGTGTAGTGTTGTGTGCACTGACCTGATGTCTTCTCTTGTACGGCGCTCGGTATATGTGAGCGCCGCACCAGAGATGACATCACTTCCTCCTGCTCCCTCTGTCTGACAGACAGAGGGGGCATTTCCATTCGCCGGGAGCGATCGCGAGGGGGTGGCCAGAAACGAATGGCTGCCCCCTCATCCCGGAACGCTCCCGGACACTTAGCCACCGCTCACTGTATAGGAGGGGGGTCCGATTGTGCCTGTCGGTGCCATTCTGCCGACGTATATATACAGTGAGCGGTCGTTAAGTGGTTAAAACACCTGAAAATATTCAAAAATATGGGGATTTGGTTACACCATATGGCCATATAGTGCTAAGCCTACTACTATGTGAAAGTACCCCATTATCAGTGGATCCTACACTATTCATAGAATGGAAGGTCCTGCATCTCAACCATGGGAGACAAACTCCTCTTCATGGGAGATCTATAAATACTCCTCTTATAGTGTGGATAGGGCAGCAGTCCTGGATCGAATGCAGTCGCCGCTGTGCTTGATCTCATGCATGCTGACAGTTCACATGCACAGGAAAACATGATTGGGATCAAGTAATGCGAGCAGCTGGCTGCTGATGGGGTATGTGAGCTGTTCCTACGACACAATGCTTCCGAGTCTGTGCACTCTTCTCTCTTGTTTGTGTGTTTGCAGTTTTCTATGCCCGCTGGTTGTGAGAGCTGCAAGGTTGTGGTACTATTGAAGAGTAACCCTTACAAGGCTGGAATTATAGACCCTCTTGGTGCAGGTCACCTGTTGCGTTCGCACAAGTACTGGCATATGTGTATACATAATTCAGTATGATTTAGCCACTTACCCCAAATTTGGAAAAACAGCCTCTGGCTTCATATATCAATTTATACAGTAGTAAAGATTAATAAGGTTTTTCCAGAAATTATTATGGATAGAGTCAGCATGCATCCATTGGGGTAACACCATTTTCCTTACATAATATAATTGACGTCCTAAAAAGTGCTTCTGTGTGGCGCTAATGTCCATGTCTTAAGAATACCACCAATATGCATCACTTAGGGTTACAAATGTTGGGGAGGTCAAAAGAGAAGGCAATAAAGGCAGCAATTTGAGACCAGAAAGGTCTAATTCTATTGCAACTCAAAATCATGTGCAGAAAATTGCCGGTTTATTTTTGGCATTTATGACTAGGCGTGTCCTTTTTTATGCATTGAAAGGGTTGCAAGGGTATATAATATATTCTGTGAAAGAATCTCAGTTCCCCCCCCCCCAGAAAAGTGGCCCCCTCCATTTTGAGGGCATGTGGCCTGGTAAGGTCCCCCCATTCTGGCCTGTTGGGCTGCATACTCGAACAAAGGTCTGGTATGAATCGTGGGGGACCCCCATTTTTTTAAGCCTACTCTTTTGTTTACATTTCGCTATCAGCGGGGGAATCACCGCTGACAGCAGGGATGACTTACCTCTTGGTAGGTGCAGGCTCCCTAACAAACTCTGGGGGTTATTTACAAAAGGCAAATCCACTATGCACTACAAGTGCACTGCAAGTGCAAAGTGGATTTTCCATTAGTAAATAAACCCCATGGTAGCCCATACTGGCCAGCAGCTCTGGCCCAACAACCACTCGGTCTTCTTTCTAATCTACTTCCCAAGTACATCTCCCCTTATCCCCTACTGGAGACTGAGTGGCCCACTCTTAAAGCGGTATTAAACCCAAAACCAAAAATGTAATATTTTGCAGCTTACTAATCCTTAGCTGTGGTGGCTGCATTTGGCTTTCATTTCTTAGTGTATGTAAATCTTCTAGTACACCTAACACCTCTTTTTAGCAGTTACAACAAACATTTTTTTAATTTTCTTTTGGGATAAAGGTTTTACATAAATAAAAGTTGACCATTGTAAGTACCCCTGTCAGTGTTAAAGGGTATGACTCAACCCTCCAACTGCTACACGTGTAGGACAGCTTGTTGTGTTACTTACCGGCCTGATCAAATATAGGAAATAAAGCCTTAAAAAAAGAAAATGAATGCAGCCACCACATCTAAGAATTGGTAAGTTGCAATATAATAAATGTTTGCTTTTGGGTTTAATCCTGCTCTAAGATAGTGTGAAATAAATAAACAAAACCATTTATCTACAAACCTGTTCAAAGAGTATTTTACTTCACTGGATTGAGTAAGCACCTAGGTAAAGAGAACAAAAAAATTAAATAATAGGAGCCCAGAGGGCAGTACAATAAGTGACAAGGGGACACAGATTGGGGACAAGGGGTACCGGCAGTGAATATTTTAGAAATCGACAACAATGAGAGGGGACTGCACTGGTCAGTAAGTTAAAAGAAAGTATCAGTGTGAAAGTGTTACGTGATAATCTCAAGAGACATCTCTCGATAGGAGATACCATTTCACGGGCACACATGAAACCTATACAAACAGCGAAGGGAGACCGCAGTTCTCAGATTGTGCATTACAGTGTGCTGATGGTCCGGTTTTGTCTGTGTTGCAGGGCGGGTTTGCTGTGTTTAACGGCCAGTTTTGCCTGTGTGAAAGGGCGGATTGCAACACGAAGCTCTTCAACACAGCCACAAGCCACCCTCCAGCAGCAGTGATGCACAATCGAACAACTACGGTCTCCCTCCGCTGTTTGTATAGGTTTCAATTGTGCCCGTGAAATGGTATCTCTCATCGAGAGATACCTCCTACGATGTGCGCATGCGCCATGGTTACGTCAGGCCAGCTGATTGGCAAATCGGCTGTTGTGCTGTTCCGTATGGCGCATGCGCCATACATCCCGGGCACTTTTTTCGATGGCGGGCACTTTCCAATAGAACACTGTATCGCAAAAAAATGGCCTAGTCATTAAGGGGGCAAATCCTTCTGGGGCTGAAAATTAAAGAACTTCAGGACAGGCAAAAAAAATATATATAAAAAAAATTCCATTCTTACACCCCCTTTACAAAACACTAAGCAGTTAATACATTTGTGAAATTTCTTACCATTGAAGAGAAAAGTCTAACAGAATTTAATTCAAAAGATAACAGCATCTGCTCTACCAAGGAGGTGTAACAGCAACGACTACATCATATCCTCTCCTCTCTCTTTTTATTTTTTAAATCAGGTAATTTTTACTAAACATTTTTTGTCAATGCAAAAACAAATGCACAGTAACATAAGGACATTGAAAACAGAAGTCCCTGATAATCTACAATAGAATACTCAAACAAAACAACCGAAACAAAATAAAATGAACTATAGCACTTCCTTGACTCAATAGTTATGTGAGGAGCAAATACTTAAAATATTAAGAGTACATTCGTACATGAGGGCACTCTCCGCTCTCTTTACAGGAAAAAGAATTACATTTCCCATGAACCTTTGGGAAGTGAAGTGAATGTGGGAGGGTACACTAGGCCTGTACATGTTAAATTTGAACTTGCCCACTTCAACATAAATCACACCCTCATTCTCCAGCCACACTACTTAGCACAACTTGATAGGTGAAATTCTTAGAAATGTAAAGCATGCATTTTTTGATTGTAAGCTGTAATGAGCAGGCCCCTCTGATTACTCTTGTACCAATGTAATGTAAGCCTTTATTTTGTTAAGCGCTGTCCAAAATTTTGGTGCTATATAAATCCTGTATAAAAATAATAATAACCCTTTCATACCTAAGCCTATTTCTGACATTTGTTGCCTACAAGTTAAAATCCATATTTTTTGCTAGAAAATTACTGAGAACCCCCAAACATTATATATATATATTTATTTAGCAGAGACCCTAGAGAATAAAATGGCAATCGTTGCAATATTTTATGTAACACTGCATTTGCACAGCGGTCTTTCAAACGCAATTTTTTGGGAAAAAATACACTTTCATGAATTTTAAAAAAAAACTAAGCAGAACTGCTTTCTTACAGGAATGGGACCCTGAGATTCCTGTGGACAGGCTGGAATTTGACCATATCCTCCGGGTCCCTTGCCCCTAAACCGTCAGATGGCCTCCCAAGGGATATCATCATTCAATTTCATTATTACTGCACCAAAGAGAAACTCTTAAGCCCTGTACACACGATTGGTTTGACTGATAAAAACCATCCAATGGATGGTTATCATCAGACCAACCGATCGTGTATGGGACCCATCGGTCTTTTTTCCATCGGTTTTAAAAAATAGAACTTGTTTTAAAATTTTCCGATGGATAAAAAACCGATCGAAAACTCCGATCGTCTATGGGCAAGTCCATCAGATAATAAACCCACGCATGCTCAGAATCAAGTCGACGCATGCTCAGAAGCATTAAACTTCATTTTTCTCGGCTCATCGGAGTGTTTTACGTCACCCGCGTTTGGAACGGTCGGTTTTTTGACTGATGGTGTGTGGGCAAGACTGATGAAAAACAGTTTCATCGGATTTCCAATGGACAAATCAATCGGACGAAAATTCATAGGTTATATAATATAGAATACTGCAGCGCTAAATGTGGTGCAAACAAACAGTGCTTAAACGGTGAAAAACAATCAACAAAGGATACCCAAATGATTCTGGCTGCACTCAATCAGAATGATCTGACACTCAAAACATAGTGAAAATTAATAATAACAATATTGGTGCGCTATAAATCAACCCCCAGTGAATACAGTAGTACAAAAATACACAATATATATGTGATATCCACAGTGCAACACTTCGAACACCGCTAGGAGCTCACGCTAGCGGTGTTAGAAGGAACTGGAAGCTGCAGCGAGTGAAGGAGATCGCTCCAACTGAGCTGAATAGTGGCTACTGTGTGCATACTCTGTCTATGGTCACGTGAGTGAGATGAGCAATTGAAATATCATTGCTTGTAGTACCTGCAGCGCTGCGCAATGAATGTTTCTCTCTCTTTTTCATTCCAATATTTATCTGTTTGTTTAGCTACCGTCTGTACTGCTCAAGCAATTCATCTGACCGCTGTTTGGACCTATGCACAGCTGAGCAATTGAGACTCACTAAGGAAGTCTTTCTATCTGTTTGTCATTAGGACTGAATTAGTGCATGTGTGGAATTCTCCTGGCTGTTGGAAGCCAGCCATCCTGATGTAGAGGTTACTCAGTATTAGGAGATTTATACACGACTTGTGTTTTTGCACTGTTGTTGCACTGTGGATATCACATATATATTGTGTATTTTTGTACTACTGTATTCACTGGGGGTTGATTTATAGCGCACCAATATTGTTATTATTAATCCATAGGTTATACGATCGTGTGTACAGGGCTGTACAGTCTGCGAGGGAGCAGCAAGACCTTTCCTTCCAAGGGAATCCTCTGCAGCTGTTTGAGGACCTTTCACTGGTAACTATTGCCATACCTCAGAGCTTGAAGCCCTATCTCTGGATCCTGCAAATTCAAGGGATCAAGTATAGATGGGGGTTTCCATTCAGGCTCTCATTCTCACCTCAGGGCCGCCAGTTCCATGCCTCTTCTCTATCTGACTTATGACACCATTTTCTGGAACTGCAGTTTGACCTACCTTCGTCTCAAGAAGAGGCAACGTCTTCGTCAACCCGACTCGACCTTCTCGGCCTCCCCGTCAGGCCTCTCAACCATCCCAAAAGTCTCAACCCTGCTACCAGGCGCTGCGAGACTTACAAGCCGAACGTTTTCATAAGGCCACTAATGGCTAAAGGTAACTATTTCATTTATGTGATTTCCACATATTGCTGGCCCGTTTTAGTGATATAGGGCCCTCTTTTGCATTTTATTGCCCTTTACTACCTGATCCGGAACTGCACCTGGTGGAACTTGTTCAACTGTTGAACCGTAAGCAAAAAATTGTGTTGCACCATATGGAGTTCATTCCCTGCCCACCTCACCCCTGCTTCGAACCCTGATGTAGGGCTGCAGGTTGTTACCCTGCTATGGGCCGCCCCGTGTGTGAGATGGTGGCTTAGGGTGATGACTACCTGCCCTGCATACCATGACTCGTTTCTGGCCTCGGATAATATCCTAGACTTTCTTGAGGCAGTTTCTATATGGCAGTCTGTAATTGACCATCTGGCCACCCCCTGCTATAACTGCTTTGGGTGATTCCTGGAACATTACTGGGTGGGAGGGTATTTGATTTCTAGCTGGGGTTGTCTAGCTCCTCAGTGTTGGTCATCTCTCCTGGCAGACCTGCAGCTATTTCTACAAAGTATACAGTTATCTGTCGCCTTCCGTCTCCGACTAAAGGATAGTTTGACCCAATAGGGGCCTCTTCTAAGTTTAACTTGTTGGTTAAAATGCCTATTTTCTTATCAAAGTTCTATATTTCTACTTTATGGTTTGATAGAATTACGTGTTAAGCAGGTACTTATGGTCATGTTGACACTCTAAGGTGCCCCGCTTGAAGATGGGGGCCCCAGGTGCTTGAGGGACCTCTGTTTCTATGCATTTATATGTTTTATACAGGTTGTGTTTTGTTTTTTAGTTTGTGCTTTATATAGTTTGTTAGGTCTTGTGCTAATAATATTTCAGTTGATCACTTTATTTCATAAACGGCGAGTGGTTACGACGGACCACTGCTTCCCCTATGTGTAGTCTTGGCCAACCTCCGACCCCATTGTGAGCCTTGTGTCCCACACAGTGACGCATTCACGTTTTACATTTTTATTGAGCTCTGAGTAATTCTTTTTTTTTTTTACTGTCCTATGATCTGCTTTTTTCTTCTTCCTCTCTACTCATTTCTTTTCCCTTTTACCCTTCTCTTCTCTCTCTTCAGTCCCCGGGGTGTGTGGGCAGAGCAGTCTATTGGTACACCTTTTTGATACCATGACGCTGAATTGGCTGTCTCTGAATGTTCAGGGTATGAACTCCCCCCAAAAAAGAGTGAAGGTTTTTAAATACCAAAAAAAATAAAATAGATATAGCGTGCTTGCAGGAAACCCATTTTTCCTCCTCCTCCTGCCCCAAATATTTTGATGCTTGCTATCCTCAAATCTTTTTGGCAAATGGCCCAAGCAAACAAAAAGGAATGCTCATTGCTCTATGCAAATCAGTTCCCTTCAGTTGCAGTAAACAGATAGCGGACCCAAATGGCAGGTATCTTTTGTTGCAAGGTACTATTCAAGACACTGAGGTGACTATCATGACATACTATGCTCCGAATGAAAATCCGGGGCCTTTCCTGACTCATATATGTTCTTTATTGAAGTCCCATCAGAAGGGTATCCTTTTCCTGGTGGGTGTCTCTAATGTGACGCTTAATCCCTCTCTTGATAAATATCCTTCGGAACACAAAACCCCTTCTCCTAAAAAATGTTTACAAAGTCATGACTTGGTAGATTTCTGGAGAGCGCTTCACCCCTTGGGTAAGGACTATACCCGTTATTCTCATCCCCACCATTCTCACTCTAAGATTGACCACATGTTTGTATTGCGGAAACATCTTCACTTAATTGTGTCCGCCTCTATTTTAGCTGCACCATGGTCGGACCACGACCCTGTTCTGGCTGTTTGCCACTCCCTGCTTAGTAAGCCACAACATTTCCCCTGAGTAATGAATGACTCCCTTTTATCTTTTAAAGCAATTTTAAGTGACATCCACCAAGCTTCCGTGGAATATTTCCATCTCAATGAGGGAATGGTTTCTTCCCCTGTGACCCTATGAGAAGCATATAAGGCAGTCCTTCGGGGCCATGTTATCCAACTGGCGACAAGGCGTAAAATAGAGCGAACGTTGGCGCAGCACCTGGTGGCAACGTCAACAGCCTTTAAACACTCCCCTACTCCCGCCCAACCGTAAGCTCTTGGACCAAGCTCGTACAGACCTGGACCTATGCTTAAAGTGGTTGTTAAGCCACTTGTATAAAATGCTCCCATCCCCTCTGTATTAGAACAATAAGTTCTCCTGTGCCTGTTTTATATCATAAATATGCTTATCTGTACAGATAACACACATTCTTCCTACTATCAGTTGCCTTTTCTCTCCTCTCCTCTGCCAGGTGAGAGTTCCAAACGTCAGCTGAGGAGGAGAGAGAAAGTCGAGGAGTCACGTGATCGCAGGGACAAATCAATAACTTAGCAATAATGGTGGAATGCTCTACTGTATTGAAATCTTCAAAAACTTCAATATTACCACAATACCGGTCTCTGTGATATGTAAAAAAATAAATAAATCTAAAAACAAAACAAATTCCAAAGTGCCATAATGGTGTGACCTCCCAACTAAAAAGTTGTTGCACTTGAAGTTAAAGTGGTTGTTATCAATTTACATAATCCTGCTGGTTCCCTAATGACAGCTGCTCGAGTGTGTGTGTGTGTGTGTGTGTGTGTGTGTGTGTGTGTGTGTGTGATTATATATATATATATATATATATATATATAGATTATATATAAAAAAAAATGTCTCCAGTCGGCTCTCTCCTCTGCCCGGCTGACAGATGCAGCGGGCGGGGCCGAGACTCCCCCGCTGACGTCAGCCGGGACACGAGGAGGAGAGAGCCCCTCTGAAATCCAGTAAAGGAGGCATTTTTTTAAATAAAACGCAGAGACAGGAGCAGCTGTCATTAGGGAATCAGCTGGATTATGTAAATTTTAAACATATATGAGAGCAGAGGGGACGAGAAGGACGACAGAAGAGAGAGCAGATGACAGAGACGTAAACTGACCACGGTGTCAGGGCTCAGCACCCTGGTCAGTTTATGTCTGACCACAGTGCTCACTGATCGTGGTCAGTTTACAAATGGGAGGGTAGAAACTGGCAAGATCAGCCAGTTATTTTAGGCGATACAAGGGGCTAAAATACATGCTTTAAAAGAGCAGGATCCATTTTTATTTTTTTAGTTTAACAAATGCTTGTAACTTGTATTGCAAATATTTGTAGAGGCGTTTTCACCATCCCTGCTATGTTTAAAGAGAAAAAAAATAGGATTTTTTACTCACCGTAAAATCCTTTTCTCTGAGTCCATGGACCGACACAGCTTCTCTATTGACATAGTGGGTATTATCCGTTAATTAGGAGTGACTAGGCAGAAAACTTGTAAAAAAAAAAAAAAAAGTGTTGCATCACACCTTCTACAGTACCGCCCAGGGGGCGGACCCTCTGGTATATCCCTCTCAGTCTGTATCTCGCAGATCAGTTTGTCAAAAAGCAGTACAAACTTAAAAGGAGGGGTGGGTGCTGTGTCGGTCCATGGACTCAGAGAAAAGGATTTTACGGTGAGTAAAAAATCCTATTTACTCTTTCGTCCATGGACCGACACAGCTTCTCTATTGACATAGTGGGACGTCCCAAAGCAGTGTCAGAGAAAAAACGAGGGGTGGTAACAGCATAAAAATAAACTTCACCCCAAACACAAAACAGCACTCCTCCAACGGAGGAGTTGCAACTCTAAACGGCCGCCTGCAAAACTTTGCGGCCGAAAGAGGCATCCGAAGATTCACAAAATTCTACAAAGTAGATGTAGGTGCAAGTGTGAGCGGACGACCAAGTCGCCGCTTTACATAATTGGGAAACAGACGCTTGATGTCGGAAAGCCCAAGAGGCACCTATTGCCCTGGTCGAATGTGCCGTGACCGGAAAGGGGGGCGATTGACTCTTTAAGGCGTAAGCCTGGATTACTATCTGTCGGATCCACCTAGATATGGTGGCCGATGAGACTGCTAGGCCCTTCTTGGGACCAGCCACTGAAACAAACAGAGAGTCTGACTTCCGGAACAGGGAAGTAGCAGATAGGTATACTCTCAAAGCTCAGACAACGTCCAAGGAATACAACGCCAACTCCTTAGGATTCGACGGATGAGGACACAAGGATGGAAGTACAATGTCTTTGTTGAGATGAAAAGCCGAAACGACTTTCAGAAGAAAGGAAGGCTGCGGCCGCAGCACCACCTTATTCTTGTGGAAAATCAAATAGGGAGCCTTGTAGGACAAGGCTGCCAGCTCAGAGACTCGTCTAACGGACGTAACCAGCCACCAAAAGGACCACTTTCTGAGAAAGTGTTAACAGGGGAATATCTCTAATATTCTCAAACGGTGCCTTCTGAAGCACCGAGAGGACCAGGTTCAAGTCCCATGGAGGTAGCGGGGGACGGACCGGAGGAGCCACATGTCGAACCCCCTGCACAAATGTACTCATGAGAGAGTGAGTCGCCAGGGGTCGCTGAAAAAAGACAGCCAGGGCAGATATCTGTCCCTTAATCGTACTTAAGGCAATCCTTTGGTCCACCCAATGCTGTAAAAACAGCAGGATTCTGGAAACCAAATAAGTACGCAGATGTCATTTCATTTCCTCACACATGGAGATGTAGGCCTTCCAAGTGCAGCGATAAACCTTCCTAGAGGACGGTTTCCAAGCACTTCTCATAGTAGAGATTACTGAATCTGATAGGCCCCGGTCTCTCAGTACCTGGTTCTCAACAGCCATGCCGTTAAAGCCAGTGACCGTAAAGCAGGATGGAGTATGGGACCTTGCGATAGCAGGTCCTTCCGTAGTGGTAGGCGCCAGGGGACGTCTGCTACCAGACGTACTAGATCGGCGTACCAAGGACGCTGAGGCCAATCTGGAGCGATTAGGATCATTGGAATTCCCTCTGCCTCCACTCTGCGGAGCAGAAGAGGAAGAAGCCTTAAGGGAGGGAAGGCATAGATTAGCCGATACTGACCCCACGATGCCACCAATGCGTCCGTTGCGTCTCCCCATGGGTCTCATGACTGGGCCACAAACCTCAATACCTTCCAATTGAGTCGGGAAGCCAGAATATCTACGTCTGGTGTGCCCCATCTTTGGCAGAGGAGTTGGAACACCTCCGGGTGTAAGGACCATTCTCCCTGGTCCAGCATCTGGCGGCTCAGGTAGTCCGCCTGCCAGTTTTCCACACCCGGAATGCACACGGCCGACAGTGCCGGTACGCTCCTCTCTGCCCACTTCAGGATGCGAGCGCCCTCCGATGCTGCAGCTGAGCTTCTTGTTCCTCCTTGATAATTGACATATGCCACTGCTGTGGCGTTGTCTGACTGGATCCTGACTGGCCGCCCTTGTAGCCTCTGAGACCATCTGAAGAGGCACAGCCTGATTGTCCGGATCTCCAGGACATTGATCGGCAGGCGGGATTCCTCTGGGGTCCAGAGACCTTGTGCCGACTGAACACCCCAGACTCCCCCCCAACCTGTAAGGCTGGCGTCCGTCGTGATCACTATCCAGTAAACCGGAACAAATGACTTCCCGGCCAGAAGAGCCGGTGCTGTCAGCCACCATACCAGGGATCTCCTGACTAGGTGGCTCACTCGGATTTGATAATCCAGAGCTGATGGACATCTGTTCCATCTGGACAGAACTTCCTTCTGTAACACTCGAGTGTGGTATTGAGCATATGGGACCGCCTTGAAGGAGGCTACCATGAGGCCTAACACTCGCATGCAAAAACGGAGTGACAACCAATTCCTGGAAGTCAGCTGCCGTACTGCAGCCCAAAGGGTCTGCAACTTCTCCACAGGGAGGAATACCTTTGCCTCTGAGGAATCCAGAATGAACCCCAGGTACACTAGGCGTTGAGTTGGCACCAATACTGACTTTTGCGTGTTTAGTATCCAACCACAGTCTCAAAGAGTCTGACAGGTAATGGACACGCTTACCTCTAATTCTGAGCTTGAAGGGGCCTTCAGAAGAAGATCATCCAAGTAGCCCACGATAGCGATACCCCGCTGTCTTAGAAGTGCCAGAATCGGAGCGAGCACCTTGGTGAACGTCCTGGGTGCTGAAGCAAGGCCAAACGGAAGGGCCACAAACTGATAGTGGTTCTTCCCGATTGCAAATCACAGAACCCTCTGGTGTCTGGAGTATATGGGGACATGCAGGTATGCATCCTTGACGTCCAAGGAGGCCAGAAAGTCCCCCGGATGGAGCGCCGTGACTACAGATCGAACCGACTCCATCCGAAATCTTTGTACCTTCACAAAGCAATTGAGGGCTCTGAGATCCAAGATTGGACGCACCCCATCCTTCTTCGGCACAATGAACAGATTTGAGTAAAAACTCTGACCCCGTTCCTGTTCTGGAACTGGAATAATTACCCTGCGTTCCAGCAGACCCTGGACCGCCCCATACAGGGCCTTCCGACGGGTCGGTAGTAGCTGGAGATTGGAGGTGACGAATCTGTCTGGTGGACAAGAGAGAAATCCTATCTTGTGGCCTGAGGAGATTACTTCGCAAACCCACCTGTTGGAGACTAGAGCTGTCCACTGAGTCGCAAATTTGCGAAGACGTCCCCCCCCCACCCGAGAGCTGGGTGGGGGCGGACTTTCATGCGGACGCAGATTTGTCCGCAGGCTTGTTGGGTTTGCGGGACCAAGGACGCTTTTGTCCTTGGGCAGGCGCCTTGTCCCCCTGGGGTCTTTTCCCTGTTGCCCTAGGGGGACGAAAAAAACACTTGCGTGCAGTAAAGGAGGGCCCTTGCCCTTGGCGTGGCCCCTACCCTTGCTAGTTTGAGGAAGCAAAGTGCCTTTACCTCCTGTGGCATCTTTGATGATCCAGAGAGGCCCCAAAAAGTCTGTCGCCCTTAAAAGGCAGATCCAACAAGGCTTTCTTGGAGGTCTGGTCCGCAGACCAGCCCTTTAGCCAGATCAGGTGGCGTATTGCTACTGCATAAACCGAAGCTTTTGACAGCAGGGGAATAGTATCCATTTCTGACTTGCAGACAAACCTAAGGCCCTGGACCAACTGGTCGGCCAAAGTTATCTCATCAGGAGGAGCATCTCGCTCCTTTAACCCCTGGAGTAGCAATTTTGCCCATTCAGTAAGTGTCTGAGACACTAGGGCCCCCGCCAATGCCGGGCGTACTGCCGAGCCCACCACTGAGTATAGGTAGCGAGCGAGTGCTTCAGCCTTCTTATCCACAGGGTCCTTGAAAACAGGAGCCCCTTCTACTGGAATTGTGGTAGCTCTATTAAGTCTGGACACCAGAGGGTCCACTATAGGGGGAAAGGTCCATTTCTTCAGAAAACTCTCCTCAAAGGGGTACCGTACCGCAAACCTCTTTGGGGCTGTAAAAGACCCTCAGTGGGTTCTCCCATTCCTTGTATAGGAGTTTATCAAAATAAGACACACAAGGGAACACCTTAGCAGTGCGGGAAGGTTTACGAAACCCAAAGTGGAACGGAGTCTCTGCTGCTTCTGCAGTATTTTCCAACTTTAGCGTATCCCGCACTGCAGTAATAAAGGTCAGATACCAAAGCCGTCTCGCGTACTGACCTGGACTTGGAGTCATCCTCACTGTCCCAACGGTCACGGTCTGCAGTCTCTGATGCGTCAGAATCTGGGCCATGAGCCGTAGCTGGACCTGGTTCTGCGTCAGAATTATCCCCAGAAGATTGCAGGGGACGGGGGCGTTTACTACCCCCTGTATTCCCGTGTGCTGCTTCCACCCTGGCAGCAAACGCCTCTAGGATTGCCGTCATAGCATTCATATACACCTCAGGGGCACCAGCTGCTAAATCTGGTATTTCAGGGGAGAAGACATCTGGCTCAGATGCCATGCTGACCACGCGCTGACACCCACAGGGCTCCAGGCAAGATATCAATAGGCCACCCTCCTGTGCTGCAGAGATGCTGGGTCACCCAGAGGACTCATCACCCTTGGATCGGTACCGCTATGCTGCAGTGTGCTGCGCCTGTGATGCTGTCCCACCGCTGCTGTGTCAGACTGCTTCTTTTATCAGAGCTTCCTGTGTGAATTTCTCACGCCAGTGTAATGCACCCTAGAGGCAGGAGACTCTCGCAAAATGGCCGCCAAACGGATGTATGGAAGATAATGTGGGCTCCAAAAAATGGCTGCCGAGCCGAAGATAGAGGCCAAAGCAGCCGTAGACCACAAAAAGATGGCCGCCGTATGGCAGTATATACATACAGCGTGAATCATAACAAACATGGCCGCTGATCAGTCTATAGAGGCCAGTGGGTGTGAACTACAAGAAAATGGTGCCGGGCGGTGATATATATCTATAGACGCGAAACTACAGGAAAATGGCCGCCGGGTAGTCACTAGAGGCCGAAACAGGCATGGACCACCGCAAAATGGCCGCCGACAGCATGGAGGGGGAAGAAGCACACACACACAGGTAAGCAGAAATAAAAAAATTTAAATGTTAGTTATAGCCAGCCCCGCTCCAGTGTAACCCCCTAGGTGACGCCCAGCAACCTTAGCTAGAAGCCCAGGGAGGAGGGAAGGGCAAGGAGAGAGGGAAGAAAGGGGCCACAACCACTTACTTGGTCTCTCCAGGAATGTCCAGCCAAATCACCCAGCCGAGGCAGGGGAGTTTACTTACCTATCCTGCATGTATCATGCTGGAAGACATTCCAAACAGATCATCGTCTGCGCACAGAAGGGGACTGTTGGCCAGGCATGCTGTGATTGGATCCAAGGGGACGATCATATGTATCCCCTGGAGCGCGACGCTCACTGGACAGGCTGCTGCGACTCGGCCGTGAGGTCAGCCGAAGCTGAGCGGTCCGATGCAACCCTTGGAGCGTAATGCTCACCGGCCAGGCTGCTGCGACTCGGCCGTAAGGTCAGCCAAAGCTGAGCGGTCCAATGCAAGCCCTGGAGCGTAGGCTCACCAGACACCCATGGACCGATGGGTATGTCGTGGAAAACCCAGCGAGTAGCTAGGGTCGGCACACGCTCGATGGCCGAAACTGGGGAGACTACAAGGATCGAGGATCCAGCCTGTCACCCAGTCGGCAGTTGATCGCAGGAAACAAAAAACGTAGAAAAATATATTTTTCCCCCGGACCGATGGGCCCGAGGGAGCCATGTCCTACTCCTTGCTAGACAGAAAAAAACTGATCTGCGAGATGCAGACTGAGGGGATATACCAGAGGGTCCGCCCTGTAGAAGGTATGATGTAACACTTTTTTTTACAAGTTTTCTGCCTAGTCACTCCTAATTAATGGATAATACCCACTATGTCAATAGAGAAGCTGTGTCGGTCCATGGACGAAAGAGTAAATATATTTTATATATATATATATATATATATATATTGTGAGGGGGTTAACTCAGTAGCGGGTGTGTGTGACCCCCTGGTTGGGCTCCCCACACAAAAACAGGGCCAGCAGACGGAGGTTGTGGTTTTCAAAATCAAAAGGTGCGGTTTATTTCTCTATGTACAGTGACAAAAACACAGCAAAGCCAAAAAGAAACATAAACAAAATAAATCCTGGTCAGTTTGACCTCTGACTAAACATGCAGGTTTCCTAAACTAACAACTGGGATCAGCCTGGTGCTGTCCTAGTCCCTAAGTCCCTGGTTTAGTAAAAGTCCAAACAAATAGCCACACAGGCTTTGCCTCACCGCACAGGGGTTCACTCTCCCTAGACAGTCCACACAGGTCTGGGTCCAGGCATGAGCTAACACCTAATGAATCTGGGAGTTCTTATAGAGGCCTAAATGAGCTGACAAGCTTCAGCTGGCCTCATCAACTCCCTGTCTGTACGACGCCCCACACTCTCCCTAGAGGTATGAGTCATCCATGAGCCTACTAGCCTCAGCTGGGCTTATACAACTCTCCACCCTAGTTGTATAAGTCAGCATAAAGCCTGAATCTGGGAGAAATATATCTACCCCCCTGGATGCAACCAGGTGACTTTACCTTCCTGCTGTCACATACCCCCCCCTCTTGTTTTAACCTTGGGGTTGGAACACCAGCAATCAGGCATTCATGTACTCGAGACAAAGCATCCACATTCCCCATTTGAACGCCAGGGCGATGCTTTACTGTGAAGTTGAATTCCTGTAGGGCCAGGAACCACCTATTCACTCTTCTATTTGTCTCCTTGTTTTGAGCCATCCACTTTAACGGAGCGTGATCCGTAACCATGTCAAAGTGCCTACCTAGCAGATAGTACCGAAGGGAATCTAGAGCCCACTTCACCGCTAAACACTCCTTTTCAACCGTGGCGTAATTTACCTCATGGGACTTCAACTTCCTGCTGAGGTAAATGACTGGGTGCTCTTCCCCGTTCCAGACCTGGGACAATACTGCTCCTAACCCCACATCTGACGCATCACTTTGTACGACAAAGTCTTTAGAGAAGTCGGGTGAGTACAACACTGGCTGGCTACATAAGGCTTGTTTCAAGAATTGGAATGCTGCCTCAGCCTCGGGGGTCCATTTAATCATGACCGACCCTTTCCCTTTCGTCAGGTTGGTTAGGGGCACAGCCTTAGAAGCAAAGTGGGGAATGAAGCGCCGATAATAACCCGCGATTCCCAGAAAGGCCCGTACCTGCTTCTTGCTGTTGGGACGTGGCCAACTCTGGATGGCCTCGACTTTGTTGAGTTGGGGTTTTATCACTCCCCTGCCAATGGTGTACCCAAGATATTTGGCCTCCTCCTGCCCAATGGTACACTTCTTGGGGTTAGCCGTAAACCCCGCTTCCCGGATAGAGTCTAGGACTGCTTGCACTTTTGGCAGATGTGAGGCCCAATCTGTGCTATGGACAATTACGTCATCCAGGTAAGCCGCAGCATACTTCCGATGGGGCCTCAGTATCTGGTCCATTTTCCGCTGGAATGTGGCCGGCGCATTCTGTAACCCGAACGGCATTCTCTTATATTGGAACGCCCCGTCTGGGGTTACAAATGCGGTTTTCTCTTTGGCCGACTTGGCCAGGGGAATTTGCCAATACCCTTTTGTGAGGTCAAGAGTCGTCATGTATCGGGCTGTTCCCAGCCGGTCGATCAACTCATCTATACGTGGCATGGGGTAGGTGTCAAATTTTGTAACTTTGTTCAACTGACAAAAATCGTTACAAAATCGCCAGCTCCCATCCGGTTTAGGCACCAACACAATGGGACTAGACCAATCACTTTGGGACTCCTCTATCACCCCTAAGTTCAGCATTTTCTGTACTTCCTCCCGTATTGCCTCCCGTCGGGCCTCTGGGATCCGATAGGGTTTTAACTTCACCCTTTCACCGGGCGGGGTAATAATATCATGCTCTACCCCAGATGTTTGTCCCGGCAGCTCAGAGAACACCTCCTTGTTGCGAAGCACAAACTCCTTAACCTCCTGTTGTTGGGGTTGTGACAAGGTGGCTGCTATTCCAACCTCCGGAATCACGCAACCAGTTTGAGCTGGTGACCAAGTTTCTGCGACTAGGGACTCTCTATCCCTCCAGGCTTTCAACAGATTAACGTGATATATCTGTTCGGGCTTTCGCCTTCCTGGTTGTCTGACCTTGTAATTCACTTCGCTCACTTTTTCCATTATCTCGTAGGGGCCTTGCCATTTGGCAAGGAATTTACTTTCAACCGTAGGGACAAGTACCAATATCCTATCCCCCGGGGAAAAGGTACGGGTCTTTGCTCCACGGTTGTACACTCTCTGCTGTGCCAACTGCGCTTGGGCCAAATGTTCCTTCACGATGGGCATTACCTGTGCAATTCGATCTTGCATCAGGGCGACATGCTCAATCACACTCCTGTGGGGAGAACTCTCACTTTCCCAAGTTTCCTTGGCAATATCCAACAGCCCTCTTGGGTGTCTCCCATACAGTAACTCAAAGGGGGAGAATCCCGTAGAGGATTGGGGCACCTCCCTAATAGCAAACATCAAATAAGGAAGTAGACAGTCCCAATCCTTTCCATCTCTATCCACCACTTTCTTCAACATTTGTTTTAGGGTTTTGTTGAATCTTTCAACCAGCCCATCGGTTTGGGGGTGATACACAGATGTACGCAATTGCGTCACTTTGAACAATTTACACAGCTCTTTCATAACCCGGGACATAAAGGGTGTACCTTGGTCCGTAAGCAGTTCTTTACAAATACCCACCCGGCTAAAAACAAGAGATAGCTCTTTGGCTATGGTTTTGGCCGAGGTATTTCTGAGAGGGATCGCTTCTGGATAACGGGTGGCATAGTCCATTATAACCAATATGTACTGGTGCCCCCTAGCGGACTTGATTATAGGACCTACCAAATCCATTGCGATTCTCTCAAACGGGACCTCAATGATGGGTAGAGGGACCAGCGGGCTACGGAAATGTGGCATCGGGGCCGACCTCTGACACACAGGGCAGGAGGAACAATAATTTTCTATGTCCTTCATCACCCCAGGCCAATAGAATCTCTGTAATACCCTCTCTCGGGTTTTCTCTGTCCCCAGATGACCTCCAAGAATGTGCCCATGGGCCAACTCCAACACCAACTTCCTGTAAGGTTTGGGCACCACAAGCTGCTCAACGGTTTCTTCTGCCCTTTTTGCCACCCGATACAGTAGGTCCTTCTCTACGCTGAAGTATGGGTAAGTGCAGGTATTATCTGGGTTCACTAAGTCGCCATCTATTTCCACTACGTTTTCCCGTGCCTTTATTAGGGCGGGGTCTTTTAACTGTTCTGTGGCAAAATTTTCCCTGTGAACCTCCAGATCAGAAAACTCCACAGACGGTAGGTTTTCGTCTGAGGAGGTGGGCTCCTCTCCAGTTTCTTGGGTCTCCCCTGCCAATACTGACAAGGGAAATTCTGGAGAGTCCTCACCACTCTCAGAGGAGTTCTGGCTATCACATTCCTGGTACATAGGGGCACCAGTGGGGGGCTCAGGATCATCCCACAGTTCCCAGAACTTCGGAAAATCTCTTCCCACAATGGCATCATGCGGTAATTGAGATACTAACCCCACTGGATGAGAGAGGGTACCTTTGGGGGTCTCGAAACACACTGTAGTCACTGGATACTCTCGGGTGTCCCCATGCACACAAATAACAGCTACCTTGCTATTCCCAGAGACCTCTGTTTTAACTAATTCAGCCTTTATCAGGGTCACAAGGCTACCTGAATCCAGTAATACCACAACATTTCTACCATTAATACACATTTTGCATAAATGTTTCTCAGTTCCCCGAATGGCAGTGCATGCGACTGTCGCACACAGCGACTGACGTCTGTCCGTCAGAAAGTCACATTGCATGGGTTCCTCCACAACCGGGCAATTTGCTGCAATATGTCCCGCTTGCCGGCAGCGGTAGCAAACAATCCTTTTGGCTGCCTCTTGAGCCCCTGACTTCCCAGGCTGTTCTCGCCAAACTTTGGGTAGAGCTCCCACCCTCTCACTCTCTCCACCCTCACCCCTTGGAATCCTCTTATCCGCCCCTGGGGATGGTCTGGTCTTAGGGTGGAAAGTCCGAGAGTCTCTGGAAGAGGCCGTCAGGTTCTCTGTAGCCAAGTATTTCTCTACACGATCCACAAGACCACCGGCCGTCTCTGGGTCTCCATGGCTTACCCACTTTTGGATGGCAGTAGGAAGAGCTCTCAAAAACCGATCCATTACAACACGTTCCACAATCTCTGGTGCGGACAAAGTCTCTGGCTGTAGCCACTTCCTGCTCAGGTGAATGAGATCATACATTTGAGACCTGGGGGGTTTTCCAAGCTGGAAAGTCCAGTTATGCACACGCTGAGCCCGGACAGCCAGGGTGACACCCAGCCTTGCCAATATTTCAGCTTTTAGCATCACATAGTCTTTTGCTTGGTCAGGCTCTAGGTCATAGTAAGCCTTCTGCAATTCACCAGTTAACAGAGGAGCCACCAGTCCAGCCCACTGCTCCTCAGGCCACTTTTCTCTTTCAGCAGTCCTTTCAAATGTGGTCAAAAATACCTCTGGATCATCCTCTCCAGTCATTTTTGTCAATAAACGACTCACCCCAAAGGACGCGGTATTAGTGGGACGGCTTTCCTCACTGGTCTGCGGACGTTGCTGCATTACTGCTTCCATTTGTTGTAGTCTCTGCTCTTGCTTCTGTAACAGGTCTATGAAGCGGGCCTCAGATTGCTGCTGGGCTTGTTGATGAGCTTGCTGCTGGGCTGCAAGGCTCCTTTGCAAACCTGCATTTGTCTGCTGTTGATTGGCATTTGCTAGAGCCAGCTGTTTCAGTATCTCCTCCATGCTGGCTTAAAACTGCCACTGGTTCTCCACCAACTGTGAGGGGGTTAACTCAGTAGCGGGTGTGTGTGACCCCCTGGTTGGGCTCCCCACACAAAAACAGGGCCAGCAGACGGAGGTTGTGGTTTTCAAAATCAAAAGGTGCGGTTTATTTCTCTATGTACAGTGACAAAAACACAGCAAAGCCAAAAAGAAACATAAACAAAATAAATCCTGGTCAGTTTGACCTCTGACTAAACATGCAGGTTTCCTAAACTAACAACTGGGATCAGCCTGGTGCTGTCCTAGTCCCTAAGTCCCTGGTTTAGTAAAAGTCCAAACAAATAGCCACACAGGCTTTGCCTCACCGCACAGGGGTTCACTCTCCCTAGACAGTCCACACAGGTCTGGGTCCAGGCATGAGCTAACACCTAATGAATCTGGGAGTTCTTATAGAGGCCTAAATGAGCTGACAAGCTTCAGCTGGCCTCATCAACTCCCTGTCTGTACGACGCCCCACACTCTCCCTAGAGGTATGAGTCATCCATGAGCCTACTAGCCTCAGCTGGGCTTATACAACTCTCCACCCTAGTTGTATAAGTCAGCATAAAGCCTGAATCTGGGAGAAATATATCTACCCCCCTGGATGCAACCAGGTGACTTTACCTTCCTGCTGTCACAATATATACCGTATTTATCGGCGTATAACACGCACTTTTTTCCCCTTAAAATCAGGGGAAAATCGTGGGTGCGTGTTATACGCCGATACTCCGTCGAATTCCCCTGCTGAAAACGAGCGAGAGGAGCGAGCGGAGCCGAAGCCGAAGTACACTCGGCTTTACTCGGCTCCTCTCGCAGTCCCGCCCATCTCTGACTGCGCCGCTGACATAGAGAAAGCCGAGTGTACTTCGGCTAGTCTCGGCTCCTCTCGCAGTCCTGCCCCTGACTGTGAGAAGAGTCGAGTCTAGCCAAAGTACACTCGGCTTTCTCCGTCAGCGGCGCAGTCAGTGGAGATGGGCGGGACTGCGAGAGGAGCCGAGTCTAGCCGAAGTACACTCGGCCCCGCTCGCTCCTCTCCACAGAAATCGGCGCCAAATTTAAAAAAAACGCAGAGACTGACAAGATCGCAAAGGCACTGGGCAAGGCTGCAGATGGACAGATGGACACTGGGCAAGGCTGCAGATGGACAGATGGACACTGGGCAAGGCTGCAGCTGGACAGATGGACACTGGGCAAGGCTGCAGCTGGACAGATGGACAGTGGGCAAGGCTGCAGATGGACACTGGGCAAGGCTGCAGATGGACAGATGGACACTGGGCAAGGCTGCAGATGGACAGATGGATACTGGGCAAGGCTGCAGATGGACAGATGGACACTGGGCAAGGCTGCAGATGGACAGATGGACACTGGGCAAGGCTGCAGATGGACACTGGGCAAGGCTGCATGCTGCATTTAAATGTAAGTTTTTTTTCCTTGAATTTCCCTCCTAAAAGTTTTTTCCCTTAAAATTCCCTCCTAAACTTGGGGTGCGTGTTATACGCCGATAAATACGGTGTATATATATATATATATATATATATATATATATATATATATATATATATATATATATATACACACATATACATATATATACATACACACACATACACATAGTATCTCACAAAAGTGAGTACACCCCTCACATTATTGTAAATATTTTATTATATCTTTTCATGTGACAACACTGAAGAAATTACACTTTGCTACAATGTAAAGTAGTGAGTGTACAGCTTGTAGAACAGTGTACATTTGCTGTCCCCTCAAAATAACTCAACAAACAGCCATTAATATCAAAACCGCTGGCAACAAAAGTGAGTACACCCCAAAGTGAAAATGTCCAAATTGGGCCCAATTAGCCATTTTCCTCCTCTGTGTCATGTGACTTGCTGGTGTTACAAAGTCTCAGGTGTGAATGGGGAGCAGGTGTGTTAAATTTGGTGTTATCGCTCTCACTCTCTCATACTGGTCACTGGAAGTTCAACATGGCACCTCATGGCAAAGAACTCTCTGAGGATCTGAAAAAAAAAAAAAATTGTTGCTCTACATAAAGATGGCCTAGGCTATAAGAATATTGCCAATACCCTGAAACTGAGCTGCAGCACTGTGACCAAGACCATACAGCAGTTTAACAGGACAGGTTCCACTCAGAACAGGCCTCACCATGGTCGACCAAAGAAGTTGAGTGCACATGCTCAGCGTCATATCCAGAGGTTGTCTTTGGGGAAATACACGTATGAGTGCTGCCAGCATAGCTGCAAAGGTTGAAGGGGTCAGCCTGTCAGTGCTCAGACCATACGCTGCACACTGCATCAAATTGGTCTGCATGGCTGTTGTCCCAGAAGGAAGCCTCTTCTAAAGATGATGCACAAGAAAGCCCGCAAACAGTTTGCTGAAAACAAGCAGACTAAGGAGATGGATTACTGGAACCATGTCCTGATGAGACCAAGATAAGCGTATTTGGTTCAGATGGTGTCAAGCGTGTGTCGCGGCAACCAGGTGAGGAGTACAAAGACAAGTGTGTCTTGCCTACAGTCAAGCATGGTGGTGGGAGTATCATGGTCTGGGGCTGCATGAGTGCTGCTGACACTGGGGAGCTATAGTTTATTGAACCATGAATGCCAACATATACTGTGACATACTGAAGCAGAGCATAATCCCCACCCTTCGGAAACTGGGCCGCAGGGCAGTAGTCCAACATAACGACCCAAAACACACCTCCAAGATGACCACTGCCTTGCTAAATAAGCCAAGGGTAAAGGTGATTGTAACGACACCCCAAATATGAAAGGGGTTTAACGCCGTTTAGATATCTTCCCTCTCCTGGACACAAATTCACTGTCGATCCTCCACAGCCAGACGACCACTTCCCATAGGAATTAATCCGTCTGAAAGAACGAGACACACCGCCACGGGTGTAGAGCAGGGGTCTGCAGTACTCTGTCCTGCTGCCAGTACTTGGGCAGGCGATGCATAATCCCTAACATCCTCTGAACAGTCCCTTAAGTCCATACCTTCTGTAATCTGTGGCTGGGGAGATGAGCCAACTGCCCTAGCTCCCTGGAACTCCATATCATCCACTTCGGCTTTAGGGATGGCAATCTTCAGATTTTCCACTGCCAATTCTTCAGCCAGGATTTCAGAGTTGTCCACTGGTATTTCCTGATAGTCCCGGGCAAAGGTAGCACCACCCTGCTGCTGAGCAGATTCTAGCAGCTGTCTGTAGGCGATCTCTGATTGTCGTATTACCGCCATTCTCCACTCCTGTTGCCGCTCGAGTTCTCTCTTTTGTCGCGCATCCTGCAGCTGGATGCCTCTAATGGCTTCCTGTATGGCGGTCTCTGATGGGTTAGCACCATATAATGCCAACCGCTGTCGCACTCGTTGCTGAAACAAATCTTCAACTGACCGGGGTCCTGCATCGCCATCTTTCTGGTCCATCTCGGCTAGCTCCCTGATCAAGGTGGCCTTGTTCTTTGTCCCACTGGTCCCTTCACGACTCTCAAGTAGGTCTTTCAGCGTGGCTTTCCTGCAGGCTGCATAGCTGGTCATTCACTGTGGTGGCTTGGAGTGTCCCAGTAACTGGAGGGAAGATCCTACTGCTGCCACCAATGTAACGACACCCCAAATATGAAAGGGGTTTAACGCCGTTTAGATATCTTCTCTCTCCTGGACACAAATTCACTGTCGATCCTCCACAGCCAGACGACCACTTCCCATAGGAATTAATCCTTCTGAAAGAACGAGACACACTCTGTATCTTTCTAGGATAGACTGGTGATTGGAGGCTGAACACATCAGTATCTCTCAATTAACCTGTTGAGTTCAGAATCAGTAAATAGTCCTTTACAGATATCCTTGGGAATATGGTGGATAAATATTACAGACCCATTTTAGGTAGTCCAAGATATATTTCTTAATGTCCATGGTTTCCTGGCTCACCCTGTGTCCAAAGTGACCCTCCTGTCACAGTGATGGACTGGCCAAGCATGTCTCCAGACCTAAACTCTTTTGAGCATCTATGGGGCATCCTCAAACGGAAGGTGGAGGAGCGCAAGGTCTCTAACATCCACCAGCTCCATGATGTTGTCATGGGGAAGTGGAAGAGGACTCCAGTGGCAACCTGTGAAGCTCTGGTGAACTCCATGCCCAAGAGGGTTAAAATGTAAGTTCACCTTTGTACACTTTATTTTTTTCTAAACTCCAGCTCCCATATGCACCAATATAGCACTCGTACTTTTTTTTTTTGCAAAAAATCAAAGCTTTCCATTAAATCTACAGTCACTTACTTTTCTTGTCCTAATCCATGTTTCCAGACATTTCCATTAGTAATGTCTTTCTTCCTTACAGACTGTAGGTCATGACACAGGAAGGAGTTGACCAGTTGACCTCATTAACACACCCTGCATCATCCATCCACCCATTCCCATGTACACATTTTTTTAATGAAATGCAACCAATCAGTGATCACCCTTCTCACTAAATATACAATCAGATCATTTAGAGTGTATGGCCATGTTTATACACCTAAAATTACTAGTTGCACTTTCAGTGACATTAATTAACAGCACACCAAACACAGAAGCAAACACACATTTTGCCATGTGAAAAAACGAGGTGCAAATGTTGCAATATGCACATTAAGAAAAAAAAAACACGCAACCCATAAAACGCCCCATTAACCACATGTAGTGCAGCCAATTGAAAGCAACGGGCTGCCCTATGCATGTCACAGGAAAAACGAGACCCAAAATGTGCGCTCCCACTATGCTAGATGTGAATGGGGTCTGAAAGTGAAATTGGTGCAGTAACACAATAACAACGAGGCTTCATTCACATATGTGCGTTTCCTTGCATTTCAGAAATGCGCTGCACCAAAAATCGCAGTAAAAAAAACACACCAGTTCAACGTTGAGATTACCGGCACACTTGGCGGGCCTGGCATTTCCAAATTTCTTCCTCTATTATTTAGCATCCCAGTTGGTGCACATACATGATTGGCTGTGTCCAGTCCTGGAAAAAAGACGCTTCCTGATGACGGAATACGAAACGTACGTCGAGGCACACTACAGGTCACGCAACTGACGTCACTTCCGGTCCCGCTGGTTGTCTGTGCTTGGAGGTGGAACGCACGCCAGCTTCTACGGGTCTGGGACTTTTATCCATTTGATTCACGCCATTACAGCCTCAGTGCCGAGTCCGGGGGACTTCTAAAGTAAGCGCGTTTTTGGCTTTTGTACATTTGATTTGTCCAATAAATAGGATTACACTATTTTGGCTTCTCTTCTCTAATTTGCATACCCTACCACCAGAGCTATCCATATCATAGAGCTTACCATCGCCGGCTCAGCTGACATCACCTTCCATACTATCCAGCAAGTTAATACTTGCATAAAGCACATTTGACCTCTTTTTTAGTTAAAAGGGTCAACTCCTTGGGGTAAGCTGCCATCTTTATCCATAGCACTATCAGGTGATATTTATTACGGTGAAGGTGGATCTTAAAATCACAAGATTTGATTTGGATTATCATATGGAATATCAAGCACTTGGAGGATTCATAACACATGCAGAGTCTTTTGAAAAAGACTATCCACTATTGTTGTGGGGACTTTTGTGTTTATATTTGAACTTTTTTGCACACTGTTTATTGTTTATTTTAAAATTTTCCATTTTTACCCAGAGTGTGGTCATTGGTAGGATTGAGTTCTATCACTTCACATAATACTGGGAATTACTTGGTTTGGTACACATATACCAATTTAGTATTCTTTAGATAGGCGGGTGTAATATTTTTATTCATATGTTTAATATTTACAGGGGTCTTCACATTACATTGGGACTCATATTCAGCCCCGGAAAATGCCTGTACCTCCACGGAGGGGGCCATAGAATCCTCCCTGGAGACTCTGCATAATATCATATACAGAGGACTGGTCCCTGACCGCCCCAGACCCTCTCTACTGGCCACCTCCCTTTCAACTTTCTGTTACATTGTGAAGAAGGTATCCACACATACCTGGTCGCAGTCTCCCAACAACCCTCTGTGGTTCAACCCTAATCTGCAGGAACTGTACTCTCTTCCTGATCCCAATCGCTGGTTCTCTAAGGGAGTTAAATACCTATGTCACTTATACAACGCCCAGGGCTTTAAAACTTTCAACTGCGCTTAGATTTTGACCTGCCAAACTCATACTTATTTTTCTACTACCAGCTTCGGCATGCTATGCAGGCCCAGTTTGGTTCCCTGAAAGACCCCACTGACCTGCCACCATTGGAAAAAAATTGGATTTTTTGTACTCACCGTAAAATACTTTTCTCTTTTCGTCCATGGACGGACACAGCCTTTTCAATTCTTGACGTGTGGGTTATGTTCCTGTTCATAGGAGAGGACTAGGCAGAACATTGTTAGATAATTAAAAACACAGGTTACAATAATCAGAGATGAACAGCCCCGCCCAGGGGGCGGTCCCTCCAGACATAACCCTCCGTCCTGCAGTCAGCAGCTCAGTTTGTAGCAAGCAGTACAAACCTAAAAAGGAGGGGTGGGTGCTGTATCTGTCCATGGACGAACGAGAAAATTGATTTTACGGCGAGTACAAACAATCCTATTTTCTCTTTTCGTCCATGGACGGACGCAGCCTTCTCAATTCTTGACGTGTGGGGCGTCCCCAAGCAGTGTAAAAAAAACGAGGGGTGGGAACAGCATCAAAAAACAACTAATTTCACCCCAAACCAGCAGAGCTCTTTAACGGAGGAGTTGCAACCTCAAACAGCCGCCTGCAAAACCTTGCGGCCGAAGGAAGCATCAGAAGATGCACTCACATCAACCTTGTAAAATTTTAAAAACATGTGCACGGACGACCAAGTCACTGCATTGCACAGCTGCGAGATAGACGCTTGATGTCAGAAAGCACCAATTGCCCTGGTTGAATGTGCCGTGACCAGAAAGGGAGGCGCCCGCCCCTTAAGGGCATAGGCCTGGATGACGGTCTGCCTGATCCACGAGAAATGGTGGCCGACGAGACCGCCAGGCCCTTCTGTGGACCAGACACAAACAATGAGTCAGACCTCTGAAACAGAGCCGTAGCAAACAGGTACACCCGAAAGGCCCGTACCACGTCTAAGTTATGGAGCGCAGTCTCCCTGGGATGTGACGGTCGAGCACAATGTCCTCATTCAGGTGAAAAGCCAAAACCACCTTCGGGAGGAAGGAAGGCTGCAGGCGTAGCACCGCTTTATCCTTATGAAGGACCAAGTATAGTGACTTGCAAGACAAGGCCGCCAATTCAGAAACCCTTCTGACCGATGTAATGGCCACTAGAAAGGCCACCTTCTGAGATAGTGTCAAGAGAGGAATCTCTCTGATCTTCAGGAACCTCCTTTTGAGAACAACCGAGAGCACCAGATTTAAATCCCATGGGAGGAGGAGGTTTTCTAATAGGGGGAGCCACATGTCGAACCCCTTGCACAAAAGTACCCACCAGGGAATGGGACGCCAAAGGCCGTTGAAAGAAAAAAGCCAAGGCTGAAATCTGACCCTTAATGATGCTTAAGGCAAGTTTCTGATCCACACCACGCTGTAAAAACAGCAGGACCCTGGAAACCGAATACGTCCGTGGACGCCACTCCATCTCTTCATACATAGAGCTGTATGCCTTCAAAGTACAATGGTAGATCTTCCTGGAAGAAGATTTCCTTGCCCTCAGCATGGTTGAAATAAACGAATCCGAAAGACCTCAGTCCCTTAGTACCTGGCTTTCAATAGCCATACCGTTAAAGCCAGCGACTGTTAAGCAGGATGAAGTATGGGACCTTGAGACAGAAGGTCCTCCCGCATCGGCAGCCGCCAGGGTGCATCTGCCACCAGGCATACGGGGTCGGCGTACCAAGGACGCCGGGCCCATCTGGAGCAATTAGAATCACCGGGATGCCCCTCGATCTCCACTCTGCAGGGCAGATGAGGAAGCAACTTCAGTGGGGGATAGGCATAAATTAGACGATACTGGCCACCACGCGTCTGCCCAGGGATCTCTGGACCTGGGCACAAACGTCGATACCTTGCGATTGAGTCGAGAGGCCAGGAGGGCCACGTCCGGCGTGCCCCACCTCTGGCAAAGGAGCTGAAACACCCTCCGGATGTAGTGACCATTCACCCTGGTCTAGTATCTGGCGACTCAGATAGTCCGCCTGCCAGTTTTCTACGCCCGGAATGTAGACGGCTGACAGAGCCGGCACGCTTCTTTCTGCCCACCGTAGGATGTGAGCGACCGCGGACGCTGCAGCCAAGCTCCTTGTTCCCCCCTGATGGTTGACATAAGCCACTGCCATGGCATTGTTTGACTGGATCCTGACTGAACACCCTTGTAGTCTTAGTGACCACTTGGAGAGACACAGCCTGATCGCCTGAAGTTCCAGGACAATGATCGGCAGACAGGATTCGTCCCGAGTCCAGCAACCCTGGGCCGCCTGGACTCCTCCCCCCCCCCAATCTGTGAGGCTGGCGTCCGTCGTAATCACAGTCCAATGAAAAGGAAGGAACGACTTCCCGGACTGAAGAGCCGGGGATCTCAGCCACCAACTCAGAGAAGCCCTGACCAGGTGACTTACCTGAATCTGACGATCCAGAGACAATAGAGATTTGTTCCATTTGGACAGGATCTCCTTCAGCAAGACTCGAGTGTGGAATTGAGCATATGGTACTGCCTCGAAGGAGGCTACCATTAGACCCAGAACTCGCATGCAAAAATGGAGAGACGATTATTTGCGGGACGTCAACAACCTCACCGCAGACTGGAGAGTCTGCAACTTCTCCAAAGGAAGGAAGACTCTCGCCTCCTTGGAGTCCAGAAATAAACCTAGGTACTCCAGACGCAGAGTCAGTGTCAGGACCGACTTCTGAATGTTTAACACCCAACCGAATTCTCAGAGGGTCTGAATGGCTATAGACACATCTTCCTCTAACTCTGAGCCAGAAGCTGCTCTCAGAAGAAGATCGTCTAAGTAGCCCACGATGGCAATGCCTTGCTGTCTCAAAGCTAGAATCGGGGCGAGCACCTTGGTGAAAACTCTCGGTGCTGACGCTAGGCCAAAGGGAAGAGCCACAAATTGATAATGGTCTTCGCCGCTTGCAAAGCGCAGAAATCTCTGGTGTCCTGCACAGTCGGGGATATACAAGTATGCGTCCTTGATGTCCAAGGATGCCAAAAAGTCCCCCAGATGGAGCGCAGCAACCACCGAACGAATGGATTCCATGCGGAACATCCGAACCTTTACAAAGACATTCAAGGCTTTCAGGTCCAATATTGGACGGACTCTGTCCTTCTTCGGAACCACAAACAGATTAGAATAAAAACCCTGAAACCTCTCTCCCAGTGGTACAGGTAGAATCACTCCGCACCTTAGCAAGTCCTACACTGCCCCCGTTAGGGCAGACCGACGAGCCAGAAGGAGAGGGAGATTAGAGGGAAAGAATCTGTTTGGTGGACAAGAAAGAAACTCTATCTTGTACGCCGAGGTGACCACCTCGCAGACCCACTGGTCGGAGAGCAGGGAGTTCCACTGAGCTGCAAACCCGAGAAGCCGCCCCCCCACCCTGAAGTGGGGGCAAAACTTCATGCGGTAGCAGGTTTGTTCGCTGGCTTGTTGGGCTTGCGCACCAAGGGACACCTCTGTCCCCCAGCTGGACCTTTGCCCGATTGGGAGGGTCTTCCGGCAGGTCCTGACTGACGAAAACACTGCTTCTGTGTGGGAAAGCAGGGCCCCGGCTTACAGCACGGCTCCTTCCTTCAGTGGCCTGAGGTAGAAACGTGCTCTTACCTCCAGTGACATCCTTAACAATGTCATCCAGCGAGGCACCAAAAAACCTCCCACCTTTGAAGGGTAAATCTGCCAAGGCCTTCTTGGAAGCCTGGTCAGCGGACCAGCATTTTAGCCAAATTAGGCGGCGCATTACCACCGCAGATACAGAGGCCCTCGATATTAAAGGGGCCGCATCCAGAGTGGCATCACAGACATACACAAGGCTCTGCACCAACTGGCCGGCCAGTGTTACACACTCCTGAGGGAGCTAAAGTTCCTCCACAGTCTGGTGCAAAATCTTTGCCCAGTCAGTGAGTGTCTGAGACACCAAGGTAGCAGCCAAAATAGGCCGCAATGCAGATCCCAGCAAGGTGAACATGGACCTGCTCAGCGCCTCAGACCTCCCATCAGTATGGTCCTTAAACGCAGGGGTCCCCTCTACAGGGAGAGTGGTTTCTTTATTTAACCGAGCAACCGGGGGTCAACAACCGGAGGAGAAGCCCATTTTTTTCAAAAGGCTCTCCTCAAAAGGAAACCTGACCACCAGACGCTGAGGGACCGCAAAAGGTCCTCTGCTGCTTTTCTCATTCCTTATCTATGAATTTATCAAAGAAAGACACATAGGGAAAAACTTTTACAGAACGGGTCGATTTGTGCGACCCAAAAGAGACTGACCCCTCTATGGAAGCCTCATCGGCATCCAGCTTAAGGGAGTCCCTTACAGCATTGATAAGGTCACTCACAAGTGCCCTGTCTTGCGCTGACCCAGATGAGGGGTCCTCCTCACAGGAAAGGACCTGGTCCACAACTTCTGACAACCCAGAACCGGGGTCCTGTGCCGCAGCCAGGCCCGGGTCTGAGTCAGAACCTTCCCCTGGCGATGGCGGGGGAAGGGGGGCGCTTTTTACCCCCCTTGCGCTCACACGCCGCTTCCACCCTGGCAACAAACGGATTCCAGGACAGCCGACAAAGCCTCCATGGTAACTGCAGGGGCACCGGCTGCTGCCTCTGGCAAGTTTGGGGAAGAAGGGCCAGACACTGACTCCATGACACCGCTGACAGCTCTCAGGGACTTAGTCAAAAAAAAGTAAACTGAAAAAGGTCCACCCTCCTTGCTGCACTGACCGGGGGGGGGGGTTACCCAGGGGACTCACCAACCCAGCAGGAGACTGCTCAGCGCCACTGCCCGCGTTCCATCTCCACAGCATGTGAGGAAGAAAAAAAATCTGTGAGAATAGCGCTGCGTGCCGTCCAGGAAGCCAGCACTAGAGGCCAAACCCACACCAAAATGACCGCCAGACGCCTCAGAGAAAAAAAGGGCGCGACCACAAGAAATTTGCCGCCCGCAATAACAACCTGCACTATGGCGCGGCCACGGCAAAATGGCCGCCAATGGGAATTGCAATAGAAACCAGTAGGCATACAAAAAATGACGCCTAAGCACCACAATGTGGACGAGAAGGCCTAGGCAGAGACTTCCCCAGAAAAGAGTACCCCCCCCACAGAAAAAACAGGCCCCGACACCCCACTGAGAACCGGAGTCCCCCCACAGGTATGCCCCGGTTGCAGCGAGCCCTAGGGCAGAAGGGGATAGTGATAGAGAGAGCAGGGAAAGGGAGGACAGGAGAACCCCGCAATCCCTCGGACGCCCAGCTGTTTCCACCTGCCGAGGCAGGAGGAAAAGTACTTACCCGTCAATGCGAGGACCCACTGGTGCGTCCTGGACAGACCTACAACCGTGTGGGAGTAGCTGTCGGCCCGGTCCACTGTGAGTGAGACAACAAGCAGCCCAGTCATATGTGGATCCCGGAGCATGTGCTCACCGGCCACACCTGGAGCCATGGGGTATTGTCATGGTCAGAACCAAGCGCGAAGGAAGGGACTGGCACGCTCGATGGCCGGAAATGGGAAGACTACAAGGATCTATATATCCAGCCTGTCGCCCAGCCGGCAGTTGATAGATCACAAAAATAAAAAATTCTTCTAGACTCTGGGCCCAAAGGGAGCCACGTCCTTCTCTGCTAGGCAGAAAAAAACTGAGCTGCTGACTGCAGGGCGGAGTGTTATGTCTGGAGGGACCGCCCCCTGGGCGGGGCTGTTCATCTGATTATTGTAACGTGTTTTTAATTATCTAACATGTTCTGCCTAGTCCTCTCCTATGAACAGGAACATAACCCACAAGTCAAGAATTGAGAAGGCTGTGTCCGTCCATGGACGAAAAGAGAAATTGCTCCGACAACCAGATCCCACTAAAAACTTATCTCCACTTATTATCCAACCCTGCTGACTGATCCTAACCCCAGGTTTCACAAGGCTCAGGACAAATGGACCTCGCCTTGGAGGATGAGGATTGGTCGGAATTTAGGGATACCTAAAAAAAAACTTCTGTCATTGCCTCCAGAGACCGAATCATACAAATTAAGATTTTCCACCAGACCCACCTTACTCCGGCGAGGTTGCACAGGATGGGTCTCTTGCCCTCAGCCGCTAGCTTTCGCAGCTAGGAGGCCAATTTCTTGCACTGTTTTTGGTCATGCCCGATAGTTAGGGACTTCTGAGAGGAGGTGGGTGCCTTTATTTCCTCAGCATTGGGCCTCCCAAAACATAATTCCCCCCTTGGTGACTTACACCTATCAATGCATGCCAAGAGACTGCTCCGTATACTATATTTTTATGTTACAAAAAGCCATTCTACTGTCCTGGAAGGGTGCACAGACCTCTTTGAAATCCCTTTGGTCTGTCCTCTCCTTCCTGTGTCATGACCTACAGTCTGTAAGGCCCCTTTCACACCAGCGGACCGTATGTCTGCTTTTTCATCCATCTGTTTACGAATGAAAAAGGGACATGCATTGGTCCCTATGAGATAGCGGGTGTCAGCGGATGAACATCCGCTAACACCCGATCTCATCCGGGTCCTTAATCCTCCGATTCTGCAGACGGAGGAAAATCCTATTTTTCAATCCATCTGCAGAGTGGATCGGATGAACAGGGACAGACAGTCGGTGTTCATCTGATCCCCCCCATAGGGGATAGCGGAGATCTGACAGGGCGGTCCCTGCACAGTGTGCGGGGACCACCCTGTCATCCTCCGGCTAAGCTGGGATCAATGGAGCAATCCCCCCATAGCAAGCAGAGGTTCACGGGGTGGATCATCACGGATCCGTCCCGTGTGAAAGGGGCCTTAGAAAGACAGACATTACTAATGTAAATGTCTGGAAAACATGGATTAGGACAAGAAAAGTAAGTGACTGGAGATTTAATGGAAAGCTTTGATATTTTTGCAAAAAAAAGTACATGCATGCTATATTGGTGCATAGGGGAGCTGGAATTTAGAAGAGAAGAGGAAAAAAAAAAAAAAAGAAGTGTACAAAAAAGGTGCATTTACCCTTTAGGGAGTGCTGGAAAATAATGATGGCCACACAAAATAGACACTTTGGGCCCAATTTGGACATTTTCACTTAGGGGTGTGCTCACTTTTGTTGGCAGTGGTTTACACATTGTTGAGTTATTTTGAGAGGACAGAAAATTTACCCTGTTATACAAGCTGTACACTCACTACTTTACATTGTAGCAAAGTGTAATTTCTTCAGTGTTGTCACATGAAAAGATATAATAAAATATTTACAAAAATGTGAGGGGTGTACTCACTTTTGTGAGATACTGTATGCCTTATTGTCCTTTTGATGTGTATTACATGGGAATTCTCTTATCACTGGAACTATTGCACTTTAAGTTAATCAGGATATTTACAGGAGGCGTTTCCTCCATCCCTGCGAAGTTAAAAAAAATTAGATATTTTATTTTCAGTTTGATGTATATTATGTGAAGATACACATCACATAGACCGGTATTGTGGTAATATCGAAGTTTATTAAGAATACCATACCTTAGAGGGTTCCACCATTGTTAACAACTTCACCCGGGACCATTTGGCTGACCAAAGACCAGGCCACTTTTTGCGATTCGGCACTGCGTCACTTTAACCGACAATTGCGCAGTCGTGCGACGTGGCTCCCAAACAAAATTGATGTCCTTTTTTCCCCCCCACAAATAGAGCTTTCTTTTGGTAGTATTTGATCACCTCTGCGGTTTTTATTTTTTTGCACTATAAAACAATAGAGCGACAATTTTGAAAAAAATTCAATATGTTTTACTATAATAAATATACCCAAAAAATAAAATAAAAAAATAAGAAAAAAATGTTGTTCCTCGGTTTAGGCCGATACGTATTCTTCTACATATTTTTGGTAAGAATAAAAAAAAAAAAAAAAAATGCAATAAGCGTTTGTTTTGCACAAAAGTTATAGCATCTACTAAATGGGGGATAGTTTTATGGCATTTTTCTTAAAAATTATTTTTCCTAGTAATGGCGGCAATCAGCAATTTTTATCGTGTCTGCAACATTATGGCAGATACAACGGACACTTTTGACATTTTTGTGACCATTGGCATTTTTACAGCGATCAGTGCTATAAAAATGCACTGATCGCTGTAAAAATGTCACTGCTAGGGGCGATCAAGGGATTATGTTCCCTAAAGTGTGTTCTAACTGAAGGGGGCTTGGGACTGACTAGGGGAAATGACAGATCGCTGTTCATACTTTGTATGAACGATCAGTCATTTCTCCCCCTGAAAGAACCGGGAGCTGTGTCGGGGGCAAGCAGGAGGCGCGCACGTATGCCCCCAATGGCCACTGAGCGAAAGGACGTTATATTACGTGAATTTGCGCAGCCAAACCAACCTGCCGACGTAAAACTGCGGCGGGCGGTCCGGAACCGGTTAAGTTATTGATTAGTAAGCGCTGCACTGTTTTGTTTTTTTTTAAAACCTTTTGTGGCATTAACAAACAAAAGCAGATTTCAGTTGTGCCCCACCTGGACAGGCATCGCCACCCACCCCCTCGGGGGATTATGTGCCTGGCTACTGAGCTCCTCTCCACATCCCTGCCCTCATTGCACTGACAGAGGAGAGGGGGAGATTCACAGGCAGCAGATGGTGAGGTTTGCAAGAGCCGCTCAGTGTGTGAAACCCTCAGGTAATGTAACTGCTTGCAGGGAGAAGATTAGATGTCAAAACTCAGGGCGGGACCAAACAGCTTTCAAACATCAGCCAATGATTGGGCTGCTTATAAAAGGGTGCCGAGCCACAGAAACATAGCGGCCCACCCAGTATCTATCTCATTGGCTGGCATTTGATAACTGTTTGGTACCGCCCACCCCCAACATCACAGTTCAGATTTGACAGCCGGCTTCCTCACTGCTAGCAGTTACATTACCTGCCAGTTTCACACACTTGCTCCTGCAAGCCTCGCCATCTGCTGCTACACGGTCTGTAGCGCCTCCATGGGACTGGTGTGAGTCCTGTCCACTACAGCAGAGACAGAAGTACATCCCTGCTTGCTGTAGATAGACCTACAAATGGGCTGTGCCAAGGCTGGAGGGCATAGGAGCCACAGAGCTTAGAAATAGGAAACCACTGGGGATTAACGGTTTAATTTGAGAATTACCAGACTATTCCACAGCAATTACTGAGCCAACAAGAATATGACATTCGGTGGAGGTAGGAACTCAGCAACAAGGACATGTAAAAGTTTTTGCTCAGAGTTCTGCTTTAATGCAAAAAGTAAAAAAAAAAAAAAAAAAGGCAAACATTCCCCCCACCCCCCATTTTGGATATCCTAAGGGAGGGTTGTAACCCTTGTCAGGCTTCTTCCACCCATCTATGACCCATTCAGGAATTTGCCCTTTACTTCCTGTCTGCCAAAAACCAGAAAGCAAAAGTGCCACCAAAGAGAGAGTGAAAGTTATGCCTTTAGTTATACTTTAACCAGTTCCGTGGATTTTGTGCATGCGCCCCTCCCACTGTGATTGGACACCGCGGGATCCAATCGGCAGGTCTGATGGCCGCCACGACCAGCCGATTGTTTACACAGACAGCTGATCTGTCTCTCCTGTGAACAAAGGAACCGGCAGATCTGACAGGAAGGGACAGAGATTTTGTGATATAGCCAAACTGAATCACGGATATCTTTTCCTTCAATGTGACACTGCCCCACAGTTTTAGGCACCTCTTTAGGGAAAATCTACCCCTTTGATCGCCCCTGGTGTTAACCCCCTTCCCTGCCAGTGTCATTTTTACAGTAATCAGTGCATTTTTATAGCACTGATCATTGTATTGTGTTACTGGTCCCCAAAAAGTGTCACTCAGACAGATTTGTCCACCGTAATGTGCAAAGATAATAAATAAAGAAGAAAGAAAAAAAAAAAAAAAATCGCAGATTGCCATCACTAGTAAAAGCAACAAAAAGATTTTAAAAAGTCCCTAAATCTATTCCCTATTTTGTAGAAGCTATAACTTTTGCGCAAACCAATATATGCTTATTGGGATTTTTACAAAAAAAAGAAATAAAAAAAAAACATATGTAGCAGAATACATATTGGCCTAAATTTATGAAGAAATTTGATTTTCATTCTTTTATTGGGAAGGTTTTATAGCAGAAAGTAAAAAATATTGTTCATTTAAAATTGTCAGTCTTTGTTTATAGCGCAAAGGCGATCAAATACCACCAAAAGAAAGCTCTATTTGTGTGAAAAAAAGGGAGAGGACATCAATTTTATTTGGGTACAGCGTCGCATCGACCACGCAATTGTCAGTTAAAGTGACATAGTTCCGTATCGCAAAAAATGGCCTGGTCAGGAAGTGGGTAAAACCTTATGGAACTGAAGTGGTTAAAGTTGAGTTCCATCCTGAATTTTTTTATTTGCCAAAAAAAAAAAATTTTACTTACCAGAAATAGCGGTTGCTATGCAGAAGTCCCTAATCTGCCTCTTAATCGTCCGCAGCTGGTTTTCTTCCTCCGTCCTACTCGTGGTGTCTTCTGGTGAATGGGGCGCGCTGCCTTCTGGGAACTGTGTGTATCCCAGAGAGCAGCCGGCCCATTAACAAAGCGCTGTGCGGCTCACGCAGTAGGAAACGGGCAGTGAAGCCGCAGGGCTTCACTGCCCGTTTCCCTTACTAAGGATGGCGGTGCCGGGATCGAGTGATCGGCCTCAGGGGGGCCCGCCCCCGACACATTGCGGGCGAGTAGGACAGGTAAGTGTTCCTATTAAAAGTCAGCAGCTACGGTGTTTGTAGCTGCTGACTTTAAAAAAAAAGCTGAAAATTATAATAGACTCAAAATAACTAACAGATACACACAAAAAACACAACACACTTTTTTTTTTTAAAAATATGAAGTCACTGTAATGCAAAATGCATATTCATATATTCTGCTACTTAAACATCAGGTGGACATGCCATTCAAAATTTGTGAAAAAAATTGTGACTTTTAAAATCATTTAACCTCTTTTTTTTACAAGTTTTAAAAATTGATAAAAACATTGTGATAAAACAAAACCACAATTCTAAAAGAAATATTACTCACAGATTATAAAGAGTATCACATAAAAAAACTGTTATAGCCATCAGACATCATATGGCGCTTTCTACAAAGCAGATTGTCCCTAATAAATTACAATGACGCAATGTGCAGAATGATGCTATAGCAGTAATAAGTGGGATTGTGGTTGTCTTTTCTGCAGGATACTAAAGAAGTTGTTAAATGTAATTTAATCAGGCAGCTGTAACCTGGTCCCTGCTGAACCAGATGATTTTTGGTCTGTACAGCTGTCTGACATATTGGAAAACCTGCATTTGATCAGAGCTTACAGCCAATGGTTGTGTACACTAATCTGTTTATTCTGGTGGAGGGATACAAATCCACTCTGCACTAGAAGTGCACTTGGAGGTGCATTCGCTGTACATCTGGGGGGGGGGGGGGGGGATCTGAAATGAGGGGGAAGCTCTGCTGATTTTATCATCCAATTATGTGCAAGCAAAAATGCTGTTTAATTTTCCTTGCATGGCCCCCTCAGATCTACAGCGACTGCACTTCCAAGTGCACTTGTAGTGCAAAGTGGATTTGCCTTTAGTAAATAACCCCCAATGTCTCATCAGGAGAGATTCCCTGCATCATCAACATCCCTCCTGTTGATGCAGAGATTTGTATTTTTTCCATTCTTCTTCCATTCAACCAACTGGTTGAAAGAAAAAAAAAAAAAAAACTGCAAGTGTGTACCCAATGGTAATACATGTACCTTCCTATAAAGTGTGGAGGGGCAAAAAATGTAAATTCTCTAATTGCATGAAACTGCTTAAAAGCTGTAATAAAAAAAAAAAAACCCTTAAAGATTGGCACTTCCTCTGACAAGAATGAACGGGACTCCTAATCTTTGCAATTCAGCTACATTTGCTGGTCTCAGAATGTACACTACTCTGTTTAGAAAAACCAATGTTTTACAGGAAGTCAGATTATGACTGATGTGCTTGTCATTTGCTTTGATAATAAAATAAATGAAAAAAAGTGAAAACCCCCCACAAATTGCTTTTTTTTTTTTTTTTAAATAAAACAAACCAAAGCCTAAATCTATCTTGGCTAAATAAATATTTTGTTAGCCCACAATATTACTGGTCTGTTTGAAGATACAGATTAGTACTACGATCTCTTTACATATACTGTATGAAGAAGGGAAGAATGAAATACAGAGACAGTTCAATGGTGAGCTGGACTCCATCTGGAATCTTTCCTTGGATATGGACTTGACCTCTCCTGACCCCGGCTTCGATAATGGTGCTCCTCCTGACCATGACTTCGATAATGAGAGTCTTCCTGACCATGGCTTCGATAATGAGAGTCTTCCTGACCATGGCTTCGATAATTAGGGTCTTCCTGACCCACTCTGCTATGCATATCTCTGTTGTAATTTTCATAAGGATGGTTCCTTGAGCCTCTTGAGTGTCCAGTTGGAGAATCATATCGCTGTGGAGTAGAATGGCTACTGTTCGGGCTGTACCAGCTAGGCTCCTGCTTATAAAAGTTGTTCATCTTTGGGGGGACAAAAAAAAAAAAAAAAAAACAATGTTATTTTTAACCAGGATCTACTGGGCTTTCAGCCACACTAATGTGGAACAGTTAAATCTGAGTTGTTCCCCCCCCCCCCCCCCGCTCTATGTGTCCCCATTATGAAGAATGTTCCATCACTTTGTACGAGTGTTCACTGGGATGCAAATCAAGAATGCCTACATTGCCATTTGAATGCCTACATCAGGGGTTGACGAATTTGCGAGCCACCTAAAAAAAGTTAGGAGCCAGGAACGCGCCCCGTCCCGCCGAGCTTGCGTGCAGAAGCGAATGCATACGCGAGTAGCACCCGCATATGAACGCTGTGTTCAAACCACACATGTGAGGTATCGCCGCGATTGGTAGAGCGAGAGCAATAATTCTAGCCCTAGACCTCCAACACAAAACATGCAACCTGTTGAATTTTTCAAACGTCGCCTATGGAGTTTCTAAAAGGGTAAAAGTATGCGGACGCAATTTTGAAGCGTGACATGTTGGGTATCAATTTACTCGGCGCAACATTACCTTTCACAATATAAAAAAAAAAAATTGGGCTAACTTTCCTGTTGTCTTATTTTTTAATTAAGTAGTGTATTTTTCCCCCCAAAAAAGTGCGCTTGTAAGACCGCTGCACAATTACGGTGTGACAGAAAGTATTGCAACAACCGCCATTTTATTCTCTAGGGTGTTAGAATAAAAAAAAAATTATATTATAATATAATATATATATATATATATATATATATATATATATATATATATAAAATATGTTTGGGGGTTATAATTAGAAGGAAGGAGATGGCAGTGAAAACAGACAGGGGAAGCTCCATTAGCATTGCTGGTTGTCTGGTCATACCAACGGCCACCACTAGCTGGCACCAGATCACAGAAGGAAGCATAGGCCTGCAGAAGGCCGCAAAGCTGCGGCCTCAATAACCAGCCGGTGGGGGTGCACGGAGACACAGGATACCCCAGCTGTGCCGCCCCAGGTCGCGAATTCTAGCCACAATGGCGACCTGGCGCCCGGGGTTTGTCGAACCTTTGCCTACATTGATGTGGAACTTTCAAATGGCTTTGAGCAATACTGCAGGTCAGTTAAAACTCCAGCTTTTTGTCACTTTAAAATAGTTTTGTCTGGACCAAGCTGGTCCAAAACGAATTATTACCTTTATCAACATATGCATCTGCTCTGCGCATCAGGTTTTCTTTTGATTGTTTAAAGTGGAGATTGAGGTAATCCATTCACCTCTTCAAATCCAGTGACAGAAATAGCAGTAAATACAAGTTTGCAACATTGCAGATTCGTATATAAATCACCATAGTGCCTGTGTCTGCATTTATTATTAATGCTAGCAGAAAAGTATGCCTATTCTGTTTAAAGTTAGGGTGGTTTCAGTATGATGGGAAAAAAGGACAGTGTGGCCAGGCTTGGTGGAGTGTAGTGCTGAAGGGCAGGGCTGCCATCAGGGGGGTACAGGCAGTACACCTGTAAGGGGCCCGGATGGCAACCCCCCCTTTTTTTCTTTAAATTTTTTGTAAGGGGCCCAGAGGTCTCCAGGGCCCCGGATGGCAAACCCCCCCCCCTTTTTTGTTCTTTTCTTGTTCGTCAGCACCCAAAACCCCCCCGACCCCAACAATTTACGGCGGCAGCACCCCCCCTGCTTCTCAATTCGTGGCTGCCCCCGCTTCTCAATTTGCAGCGGCAGTACCCCCCCCCCCGGTTCTCCTCTGCTCCAGGGGGCTCATACCTGAAGCTGTGTAAGGGGCCCCAAAATTCCTTATGGCGGCAGCTGCAGTGGCGGGGGGACTTTGTGCAGGCATGAGGTAGGATGGTAGTAGTAAAGATGCATTAGTGAAAGGAGTGAAGGCACCGTGGTAAGAGGGGGATACTGAAATCAGGACTGGGTAAAGGCGTGGAGAAGCAGTGCACAGGAAGGGGGCGCCATGGGCAAAGAGTAAGGGAGGTGAGAATCTTGCACAGGCGCAGTGGTCAAAGGAAGGTTTAGGAACAGTGCCGAGAATAGGGGGTATATGCTGGTGTAGAGTTGGGGGGGGGGGATACGAAGCTGAATTTTGTTAATTAGTTGGTGGTGGTGACAGCAAGGGGGCAGTTTGAAGGTCAGATGATAGGAGTGGATGGGGTGTGTGCATGCATGGGCGAGAGAGTCGGGGGTGGAATGGAGATAGCAGGCACAATGGGTGATGAAAGAAGAGGGCTGCAGGTGTGGTAGATGCTGAGATAAGGGAGGCTGAAATCACAGTATAAAAACCAAAGCTGCAGGCATTGTGGGGTGCTGAGAAAAAAAGACAGATGCAGCAGGGTGGCTGGTGAGAGAAGGGGGAAAAAGGGGGGGGGGTTGTAAAGGAGAGTGCAGGATCAGTGGGTGGTAAGAGAAGGGAGGCTGCAAGTGCTGTGCAGAAGGTTGTTGGGGGGCACAAGATAGGGAGGTGTGGGCACCGAGTGCTGAGAGGTGAACTGTGGGGTTTGAGTGCGTAGCGGTGGGCTGGGTTACGATTGGGAGAGGGGGATAGCTGATGTGAGGACAGGGCAGGAGGTCGAGTTGGGCGATAGCCATTGTGGACCCGGGGGGGGGGGGGTGCACTAACCAACAGCTACAGAGATGATGCTGGTCAGTCTGAATTCTGAAAGAAGCGCCGCCAAAGATTTAGACAGAAGGGATGGCCAGCTGGCAAAAAAAAAAAAACACTTCTCTGCTGCTGCAGTCGTTTCCTCCTCAGTTTGCCTGCTCTCTGAGCCCTTAATATACAGTGTACCCCATCAAGAATCAAGAGGGAATATTGCTGCAGTGATGCTGTTGACAAAATGTAAACCTTCGAGCTGCATATTTAGCTATGTGGGTAGGGTGAGCTCCTATAAATCATCCAGGCAAGTTGGCAGCAGTATCAGTAGGGGGAAGGGGGTTCTGTACAGTAAGGGAACATAGCAGTTGGAGACAAGTTTCTAAATCTGAGTGCTTCTAAGATCTGTAACGTGACCACGCAAAGTGGCCAGACCTCACAGCATAACAGCAGTGGGGTCCAAGAGCAGACACAGTCTCCCACAGCCTCCAAGCAACTTGCAGGAGAGTGCAAAATCTCAGGGTGACAGGTAGGGCCAGAGACAGGTTCCTTGGAAGGAGAACAGCAGGGGGTTGGTGGAAAGAGGCACAAGGAAGAGATGATTGGCACATAAATCCTATTACAATCTGATTGGCCATTAGAGCTGAAAGATGGAGGAGAACTTGCTACTCAAGGCAGAATCCCTCAGTTGCAAAAACAAACATTTTAGGGCATTAGCCTCAATGGAAAAGAGAAACTGTGCTGAAAAAAGGTAAGCTTTACCATGGCTTGTCTTTGTAGATTATCTGGAGGAGAAGAGAAGGACCTCTGGTAATTTGCACCGGGTGAGAAATCACTGTATTTCATCAAGTCCTCATTACCATCCTGTCTGGGATAACTAAAAATAAATTGCATGTTAGTTGGGATAACACATGGATCTAGTAAATGTACACACACTTATAATAAATACCAGAACTCTTGAATATATAAATAGCCAATGTTAAAAAACTAAAAATTACTTCATAAAAAGATAGTCGCTCCAAAAATGAAGCTGCAATGATACATAAGCATTACATTAACTGGTGAAGAGATGGGCATATTGCAGGAAGAACAGGGCTATCTACCAGTAGGCTGGCATTGAATACAGGACCTCAGTTTAATTGTTTCTTGAAAAGTAGAACTATGGCCTCTCAATAAAGAAAATGTTCTGCAGCACTTAATTATTGAACTGCATCTGCACTTCATTTTCTTAGTCCTCTGCAAAGTCCCACTTTACCAGGATTGTGACTTCACAGACCTGTAGACTGTCAAGCAGCACCCAGCCACAGCTAGCCCTGCCCACTGCCTTCTGGATTGACAGCACCACCTCAGTTATGGAATCCCTCCCTCTATAAGCTTCAGCGTCTAGGTGGGAGAGCATGTGATAAAGGAGGATTTGGCTCAGTAGGGGAAGGTATATCAATGTTTTTGGTTTCCTTTTTAGGCTTCTACATCATACAGTAGAGCCCTTTGGCTGCACACAGCCTTAACCTCTCCAAATTAAAAGGATAAGTTCACCTTTCGTAATATGTTGTTACACCCATACTCAGGGTGTAACATGTTATGAATGGACCAGCCTCCGCAAACCCCCCCCCCATATTCCTGATCCGACCACTGGAGGGGGATCTTCTCGATCGGCCCCTGCTACCGGTCACAATACACACACACACACACACACACACACACACACACACACACACACACACGGCTTGCTCGGCCATGTTACTCATTCTTAGTCCTCTGAATGGACAACTACAAGGTTCGGCAAGCCATTGCAGCCGTCGGCTTGTACTTTTCAAAGAACTAGCATGGCGCTGTGGAGCACCGTGGTAGTTCATTCTTTCTTCCCATCAGAAGATATTGGCTTCTTCGTACGAGCAAACCGATACACTGACCGATCTGCTAATTGCTGGTGTAATGCTTTACAGGCTCCTGCAACAAAAATCAATACGCATTTCTTTATTTACCTGCAGTAAAATGTGATTATTTTTTTAAGTGAACTTATCCTTTAAAGCTTAAGCCCTGATCCCTTCACTCCAATGTAACATGTTAGAGGCTTCTCTACTTAACTGCTTACAAAAGGTTCTGATATTTTGCAATGGAATGACAGGGTGTGGGCTTGGTATCCAGACGAATGGGAGCTTAAAAAGGGTAACTCCACTTTTGTAAAGAAAAAAGTAAATACAGCAAATAAAAATATAGCATATACATTTGCTACACAAGCCATATTGTAATTTAATGGTAATAAAATTAACTTTACTTTTCAAACTGCAGTCACTGCAATTTTCTACAAAATACAGTGCATAATGTTTCATTGGACTGACACAGCTTCCTGTTAACAAGTGGGTATTATCCGTTTAGGAGTGACTAGGCAGGAAAAAAAAAAAAAAACACACTTGTAAAAAAAAAAAAAGTGTTGCATCACACCTTCTACAGTACCGCCCAGGGGGCAGACCCTCTGGGTATATCCCCTCTCTCTGCATCTCGCAGATCAGTTCGTCGAAAAGCAGTACAAACTTAAATAAAAAAGGAGGGGTGGGTGCTGTGTCCGTCCATGAACTCAGACAAAAGGATTTTACGGTGAGTAAAAATCCTATTTACTCTTTCGTTCATGGACCGACAGCTTCCAAATTGACAAGTGGGACATCCCAAGGCAGTGTAAAAAAAAAAAAAAAACACACACACACACACACACACACACACACACCACCACCCCTCGTGTGTGTGTGTGTGTGTGTAACAGCATAAAAGTAAAGTTCACCCCCAAAACAAAACAGCGCTCCTCCACCGGAGGAGTTGCAACTCTAAACAGCCGCCTGCAAAACCTTACGGCCGAAAGAGGCATCCGAAGATGCACCTACATAAAACCTTGTAGAATTTAGTGAAAGTGTGAGCGGACGACCAAGTCGCCGCTTTACATAATTGGGAAACAGACGCTTGATGTCGGAAAGCCCAAGAGGGCACCTATTGCCCTAGTCGAATGCGCCGTGACAGGAAAGGGGGGAGCTTGACCCATTAAGGCGTAAGCCTGGATTACTGTCTGTCAGGTACACCTTGAGATGGTGGCCGACGAGACTGCTAGGCCCTTCTTGGGACCAGCCACCGAAACAAACAGTGAGTCTGACTTCCGGAACGAAGCAGTAGCAGATAGGTATACTCTCAAAGCTCAGACAACGTCCAAGGAATGCAACGCCGACTCCTTAGGGTTCGACGGATGAGGACACAAGGATGGAAGTACAATCTCGTCATTGAGATGAAAAGCCGAAACGACTTTCGGAAGAAAGGAAGGCTGCGGCCGCAGCACCACCTTATCCTTGTGGAAGATCAAATAGGGAGCCTTGGATGACAAGGCTGCCAGCTCAGAAACTCATCTGACGCAACAGCCACCAAAAATACCACTTTCTGAGAAAGCGTCAAGGGAATCTCCCTAATATTCTCAAACGGTGACTTCTAAAGCACAGAGAGGACCAGGTTCAAGTCCCACAGAGGTAGCGGAGGATGGACATGCCGAACCCCATGCACAAATATACTCACAAGAGAGTGAGCCGCCAGGGGTCGCTGAAAAAAAAAAAAAAAAAAAAAAAAAAAAAAGGACAGCCAGGGCAGATATCTGTCCCTTAATTGTATTTATGGCAAGCCTTTGGTCCACCCCACGCTGTAGAAACAGCAGGATACGGGAGACCAAATAAGTACTTCATTTCCTCACACATGGAAATATAGGCCTTCCAAGTGCGATGATAAACCCTCCTAGAGGACAGCTTCCGAGCACTTCTCATTGTAGAGATTACCGAATCTGACAGGCCGCGGTCTCTTAGTACCTGGTTCTCAATAGCCATGCTGTTAAAGCCAGTGACTGTAAAGCAGGATGGAGTATGGGACCTTGTGATAGCCGTCCTTCCGTAGTGGCAGGGGCCAGGGGACGTCTGCTACCAGACATACTAGATCGGCGTACCAAGGATGCTGAGGCCAATCTGGAGTGATCAGGATCATTGGAATTCCCTCTGCCTCCACTCTGCGAAGCAGATGAGGAAGGAGCCTCATGGGAGGGAAGGCACAGATTAGCCGATACTGACCGCACGATGCTACCAACGCGTCCGTTGCGTCTGCCCATGGGTCCTTTGACCAGGCCAAACCTCAATACCTTCCGATTGAGTCGGGACGCCAGAAGATCTACGTCTGGCATGCCCTATCTTTGGCAGAGGAGCTGGAACACCTCCGGGTGTAAGGACCATTCTCCCTGGTGCAGCATTTGGCGATTTAGGTAAATCGGCCTGCCAGTTCTCCACACCCGGAATGTACACGGCGGACAGTGCCGGTACGCTCCTTTCTGCCCACCTCAGGATGCAACCGACCTGATGCTGAAGCTGAACTTCTTGTTCCTCCTCGATGATTGACATATGCCACTGCTGTGGCGTTGTTTGACTTGATGCCCTTGCAGCCTCAGAGCATTTGAAGAGGCACAACCCGATTGCCCGGAGTTGCAGGAGATTGATCAGCAGGTGGGATTCCTCCGGGGTCCAGCGACCTTGCGTCGACTGAACACCCCAGACTCCCCCCCAAACTGTAAGGCTGGCGTCCGTCGTGATCACTGTCCAATGAACAGGAAGGAATGACTTCCCGGCCAGTAGAGCCGGTGATGTCAGCCACCATACCAGGGATGTCCTGACTAGGTGGCTTACCCGGATCTGATAATCCAGAGTTGATGCGCATCTGTTCCATCTGGACAGAATCTCTTTCTGTAACACCCGAGTGTGATATTGCGCATATGGGACTGCCTCGAAGGAGGATACCATGAGGCCCAAAACTTGCATGCAAAAAACGGAGTGACAAACTACTCTTGGATGTCAGCTGCCGCACTGCAGCCCGAAGGGTCTGCAATTTTTCCACCGGGGGGAATACTCTTGCCTCTGAGGAATCCAGAATCCACCCCAGATACACTAGGCGTTGAGTCGGCACCAAATACTGACTTTTGCATGTTTAGCACCCAACCACAGTCTGAGAGTCTGACAGGTTATAGACACGCTTACCTCCAATTCTGAGCTTGAAGCGGCCCTCAGAAGAAGAAGGTCGTCCAAGTAGCCCACGATCGCGATGCCCCGCTGTCTTAGAAGGGCCAGAATCGGGGCGAGCACCTTAGTGAACGTCTTGGGTGCCAAAGCAAGGCCAAACGGGAGGGCCACAAACTGATCGGGTCCTCCCCGATTGCGAATCGCAGAAACCTCTGGTGTATATGGGAACATGTAGGTATGTGTCCTTGATGTCCAAGGACGCCAGAAAGTCCCCTGGATGGAGAGCGGTGACTACAGAATGAACCGACTCCATCCGGAATCTTTGTACCTTCACGAAACAATTGAGGGCCCCGAGATCCAAGATTGGACGAACCCCATCCTTCTTTGGCACTATGAACAGATTCGAGTAAAAGCTCTGGAACTGGAATGACCACCCCGCGTTCCAGCGGACCCTGGACCGCCCCATACAGGGCCTCCCGACGGGTCATCGGCTGTCGCTGGAGGTTGGAGGGAAAGAATCTGTACGGTGGACAAGAGAGAAACTATCTTGTAGAGTGAGGAGATCTCCGACCGGTGGGTTTGCGAAGTGATATCCATTGAGTCGAGAAGACGTCCCCCCACCCGAGACCTGGGTGGGGGCGGACATTCATGCAGACACAGATTTGTCTGCAGGCTAGTTGGGTTTGCGGGACCAAGGACGTTTTTGTCCTTGAGCAGGCGCTTTGTCGGCCTGGGGTCTTTTCCCCCCCATCGCCCTGGGCGGACGAAAAAAACGCTTGCGTGTAGTAAAGGAGGGCCCTTGCCCCTGGCGTGGCCCCTTACCCTTCTTGGTTTGAGGAAGCAATGTGCTCTTATCTCCTGTGGCATCCTTGATGATGTCATCCAGAGAGGTCCCAAGAAGTCTGTCGCCCTTAAAAGGGCAGATCCAACAGGGCCTTCTTGGAAGCCTGGTCCGCAGACCAGCACTTTAGCCAAATCGGGCAGGGTAATGCTACCGCATAAACCAAAGCTTTAGACAGCAAGGGAATAGTATCCATGTCTGACTCGCAGACAAACTTAAGGCCCTGTACCAACTAGTCGGCCAAAGTTATCTCATTAGGAGGAGTATCTCGCTCCTTTAACCCCTGGAGTAGCAATTTTGCCCATTCAGTAAGTGTCTGAGACACTAAGGCCCCAGCCAATGCCGGGCGCACCGCTGAGCCTACCACTGTGTATAGGTAGCGAGCGAGTGCTTCAGCCTTCTTATCCACAGGGTCCTTGAAAACAGGAGCCCCTTCCACTGGAATTATGGTAGCTTTATTAAGTCTGGACACCGGAGGGTCCACTATCGGGGGAGAGGTCAATTTTTTCCAGGAAACTTTCCTCAAAGTGGTACTGTACTGCAAAATTCTTTGGGGGGGGATGTAAAAACCCTTAGTGGGTTTTCCCACTCCTTGTATAAGAGCTTATCAAAATAAGACACAAGGAAACACCTTAGCAGTGCGGGCAGGTCTACGGAACCCAAAGGGGACCGGGGTGTCTGCAGCATTGTCCAAATTTAGCGTATCCCGCACTGCAGTAATAAGGTCAGATACCAAAGCCTTTTTGCGTACTGACCTGGAGTCATTCTCACTGTCCGATCGGTCAGTTTGCAGTCTCTGATGCATCAGAATCCAGGCCATGAGCCATAGCTGGGCCTGGTTCTGCATCAGAATTATCCCCGGAAGGTTGCAGGTGACGGGGGCGTTTACTACCCCCCCCCCATGTTCCCGTGTGCCGCTTCCACCCTGGCAACAAAAGCCTCTAGGATTGCCGACATAGCGTCCACAGAAACGTCAGGGGCACCAGCTGCCAACTCAGGTGTTTTAGGGGAAAAAAAACATCTGTCAGACGCCATGGTGACCCACGCGCTGACACCCACAGGGACTCCAGGCAAGGTATCAATAGGCCACCCTCCTAGCTGACACAGGGTCTCTGAGGACTCACCACCCTTGGAATGGTACCGCTATTGCTGCCGTATGCTCCGCCTGTGATGCTATCCCACCGCTGCCTGTGTCAGTCTGATTCTTATAAGCATTCCCTGTGTGAATTCGCGCCAGTGAAATGCACCCCAGAGGCCGGAGACTACTGCAAAATGGCCGCCAAGCGGCTGTATTGAATTAATGTGGGCTCTAAGAAAATGACCGCCGAGCCGTCAAAGGCAAAAGCGGCCGCTATATACATACAAGTGTGAACCATAGGAAACATGGCCGCCGAGCAGTCGATAGAGGCCAAAGTGGGCGCGGACCACAAGAAAATGGCCACTGGACAGTGACTAGAGGCCAAACAGGCATGGCCCACCCCAAAATGGCTGCCGACAGCATGGAGGGAGAAAGGCACACACACACACACACACACACGTAAGCAAAATTACATCTTTTAAAACACAGCTACAGCACAGCCCCGCTCCAGATGGAGCCCCCCCCAGGTGACCCCCAGCACCCAGGGAGGAGGGAAGGCAGGGAGAGAGGAAAGAAAAAGGGGCCACAACCACTTACTTGATCTCTCCAGGAATGTCCATCCAAGTCACCCTGCCGAAGCAGGGGAGCTACTTACCTTTCCTGCATGGATCATGCTGGAAGACATTCCGGACAGATCATCATCTGCGCACGGAGGTGTCTGTCGGCCAGGCATGCTGTGATTGAATCCTACGGAACGATTGTATGCATGCCCTGGAGCACCAGCTCACCGGACAGGCTACTGCGACTCGGCCATAAGGTCAGCCGAAGCTGAGCCGTCTGATGCAAGCCCTGGAGCGTAGGCTCACCGACCACCCGTAGAGTGACGGGCATGTCGTGGAAAACCCAGCGCGTAGCTAGGGTCGGCACACGCTCGATGGCCGAAACTGGGGGGACTACAAGGATCGAGGATCCAGCCTGTCACCGAGTCGGCAGTTGATCGAAGATCGCAGAAAACAGAAAACAAAATGTAGAAAAAAATCCCCCCCGGACCAATGGGCCCGAAGGGAGCCATGTCCTTCTCCTTGCTAGACAGAAAAAAATAAAATAAAAAAAATCTGCGAGATGCAGAGAGGATATACCCAGAGGGTCCGCCCCCTGGGCGGTACTGTAGAAGATGTGATGCAACACTTTACACTTTTTTTCTGTCACTCCTAAATAACGGATAATACCTACTTGTCAATAGGAAGCTCTGTCAGTTCATGAACGAAAGAGTAATGTCATTTTTGGGGAGATGTTCCCTAAGGTTAATCACATATGCTTATAAGGAATGTCACTCCCATTCAAAATCAGTCGTGCACAAGACATGATCTACCAACTTATTTCTTCAGAACAGAAACCGATAGGAATCGGCCACATAGTTTGTTAAAATCCTTGCAAAAAGCATTAATCACCCAGAGGGGGAATTTTTTTTATTAACAATAGTGGAGTTACTCGAGTCTTGGAGAAATGCCAAGACCAGTTTAAAGACAGTGTCACATAATTTGCTAGTATGGGATGCATACTAGCACATTATGCCTTTACTTTGCAAGGTAGAAGAAAGGAAGAAAAACCCACCAGAGGTAACTGCGAAAACCAGAAGGTGCCTTCTAAAAAGGTCTAAATGAACAGCATTTGCAGAAGTGCAGGAGCAAGAATGAATTCTCATAAGCAGCACACAAGGAAAGCAACCCACTGTAAGGACAGACCACATACTAGGTCCAAAAAAATAAATAAATAAAAAATCACCTTCAATGTAACGCCTGGTACACACCATGTTTTTTTTCCCCATTCAATGTAGCGGGCAGAAGAAAAAACACACCCCCAACCAAAAACTGGCAGATCGCTATACTAACACAAGTGATGTCAGTACAGCGATCTCCTCCGCTGTGCTATTGTGTTCTGACAGGGGGACCCCCCATCCCTGCCAGGACACACCGATTAGCGATCATTGGCTGCAGATGCTGAGCGGATGCCAGTCAGCTGCTAATTTTCCAGCATGCCCATTTCACAGAATCCAGACATTAGTCTGGCTTCTGTTGGACAGCCTGCTATACACACTGGACGAATATATTAGCTGGTTCCTGTTGAAGCGGCCAATATGCGGGCAGTATGTACCAGCCTTAAGTTAGGTTATTGCCTTGGAACAAACCTATAGTGGTAAATTTAAAACATTTGCATAATGCTAACAAAGGGAAAAAAAACGCGCTTACTACGAAAAATAATTAATTAAATTAAATGAATAATACAATAATAAAGTCCTTACAGCAGCAATAAAAGTGGGATAAACACAAATAGAAAATCGCGCTAAGGAATCACAAATTATTGAATAAAGTCCAATTTGGCAGGCTGGTGTGAAAGGAACACAAAAATCCCAATTACTGAATAAACCTGGAAGAATTCATGCTTACCAGATAAGTAAGCCAATAGAACATATGGCTTTTACCCAGCCAGGGCCTTTCAATTCCCACAAGGTTGATTCGTCAGAGAATTATTGGGTATGGTCGCTTGAACTATGACTCCATATTATGTATTACATTCGACCCAAAAAGGAGAGAGAAAAAAAAAAAAAACATAGCGTGATCCTGTCTCGATAATTAGTCAATAGAAATCAGCATTGTGAACAACACTCGATGTGGGAAGTATGCAAAAAGTGAACCACCACCTCACAGTCAATCTCCTTACCAGATTGCACTACATAAGGAGCTTTAAGCCAAAAAAACACCCCAAACACAGAAGGTTGTGATCCACCACCTCTCATGCAATCTTCTTACCAGATAGCTAGTGTAATACAGCCTGATGTATGTAGGTGACGATCCGTAACCGAAATCCTATAGATAGCTGCAGGCTCGAATGATAAGGGGGTGAAATCAGATTCTCCCCACTGGGACCGTAAATCCACGTATGCAGTGTGATCATTTATTACCCTCCTCTTGCTGATCGGATCGGGTGTTTTTTTGGCTTAAAGCTCCTTATGTAGTGCAATCTGGTAAGGAGATTGACTGTGAGGTGGTGGTTCACTTTTTGCATACTTCCCACATCGAGTGTTGTTCACAATGCTGATTTCTATTGACTAATTATCGAGACAGGATCACGCTATGTTTTTTTTTTTTTTTTCTCTCTCCTTTTTGGGTCGAATGTAATACATAATATGGAGTCATAGTTCAAGCGACCATACCCAATAATTCTCTGACGAATCAACCTTGTGGGAATTGAAAGGCCCTGGCTGGGTAAAAGCCATATGTTCTATTGGCTTACTTATCTGGTAAGCATGAATTCTTCCAGGTTTATTCAGTAATTGGGATTTTTGTGTTCCTTTCACACCAGCCTGCCAAATTGGACTTTATTCAATAATTTGTGATTCCTTAGCGCGATTTTCTTTTTTATTTGCATAATGCTGGATAGGATTCTTTGGGCAAAAGTTCTATATTGAGCCATGCACCTTGGACAGCACACAAAATAGAATATGGGCTGTACATTCCTGAAGAGCGGTGTTGGTGATCTTTTCCATCATTTTGGTTATATGATGAACTTTAGTCTTATTAATGCTTTAATGGTTTCAAAAACCTTTGCCTCTTCTGTGTTTTATCTCAAGAGCCAATAACCAGAGAAGCAAAGCCTCTCTGCTTAAAAGTCATTATGAAGAGAGTCACAGCAAGTGACTACATTCCTCTTAAGTCAAGTACTCGGTTTCGAGAACCGTTTCTTGACAAGAAAAAAAAATAAAAATAGTCACTGACACCACTCATCCAAATGCAGGCTGCAGAGGGATCATGGGTAAGGCGAGTATATGGGTGTGAGGGACCCTGAATGGGGTATGGTGACAGTGTCTTTATTAGCAGAACATAAATACAGGATAACAAGCAAATATATAAATGCAAAAAGCTAAAATATTTTAATATATGCAAAAAATTAAATATATGTGCTCACTGAGAACAGGCTATGCTTTTTTTCCCTTACAAGAAATGTATTCAAGATTTTCTACCTGCTACCGTTAGATGCTTGACCATTTCCAGCAGCATTTCCTTGTGGTGACTGAGCTCCGTAACTTGTATCTTGAGAAACATGATTGCTTCCTAGAAACAAATTCAAAAACATAAAAAGTAACAAAAAGCAAACAAATGTGACAATTTTACTATGCATATGCTGCCTTTCACGCCATCTCATCCAACCGCCCTGCACCAACACCCTTTTCCACAACTAAATTTTTCCATAACTAATTAAAAGGTAAATACCAAAAACCCACATGCAAAAGCAGTGTAGGAGCAGATAATTTGCTCTTCTAAAGCCCCATACACACGGTCGGACTTTTTGCCAACAAACTTCTAATTTCCCAGGTGTTTAAAAAAAATCCGACCGTGTGTACTCTCCATCAGACAAATTTTCGGTTTTCAGACAAAATGTTCGCCCTGCAAACGAACAAACTTTTCGGCAACAAAAGTCCTACAGTGCAAAGTCCTGCCGTGTGTGTACAGAAATCCATTTGACTTTAGTCCAAAGTACAAACACGCATGCTCAGAACCAATGTTAAAATCAACCAACAATAGCAGAAGTTGATGGTGGTGGTAAAGAGCAGAAAAAACAGGTAATTTTGGAAAGTTTGCTGAAAGTCGTGCCGTGTGTATGCATACCAAGTTCACGGCCAACACCCTTCAAACAAAAATCCACGGAAAAGTTTGTTTGAAGTCTGACCATGTGCATGAGGCTTATCTAGCAGCAGTAATCTCACAGTCCTGGTCAGATTAGTTAGTGCTTCTCACAGTATGCAATAGGGGCAGCTTGATTCTCAAGCCACATAGCAATGCAGTATTTATCACAGAAGCTGCCACCAATTCCAGGGAAAAAGTCGACAGTGAATGTTCAATGGCAGCGTATACTACAAGTTAAAAATAAATTTCTCAGTTCACAGAAACTGCAGCTGTTGCAGTGTTAGAGATCATTTTAAAATGATCAGTTACCTGATCTGTACTGAAGTTTGAGTGGTCTTCCAAAAAGCTTGATTCCATTTAATAGACTCATTCCATAAGGAACAGATTCCTCATGTTTAAAGTTCACAAAAGCAAACTGTTTTGTCTTGCCATCCTTGTCCTTTGGAATTTTTACATTAACTGTTGGGCCAGCCTGCATTTAAAAAAAATAAAATAAAAAAAATAAAAAGGGGAAAAAAAAATTGTAATAAGTTAATCAAAAAAGGTAAGACTTCAACTACTTGAGGGTTGGCATATTGAACCCAGTTCCTGTTCAGGCCATTTTCAACTTTTCAGCACTGTAACGCAAATTAATTTTAGATCATTTTAAGAAATGGGGCTTTTTGGTGGTATGTAAATCACCCCTGGCATATTTGTTATAGAAAGGAAATCGTCCAAAAACCTGGTTTTCCCTAATTTTCCCATTGCAAATCTTTCTAAATATATTTGGCCAAAACTTATTCTGCTACATTTCTTTGGTAAAAAATAAATTGGATTATTTAGACTGTGGAATATATAGGTATTCTTTTTTAATCAACACATGGGATGGTACTTGCATCCAATGAGAAATGTACCTTGTGCTGTTGGCTTTTGTCCTCCAACACCCCATTCACCCACAGAGGTAATTTTTTGGTGCTGGCAGGTGAAGGGGGTTAATACAGCCACTGGACCTGTGATAAGCACTCGAGTGTTTACTATGCCCAACCTTTTTTCCCACTCCTATATTCATAAAAGCTTTAGTATATCTTCCATCAATGAATGGAGGAGGTGGACATTGGTAGTCGATGACACTGGTACTGGCTGGCAATCAGGAGAGTGGTTCTGGCCGATTTCACCGATACTGGTGCTGCCTGGTGATTAGGACATTGGTACTAGATTCCAATGGTGAATAGGACACTGGTGCTCGCTCACATTGCAGAATATGTACCATGTCATCTAGTACCAGACATTTAGGATTTACATTTTGTGATGTTGCAATTGGTCACAGTGATCCCTCTTTTTGATCTGCACCGTCCAGTTCGCATAAAAAAATATATATATATTTTTATATTATGTGATATTACAGTCTGTTATTTTCAAACAAACAAACAAAAAAAACACATGTACACAGAAGCTCAAAAACGGTCGTTTTGAACGCCAGATTTCTGGCAGAAAAAGCTGCTTTAAAATATACCGTATTTTTCGCTCCATAAGACGCACCTGACCATAAGACGCACCTAGGTTTTAGAGGAGGAAAACAAGAAAAAAATATTCTGAACCAAATGGTGTACTGAAATATTTTATATTATACTACTACTACTACTATAGGTGGGTGGTGGACACACAGCAATACCACCCCCCCCCCCCCCCTATCAAATCAGCTCAGCTACACTATACCTGGGTGGTGGACACAGCAACCTCCCCCCCTTCCCAGATCAGCTCAGGGTGGCAGGGCAGACACAAACACCCCTTCAGCCTCTTCTATCACAACAGCTCATGTGACTGGGCAGTGGATATCATGCTAGCCCACATCTCCCACCCCCTTATCACCAGCTCAGCTCACCTCAGGCAGTGGAGGACACTGTCATTACAATTCACAACCCCCTCTGGCTGGCTGGCTCCCAGCCTCAGATGTACATGGGCAGCAGCTAGGAAGGAGGACTGGGAACATAGTTTACAACAGCAGCAGCTGCCGGGGGAAGGAGCAGGAAGTGAGACTGGACCAGACCACGGCGCCGGGGGGGGGGTTCTGGCGAAAAAAAAAAAAACAGCCAGGGTTCTCGCCGCTTTCAAGATAATGTCACCTCTGGCGGGTGTCATCCACCCCCATAGCAGCGCTACTGACATGTTTTGACACCCGGCCGTCTCCCCCCCCCCCGCTCCCCCTTGGTATGTCCCTGCCAGGATCCGCCTCACTCCCTTTCTCTCTCCTTCACAGAGAAGCCGAGCACTGGTATTCTGACGCGGCGACGGGGGGGGGGGGGGGGGGGGGTCAGCATTCGCTCCATAAGACGCAGGGACATTTCCCCACATTTTTTAGGGGGAAAAAAGTGCGTCTTATGGTGCGAAAAATACGGTAGCTTTTACTAGCGTTTTTCAGTGTAGCGTTTTTAGCTTCTTTTTTTTTCCAATGGATCAAAAAACGCAAAAAAAAAAAAAAAAAAAAAAAAACGCTGGCGACCAGAGTTTTGCGTTTTCCCGCCGAAAAACTGCAATTTGAACGCGAATTTCTTGCGTTTAGAAAAAAGCCCATTAACTCCACTGCTCATTAACGCTAAAAAACGCTATGTGTACATGAACACATAGGCTAACATAGAGTGCAGTTAATGGGCTTTTTAAAAAACCGCCAAAATGCTAATAAACTGCAGTTTATCAGCTTCAGTGTACATGGAGCCTTATACTTATCTGCTTGGTGCAGTGGTTTTTGCACAGAGCAGTTTGGATCCTCCCCTTAGAGTCCCTCACCAGAACCTGGCCCCTCCCTTCTGCCAAGTGCCCCTACACCATGCATCTTGCTATGGGTGCACCCGAGCCAAAGTTCTGCGTGTATGTTCAGACACGGAGCCGCAGCTGGGCCCCACCTCCCCTCATTGGCTTTGATTGACAGCAGCGGGAGCCAATGACACCCACTGTCTCAACCAATGAGGAGGGAGAGTCCCCAACAGCCGAGACTTTCGTGCAACATCGCTGGATCAAGATAGGACTCAGGTAAGTATTGGGGGGGGGGGGGTTTCTGCACACAGAAGGCTTTATCTTCATGCATAAAATTTTCCTTTGGAAAACAATTTCCTGTTAAGTGCACTGGGAATCTATTGTTGTTGTCGTCAGCCACACGCAGCACAAAACATCCAAAAAACAAAAAGGACATATTCCTTTTCTGAAGCTCTACGCGGCGCTTAACAAAGCCAAGCACATGAACAGCAATACTGAACACAGCCTAGCATTTAGGTGGTCTTTAAGAAGACTGGACCACGATCCCCAAGTCTGAACAACTTGGAATGATTCTTGCAGTACACAGGTAGTGATGGAAGAGAACATAGTTCCTCAGGCAATCCGTAGGAATGAGTGTGTCAGAGACATCTTTGTGAGTAAAGAAGTTAAATTTGCACAAATTGTTTCAGAAACATTAACAATCATCATATACATGTACTAAAACAGTTGTTTTTTAAGCATGTATGTATACACACACGTATGAGTGTACCCTCATTGGAATTTTTATCCTTGTGCAGTGTGTGTGTGTGTATATATATATATATATATATATATATATATATATATATATATATATATATATATATATATATATATATATATACACACACACATACACACACACACACACACACACACACCAATAAATATTTTTTATATTCATTTTATTGAACAAGCGCACACTTAAAGTCCCATCTCCGTTTCAAAGCCAGGGCTTAACCACTTAACCGCCCGCCGTAGATATACTGCAGCAGGGCGGCTCTATTGCAGGAATCGCCGTAATGGTACAGCGCTTCGTGCGCTAGATACAGCAGATGCCGGAAACCGATGCGCATAGCCTGCGGCCGCAATGTCCACCGGCCACCTGCGATCCCTCCAGAGAGGCAGAATGGGAATCTGCCTATGTAAACAAGCCTAAACCCAGTTCTGGCAGGGGAGTAAAGAGATCATTTGTTCCTAGTGATCAGGAACAGCGATCTCTCTGTACTCCCAGCGAGTCCACTCCCCCCTCCAGTTAGAAAGCACCTCCCTAGGACTTAACCCTTCGATCACCCCTAGTGTTAACCCCTTCCCTGCCAGTGTCATTTACACAGTAATCAGTGCATTTTTATAGCAATGATCGCTGTAATAATGTCACTAGTCCCAAAAAAAAAAAAAGTTTCCGATCTGTCCGTGACGCAATGTCGCAGCCCCGCTAATATATTATATTAAAAATACCATAAAATCTATCCCCTATTTTGTAGACGCTATAACTTTTGCGCAAACCAATCAATATACGCTTATTGCGTTTTTTTTTGTACCAAATATATGAAGAATACATATTGGCCTAAACTGAACAAATATGTATTTTTTTTTTTACAGATTTTTAATTTTTTTGGGGTGGATATTATAGCAAAAGGTAATAGTAGCAGCTGTGTGTCCATTCAGACACGGAGAGCTGCGGTCCGGCCCCCTGTCCTCTCTCCTGATTGACAGCAGCGGGAACCAAATCAGGAGGGAGAGTCCCGCTGGACAGAGAGGGCTCGGGTAAGTATTGGGAGGGGGGGGGGGGTCGAGGGGAGCTGCTGCTGCACACAGTTCTACTTTAAGATAAAAAGCCTTCTATGGGCAAAAAAAAGAAAGAGAAAAAGGTTATAACCTGTCAGATTTTTGTTGTTGCCCTCTGTGTCCCATTTCAGAGATTTCCTCTGACTTCCTGTTTGGCTATAGGACAGGAAGTGAAGGGAAATCAAGGGAATTCCTTGGGGACCCCCAGGCCACCAGAACTAGTGTCCCTGTTGGAAGATTCCCCCCCTCTATTACTTTTAATGGTGAAAAGGAAATTAAATAGAAAGAGTGAGTCTCCCTAACGGGGGCACAGACAGCTATACAAATTGGCAGGTGTTCTAATCCTTCTCTACTCCCTCCAAAACTAAAAAAAAAAAAAAAAAAAAAAACCCCCACACACACACTTTTTAATAGTGGCTCCCTCCCCAGCCCCCCACAAAAATACTCACAAGAACCCGATCTCGGTCCCGCGCTTTGCATATCTGCAGCAGCTTTACTCCTGAGAGCGGGCTGAGCCAGGCTGTGTGTCTGAATAGATGTAAATAGCTTGGCTCGGGATTGAGCCGGCACGAGTGCCACCATGGGAAGCAGCTTCCTAGGGTTGCACTCGCGGGGATGGCGAAGGTAAAACGAACCAGAATTGCAGGCAGGCAGGGCCCCCCCACCCTCCAAGAAGGAGGAGAAGTATGACATGTTTGTGGTTTTAAAATTCACACATTTTCAGTTTAAATGTCAATATAAAACCATTTGTATTGTTCATTTTTGCCAGCAGTTAGGTCACCTATGCCCCAATTACAGAGTTCACATTACTACATGTAGGGTAAAACCTGAAATGTGTAAGCCCTGAAAAAAATACCCCACCAGCCTCTTCTGATTCCATCAGTATTCTCCCACCAATTGCAGACAGTTATCCTCCACAGTCATGTAACCTTCACACGACTGTTTCAGACCTTTGTCCAGTACAGTACACATACCTTTACCAAGGGAATATAGAAAATGACAGACATGGGTTACTGACCTGTAAAAATAGCTCAAACAGTAACTCCTCTGTAGTCTTTGGATGCAAGTTCCCCACATACAATGTCCGGTCAGCTTGATCACCACCCATGTTTACAGTGGAACCACAAGAGTTGCTGCCTGTAACTTGGCTACCCAATGAGAGGACAGGAAGTGGTGGGAATTTGATGATCACGTGGCTGTCAGGATGGAGATAAAAGCAGCATGCAGTGACATTATTACAATAAAGAGGAACTTTACTCACAACTTGGAAAAGAAAAAAAAAAAAAAATGTAAAAGTTAGCAATGCATGTATAAAACACGTATCGGCCTTCCAATGCAGGTTTACCTCATTTTTCAGTCCATTGTACTTTCCCCCAGTGACTCTAAAGCTGGCCATGTCCAAGCAAGGTGGAGGATTCCCCCCAGCCGGGACATTATATTCTGACAGTGGGACCTGCCAGTCAACAGAAGTTGATCAAACAATATACTTCTGTCAAACAGGGACTGCCACACACTGATCAAAATTCATCCAGCATGTTTTAAGCCAGCTATAATCAAATCGATCAACTTGGGTACAACCAGCCTGCTGGATTGACTTGCGATTATTGCTAACGGCTGCTATATCGATTAGTTGTTTCGGCCCTACTAGTGTTTATAAGTCACAGCACACACTGCAGCTGTATCCCCTTTGAGAAAGTGACATTGAGCAGTCACGCAACGCGTCAGGGTACAGAGCTGTGGTAACATTACTTCCGGTCGCGGCCGAGTCCGGAAGCTGGAATACACAGTGTCATGCTGTTTTTAATCATCTGAATTGTAAGTTTAACCTTTATTAATAAAATGTATATCTGAAATACTACACTATGGAGTCCCCCCTTTCCTCTCTCTGTTATCTGAGTACCTAAAATGGGAAACCTGACCGTGGGCGATTGAACAATAAAAGAGCACTCAGCTATTGGAGACCAGCAGAAAGGCTTAATTTTAAGCCAGATGAGGTGAGAGGCTGGGGGAAACGAGGGCACCTGCACAGGATTGAAGCACTTTGCATGTTTTTTTTGGCAGTTGGAGAATATTTCCTTTCAAAGTTGATTTGTTGCAATTTTGCACATCTTTGGACTGTTTCAGAAATTTTCCAGCACAGAGTTTTTTTTTGGCACGTTTTTTGCACTTAGGACTGTTTTGACACTGAACGTTTTTTGCACAGAAATAATTTTTTATTTTCTGACTTAGATTTAAATTTTTATTCACTTTTTACTTTACACATTATTGCTGCAAGTTGTGTGCTTGATTTTGCACTTTATTTTGCATGTGCTTATTGGCACTGAAGAAATACTTATTAGCACTTTTAATATTTTGCACTCATTTGCTTTTATGCACCAAGGAAATTTTTTGTGCGCTATTATTGCATCTTCGGAAGCTTGCGCTTTTTCTGAGCATTTTATATGAATTTCTGTTCAACGCACATATGGCAACCAATTCACTAGAATGGACTAACCTTACGCGCGCCAAAGAAGCACCAACTACTTTTTTTGGAGCGGAATGTGGTATATTTTTTTTCGCAGCACATTTGTCAACAAAACAAAGCGATTACCTGCCCTCAGGGTGCCATTGATTATTGCAAGGCGCTTTTACAGTTCAGCTCTAAAACGCACATTTTCTGTGCGCTTTGTTGTGTGTTCCGGAAAAAACAGGCGAGATCCGAGCATGAAAACACAAAGATGTGCGATACGAACATCCACCCTACAGGCACCTCTACCCAGCGCTATCGGGGGGCCCTATTATAATGAGGCTGACTACCACTGCTATACACAGTCTACCTACAGGATGGAGGAGCAGGCAGGGAATGGATATTAGAGATGAGCCAGGAATAGAGGAGAATAGACCGCCAGGAGCTCGGCCTTCCCTCCTCTACCTGTGCTGGGGGAATACTCTGCTATGACCGGGGCTCGGTGTCTCCGTTATCTCACCCGTGTGTGCCGCTACAGCCGCCCTCTCCGTCCGCTACAACTCCGACCACTGACGTCAGCACGACCACTGACGTCAGCACGACCACTAACCTTCCCTTCTACTCCACACCGGAACGCGGCGAGGAAGATTGGCTAGTTTACCGGAAACTAAAATCCAGCCAATCAGACTTCAAGGAATTCCCCGGCTCTCAGCTTTCTATTGGTCCATGTTTGTGAGATTCCGGATTGGTCCACGCTCCTATGACGTCTGACTGCTCCGAGGAATCACACACTTGTTCTGCGAAGGGTGGGCGGAGATTGTTCAATGGAGGCCGGAAATAACAAGCAGGCTGGAGGGGATATTATAGTGTAAACACAAAGCACAATACAGTACAAACAGCTCAATATAATATATATTAGGGTTGCCACCTTTTCTTTATGCCTAACCCAAACACTTAACTTTTTTTTAGTATACAGTATACACTATAGACTAGGGTGACCAGACATCCCCGGTTTCAGGGGACAGTCCCTGGATTGAGGACACTGTCACCGGACCAAGTCTGTCCCCGGTTTTGTCCCCGGATTGGATTTGAACAGGGGCTGAGGCAATTTCAAAGACAGTCAGTGCAGAATAAAAAAAAAAAACAGAATTACACACCGCTGCTCCTACTAGCTTAGGGGGGTGTATTTTTTTTCCATTATCTGTGCCCCTTTCTGATGATCGTGTGCTGGTCGGAGCTGAGGGAATATTTCTTCAGTTTCAGGCGCATGCCTATTTAGCTCCGCTCGCATGTTTTTCTGCCTTGGCTCAAGTCCTGGCCAGCCGCCTGCCTGCTTATCTCCTTGTCTTCCCTGGCGGAGTGATCTTCCTCCTCACCCCACTCAGTAGTAGCCGGGGCCGGAGAGTAAGACTCAACAGGCTGGCGACGGGCAGAGAGTCGCTGATTGCCGCCATTACTAGTAAAAAAAAAAATATGTCCCCGGATTTCATTTTAAAAATCTGGTCACCTTACTATAGACCAGGGGTCTCCAAACCTTTCAAACAAAGGGCCAGTTTATTGTTCTTCACACTTTAGGAGGGCTGGATTGTGGCCAGCAGGGGCAGAAAATGTCACAGGCTCAGCATCAGTGAAAATAAATATGGCCTCAGGGTTGGTGGTCAATAGTAGAAGTAGTGTCCCTATTAGTAGGAGGAACAGTATCCCATCATTGGTATCAGTGGAAGATATAGTGCCCCATTGTTGGTGTCAGTGGGAGGAATAGTGCCTCATATTAGTGGGAGGAATAGTGCCCCAAGGGCCAGAAAAAGGCTAGCAAAGGGCCACATCTGGCCCTCGGGCCGCAGTTTGGAGACCCCTGCTATAGACGATAGGATTGTTAAAGACCTGGGAGTGGGCAGTAGGTAGTGAGATGGACAATTCTTCTAAACTTTTTTCAAGGAATACTTTGCATACAGTCTGATTATATGTAAGGTTAAGGCTCGGTTCACACTGATGCGAGTTCATACCGAATGTGATGCTTCAAAACCATTCTAAATTCGCATGTCATCCATGAAGTCATTGTTTTCAATGACGGTCGTTCACATACATGCGTTGCGATTCCTCTACGAATGCGATGCGATTAAAAAAAGGGTCTTGTGCGAGTTTACTGCGTTCCGTTGCGAATTTAGTCTCCATAGACATCAATGTAAATCGTTCTGGAATCGCATTGATGGTTCACATATGTGCGAATTCCACCACGTGATTCTCCACAAAAAACAGGAAGTACACAGGAAGTAAACACCTTTTTTTTTACACTATGATTCCATTGGCTAGAACATCAGTTGCAGCTATGTCCCACTCATGAAATTTGCGTTAAAATCGCGGTAAATTCGCACCTCAGAATGGACAAAAAACAGACCAAATTCAAAGAGTATCAGTGTGAACCAGGCCTTAATCAGCCCAGGAGTGAAGTATTGTGTACCTTATGAGGTTGGTGGTCATTGTGGCTGGCATAGTTACCAACAGTCCCGGATTTCCCGGGACATTCACGGATTTGGGACCCTTATCCCGGATTGTTTTTGTCCCGTTTTTTCCCCCGGGACTTTTTGATTGTCCCGGGAAATTTGGGAGTGTTTATAAAAAAAACGGCTTCTCTCTTTTGGCGGCCCCTCCCCCCTATACTGAACATGTGGATCTGGGAGGGGGCGGCGGCAGGGCTCTGATGGAGGACACAGCCGCTGGGGACACTGATGTAAGGTAAAGGACCGGGCTTTGATGGGGACACTGATGTAAGGACCAGACACTGATGTAAGGACCGGACTCTGATGGGGACACTGATGTAAGGACCAGACACTGATGTAAGGACCGGGCTCTGATGGGGACACTGATGTAAGGACCGGGCTCTGCTGGGGGCACTGATGTAAGGACCGGGCTCTGCTGGGGGCACTGATGTAAGGACCGGGCTCTGCTGGGGACACTGATGTAAGGACCGGGCTCTGATGGGGACACTGATGTAAGGACCGGGCTCTGATGGGGACAGTGATGTAAGGACCAGGCTCTGATGGGGACACTGATGTAAGGACCAGGCTCTGCTGGGGGCACTGATGTATCTGATTGTATATATCAGAGTGTGTATCCATGTATCTGTATATTTCTGAGTGTGTATGCATGTATCTGTATATACCTGAGTGTGTATACATGTATCTGTATATATCAGAGTGTGTATGCATGTATCTGATTGTATATATCTGAGTGTGTATGCATGTATCTGTATATATCTGAATGTGCATCCATGTATCTGATTGTATATATCTGAGTGTGTATGCATGTATCTGTATATATCTGAGTGTGTATGCATGTATCTGTATATATCTGAGTGTGTATGCATGTATCTGTATATATCTGAGTGTGTATACATGTATCTGTATATATCTGAGTGTTTATGCATATATCTGTATATATCTGAGTGTATATACATGTATCTGTATATATCTGAGTGTGTATACATGTATCTGAGTGTGTTTACATGTATCTGTATATATCTGAGTGTTTATGCATATATCTGTATATATCAGAGTGTGTATGCATGTATCTGTATATATCTGAGTGTGTATGCACGTATCTGTATATATCTGAGTGTGTATACATGTATCTGAGTGTGTGCATATATGTGTGTGCGCATGTACTGTATGTAATTGAGCATATGTATATATCTCAGGATCTGTATGCATTTAAAGGGGTTGCTCCGCCGGAAAAAAAAAAGTTAAAAGCCAGCAGCTACAGCTACAGCAGCTGCTGGCTTTTAATATTTGGACACTTACCTGTCCTGGAGTCCAGCGACGTCCGCAGCAGAGGACGAGCGACCGCTCATCGCTCTGCTGCTCCCTCCGCCATCCTCGCTGAGGGAACCAGGAAGTGAAGCCCTGCGGCTTCATGCCCGGTTCCCTACGGCGCATGCGCGAGTCGCGCTGCGCCATTCTGATTGGTGCTCCTGTGTTCTGGGAGCCGAGTGTCTCCCAGAGCACCAAGGGAAGTCTGCGGGAAGTGACGTAACTCCCGCAGATTCCCGGAGACAGGACTCCCGGATGTGGGTGAAAATACCTGTCTTAGACAGGTATCTTCACCCCCCTCCCCCCTGAAAGGTGTCAATTGTGACACCGGAGGGGGGGAGGGTTCCAAATAGCAAAAGTTTCTATTTAGGGTGGAGCTCCACTTTAAGTGTGTGTGTGTTTATGCATGTGATTAACGAAACATATTTATAAATCTGAGTACGTAATTTATTATCCTCCATTGATTTGAACATCTGATAATTCATACAATTATTTATTAATAATTTCCCTATGTAGCGGGGGTTAACATTTAGGGGGAGTATCTGGGTGGTAGCATGGCCCAGATACACTAATTGATAGTGATCTATGACCAATTTGATTCGTGGAGGATATGTGGTAAGGCTGGCCGCAGGCCAGCCTGTATTTGTGGGAGGAGACTGAGAGGGCTACTTAAGCCTCCTCCCCTGTCGGGTCTGGGTTGCCGTCATTTCTGGGCTACCATACGTCATACGATGCACGTTCATTCATTACACCTATACGATCACCCACCACGGTCCGTGGGTACACCAGCCCTGAGCGTTTCCTGCCCCAGGTTTTCTGTCTGCATTTCCTGCCCCAGGATTTCTGTCTGCGTTTCCTGCCCCAGGATTTCTGTCTGCGTTTCCTGCCCCAGGATTTCTGTCTGCGTTTCCTGCCCCAGGATTTCTGTCTGCGTTTCCTGCCTCAGGATTTCTGTCGGCGTTTCCTGCCTCAGGATTTCTGTCGGCGCTTCCTGCCCCAGGATTTCTGTCTGCGTTTTCTGCCCCAGGATTTCTGTCTGCGTTTTCTGCCCCAGGATTTCTGTCTGCGTTTTCTGCCCCAGGATTTCTGTCTGCGATTTCTGCCCCAGGATTTCTGTCTGCGATTTCTGCCTGCGTTTTCTGCCCCAGGTTTTTCTGTCATAGCGTCTGCCCCAGGATTTCTGTTGCTGCGTGTCCGTCGTAGCATTCTGCCCTAGTATTTCTGTCTCCGCGTCCAGTCCCAGCATTTCCATCATAGCGTATCTGCCCCTGGGTTTTTCTGTCATGGCGTTTCTGCTCGGCGTTTCTGCCCCAGAATTCTGGCATTGCGTTTCTGCCTCAGCATTCCTGTCTTTCCATTTCTGCCTCAGCGTTGCAGTCTCAGCATTTCCGTCCTCACACATCTGCCTCAGCGTTGCAGTCTCAGCATTTCCGTCCTCACATTTCTGCCTCGGCGTTGCAGTCTCAGCATTTCCGTCCTAACATTTCTGCCTCGGCGTTGCAGTCTCAGCATTTCCGTCCTCACATTTCTGCCTCAGCGTTGCAGTCTCAGCATTTCCGTCCTCACATTTCTGCCTCAAACGTTTCGGTTTCAGCATTTCTGTCCTTGCATTTCCGTTGCAACGTTTCAGTCTTAGCGTTTCCAGAGGGGTGTTGTGGTCCAGTCACGGCATGCTCCGGTAGCTGTTCTCTTCTTTGTTGGTTACTATGTATCATTTATCTTCGTCCATGTTTGTACCTGGGTTAGTTAGGGAACACATTTCGGGATCTGTCACGTCTACAGATCCATACGGGCTGAGGTTTCGTTTTTAATGGTTGTTGACCGCAATCTTCTCGCCTGTATACCATACGTCATACGATGCACGTTCATTCATTACACCTATACGATCACCCACCACGGTCCGTGGGTACACCAGCCCTGAGTGTTCAGTTAATTGCCTGTCTCTGCGCTACAGGTTACTCGGGCTCACTCGCCACTCACACAAAGTGGGGGGGTCATCCGTCATCAGGTTCATGTACACGCGGTGGTCTTGTCACTTCTGCATGTTCTCTTCTTAGGTAGGCTCGTTGTTGTTTTCATGTCTGGTTGTCTGTCATTTTTTCTGGTTTGTGTTCTCAGGTTGGGCTGCGCTGGCATCTTCGCCTTCATCAAACATTGCTTGCACTCACTTCCATCAGTACTGCCCGTTGCCAGGGCTAGTTGATTGGTGCGGATGTCATTCATCACTGGGTTCACCCTTGGGTAGGGAGCAGTCTTCATGTTACTTAAATCGTCGTTCTGTTGCTGAGGCCCTGGTCACCACCTAGGTTTTCACAGTTCTCAGGGTATGTGCTGAGCCACGGCCCCTTGCCGGCCACAGGGGTGGGTTTGGGGTTCCGCTAGCGGCTCTGATCTCTTGTTTGGGCATGTCTGCATCATGCCATGAGACTTCTTGCCCGAGATGGAGTCTGACCCTCCTTTCTCGGTTCAGGATTCAGTCGGTTGTCAGGTCACAGGCGGTGGCTCGACCCGATTGAGTCAGGTGGGACCAGTGTTCTGTGTCTGGCATGTTTCTCCATGCTTGTCGATGCTCATTGCCGTAGCGCTTGACCTTATCCGCCTACTCCGGCAACCCATCCTCCAGGTATCCAGTCCTACAACTCCTGCCAGTTGTCCTTTTTTGCCCTCTCCCTCTCTTCCCCATACCTAGTATGGGTAGGCCGGAGGCACATCTTTGATATGTCCGGTTGGAGTATTACGATCTACTCGCCCATCGGTTGCAGAGGCTCCTCGGGCCAGCCTTTGCTTCCTTTCCCCCACGTATCCTCCCATTTGCTAGCAGGTCATTCTCATGTCTGGATTGTGCCGGGCATCAGGCTTATTCCATTCTTGCACGGGACTGGGTTCAGATACTGTTGCCGTCCGGGTGCGTGCTACTTCTCTGTTCATTACCTTCCCTTCTTCACCTACAGTTGTCTCTTTTTGCCCACTTTTCAGGCATACTGACCAGCTAGGCCAAGGCACACCTCAGGCCTTGGTGCATTAGGGTTATCACTGTCACACTCGAGGACTCGAAGACTCTGACGACAAGTGGTATTGTGGGAGGAGACTGAGAGGGCTAGTTAAGCCTCCTCCCCTGTCGGGTCTGGGTTGCCGTCATTTCTGGGCTCCCACCCACCCGTTCCCCCAGATTCATGCAGCAACAGTCTCCTTTCCCCGGTAGCAGATGCAGGTAACACCGGGAACCGAAGGGCATGAAGGGGACTGGATCCCTCCTCAGGCGCTGGTGCCTCCACCCGGGGTGTACTATCCCCTGTAGACATAGGTGGGTCCCTTTTGGCACGGGACGAGGACAGGGGTATCTTGTCCCAGCCCTTTTCAGCAAATAGTTAATCTATTGCAACATCGTCTCCCACATCGGAGACCGAATCCAGGTCAGAGGTGTCACACTCCTATAGACATGGAATCACCCCCTCCCGCGGGCTCCGGTAACTGCGGATCCCCGACACCTCCAACAAAACACCAAGTCCCGTTCCCCGGCTTACCTCAGCCAACACTTGAGCATAGAGGTCCAGGGATGTTCCCACTGGATCCATCCGGGCCAGGTAAACACGGGGGTTGTCCTCCATCACAACCGCTAGAAGCTCTGACCAGACCGATCTTCCTCTTTGGCGGTGGGAGCAGGGAAGCTGTGGTGCCCGAGGCAGCATCCTCGGATTTCTCCTCCAACACTTTGATCGAGACCTCCCCAGAGGTCTCTACAGTGCGCGCAGGGATGGCTGTCCAAGCATTGACTTCTCCCTCAAGAGTGGCGGCGCCCGTTGTGCGGCCGAGGTGGAAAACCAGAGGCCTTTCTATGTGTTGCTCCACTTCGAACATGAACTCTCCGCAGGCCTCACAGTACCCGAATGGCTTCAGCTGAACCACCAGTCCCGAACATCCGGGACAAATCATGCCCAGGGTCTCAACGTCCTTGCAGGTATACAGGGTGAATCGTCCCCGGGGCTTGAGCCGAATCCCTGTATCCGTAATCGGAGCAGCAGTTGAAGTCATCCTCGTGGTAGTAGAGATTGGAACCCATGAGGCATTACTGAACATGGTGACCGCTTGCTGCTCCATCACGCAATGAAAAACTGGCGCCAAAGTCCCCACGTGTACCTCTTCACATGGCCGGACTCCTCCCCTTTTGTGCACTAGTTCATGGGCTTTCTCCATGTCACGCCCACAAACTGTGCAGGGAGGGTGTGCCTCGTGGCGCGTTGGCCAATATAGCCGACCTCCTCGGAACTCTTCTGGGCAGCAAAGTTCAAACTCCGATAGCTTCGGTTTTCTATGACACAAACACAAATCCCGGACCTGGAGCCCCCACGTGTAGCGGCACCCCCTTTTCCCACTTCTCCCTCCTTCTCTCTTTGCGGCTGGCTGACTCGTCTAGGGGTACCAGGGAGAAGAATGGGGGGGGGGACGCACCACCAGCTCGTGCCCTCCGATGTGTGTTATGCAGAGGTGTGAGCTAAACCTTTTACCTTCGGGTCTGTGTTCACGTCCGGAGCTTCAGCTTCAGCTTCTCTTGTGGAGGATGATTGCCACTGTCACAGGCAGGGGCACTTAACTCCCAGTAACTTGAGTTCCACACCAAATAAAGTCCAACACTTATTTATTCTGTTAGAGCAACAAATAGTAGACTGGTTGAACTTGAAGAACAGACAGGTGTGGGAAGGAGAAGGTCCAGGCACAATCAAAGAATTAAAGTTCTCTCCTGTTCCGTATAGTGCAAACAGGCTTGGCGCACAGTCGCTGCCACCGACCGTGAATTTGGTTTCTGCCACAAACCTTGGTGAAAGTAGAGGCCTCTGCCAAAGACCTTGAGTAGAGGTCTCTGCCACCGACCTGGTTCAGTTGGATCCCCACCACTGACCACAAGAACATAGAATACCTCCGTTAGGATAAATGGCCCCTGTCAGAGAAAGACATCCCTCCGGACGGTCTCCAGAGGCCCACACCGTCACCGGCATTATGCTGTACCAGCTCTTCAGGAGGGTCACATCTCTGGTCCCTTACGCCCTGGATTCGGGCACCCTAGGAATACTTCATCCCTCGCGGGACCCAGTGGAAGGTACTGGGCCCCAGTCCTTCTTGCAAAGTACCTCACCCCAGGCTTAAGGTGCCTGGGATGGAACTCGACTCAACGTGCCCAGGCCAAGGGCACCTGGACACGGACGAACGGACAGCAGCCCCCAGGCTGAAGGTGCCTGGTGCTCGGACTCCTCGTGCGCAAGATGTCCGCCCCTTTTATACCCTCTCCCAGCAAGCACAGTGGGTTCCCCGCCCCGCCATACTGCTGCCGCGAGAGGACAAAAAGGGCACGGCCCTACAATGGTGGTTCAACCCCAGCCCAAGGCGACAGCGCCACCCAGGGGCCGCAGGGAACTGGACACAATTGATATCTTCCACAAACAAAAACAACCATAAAACCATCGTAATTGTTGCATTTGGGCCATGCTACCGCCCAAACACTCCCCCTAAAAATTGATACCCGCTACATAAATATATACAGGTTATCTTTTCTCTTTTATGGGTAAGCTAACACTATGCTAACATGGAACTACAGACAATTTTATTTTTTTCCATTTTGGAGAGAGTAGTGGAGGGTGTGAGGGGGTTAGCTCGGCAGCGGGTGTGTGTGACCCCCGGGATGGGCTCCCCACACAAAAACAGGCCCAGCAAACGGAGGTTGTGGTTTTCAAAAAAAAAAAGGTGCGGTTTATTTTCTATTTACAGTGACAAAACACAGCAAAGCCAAAAGAAACATAAACAAAATAAATCCTGGTCAACTTGACCTCTGACTAAACATACAGGTTTCCTAACTAACAACTGGGATCAGCCTAGTGCTGTCCTAGTCCCTAAGTCCCTGGTTTTAAATGTCCAAGCAAATAGCCACACAGGCTTTGTCTCACCGCACAGGGGTTCACTCTCCCTAGACAGTCCACACAGGTCTGGGTCCAGGCATGAGCTAACATCTAATGAATCTGGGAGTTTTTATAGAGGCCTAAATGAGCTGACAAGCTTCAGCTGGTCTCATCAACTCCCTGTCTGCACGACGCCCAGCACTCTCCCTAGAGGTATGAGTCATCCATGAGCCCACTAGCCTTAGCTGGGCTTATACAACTCTCCACCTAGTTGTATAAGTCGGCGTAAAGCCTGAATCTGGGCGAAATATATCTACCCCCCTGGATGCAACCAGGTGACTTTACCTTCCTGCTGTCACATACCCCCCCCTCTTGTTTTAACCTCGGGGTTGGAACACCAGCAATCAGGCATTCATGTACTCGAGACAAAGCATCCACATTCCCCATTTGAACGCCAGGGCGATGCTTTACTGTGAAGTTGAATTCCTGGAGGGCCAGGAACCACCTATTCACTCTTCTATTTGTTTCCTTGTTTTGAGCCATCCACTTTAACGGAGCGTGATCCGTAACCATGTCAAAGTGCCTACCTAGCAGATAGTACCGAAGGGAATCTAGAGCCCACTTCACCGCTAAACACTCCTTTTCAACGGTGGCGTAATTTACCTCATGGGACTTCAACTTCCTGCTGAGGTAAATGACTGGGTGCTCTTCCCCGTTCCAGACCTGGGACAATACTGCTCCTAACCCCACATCTGACGCATCACTTTGTACGACAAAGTCTTTAGAGAAGTCTGGTGGGTACAACACTGGCTGGCTACATAAGGCTTGTTTCAAGAATTGGAATGCTGCCTCAGCCTCCTCCTGCCCAATGGTACACTTCTTGGGGTTAGCCGTAAACCCCGCTTCCCGAACAGAGTCCAGGACTGCTTGCACTTTTGGCAGATGTGTGGCCCAATCTGTGCTATGGATAATTACGTCATCCAGGTAAGCCGCAGCATACTTCCGATGGGGCCTCAGCATCTGGTCCATTTTCCGCTGGAATGTGGCCGGCGCATTCTGTAACCCGAACGGCATTCTCTTATATTGGAACGCCCCGTCTGGGGTTACAAATGCGGTTTTCTCTTTGGCCAATTTGGCCAGGGGGATTTGCCAATACCCTTTTGTGAGGTCAAGAGTCGTCATGTATCGGGCTGTTCCCAGCCGGTCGATCAACTCATCTATACGTGGCATGGGGTAGGTGTCAAATTTTGTAACTTTGTTCAACTGACGAAAATCGTTACAAAATCGCCAGCTCCCATCCGGTTTAGGCACCAACACAATGGGACTAGACCAATCACTTTGGGACTCCTCTATCACCCCTAAGTTCAGCATTTTCTGTACTTCCTCCCGTATTGCCTCCCGTCGGGCCTCTGGGATCCGATAGGGTTTTAACTTCACCCTTTCACCGGGCGGGGTAATGATGTCATGCTCTACCCCAGATGTTTGTCCCGGCAGCTCAGAGAATACCTCCTTGTTGCGAAGCACAAACTCCTTAACCCCCTGTTGTTGGGGTTGTGACAAGGTGGCTGCTATTCCAACCTCAGGAATCACGCAACCAGTTTGAGCTGGTGACCAAGTGTCTGCGACTAGGGACTCTCTATCCCTCCAGGCTTTCAACAGATTAACGTGATAGATCTGTTCGGGCTTTCGCCTTCCTGGTTGTCTGACCTTGTAATTCACTTCGCTCACTTTTTCCATTATCTCGTAGGGGCCTTGCCATTTGGCAAGGAATTTACTTTCAACCGTAGGGACAAGTACCAGTATCCTATCCCCCGGGGAAAAGGTACGGGTCTTGGCTCCACGGTTGTACACTCTCTGCTGTGCTAACTGCGCTTGGGCCAAATGTTCCTTCACGATGGGCATTACCTGTGCAATTCGGTCTTGCATCAGGGCGACATGCTCAATCACACTCCTGTGGGGAGAACTCTCACTTTCCCAAGTTTCCTTGGCAATATCCAACAGCCCTCTTGGGTGTCTCCCATACAGTAACTCAAAGGGGGAGAATCCCGTAGAGGATTGGGGCACCTCCCTAATAGCAAACATCAGATAAGGAAGTAGACAGTCCCAATCCTTTCCATCTCTATCCACCACTTTCTTCAACATTTGTTTTAGGGTTTTGTTGAATCTTTCAACCAGCCCATCGGTTTGGGGGTGATACACAGATGTACGTAATTGCGTCACTTTGAACAATTTACACAGCTCCTTCATAACCCGGGACATAAAGGGTGTACCTTGGTCCGTAAGCAGTTCTTTACAAATACCCACCCGGCTAAACACAAGAGATAGCTCTTTGGCTATGGTTTTGGCCGAGGTATTTCGGAGAGGGATCGCTTCTGGATAACGGGTGGCATAGTCCATTATGACTAATATGTACTGGTGCCCCCTAGCGGACTTGATTATAGGACCTACCAAATCCATGGCGATCCTCTCAAACGGGACCTCAATGATGGGTAGAGGGACCAGCGGGCTACGGAAATGTGGCATCGGGGCCGACCTCTGACACACAGGGCAGGAGGAACAATAATTTTCTATGTCCTTCATCACCCCCGGCCAATAGAATCTCTGTAATACCCTCTCTCGGGTTTTCTCTGTCCCCAGATGACCTCCAAGAATGTGCCCATGGGCCAACTCCAACACCAACTTCCTGTAAGGTTTGGGCACCACAAGCTGCTCAACGGTTTCTTCTGCCCTTTTTGCCACCTGATACAGTAGGTCCTTCTCTACGCTGAAGTATGGGTAAGTGCAGGTATTATCTGGGTTCACTAACTCGCCATCTATTTTCACTACGTTTTCCCGTGCCTTTATTAGGGCGGGGTCTTTCAACTGTTCTGTGGCAAAGTTTTCCCTGTGAACCTCAAGATCAGAAAACTCCACAGACGGTAGGTTTTCGTCTGAGGAGGTGGGCTCCTCTCCAGTTTCTTGAGTCTCCCCTGCCAATACTGATAAGGGAAATTCCGGAGAGTCCTCACCACTCTCAGGGGAGTTCTGGCTATCACATTCCTGGTACATAGGGGCACCAGTGGGGGGCTCAGGATCATCCCACAGTTCCCAGAACTTCGGAAAATCCCTTCCCACAATGGCGTCATACGGTAACTGAGATACTAAGCCCACTGGATGAGAGAGGGTACCTTTGGGGGTCTCGAAACACACTGTAGTCACTGGATACTCTCGGGTGTCCCCATGCACACAAATAACAGCTACCTTGCTATTCCCAGAGACCTCTGTTTTAACTAACTCAGCCTTTATCAGGGTCACAAGGCTACCTGAATCCAGCAATACCACAACATTTCTACCATTAACACACATTTTGCATAAATGTTTCTCAGTTCCTCGAATGGCAGTGCATGCGACTGTCGCACACAGCGACTGACGTCTGCCCGTCAGAAAGTCACACTGCATGGGTTCCTCCACAACCGGGCAATTGGCTGCAATATGTCCCGCTTGCCGGCAGCGGTAGCAAACGATCCTTCTTGCCGCCTCTTGAGCCGCTGATTTCCCAGGCTGTTCTCGCCAAACTTGGGGTAGAGCTCCCACCCTCTCACTCTCTCCACCCTTACCCCTTGGAATCCTCTTATCCGCCCCTGGGGATGGTCTGGTCTTAGGGTGGAAAGTCCGAGTGTCTCTGGAAGAGGCCGTCAGGTTCTCTGTAGCCAAGTATTTCTCCACACGATCCACAAGACCATCGGCTGTCTCTGGGTCTCCATGGCTTACCCACTTTTGGATGGCAGTAGGAAGAGCTCTCAAAAACCGATCCATTACAACACGTTCCACAATCTTTGGTGCGGACAAAGTCTCTGGCTGTAGCCACTTTCTGCTCAGGTGAATGAGATCATACATTTGAGACCTGGGGGGTTTTCCAAGCTGGAAAGTCCAGTTATGCACACGCTGAGCCCGGACAGCCTGGGTGACACCCAGCCTTGCCAATATTTCAGCTTTTAGCATCACATAGTCTTTTGCTTGGTCAGGCTCTAGGTCATAGTAAGCCTTCTGCGATTCACCAGTTAACAGAGGAGCCACCAGTCCAGCCCACTGCTCCTCAGGCCACTTTTCTCTTTCAGCAGTCCTTTCAAATGTGGTCAAAAATACCTCTGGATCATCCTCTCCAGTCATTTTTGTCAATAAACGACTCACCCCAAAGGACGCGGTATTAGTGGGACGGCTTTCCTCACTGGTCTGCGGACGTTGCTGCATTACTGCTTCCATTTGTTGTAGTCTCTGCTCTTGCTTCTGTAACAGGTCTATGAAGCGGGCCTCAGATTGCTGCTGGGCTGCAAGGCTCTGTTGATGAGCTTGCTGCTGGGCTGCGAAGCTCTGTTGTTGAGCTGCAAGGCTCTTTTGCAAACCTGCATTTGTCTGCTGTTGATTGGCATTTGCTAGAGCCAGCTGCTTCAGTATCTCCTCCATGCTGGCTTAAAAAAAACTGCCCGCATTCTCCACCAACTGTGAGGGGGTTAGCTCGGCAGCGGGTGTGTGTGACCCCCGGGATGGGCTCCCCACACAAAAACAGGCCCAGCAAACGGAGGTTGTGGTTTTCAAAAAAAAAAGGTGCGGTTTATTTTCTATTTACAGTGACAAAACACAGCAAAGCCAAAAGAAACATAAACAAAATAAATCCTGGTCAACTTGACCTCTGACTAAACATACAGGTTTCCTAACTAACAACTGGGATCAGCCTAGTGCTGTCCTAGTCCCTAAGTCCCTGGTTTTAAATGTCCAAGCAAATAGCCACACAGGCTTTGTCTCACCGCACAGGGGTTCACTCTCCCTAGACAGTCCACACAGGTCTGGGTCCAGGCATGAGCTAACATCTAATGAATCTGGGAGTTTTTATAGAGGCCTAAATGAGCTGACAAGCTTCAGCTGGTCTCATCAACTCCCTGTCTGCACGACGCCCAGCACTCTCCCTAGAGGTATGAGTCATCCATGAGCCCACTAGCCTTAGCTGGGCTTATACAACTCTCCACCTAGTTGTATAAGTCGGCGTAAAGCCTGAATCTGGGCGAAATATATCTACCCCCCTGGATGCAACCAGGTGACTTTACCTTCCTGCTGTCACAAGGGTTAGAACCCCTGCCAGTTTTTTTGTCTTCTGTGGCCCATTTTGGAGATTTTCCTTTACTTCTTGTCCTATAAACAAAACAGTAAGTGAGAGGAACCCCCCCCCCCCATCCCAAAGTGAGGGATGCCCTGGATTGGAAGAGTTCCGCTCTCTAATGGTTCTGCAGACAGCCCAGAATTTGGGGGTTCCTTTCACTTTCAGGGTTGGTTCACACCACAAAAATGCACTCCATATCCATTCCAGGTGCGTATCTGCATGCGCGTTTTTGATGCATGGAGGTGAGTTTTTAATGCGTTTCGGATGCATTCCAGATGCGTTTTATTCTTCTTTTTTCACTGTTTTTTTCCCCACAGTACTGGGGTCCTGTGCACTTTTGATGCGTTTTACCACATTCAGTCCAGTGCAGGAAAAATGCAGCATGTTCTACTTTTTTTTTCTGGAACTGGAATGCCCGGGAACTGACTGCACTGGTGTGAACTATGCCATTGGAAACCATATCCATGCGTTTTTGGTGCAGAAAAAAGCGCACTGGACTGCATGTGGTGTGAACTGGCCCTCATGGTAAACAGGTTAAAGAGGGTGAACCGGAGCACAGACCGCAATAAAAACTCTACTCTGTCCAAAACTAAACAAAAGGTTGCCTTTCAGTTATATGGATGCCACTGTTGTCCAACGCTTCTGCTTATATCATTGAGCTCACCAGTCTTTGAACTGTTATACTAGAAATTATGTAGTAGAGCTCTATACCACCTACAAATGTATCTGCTTTCTTTTTTCTGGTGATTTCTGGTTAGTTGCAGTTACTTATGTAGTTGGCTACAATGTCTATCTGTGTAGCTATAAATTGCTGGTGTGTCATAATCATCATCAGCTACACTGGCCGACATGAGTATCTACTGTAGATAGTTCCATACACTCACATGGCTGATAAGCAGCAGCCACCAGTAGGAATCTACAGTACTGTAAACTTTGGCTGCACAAGCTGGGGGAGATTTACTAAACTTGGTGAGTGCAAAATCTGGTGCAGCTCATTAGAAACCAAACAGCTTCCAGGTTTTGTGGTCATAGATTAACACTAGGTTCACTCCATAGCATTTTAGCGGCCCACGTTTGCGGGTGCACGGCCGTGCATTCAAATGAATAGGCCACGCTTTGCCTGCATTTCTGCAAACAAAAGGTGCATGCATCTTTTCAAAATCGCAGCCGCAGGTAAATTGCCTAGTATCAGGACCCAGCACAAAGACAGATACGCATACGCAGCCCCATGGAAAAAAAAAACAGTCCAGGGAGGCCGCATATATGTGTTTTGTCAGCGTGAAGGGGTTAAAGCAGAGTTCCACGGTTTTGTAAGTTTATGAAAAGTCAGCAGCTACAAAAAGTGTACACTCACCTGCCCCACGGTCCAGCAGCCACCTGAAGCCTCGCTCCTCTCCCCCTCCTCTCCGTGGCGCCGTCATTACTATCGTGGGTACCCAGCTGTGACAGCTTGCGGCTTCACAGCCGGGGGCGTGCACTGTGCATGCGCGAGTTGTGCTGCGCTCTCCTAGTGGCCAGGCAATCTTTTGGGACCTGTGACGTGTCCCAGAAAATTGCAGAAAGGGAGGGGCTGCCTAGGGGAAGAGGAGAAGTTAGCTAGGCGGCCAAGCGAGAAAAGGAGGAAGTGGGACAGGAAGTACCTGTCAAAACCAGGTACCCCCCAAAAAAGAAATGATATGCCAATTGTGGCATGTAAGGGGGCGAGGAGAGCACTAACAATCGGGAACTGGGAGGCCTGCTTCCCGATCACCTTATCACTGTGATAGCCTCTGATTGGCTATCACAATGATGAATCCCTGTTCAGCCCAGCCCTGTGTTTTTTTTATTCTCCTCTAGAATGGAGAAAAAAGGATTTTACGGTGAGTAAAAAATCCTATTTACTCTTTCGTTCATGGACGGACACAGCTTCCTATTGACAAGTGGGACGTCCCAAAGCAGTGTCAAAAACGAGGGGTGGGAACAGCATTAAAACAACTTCACCCCAAAACAAAACAGAGCTCCTCAACAGAGGAGTTGCAACTCTAAACAGCCGCAATACCTTGCGGCCAAAAGAAGCATCCAAAGATGCACACACATCAACTTGTAAAGTTTAGTGAAAGTGTGACCGGACGAGCAGGTCACCGCCTTACACGCCTAGTGAAATAGACGCTAGATGCTCTCAGAGCTCGGGCAGCGTTCAAAAAATACAACGTCGTCTCCTAGGATTCGACGGATGAAGACAAAAGGATGGTAGCAAAATGTCTTCCGTGAGATGGAAGGTTGAACGACCCTAGGAAGAAAAGAAGGCTGCGGACGCAGCACCACCTATCCTTGTGGAAGATCAGATAAGGAGCCTTGCATGACAAGGCTGCCGGCTCAGAAAACCGCCTTAACTGACGTAAACCAAGAGGCATATCTTGCCCTGGTCGAATGCGCCGGGAAAGGGAGGCGCCTGACCCTTCATGCCGTAAGCCTGATCACGATCTGTCGGATCCAGCTAGAGATGGTGGCCGACGAGACCGCTGGGCCCTACTTGGGACCAGCCACCGAAACAAAACAGTGAGTCTGGACTCTGGAACGTAGCAGTACCAGACAAGCATTCTCTCAGAGTTTGGACAACGTCCAAGGAATGCAACGTCGTCTCCTTAGGATTCGACGGATGAGGACACAAGGATGGCAGTACATGTCTTCCTTGAGATGGAAGGTCGAAACACGACCTTAGGAAGAAAAGAAGGCTGCGGACGCAGCACCACCTTATCCTTGGGGAAGATCAGATAGCAAGGCTTGTATGACAAGGCTGCCCGCTCAGAAACCCGTCTTACTGGCATAACAGCCACCAAAAGGACCACTTTCCGAGAAAGTGTCAACAAGGGAATCTCCCTGATGTTCTCAAACGGTGGTTTCTGAGGCACTTAGAGGCCATGCCTTTAAAGCCATTGAATGCAAGCAGGATGGCATATGGGACCCAGCGCCAGCAGATCCTCTCGTAGTGGTAGACGCCAAAAGGACGTAGTGGAGGGTGGCCCGTAGTGATGAGCCGAACACCCCCGGGTTCGGTTCGCACCAGAACCCGCGAACGGACCGAAAGTTCGTACGAACATTAGAACCCTATTAAATACAATGGATGCGAACGTTCGAATTCTAAAGTGCTAATTATAACAACTAGTATGCATGTTATTGTCCTAAAAAGGGTTTGGGAACCCGGGTTCTGCACCAGGGGACATGTATCAATGCAAAAAGAAGTTTTAAAAACGGTCGTTTTTCGGGAGCAGTCATTTTAATGATGCATAAAGTGAAAAAAAAAAGTCAAATATTCCTTTAAATATCGTACCTGGGGGGTGTCTAAAGTATGCCTGTGAAGTGCCACGTGTTTCCCGTGTTTAGAACTGTCCCTGCACAAAATGACACTTCTAAAGGAAAAAAAAGCCATTTAAAACTTCTTGCGGCTTTAATGTAATGTCTGGTCCCGGTAATATGGATGAAAATCTTTAAGAAAAATGGCATAGCTACCCCATGACCCCCCCCCCCCCTACCCCAGCCCATTACCAGCCCCTTTGGGTCTTGTATGGATATTAAGGGGAACCCCGCACATAAAATAAAAAAGGCCCTATATACTCTGAACAGCCGTATACAGGCGGTGCATACAAGACAGGGACTGTAGGTTTGTTCTTATGTAGAATGTGTTTGTAATTTTGAACAGGTACATTGTTGAACTGTAGCTCCAGCCCAAAAATCTATTTTTAAACTTTTTGGGAAACATAGGTAAGGGTTATCACCCCTGTAACATTTGTTTTGCTGTCTGTGCCCCTGTTCAGAACATTTCACCTCACTTTCCGTCCCAATGACAACTGTTTTTGAAATGTGGTGTTTTTCTTGAAACAAGGATTGCTGATAAAGCATCAGTACAGAGGAGACACCTTTCTCCCATATTTATTCTTACAGGAGAGAATTTTCCTTCCTAGGGGTAGATTTCCTCTCACTTCCTGTTGTCTTCTTTCGTTTGCAAGTAGGAGTCGTTTGTAAGTTGGATGTTTGAAAGTAGGGACCTGCCGTATATACTCTGCAGAAATAGGCCCCTTAGTTGTTGGTGTTGGCACAACACTGTAAGCACTCACAGTTACTCTTGGTTGGTGCTGGAACGCCCTGCTGTCAACTATTATATCAGGAATTTTAATTACATATAATTGTTGAACAGTGGTAGTAAAAATTGGGGCTTTGATGGTGGTGCTGGTGCCACAACACTGTAAGCCCTGACAGTTACTCTTGGTGGGTGCAGCAATGGGCCCTGCTGTGAATTATTAGATCAAGAATTGTAATTGCATGCCCCTGTTGAACAGGGGCTGAAAAATTGGGCTTTTCGTGGTGGTGGTGGTGGTGGTGGTGTTGCCACAACACTGTAAGCCCTCAGACTTACTCTTGGTGGGTGCAGGAATGGGCCCTGCTGTGAATTATTACATCAAGAATTGTAATTGCATGCCCCTGTTGAACAGGGGCTGAAAAATTGGGCCTTAGGCACTGGTGGCACAACACTACAACCCCTCACAGATACTGTACTTGGAGCACAGCAATGAGCCCTGTTGCAAAGTATTGCTTCAAAAATTGTAATGACACGCCCCTGTTAAACAGGGGCTGAAAAATTGGGCCTTAGGCACTGGTGGCACAACACTACAACCCCTCACAGATACTGTACTTGGAGCACAGCAATGAGCCCTATGGCAAATTATTGCTAAAAAAATTGTAAGTACACGCCCCTGTAAAACAGGGGCTGAAAAATTGGGCCTTAGCCACTGGTGGCGGCACCCATAAACAAAAATGATCTTCCAAGCTATCATCATCAATCGTATCATTGAGGACTCGGAGGAGGAGGATAGCCAGTCAACATAACAGCACAGGCACTCAGCATCAGCATCAGTCTTGAAGGGACGTGACATGTTAAAATCAATTAGTCTGTTATATCAGCATCAGGTGTGTGGTAGCTGGTGGTGATCCAAGACTGGTTCATCTTGATGAAAGTCAGTCGATCAACCGAGTCGGTGGACAGGCGCACCCTGTGATCCATGACAAATCCTCCAGCAGCACTGAATGTGCGTTCCGAAAGAACGCTGGATGCAGGACAGGCCAGTAGCTCAATTGCATACTGTGCAAGCTCTGGCCAGTGATCCATCCTCAAGACCCAGTAAGCCAGAGGATTTTCGGTGGGGAAGGTGTCCAAGTCTGACCTTGCCCCTAGATATTCCTGCACCATGTTTATCAGACGCTGGCGATGGTTGCTGGAACCGATCATACTTTGGGGCTGCGGACTAAAGAATTGTCTGAACGCATCGGTCAGACGGCCACCTTCCCCACCGCTCCTTCTTTGACTGGCCGAAGCCTCAGCAACTCGTTGTCCTGGACCAGGAGTTTGTAACCTCCCAGTCTCTGGGAACGCGTTGCACAGACCTTTCTGCAAGGCCTCCCGGAGTTGTCTCATCCTCTGCTCCCTCTGCGACGGTAACATAAGGTCCGCAACCTTACCCTTGTACCGTGGATCAAGGAGAGTGGCCAGCCAGTAATGGTCCCTCTCCTTGATCCGAAGAATACGAGGATCCTTCCGCAGACTTTGCAGGATCAGGGAGGCCATGCAGCGTAGGTTTGCTGAGGCATTCGCTCCGGAGTCCTCTGGGTCACTAAGGACGACATGATCCGCAGTCACCTCCTCCCAGCCACGTACAAGTCCACTGGTTTCTTGGGACTGTAAATCATCCCTAAAAGACTGCTCCTGATGATGCTGAGTGCCAGCCTCCACCTCCATGCTGACACAATCCTCCTCCTCCTCCTCCTCCACCTCCTCTTCCTCTTCCTGTGCGATGGGTGGGACAGAAGGAACACTGTCTGGGTAAAGGGGGCCTTGAGAGGCAAGGAAGTCCTCCTCTTCCTGCCTCTGTTCTGCCTCAAGTGCCCTGTCCATTATTCCACGCAGCGTGTGCTCCAACAGGTGGACAAGAGGTACAGTGTCACTGATGCATGCACTGTCACTGCTCACCATCCTCGTGGCCTCCTCAAATGGTGCCAGGACAGTGCATGCATCCCTGATCATGCCCCACTGGCGTGGAGAAAAAAAAACAAGCTCCCCTGACCCTGTCCTGGTGCCGTAGTCGCACAGGTACTCATTGATGGCCCTCTGCTGCGTGTGCAGCCGCTGCAGCATGGCCAACGTTGAGTTCCACCTGGTGGGCATGTCACATATAAGGCGGTTCTTGGGCAGGTTCAACTCCTTTTGCAGCTCAGCCAGGCGAGCACTGGCATTATAAGATCTGCGGAAATGCACACAGACTTTCCTGGCCTGCCTCAGGACATCCTGTAAGCCCGGGTACCTGCCCAAGAACCGCTGCACCACCAGGTTAAGGACGTGAGCCACACAGGGCACATGGGTCAGTTGTCCCTGTCGGAGGGCGGAGAGGAGGTTGGTGCCATTGTCGCAAACCACCATTCCTGGCTTAAGCTGGCGTGGCGTCAACCACCTCTCGCCCTGGCCCTGCAGAGCAGACAGGACCTCTGCCCCAGTGTGGCTTCTGTCCCCCAAACACACCAGCGCAAGCACGGCATGGCATCTTTTTGCCTGCGTACTTGCGTAGCCCCGTGAACGGCTACGGAGCACCGCTGGTTCATAGGACAAACCACAGGAAGAGGCCATGGAGGAAGAAGAAGAGGAGGGGGTGGAGGAGAGAGGTGTGTCACAACCAGTAGTAGCATTTTGGAGGCGTGGCGGTGGGACAACCTCCAACACTACTGCACCTTGTCCTGCATCCTTCCCAGCTGCCAAAAGAGTGACCCAATGGGCCGTGAAAGAAAGGTAACGTCCCTGTCCATGCCTGCTGGACCATGAGTCAGCGGTAATATGCACCTTACCGCTGACCGCCCTGTCCAGCGAGGCCAAGACATTGCCTTCCACATGCCGGTAGAGAGCCGGAATAGCCTTCCGTGAGAAAAAGTGGCGTTTGGGAACCTGCCACTGAGGAACCGCACATTGCACAAACTCACGGAAGGGGGCCGAGTCTACCAACTGAAAAGGCAGCAGTTGAAGCGCTAGCAATTTAGCCAAGCTAGCATTCAACCGCTGGGCATGTGGATGGCTGGGAGTGAACTTCTTTCGACGGTCCAGCAGCTGGGGCAGGGAAATTTGCCTGCTAGAATCGGACGTCGGTGTACTGCTAGCAGAGTGGCCGCAAGTACTTGGCTGTGACACACCTAATTCTACACCTTCATTCCTCTCAGTGCATGTTTCAGAGAGGACTGAAGTTATAGTGGGGTTGGAGATCCCAGCTGATGCGGTGCAAGGAGAGGTCCGCTTTGTTCTTTGGTGTGGGTCTTTGAGGTAGGCTTGCCAACGAGCTGCATGGCAGGTCAACATATGTCTGGTCAGGCATGTGGTACCCAAGCGGCTGATGTTTTGGCCACGCGATATACGCTTGAGACATATGTTGCAAACAGCAGCTGTGCGATCTGATGCACTAGCCTCAAAAAAGGCCCACACCAAGGAACTTTTTGAATGACGGGCAGAGGCAGCGCCCTGCACAGGCGGAGCTCTGCGGTGTGATTCCGTCGGTGTACTGCCCTTACGCTGGCCACCAAAGGGCATCCTGTCTCGTTGGAGATGTGCCTCCTCCTCATCCTCCTCCTCCTCTCTCCTATTAGGCACCCACGTGGAGTCAGTGACCTCATCATCCCCTCCCTCCTCATCACTGGAGCCAATCTGGCAGTATGCTGCAGCTGCTGGAACATGACTGCCAGATTGGTGTCCTTCTTGAGCATCCCCTCTGTCTGCTCTCACCCTACTGCCTTCCTGTAGCTGGGTTTCATCATCAGACCCTTCGAAACGCTGGGCATCCTCCTGGAGCATGTACCCAACACTGTGCTCAAACAGTTCGGGGGACTCCTCAGGAGGAGGACATGGTGGGTCTAGGGAAGGAGTGACTGATGATGAGTCTGACATTGATACCAGGGAAGAGGACGCTTTGGCAGCTGCTTTGCCAGTACCCTGAGCCTGGGTGAGAGAGGATGAGGAGGAGGAGGAGGGCTTGGTCATCCACTCTACCAAGTCTTCGGCATGATGTGGCTCAACATGTCCAGCTGCGGAAAAGAAGGACAAGCGTGTCCCATGGCCATGTGCTGATGACAATGCACCGCGTCCACGACCAGCACTGTTGCCCCCAGACACAGAGCCTGCTTGCCCTCTTTTATTGCCTCCTGACTGTCTGCCTCTCCTTGTTTGCCTTCCAGACATTCTAATAGATGGCCTGCAGGGAGATGGGAAAAAAGCAATAAGGGCTACCTTCAGGTGTCCTTCTCTGTCCCTTGAAACAAGGACTTGCACAGTGAAAGAAACTGACACTCTCCCTACCTACAGTTTTCTGTCCCTAGAAAAAATGTTTTTTTTAAGCACAATATAGCACAAGGAGAATTCACTCACTGTCCTTCCAGGTCCCTAGAAACAAGGACTTGCACAGTGAAAGAAACTGACACTCTCCCTACCTACAGTTTTCTGTCCCTAGAAAAAATGTTTTTTTTAAGCACACTATAGCACAAGGAGAATTCACTCACTGTCCTTCCCAGTCCCTAGAAACAAGGACTTGCACAGTGAAAGAAACTGACACTCTCCCTACCTACAGTTTTCTGTCCCTAGAAAAAATGTTTTTTTTAAGCACAATATAGCACAAGGAGAATTCACTCACTGTCCTTCCAGGTCCCTGGAAACAAGGACTTGCACAGTGAAAGAAACTGACACTCTCCCTACCTACAGTTTTCTGTCCCTAGAAAAAATGTTTTTTTTAAGCACACTATAGCACAAGGAGAATTCACTCACTGTCCTTCCAGGTCCCTGGAAACAAGGACTTGCACAGTGAAAGAAACTGACACTCTCCCTACCTAGAGTTTTCTGTCCCTAGAAAAAATGTTTTTTTTAAGCACACTATAGCACAAGGAGCATTCACTCACTGTCCTTCCAGGTCCCTGGAAACAAGGACTTGCACAGTGAAAGAAACTGACACTCTCCCTACTGTGACAGCAGGAAGGTAAAGTCACCTGGTTGCATCCAGGGGGGTAGATATATTTCGCCCAGATTCAGGCTTTACGCCGACTTATACAACTAGGTAGAGAGTTAATGAAGCCCAGCTGAGACTAGTGGGCTCATTGATGACTCATACCTCTAGGGAGAGGGCTGGGCGTCGTGCAGACAGGGAGTTGATGAGGCCAGCTGAAGCTTGTCAGCTCATTTAGGCCTCTATAAGAACTCCCAGCTTCATTAGATGTTAGCTCATGCCTGGAACCAGACCTGTGTGGACTGTCTAGGGAGAGTGAACCCCTGTGCGGTGAGAAAAAGCCTGTGTGGCTATTTGCTTGGACATTTAAAACCAGGGACTTAGGGACTAGGACAGCACTAGGCTGATCCCAGTTGTTAGTTAGGAAACCTGTATGTTTAGTCAGAGGTCAACTTGACCAGGATTTATTTTGGTTATGTTTCTTTTGCTTTGCTGTGTTTTGTCACTGTAAATAGAAAATAAACCGCACCTTTTGATTTTGAAAACCACAACCTCCGTTTGCTGGGCCTGTTTTGTGTGGGGAGCCCATCCCGGGGGTCACACACACCCGCTGCCGAGCTAACCCCCTCACAGTTGGTGGAGAATGCGGGCAGTTTTTTTTAGGCCAGCATGGAGGAGATACTGAAACAGCTGGCTCTAGCAAATGCCAATCAACAGCAGACAAATGCAGGTTTGCAAAAGAGCCTTGCAGCTCAACAACAGAGCCTTGCAGCCCAGCAGCAGACAAACGCAACTTTGCAACGGAGTCTGGAGGCTCAGCAACAAGCCCAGCAGCAATCTGAGGCCCGCTTCATAGACCTATTGCAGAGGCAAGAGCAGAGACTACAACAACAGATGGAAGCAGTAATGCAGCAACGTCCGCAGACCAGTGAGGAAAGCCGTCCCACTAATACCGCGTCCTTTGGGGTGAGTCGTTTATTGACGAAAATGACTGGAGAGGATGATCCAGAGGTATTTTTGACCACATTTGAAAGGACCGCTGAAAGAGAAAAGTGGCCTGAGGAGCAGTGGGCTGGACTGGTGGCTCCTCTGTTAACTGGTGAATCGCAGAAAGCTTACTATGACCTAGAGCCTAACCAAGCAAAAGACTATGTGATGCTAAAAGCTGAAATATTGGCAAGGCTGGGTGTCACCCAGGCTGTCCGGGCTCAGCGTGTGCATAACTGGACTTTCCAGCTTGGAAAACCCCCCAGGTCTCAAATGTATGATCTCATTCACCTGAGCAGAAAGTGGCTACAGCCAGAGACTTTGTCCGCACCAAAGATTGTGGAACGTGTTGTAATGGATCGGTTTTTGAGAGCTCTTCCTACTGCCATCCAAAAGTGGGTAAGCCATGGAGACCCAGAGACGGCCAATGGTCTTGTGGATCGTGTGGAGAAATACTTGGCTACAGAGAACCTGACGGCCTCTTCCAGAGACACTCGGACTTTCCACCCTAAGACCAGACCATCCCCAGGGGCGGATAAGATGATTCCAAGGGGTAAGGGTGGAGAGAGTGAGAGGGTGGGAGCTCTACCCCAAGTTTGGCGAGAACAGCCTGGGAAATCAGCGGCTCAAGAGGCGGCAAGAAGGATCGTTTGCTACCGCTGCCGGCAAGCGGGACATATTGCAGCAAATTGCCCGGTTGTGGAGGAACCCATGCAGTGTGACTTTCTGACGGGCAGACGTCAGTCGCTGTGTGCGACAGTCGCATGCACTGCCATTCGAGGAACTGAGAAACATTTATGCAAAATGTGTGTTAATGGTAGAAATGTTGTGGTATTGCTGGATTCAGGTAGCCTTGTGACCCTGATAAAGGCTGAGTTAGTTAAAACAGAGGTCTCTGGGAATAGCAAGGTAGCTGTTATTTGTGTGCATGGGGACACCCGAGAGTATCCAGTGACTACAGTGTGTTTCGAGACCCCCAAAGGTACCCTCTCTCATCCAGTGGGCTTAGTATCTCAGTTACCGCATGACGCCATTGTCGGAAGGGATTTTCCGAAGTTCTGGGAACTGTGGGATGATCCTGAGCCCCCCACTGGTGCCCCTATGTACCAGGAATGTGATAGCCAGAACTCCCCTGAGAGTGGTGAGGACTCTCCGGAATTTCCCTTGTCAGTATTGGCAGGGGAGACTCAAGAAACTGGAGAGGAGCCCACCTCCTCAGACGAAAACCTACCGTCTGTGGAGTTTTCTGATCTTGAGGTTCACAGGGAAAACTTTGCCACAGAACAGTTGAAAGACCCCGCCCTAATAAAGGCACGGGAAAACGTAGTGAAAATAGATGGCGAGTTAGTGAACCCAGATAATACCTGCACTTACCCATACTTCAGCGTAGAGAAGGACCTACTGTATCGGGTGGCAAAAAGGGCAGAAGAAACCGTTGAGCAACTTGTGGTGCCCAAACCTTACAGGAAGTTGGTGTTGGAGTTGGCCCATGGGCACATTCTTGGAGGTCATCTGGGGACAGAGAAAACCCGAGAGAGGGTATTACAGAGATTCTATTGGCCGGGGGTGATGAAGGACATAGAAAATTATTGTTCCTCCTGCCCTGTGTGTCAGAGGTCGGCCCCGATGCCACATTTCCGTAGCCCGCTGGTCCCTCTACCCATCATTGAGGTCCCGTTTGAGAGGATCGCCATGGATTTGGTAGGTCCTATAATCAAGTCCGCTAGGGGGCACCAGTACATATTAGTTATAATGGACTATGCCACCCGTTATCCAGAAGCGATCCCTCTCCGAAATACCTCGGCCAAAACCATAGCCAAAGAGCTATCTCTTGTGTTTAGCCGGGTGGGTATTTGTAAAGAACTGCTTACGGACCAAGGTACACCCTTTATGTCCCGGGTTATGAAGGAGCTGTGTAAATTGTTCAAAGTGACGCAATTACGTACATCTGTGTATCACCCCCAAACCGATGGGCTGGTTGAAAGATTCAACAAAACCCTAAAACAAATGTTGAAGAAAGTGGTGGATAGAGATGGAAAGGATTGGGACTGTCTACTTCCTTATCTGATGTTTGCTATTAGGGAGGTGCCCCAATCCTCTACGGGATTCTCCCCCTTTGAGTTACTGTATGGGAGACACCCAAGAGGGCTGTTGGATATTGCCAAGGAAACTTGGGAAAGTGAGAGTTCTCCCCACAGGAGTGTGATTGAGCATGTCGCCCTGATGCAAGACCGAATTGCACAGGTAATGCCCATCGTGAAGGAACATTTGGCCCAAGCGCAGTTAGCACAGCAGAGAGTGTACAACAGTGGAGCCAAGACCCGTACCTTTTCCCCGGGGGATAGGATACTGGTACTTGTCCCTACGGTTGAAAGTAAATTCCTTGCCAAATGGCAAGGCCCCTACGAGATAATGGAAAAAGTGAGCGAAGTGAATTACAAGGTCAGACAACCAGGAAGGCGAAAGCCCGAACAGATCTATCACGTTAATCTGTTGAAAGCCTGGAGGGATAGAGAGTCCCTAGTCGCAGACACTTGGTCACCAGCTCAAACTGGTTGCGTGATTCCTGAGGTTGGAATCGCAGCCACCTTGTCACAACCCCAACAACAGGAGGTTAAGGAGTTTGTGCTTCGTAACAAGGAGGTATTCTCTGAGCTGCCGGGACAAACATCTGGGGTAGAGCATGACATTATTACCCCGCCCGGTGAAAGGGTGAAGTTAAAACCCTATCGGATCCCAGAGGCCCGACGGGAGGCAATACGGGAGGAAGTACAGAAAATGCTGAACTTAGGGGTGATAGAGGAGTCCCAAAGTGATTGGTCTAGTCCCATTGTGTTGGTGCCTAAACCGGATGGAAGCTGGCGATTTTGTAACGATTTTCGTCAGTTGAACAAAGTTACAAAATTTGACACCTACCCCATGCCACGTATAGATGAGTTGATCGACCGGCTGGGAACAGCCCGATACATGACGACTCTTGACCTCACAAAAGGGTATTGGCAAATCCCCCTGGCCAAGTCGGCCAAAGAGAAAACCGCATTTGTAACCCCAGACGGGGCGTTCCAATATAAAAGAATGCCGTTCGGGTTACAGAATGCGCCGGCCACATTCCAGCGGAAAATGGACCAGATGCTGAGGCCCCATCGGAAGTATGCTGCGGCTTACCTGGATGACGTAATTGTCCATAGCACAGATTGGGCCTCACATCTGCCAAAAGTGCAAGCAGTCCTGGACTCTGTTCGGGAAGCGGGGTTTACGGCTAACCCCAAGAAGTGTACCATTGGGCAGGAGGAGGCCAAATATCTTGGGTACACCATTGGGAGGGGAGTAATAAAACCCCAACTCAACAAAGTCGAGGCCATCCAGAGTTGGCCACGCCCCAACAGCAAGAAGCAGGTACGAGCCTTTCTGGGAATCGCTGGGTATTATCGGCGATTCATTCCCCACTTTGCTTCTAAGGCTGTGCCCCTAACCAACCTGACGAAGGGGAAAGGGTCGGTCATGATTAAATGGACCCCCGAGGCTGAGGCAGCATTCCAATTCTTGAAACAAGCCTTATGTAGCCAGCCAGTGTTGTACTCACCCGACTTCTCTAAAGACTTTGTCGTACAAAGTGATGCGTCAGATGTGGGGTTAGGAGCAGTATTGTCCCAGGTCTGGAACGGGGAAGAGCACCCAGTCATTTACCTCAGCAGGAAGTTGAAGTCCCATGAGGTAAATTACGCCACCGTTGAAAAGGAGTGTTTAGCGGTGAAGTGGGCTCTAGATTCCCTTCGGTACTATCTGCTAGGTAGGCACTTTGACATGGTTACGGATCACGCTCCGTTAAAGTGGATGGCTCAAAACAAGGAGACAAATAAAGAGTGAATAGGTGGTTCCTGGCCCTACAGGAATTCAACTTCACAGTAAAGCATCGCCCTGGCGTTCAAATGGGGAATGTGGATGCTTTGTCTCGAGTACATGAATGCCTGATTGCTGGTGTTCCAACCCCGAGGTTAAAACAAGAGGGGGGGGTATGTGACAGCAGGAAGGTAAAGTCACCTGGTTGCATCCAGGGGGGTAGATATATTTCGCCCAGATTCAGGCTTTACGCCGACTTATACAACTAGGTAGAGAGTTAATGAAGCCCAGCTGAGACTAGTGGGCTCATTGATGACTCATACCTCTAGGGAGAGGGCTGGGCGTCGTGCAGACAGGGAGTTGATGAGGCCAGCTGAAGCTTGTCAGCTCATTTAGGCCTCTATAAGAACTCCCAGCTTCATTAGATGTTAGCTCATACCTGGAACCAGACCTGTGTGGACTGTCTAGGGAGAGTGAACCCCTGTGCGGTGAGAAAAAGCCTGTGTGGCTATTTGCTTGGACATTTAAAACCAGGGACTTAGGGACTAGGACAGCACTAGGCTGATCCCAGTTGTTAGTTAGGAAACCTGTATGTTTAGTCAGAGGTCAACTTGACCAGGATTTATTTTGGTTATGTTTCTTTTGCTTTGCTGTGTTTTGTCACTGTAAATAGAAAATAAACCGCACCTTTTGATTTTGAAAACCACAACCTCCGTTTGCTGGGCCTGTTTTGTGTGGGGAGCCCATCCCGGGGGTCACACACACCCGCTGCCGAGCTAACCCCCTCACACTACCTACAGTTTTCTGTCCCTAGAAAAAATGTTTTTTTTAAGCACAATATAGCACAAGGAGAATTCACTCACTGTCCTTCCAGGTCCCTGGAAACAAGGACTTGCACAGTGAAAGAAACTGACACTCTCCCTACCTACAGTTTTCTGTCCCTAGAAAAAATGTTTTTTTTAAGCACAATATAGCACAAGGAGAATTCACTCACTGTCCTTCCAGGTCCCTGGAAACAAGGACTTGCACAGTGAAAGAAACTGACACTCTCCCTACCTACAGTTTTCTGTCCCTAGAAAAAATGTTTTTTTTAAGCACACTATAGCACAAGGAGCATTCACTCACTGTCCTTCCAGGTCCCTGGAAACAAGGACTTGCACAGTGAAAGAAACTGACACTCTCCCTACCTACAGTTTTCTGTCCCTAGAAAAAATGTTTTTTTAAGCACAATATAGCACAAGGAGAATTCACTCACTGTCCTTCCAGGTCCCTGGAAACAAGGACTTGCACAGTGAAAGAAACTGACACTCTCCCTACCTACAGTTTTCTGTCCCTAGAAAAAATGTTTTTTTTAAGCACAATATAGCACAAGGAGAATTCACTCACTGTCCTTCCAGGTCCCTGGAAACAAGGACTTGCACAGTGAAAGAAACTGACACTCTCCCTACCTACAGTTTTCTGTCCCTAGAAAAAATGTTTTTTTTAAGCACAATATAGCACAAGGAGAATTCACTCACTGTCCTTCCAGGTCCCTAGAAACAAGGACTTGCACAGTGAAAGAAACTGACACTCTCCCTACCTACAGTTTTCTGTCCCTAGAAAAAATGTTTTTTTTAAGCACACTATAGCACAAGGAGAATTCACTCACTGTCCTTCCCAGTCCCTAGAAACAATGACTTGCACAGTGAAAGAAACTGACACTCTCCCTACCTACAGTTTTCTGTCCCTAGAAAAAATGTTTTTTTTAAGCACAATATAGCACAAGGAGAATTCACTCACTGTCCTTCCAGGTCCCTGGAAACAAGGACTTGCACAGTGAAAGAAACTGACACTCTCCCTACCTACAGTTTTCTGTCCCTAGAAAAAATGTTTTTTTTAAGCACACTATAGCACAAGGAGAATTCACTCACTGTCCTTCCAGGTCCCTGGAAACAAGGACTTGCACAGTGAAAGAAACTGACACTCTCCCTACCTAGAGTTTTCTGTCCCTAGAAAAAATGTTTTTTTTAAGCACACTATAGCACAAGGAGCATTCACTCACTGTCCTTCCAGGTCCCTGGAAACAAGGACTTGCACAGTGAAAGAAACTGACACTCTCCCTACCTACAGTTTTCTGTCCCTAGAAAAAATGTTTTTTTTAAGCACAATATAGCACAAGGAGAATTCACTCACTGTCCTTCCAGGTCCCTGGAAACAAGGACTTGCACAGTGAAAGAAACTGACACTCTCCCTACCTACAGTTTTCTGTCCCTAGAAAAAATGTTTTTTTTAAGCACAATATAGCACAAGGAGAATTCACTCACTGTCCTTCCAGGTCCCTGGAAACAAGGACTTGCACAGTGAAAGAAACTGACACTCTCCCTACCTACAGTTTTCTGTCCCTAGAAAAAATGTTTTTTTTAAGCACAATATAGCACAAGGAGAATTCACTCACTGTCCTTCCAGGTCCCTAGAAACAAGGACTTGCACAGTGAAAGAAACTGACACTCTCCCTACCTACAGTTTTCTGTCCCTAGAAAAAATGTTTTTTTTAAGCACAATATAGCACAAGGAGAATTCACTCACTGTCCTTCCAGGTCCCTGGAAACAAGGACTTGCACAGTGAAAGAAACTGACACTCTCCCTACGTACAGTTTTCTGTCCCTAGAAAAAATGTTTTTTTTAAGCACAATATAGCACAAGGAGAATTCACTCACTGTCCTTCCAGGTCCCTAGAAACAAGGACTTGCACAGTGAAAGAAACTGACACTCTCCCTACCTACAGTTTTCTGTCCCTAGAAAAAATGTTTTTTTTAAGCACACTATAGCACAAGCACAAAACACACTGACACTCTCCCTACCTATCCTTCTCTTTCCCTAAACTAAAGGAATCCAGGTTAAGCAAGAAAGAAATAAAAGTCACTGTCCCTGCCTATGCTGCTCTATCCCTGCTCCGGAACACACTACACTAGGCCGCCGTGCTGGCGGCCTTTTATAGTGTGGGGCGTGTACTAAACACCCTCAGCAATAATTGGCCACAGGCATCCTGCCTGTGGCCAATCATTGCTCTCCTCGCTGCCGGCGCTGTGATTGGCCAAGCATGCGGGGTCACAGTGCATGCTTGGCCAATCACAGCGCCTGGATGACACTGCGATGGCGTAGTGCATTGTGGGCCGTTCGCGTCACTCGAATTTGGCGCGAACGGCCCAAATCGTTCGATCTTCGTCGAACGATCGAACAGCCGATGTTCGAGTCGAACGTATGTTCGACTCGAACACGAAGCTCATCCCTAGTGGCCCGGAGGGGCCGCCTGCCGAACCCACTGTACAAATGTTCTCACTAGAGAGTGAGCCACCAGGGGTCATTGAAAAAGACAGCCAGGGCAGATACCTGCCCCCTAATTGTACTTAAAGTGGATGTAAACCCAAATGTTTTTTTGTTTTTTTTTGCTGTCACAATGTATAGTATAGGATTTCCTATCATATGTGCCTTGCCACAAAGAGTTAATCCAGCTCTGAGCAATCCTCTTTTCTTTTTTCAGTAAGATAAACGGACAAACAGGAGAACTTTTGTCCGTTCCGCCCCCTTGCTGTGAATGACAGGTTATTTACATATCTCATGCACTAAGCCTGAGACAGGCATTATTTTTTAATTCCCACCCCCACTCCTTTTCTGAAGTCATGTGGTTACTTTTCTGGATTTTGACTGGATGTTAGTGATCATAGCAGAAGTTCAGTGTAAGGAATACACATGAGAAAATGCATGTTGACAAGGGGAGTGTAGAGGTGGGCGGGGAGTTTACTGACATCACAACTCCACCCACGGAACTCCAGACAACAGATCCACCCACAGAATCTGCAGTTTTTCAGTTCTTATAACAGACAAAGGGGAGACATATGACAGGTCTTGACCTGGCCACAAACCTCAATACCTTCCGATTGAGTCGAGAAGCTAGGAGATATACGACTGGCGTGCTTCCCCTCTGGTAAGGGAGCCCCCTTAGGAGGTCAGCGACCTCCGATGCTCCAGCAGAGCTGCTTGTTCCTCCCTGATAATTGACATACACCACAACTGTGGTGTTTGTCCAACTGGATTCTGACTGGACGCCCTTGTAGCCTCTGAGACCATGTGGAGAGGCAAAGCCAGATCGCCCAGATTTCAGGCCAATGATCTGCAATGGGATTCCTCCAGAGACCAGCGACCCAGGTTGACTGAGCTCCTCAGACTCCTCTGCAACCGGGAAGACAGGCGTCCGCCGTGACCACCATCTAGTAAAAAGGAAGGAACAACTTCCCAGACAGAAATGCCAGTGATGTCGGCCACCAACTAGGGAGGTCCTAAATAGATGGCTCACCCGGATTTCAATAACCCAGGGATGAAGGCACTTGACCCTGCAGGACAGAGTTACCTTCTGTAACACTCGCGTGTGAAATAGTGCCTATGGTACTGCCTCGAAGGAGGCTACCATGAGGCCCAGGACTCACCTGCAAAAGTGGCGTGACAACCCATCTTTGGGATGTCAACTGCCGCACCACAACCCGAAGGGTCTGCAACTCCCCCCCCCAAGGAGAAAAAACGTACGCCTCTGAGGAGTCCAGAATCAACCCTAGACACACTAGGAGTTGGGATGGTACCAATACGGACCTCTGAGTGTTCAGCACCCAACCAAGTATTGGAGGGTCTGACAGCTTATAGACACGCTCACTTCTAACTTTAAGTTTGAAGTGACCCTCAGAAGAAGATCGTCCAAGTTGCCCATGATAGCGATGCCACGCTGTGTTAGTAGGGCCTGAATCGGGGCAAGCACCTTGGTGAACACCCTTGGTGCCGATGCCAGGCCAAAGGGGAGAGCCACCATTGGTAGTGGTCTTCCCCGGCCGCCAATACAGACATCTCTGATGCCTGGTGCATATGGAGACATGCAAGCATGCGTCCTTAAAGATCAAGGATGACGGAAAATCCCCCAAATGGAGGGCAGCGACAACAGAGCGAGCCAACTCCCTTCCGGATCTTTGTACTTTCACAAAGCAGTTGAGGGTCCTGAGATCCAAGATAGGACGAACCCCCTCCTTCTTCAGCACTACGAACAGATTTGAGTAGAACCCCTGAACCCGTTCCTGTACTAAGACAGGAAGGCCCACCCTGCGTATCAGCAGGTCTTTGACCGCCCCATGTAGGGCTTCCAGACAAGTCAGCTGAAGATGGCGGTTAAGAGGGAAAAAAATCTGTTCGGTAGGCAAGCAAGGTCGGGCTAGCTAACCCAGTGACACTACCGTCCCTCAGCAGGCGCTTTAACGGCCTGGGGTTGTTTACTTGCCGCACTAGGCGGACGAAAGAACCGCTTGTGCACGGTGAAGGAGGGCCCTAGCCTATGGCGTGGCTCCTTACCTTTTTTGGATTGCAGAAGCAATGTGCTCTTACCTCCTGTGGCATCTTAAATTATGTCATCCAGAGAAGCCCCAAAAAGTTTGTCGCCTTAAAAGGCCAGATCCAATAGGGCCTTCTAGGAAGATTGGTCCTCAGACCAGCACCTTAGCCAGATCAGGCGGCGTAATGCCACCGCATAAATGGAGGCTCAAGACAGCAAGGGAATAGTATCCATGTCTGACTCGCAGACTCAAGGCCCAGTACCAACTGGCCGGTCAGAGCTACCTCGTTTGGAGGAGTCTCCTGTACCTTTAACCCCTGGAGTAGCCTCTTTGCATACTCAGTCAGTGTCTGAGCCATCAGAAAACCCCCGCCAGTGCTGGACGCACCGCTGAGCCCCCCACTGTGTATAGGTAGCGAGTGTCCCTGAAGACAGGAGCCCCTTCCACTGGAATCGTGGTAACTTGTTAAGTCTGGACACAGGGGGGTGCACTATCGGGGGAGAGGTCCCTTTTTTCAGGAAACTCTCCTCAAGGGGTACCGAACCGCAAATTTTTTTTATTTTTTTTTGGGTTGCAAAAAAACCTTAAGTGGGTTTCCCCACTCCTTGTACAAAGGCCTATGAAGATAAGACACACAAGGAAACACCTTAGCAATGTGGGTCGGTTTACGGAACCCAAAGGGGACCGGTGTGTTTGCTGCTTCTGCAGCATTCTCCAACCTTGCAGTGGTAAGGTCAGATACCAAAAGCCTTTTCGCATGCTGACCAGGACTTGGAGTCATTCTCACTGTCCGATCGGTCATGGTCTGCAGTCTCTGATGCATCAGAATCCGGGCCATGAGCTATAGCTGGGCCTGGTTCTGCATCAGAATTATCCCCGGAAGATTGCAGGGGATGGGGGCGTTTACCACCCCCCGTGTTCCCATGTGCCGCTTCCACCTTGGCAACAAAAGCCTCTAGGATTGCCGACATGGCGTCCACAGATACATCAGGGGCACCAGCTACCAAGTCAGGTGTTTCAGGGGAAAAACGTCTGCTTCAGATGCAATGCTGACCCACGTGCTGACACCCACAGGGACTCCAGGCAGGGTATCAATAGGCCACCCTCCTAGCTGATACAAAGATGCAGGGTCTCCCAGAGGACTCACCACCCTTGGAACGGTACCGCTATTGCTGCCGTGTAATGTTATCCCACCGCTGCCTGTGTCAGTCTGATTTTTATCAGCGTTTCCCTGTGTGAGATTCGCACCAGTGAATTGCACCCGAGAGGCCGGAGACTTCAGAAAAATGGCCGCCAAGCGGCCGTATTGAAAACAATGTGGGCACTAAGAAAATGCCAGACGAGCCGTCAGTAGAAGTAAAAGCGGCTGCGGGCCACAAAAAGATGGCCGCCGAGTGGCGGTTTATACATACAGGCGTGAATCATAAGAAACATGGCCGCCGAGCAGTCGATAGAGGCCAAAGCGGGCGCGAACCTCAAGAAAATGGCCGCCGAGCGGCGATATATACATATTGGCGCAAACCACAATAAAATTGCCGCCGGACGGTCACTAGAGGCCAAACAGGCATGGACCACCGCAAAATGCCCGCCGACAGCATGGAGGGAGAAAGGCACACACAAGTAAGCAGAAAATTACATTTTTTAAATAACAGCTGTGACAGATCTAGCCGGAACAGAGGCTTTTGGAGAGGACTGAATGCTAGCCTCCTGCCTTCCGATTATGGGCCAGGGCCTCAAGACAGGAAGGCGGATGGGTTATCCCGGCAGACAGACCTGAAACCTTAAGACTACTTTTCCAACATCCTTGAGTTGACCCGTTCGGGGTCCCACTGTGGCTGTTGGACTATTTCCCAGGAGGGAGTATTGTCATGAACCTTTGAATACTGAAGTATTTCTCCTTTGAATCTATTACACAGTGGGGGGTCTTCTGCCCTGTCTTAAGGCTAACCCCCCCTCCAGATGGCTCCATGGTCTGGAAGAAAAGCATTGTTCTGTGTTTGACTGTTTGTTTATGTACTTTAATTACCCCCTGGGGCTTCTGTGTCAATACACATCTCAGTTCTCCTATTCAAGCTATCGGACCAATTCCTGCTGACCCTGTTTCAAGTCCTTATTTGCATGGCCAAGAGAATCTAATTGAGAAATACAATGGACTTTACAATTGACCAATAGGAAAGTGGTTGTTGGGGGCAGGGTGTTCAAAACTGCTGTATAAGAGTGTGTGTGTGCATCCAATAAAATGAGATTCCTGTTTGAACTTACATACAGCCTGTCTGGTGTTTGTTCTGAGCTATCACAAATGGATTAGAATGTCACATAGCTGTAGTTTGAATCCTGGAGCATCGGATGACCGAACCATCAGACGTTGCGATCTGCAATATGATCCAATAGTAGCAGAGGAGTGTCGGGAGAGTGGAACCGAGCGAGCAAGGGGCTCATTACAACAGCTACAGCGGAGCCCCGCTCCAGATGGAGCCCCCTAGGTGACCCCCAGCACCCTTAGCTCAGAGCCTATGGAGGAGGGAAGGCAGAGAGAGAAGAAAGAAAGGGGCCACAACCACTTACTTGATCTCTCCAGAAATGTCCAGCCAAGTCACCCTGTCGAAACAGGGGAGCTACTTACCTTTCCTGCGTGGATCATGCTGGAAGACATTCCGGACAGATCATCATCCACGCACGGAGGTGACTGTCGGCCAGGCATGCTGTGATTGAACCCTAGGGAACGATCGTCTGCATGCCCTGGAGCGCGAGCTCACCGGCCAGGCTACTGCGACTCGGCCGTAAGGTCAGCCGAAGCTGAGCGGTCCGATGCAAGCCCTGGAGCATAGGCTCACCAGCCACCCGTAGAGCGACGGGCATGTGGTGGAAAACCCAGCGCATAGCTAGGGTTGGCAGACGCTCGATGGCCAAAACTGGGGGGACTACAAGGATCGAGGATCCAGCCTGCCACCGAGTCGGCAGTTGATCGAAGATCGCAGGAAACAAAACAATTGTAGAAAAAAATCCCCCCAGACCAGTGGGCCCGAAGTGAGCCATGTCCTTCTCCTTGCTAGGCAAAAAAAAACTGATCTGCGAGATGCAGAGAGAGGGGATATACCCAGAGGGTCCGCCCCCTGGGCGGTACTGTAGAAGGTGTGATGTAAAACTTTTTACAAGTTTTTCTGCCTAGTCACTCCTAAATGAAGGATAATACCCACTTGTCAATAGGAAGCTGTGTCCGTCCATGAACGAAAGAGTAAAAGGATTTTTGAATTTTGGTGTTTGTTCTGAACGATCACAAATGGATTAGAATGTCACATAGCTGTAGTTTGAATCCTGGAGCATCGGATGACCGAACCATCAGACGTTGCGATCTGCAATATGATCCAATAGTAGCAGAGGAGTGTCGGGAGAGTGGAACCGAGCGAGCAAGGGGCTCGTTACATTGGTTGTCAGCGGTCGGATTTGCTCTCCAGTTACTGGGACACTCCAAACCACCACAGTGAATGACCAGCTATGCAGCCGAAGGATTGTGATGCAGGACCCCGGTCAGTTGAAGATTTGTTTCAGTAACGAGTTCGAGAGCGCTTGGCATTATATGGTGCTAACCCATCAGAGACCGCCATACAGGAAGCCATTAGAGGCATCCAGCTGCAGGATGAGCGACAAGAGAAAAAACTACAGCGACAAAAGAGAGAACTAGAGCGACAAAAGAGAGAACTAGAGCGACAAAAGAGAGAGCTAGAGCGGCAACATGAGTGGAGAATGGCGGAAATACGGCAATCGGAGACAACACCTAAAGAAGCAGCACCAACTGAAAGGAGAGGAGAGATACAGATACCAGCCGACATGGAAAAGGAATTCAGAAGGAGGTTGCGAGAGATGCAGATACAGCATAGAGGACCAGTATCAGAGGAGGTCCTGCTGGGATGGTCTGATTCAATCCACTGCGAACTCTGGAAGAAAGCGCTAGCTCTCGAGCAGCAACACCAGGGAAAAGTTCTCCCCTCCATCCATGTAAGGTACTGGTCGCAGTATGAAGTACGAATGCTGTTATTGGGGGAACAACCGAAGCAGGAGTGGACAGCTGAGTTAAGCAGGCTGATCCGGGCAGAGATGCGATTGGACGAGAGCTACAGAGCCCTCCGGTGGTATGTAGCCCAAGAGGGCCCGTGGTCAGCGGATGACAGCCCCACGGAAGGCTTTGACTATAATGGCCGGGGATTGTTGTATTGGAGGCTGTCCGAGGACCCTGACTTTGGGAGTGATCGGGAGTGGCGTTTGGAGGAAATAATGGAGCACAGAGAGCAAAGACTGAATGTCTCGGAAGGGCACTGGGCACAGGAAGATTTGGAGTTTCTGGCCATTCAGGAATGGGAGCTGGAGATTGCCTACAAACAGCTGCTAGAGTCTGCTCAGCAGCAGGGTGGGGCTCCCTTTTCCTGGGACTATCAGGAAATACCAGTTGACAACTATGAAATCCTGGCTGAAGAATCGGCAGTGGAAAAAATCTGGAGATTGCCATCCCTAAAGCCGAAGTGGATGATATGGAGTTCCAGGGAGCTAGCCTGGCTGAAGAATCGGCAGTGGAAAATCTGAAGATTGCCACCCCTAAAGTCGAAGTGGATGATATGGAGTTCCAGGGAGCGAGCCTGGCTGAAGAATCGGCAGTGGAAAATCTGAAGATTGCCATCCCTAAAGCCGAAGTGGATAATATGGAGTTCCAGGGAGCTAGGGCAGTTGGCTCATCTCCCCAGCCACAGATTTCAGAAGGTATGGACTTAAAGGAGCACTAAAGCTTTTTTTTTTTTTGCTTAAAAATAACAAACATGTTATACTTACCTCCACTGTGCAGCTCGTTTTGCACACAGTGGCCCCGATCCTGGTCTTCTGGGGTCCCTCGGCGGCTGTCTTGGCTCCTCCCCGCAAGGACTCCACACCTTAATACGAGTGAGCTCGCATGGTGTGGAGTGATTGCGGGCGCGCTCCCGTGATACAGCGGCGGCCATAGCCGCCGACTGTATCACTCGGCCCCGCCCCCCGGCGTGCCGCATCATTGGATGTGATTGACAGCAGCGCCAGCCAATGGCTGCGCTGCTTTCAATCCATCCAGTGTAGCCAATCGGCGGCCAGGCTGAAAAACGAAGAGGATGACGGGGACGAGCATGGGACTTTCGAGGGGCCAGGTAAGAAAAACGGGGGCTCGGGGGGGGGGGCGGTATTGTCAAATGTTTTTTCACCTTAATGCATAGGATGCATTAAGGTGAAAAAACATGTAACTTTACTACTCCTTTAAGGGACTGTTCAGAGGATGTTATGGATTATGCATCGCCTGCTCAAGTACTGGCAGCAGGACAGAGTACTGCAGACCCCTGCTCTACACCCGTGGCAGTTTTGGAGGCCGGAGGTGAGAAGGTGATGGTTCCTCTTTCCCTGAGGATTTCAGAGATGCAGGGAGGAGAAGCAGCCCTTTTCCCTCCCCAACAGTCAGCCAGAGCAGATGGTGTGGAGTCCCCAGCAGAAGTGCTGGCAACAGGGCAGAGTGCTAGCAACCTCTGCCCAGCACCGGAAACAACTGTGGAGTTTCAGGGAGCCGGGGCAGTTGGCCCCTCTCTCCAGCAACAAGCTGAGGTGGTAAAGCTTTTACCCCCAGCCGAATCACTGGCAGCAGGGCAGAATACTACTGGCCGCTGCACACAACTGCAACTTGAGTGGATGTCAGCGGATGGGACTACGGTCTCCACTCACAGCAACCCAGCAGAAGAGCTGGCAACAGAGCAGAATGTCGCGGGCCTCTGCTCTCAACTAACAGAAGAGGGAGTTCCCGTGGTAGTGGATGGGACTTCGGTCTTCACTGACACAACCCCAGAAAATGGTGTGACACTGAGACAGGAGGATGTCAGCCTTGCTTTGCAAGCACTAGGGGATTTTCACCTACCACAAGGGGATGGGAATTCAGTCTTCACTTGTATACCCCAGGAATGCTGGGCAGTTGACCCAGATCCCCAACAGCATGACGGACTGAGCCCGGTCACCCTGTCTTCTCTCCAGCGGCTGAAAGGACTCCAGGGAGAAGGGCCAGTCCAGGCCTCTCCCCAGCGGCGGGTATGTTCTCTGAGGGAGGCAGAGGTTGGCTGGGTGAGCAATGCTCTGTTTGGAGCAATTTGTTTGGGGTACTGTGTGGATACTGGCATTGGGGGAATAGAACTATGGACTAACTTCGGAGTCAACCCGTCTGGGGTCTCCTCCTATGTTAGTCTCCTGCCGAAAGGGGAGATGTGTGACAGATCTAGCCGGGACAGAGGCTTTTGGAGAGGACTGAATGCTAGCCTCCTGCCTTCCGATTATGGGCCAGGGCCTCAAGACAGGAAGGAGGATGGGTTATCCCGGCAGACAGACCTGAAACCTTAAGACTACTTTTCCAACATCCTTGAGTTGACCCGTTCAGGGTCCCACTGTGGCTGTTGGAATATTTCGCAGGAGGGAGTATTTTCATGAACCTTTGAATACTGAAGTATTTCTCTTTTGAATCTATTACACAGTGGGGGGTCTTCTGCCCTGTCTTAAGGCTAACCCCCCCCTCCAGACGGCTCCATGGTCTGGAAGAAAAGCATTGTTCTGTGTTTGACTGTTTGTTTATGCACTTTAATTACCCCCTGGGGCTTCTGTGTCAATACACATCTCAGTTCTCCTATTCAAGCTATCGGACCAATTCCTGCTGACCCTGTTTCAAGTCCTCATTTGCATGGCCAAGAGAATCTAATTGAGAAATACAATGGACTTTACAATTGACCAATAGGAAAGTGGTTGTTGGGGGCAGGGTGTTCAAAACTGCTGTATAAGAGTGTGTGTGTGTCAGGAAAGGTTCCATCCGCTGGTGGCATTTATTTATCTTGCAGTACTGTGGTCCACCAGCAGGTGTCTCCTGGCAGTTTGTAACTGTCAGGAGAATCTTTCCCTGCTGGTGTTGTATTATCTTTTGGACGCAGTACTGGTTTCCACCAGCGGATGGATCCTGGCAGTGTGGAGCAGACTGCCCTCCCTCCGATCAGGTGTGACCTGAAGCTAATCGGGCATTCCTATAAATACCCGGCAGGTGTATACACACACTGCCCTCGTATCGTCCTCGTGCCCTGACCTGTAGCTTGAACCTTGATCCATGTATCCTGATCCCTGTAACCTGATCCTGAACCTGTTGTGTCCGTCCTAATCCCTGATCCCTGCTCTGCAGCCTGGTTGCCCCCTGCTTGATCCTGTCTCCCTGTCCTGATCCATCCTTACCCCATCTGCTGATCCCCCTGTGTATGACCTCGGCCTGGCCCTGTTTATGATTCTGGTTTCCCCATTACTTGTACATATTTGTCTGTTACTGTTATTAATTGTGGGTTCTGTTTGTTATTGGTTGTTGTGCACTGTGTGGTATTGGAGGTGGTTATATTTATATTATTTCACTTATCTTTAATAAATCTTTATATTTCACTTATACGTGTTTGGTGTTCCTCTGTTGCTAGCTGCACAGTTCTGGTCACACTTGGTACGTGACAGTGTGTGTGCATCCAATAAAATGAGATTCCTGTTTGAACTTACATACAGCCTGCCTGGTGTTTGTTCTGAGCTATCACAAATGGATTAGAATGTCACATAGCTGTAGTTTGAATCCTGGAGCATCGGATGACCGAACCATCAGACGTTGCGATCTGCAATATGATCCAATAGTAGCAGAGGAGTGTCGGGAGAGTGGAACCGAGCGAGCAAGGGGCTCATTACAACAGCTACAGCGGAGCCCCGCTCCAGATGGAGCCCCCTAGGTGACCCCCAGCACCCTTAGCTCAGAGCCTATGGAGGAGGGAAGGCAGAGAGAGAAGAAAGAAAGGGGCCACAACCACTTACTTGATCTCTCCAGAAATGTCCAGCCAAGTCACCCTGTCGAAACAGGGGAGCTACTTACCTTTCCTGCGTGGATCATGCTGGAAGACATTCCGGACAGATCATCATCCACGCACGGAGGTGACTATCGGCCAGGCATGCTGTGATTGAACCCTAGGGAACGATCGTCTGCATGCCCTGGAGCGCGAGCTCACCGGCCAGGCTACTGCGACTCGGCCGTAAGGTCAGCCGAAGCTGAGCGGTCCGATGCAAGCCCTGGAGCGTAGGCTCACCAGCCACCCGTAGAGCGACGGGCATGTCGTGGAAAACCCAGCGCATAGCTAGGGTTGGCAGACGCTCGATGGCCAAAACTGGGGGGACTACAAGGATCGAGGATCCAGCCTGCCACCCAGTCGGCAGTTGATCGAAGATCGCAGGAAACAAAACAATTGTAGAAAAAAAATCCCCCCGGACCAGTGGGCCCGAAGTGAGCCATGTCCTTCTCCTTGCTAGGCAGAAAAAAACTGATCTGCGAGATGCAGAGAGAGGGGATATACCCAGAGGGTCCGCCCCCTGGGCGGTACTGTAGAAGGTGTGATGTAAAACTTTTTACAAGTTTTTCTGCCTAGTCACTCCTAAATGAAGGATAATACCCACTTGTCAATAGGAAGCTGTGTCCGTCCATGAACGAAAGAGTAAAAGGATTTTTGAATTTAGTGTCAGTGTAATTTAGGTAAGATGATAAAGCAAAATGCATTTCTAGACCGTATTACGGGTACATACAACTAGGGATGAGCTCAGACGTGTTCGCATTGAACACGTGCAGAGCCCGCCAAGGAAGTCGGCACCGTTGGAACCGCGCTGCGCTAATCACAGGCAGCGAGACATTTCCTGATCTCTGCAGCCGAGCATCAGGACAATGTCTCCATGCCTGTGATTAGCGCAGCACGGTGCCCACTTCCTTGGCGGGATCTGCATGTGTTCAATGCGAACACGCCTGAGCTCATCCCTACCTACAACATACACATATATGGCATTGACACGATCATGAGAAGGGGAATTTCTGTAGGGTTGTTCTTTGGTGGTAGATTATGGTGATGGTCAGACATATACAAGATTCATTTTTTAAATTGATATTTTTTACTATATTGTGTCAGTTTTTATTTAATAATAAAAAATCAGGAGAGATCGGTTACAATTTATCACCAAATGAAAGCCTATGTGTCCTGAATACACGGTGTGATCCACCTGGATGCACAAACTAGTTGTGATGATTTGTCCAGTTTTACGAATCCAGGTCAAAGTTGCAAAACTATGTTAGGGGGTTAGGATCGGTCTCACCCTCATCGTGAAGGGGACTGAAAAGAGCCAATCATTACTTTATATGTACAATGTAATCACATCCCCTCCAGGCCCCTTTATCTCTCCTGCTTTGTAGCAATTTCCGTGCAATACAAGTGTGACTCCTCACAGCAGCCTGACGCCGCAGCAGCGTGGACCAATCCGAGCCTCTCACAAACGTGGACCAATGGAAGCCGAGAGCCGGGGAATTCTCTGAAGTTTCATTGGTCAGGGTCCGCGCTTGGATGACGTTCCCAGCTGCCGGTAAGCTGGCCAATCATCTCTCGCCGCGTTCCCGTGTGTGCGCGAGGCAGTGGAGTAGAAGGGAAGGTAAGTGGCCCTGTTGAGCTCAGTAGTCGGAGTTGTAGCGGACGGAGAGGGCGGCTGTAGCGGCAACCACGGGTGAGATAACGGAGACACCGAGCCCCGGTCATAGCAGAGTATTCCCCCAGCACAGGTATAGGAGGAGGGAAGGCCGAGCTCCTGGCGGTCTATTCCGGGTCTAGTCTCCTCTATTTCTGGTTCATCTCTAATATCACATCCCTGCCTGCTCCTCCATCCTGGAGGTACATGCACTGTGTAGACTGACTGTGGCAGGACACGCCTCCCACTGACACATGGCACCGAGCATTGTGCTCCTGGTGATGGCTGTCACACCTGAAGATGCTTCTAGACCGGTGGCCCCCAGGCGGCGCTTCTAGACCGGTGGCCCCCAGGCGGCGCTTCTAGACCGGTGGCCCCCAGGCGGCGCTTCTAGACCGGTGGCCCCCAGGCGGCGCTTCTAGACCGGTGGCCCCCAGGCGGCGCTTCTAGACCGGTGGCCCCCAGGCGGCGCTTCTAGACCGGTGGCCCCCAGGCGGCGCTTCTAGACCGGTGGCCCCCAAGGCTTTTGGAGAGCCCTGTTGTAGGTAGTCTGGGCTGGTTCTGTATTAGAGAGGCTTTGGGTTGGGAAGTCATCAGTCTCTCCTATGAAGGGGCTCAGTGTTGGCTCCTTACTCTTCCCGGAGGACATTTTTCCTCCAGATTGTCCCAGATATATTCTTCATTTCCAGCACTGATCCGGGTCATCCTTTCCTCATTCCCTTTCATTTTCTTTTAAAGTTGCGCTCGGGGGGGGGGGGAGGGAGGAAAAACCACCATTATAGTGGGCTCCCCTGCACTGTGAGGGTCCAATGTTATGTCTGGGGGAGCAGGAAGAAGGTCTTTTATTGCCGTAATCCCACAGGTGCCCTCCATGTAGGGTTGCCACCTCATCCCTTTAAACCCGAACACATATTAATTACACAGGTTCTGTGGCTGATTAAGGTGATGATTAAACTGACTCGGTGCCTTATCTGCATTAAATTAGCCCCAGAACCTGTAATTAATGTGTTTGGGTTTAAAGGGATGAGGTGTCAACCCTACCTCCATGCCATGTGACCGTCCCCGAAGGCTGGAGTCAGGATTTTGTGGGCCCTGCATGACGCATTTGTGCAGAAACTGCAGCTCATTCATTTAAATCGGCTGCTGTACCTGCAAGAAACAGGGATAAAGTCCCATGGAACCACATGGTGCTGCAGCACCTGAACATGCACCATGTTTTCCAATGTGTAGGGGGTGCTAAAGAGCAGCGCATTTTGCCTGCAGATCAGGAACACATGCCATTCCCTAACCCGCTTACTGTATGTGTGATCATGGGTTATGAATGGTGGAGGTGGACCTTTTCATTCATAGAAGCTGTGACTTTATGAATGGTGGAGGTGGACCTTTTCATTCATAGAAGCTGTGACTTTATGAATGGTGGAGGTGGACCTTTTCATTCATAGAAGCTGTGACTTTATGAATGGTGGAGGTGGACCTTTTCATTCATAGAAGCTGTGACTTTATGAATGGTGGAGGTGGACCTTCCATTTATAGAAGCTGTGACTTTATGAATGGTGGAGGTGGACCTTCCATTTATAGAAGCTGTGACTTTATGAATGGTGGAGGTGGACCTTCCATTTATAGAAGCTGTGACTTTATGAATGGTGGAGGTGGACCTTCCATTTATAGAAGCTGTGACTTTATGAATGGTGGAGGTGGACCTTCCATTTATAGAAGCTGTGACTTTATGAATGGTGGAGGTGGACCTTCCATTTATAGAAGCTGTGACTTTATGAATGGTGGAGGTGGACCTTCCATTTATAGAAGCTGTGACTTTATGAATGGTGGAGGTGGACCTTCCATTTATAGAAGCTGTGACTTTATGAATGGTGGAGGTGGACCTTCCATTTATAGAAGCTGTGACTTTATGAATGGTGGAGGTGGACCTTTTCATTCATAGAAGCTGTAGATTTACATTTATAGAAGCTTTGACTTCTGAGAATGGAGGAGGTGGGCGGATTGGGCAGGCACACTCAGCACTTTTGATGGTTACATATGAGAGCTCCCTCAACACTCATGGCCGTACACACAATCTGAAAATCAAACAAAAAATACAGATTTTGACGCGATCGTACAACAATCGGATCATTGGTACAGAGCTTTTGAGAGCCAATTACGACAGTTAATCGGATATTATCCGATCGGACAAACGCAAAAAAGTTTCTCGTATAATACCAGATCGCACGATTTTCATTTAATCAGTACAGTTGTCGTCCGCAAATACCGGTACATTACATCGCTTCCGATTATTTTTATTTTTTTTATTCTGTTGTACAAGAATTTTTCTACCACTAGTAACCTCCATTTTTGATATAAGACTAGAATGCCATTTTTGGATTGTGTGTATGGGCTATTAGTCCTCACTGCATTAGAGGAAGGGGGGGGAGGGTGGATTGCAGAGGAGTCATATTTCAGCTTAAAGGAGCACTATACCTTTTTTTTTTTTTTTTCCTTAAAAATAACAAACATGTTATACTTACCTCCACTGTGCAGCTCGTTTTGCACACAGTGGCCCCGATCCTGGTCTTCTGGGGTCCCTCGGCGGCTGTCTTGGCTCCTCCCCGCAAGGACTCCACACATTAATGCGAGTGAGCTCGCATGGTGTGGAGTGATTGCGGGCGCGCTCCCGTGATACAGCGGCGGCCATAGCCGCCGACTGTATCACTCGCCCCCCCCCCCCGGCGTGCCGCGTCATTGGATGTGATTGACAGCAGCGCCAGCCAATGGCTGCGCTGCTTTCAATCTATCCAGTGTAGCCAATCGGCGGCCAGGCAGAAAAACGAAGAGGATGACGGGGACGAGCATGGGACTTTCGAGGGGCCAGGTAAGAAAAACGGTGGGCTCGGGGGGGGGGGGGGGCGGTATTGTCGAATGTTTTTTCACCTTAATGCATAGGATGCATTAAGGTGAAAAAACATGTAACTTTACTACTCCTTTAAGCACACACGGGACATTGCATTAATAGTAAGTAAAGTTCCCTGTGCATTTTTAATTTTTCTAAATGTAGGCTTTAGGGCAAATTCACATAATACAGCCGATAAATCGCAGGGCAGCATGAGCGATTCACTGCTCTGCATTGCCAGCTGCGCAAGGGGGCAGTGTGGTACGTGGTTCAGTGCATCACATGGATCCCTGTGTATTTTGTTTTTTGTAGGAGCTTTATTTGAAGTGTACAATACATACGCTGTAATGTCGGGCAGCGCGATGTCTGACATTGCAGTGCGATTGGGCCCAGTGCGCAGCAATAAAATGCAGTATGTCTGCGTTTTACCACAGCAAGCTGCAGCACAGCGCTAGGCTGCATTGTAGTGTGAATGGGACATGTAAGAAACAATTTGTTTCCCTGTGGTGACAGACGTTTTACCAGGCAGTAGTCTGTCACTGCATATAGTGTAAATTGGCCCTTAAAGTGGAACCAAATCCATTCCATTTAAGGCATGCCATGAATGATAACTGTCAGTGGCTTTATACTCTCAATGGAACAGTCATGCTATCAGATGGTTGGTCATAGCTGATCACACTGCAGATCAGAGGCTAAGATGGCAGCTTCTTTAGCTGTAAAGGATGGGAAGGTTTAGACCTACAAAATAGAAGTTGAACATTATATTCACTCTTGTAGATGTTAAAGCAAACCTAAACTTACCGTTTCTCCAGCTGTCCCATACTCACCGGCGTCTTCTGATGTGTGCCAGTCTTCAGCCATCTTCATTGGCCAGCACAGGATGATGTCACTCCTGCGCATGCAGAGGAGTTGGTCATCCTGGCACATCCTGTAAAGTGTCTCTTCTGCATTAAAGTTCCTTGCCTGCCTGTGTGCTGTACACTGAGCTATACACATGTAGCTCTCACACATCATGCCCTGGCCAAATATTGGGACTGGGAAGCCGACTGGCAGACAGCTGTGGGACACAGAAGTACTCGAGAAAAAGATTTTTTGTTCTTTTATATGGAGCTAAACCCTCCTATATTTTTCAGCCATGGAAGCTGCCATCTTGGCCTTTGTTTGTTTGATCTGCAAATCGATGGGTTTAGTTCCACTTTAATGAATAGCCACTTCTTAAGTGAACCAATTGAAGTCGTCTTCCTTTTTTTTTTTTTTTCTTTTCTTTTGTCATGTAGTATTTACTTGTGTGCCTGTGTTTGCAAATTTTCTTCAATTGGCAAGGCTATGAGGTGGTATTATGATGGTGCATTTATACATATTGGTTATGTACTCACGATACCCTCTGAAATATTGTGTAAACTAAACTTGTGTTTAATGTATGATGAGATTAGTGACTTAACTTTATCCTGAGGGGGTGTCTGCCCTCTTCCTGTCTCTGAATTTCCAGAGCTGCAATGGTTAATACCTCCGGGTCTTTGGTCAGAACTGCAGTGAAAGCTCCCAACACAGGGCAAGGAGAGAACAATCTCAGCCTTGGCACACCATACAAGCCCAGCGTGTAATAGGTGATAACGGCATCAGCCCTGCTCCAGCCAGGCCACACCCCTGACATGTTTCGTCCCACCCGAGGGGCTTAGCCATGGAGGTTTAGGTTCCCAACACAGAAGACAGAAGTCATACAAATTTTTATGAATGCTGGCACAATAAATGTTTTGTTTTTTTTTTTTTGTTTTTTTTTTGATTCCCTGCCTGTATGGATCCTAAGATTTTCCATCACTTCATGGGCTGAACAAAAAAAAATTTTTTTTTAAGATGTTGCATCAGGATACAATGTTGTTCAGGCATTCTCAACCTTTTTTATACCAGAGAAAGTCTTGAAATAATCTTCAGGTCTTTTGGCACTCCTGCTAATAAAAGTATGTATGTACGTATGTAATAAGTAAAATAATTAGAAACATGACATACCTTGTATGTTTGACACCCAGAGTAGATCATTTTTAACCCCCCCCCCTCCCCCATTATAGCCGGTTCTAGTTATAGGTTTTGTTCTGGTGTTTCAAAGTTCTTTCTGCATCTTGTACAATAACAAACTTTGGTCTACTTGTCGACATGTACGTTTTTCATTATCCCAACCCTAGCATGAAATTGCTGCAGCTAGTATTAGTATCTTCCCAGGCTTTTAGTTTGATTACAACCAATGCACAGAGGTCTGATCAGATATTTAAAACTAAAGAAATAGCTGATAAAGACGTAGGTGATCTTAAAACCATTAAAGGAATGCTTTGCCCAAATGGTATAACTATTGTTTACTGAACAATAATGTGTTTTCCTTTTATATTTAGGTGCACTTTGGCGGACACGGAGAACACAGAAAGATGGGGCTTGCAATGAGGACTGCAGGAGTTCTCTTCCTGGTTCTTTTGGTTGATCTCTTGCCTTCTCAGACAGGTAAGAACGTGCCTGTAATTGTCTGCATAAACCAGCAGGTTTTAGGCTGGATTCACACCTATGCATTTTTAGTGCTTTTTGCATTTTGCAGATTTGCACTACACAATGTGTTCCATAGGAAACCATGTTAAATGGACTGTAGAGCAAATCTGCGAAATGCACTAAAAATGCATAGGTGTGAATCCAGCCTTAGGCGTTACTTGACTTTTCTCTTTCATTACAAAAGAAATTAAAAACAATGGTGTACTTTGTTAGGAAGATGTACTTTTTTAGAAAGATTTTGAAAGATATTTGCCTAAAAGCATTTTCTAAAATGTTTTTTTTTTCTGGGTCCATACTTGGATTATTTCATATATACTTAGTAATTAGGGATGCACCGAAATTTTGGCCGCCGAAACATATCGGTCGAAAATGGCTTTTTCGGCAATTTGCCGAAAGAAAAAAAACGCAGATAATAGAGCCAAAAATAGGGGCCCTGCCCCTGGTGCCGCCCATTATGGGGGTGTCTTCCCGGGACAGAGTGTACATCGCTTACACCGCAAGTGAAGGCGCGTCCTACAATGACGGTCAGTGAATAGTGCAACACGGGGGAGGGCACTCACGCCTCGTATGGGCTGTCTGGTGTCAGCACGGCCTGCTCTGTGGACGCACAGTGTTCTCTCCGCCCCGTGTGCCCCTATGGGGGGGACACAGGAGCGACCGGGCAGAGTAAGGGGGTGGAGACTCCGGGGACATGCACACATCTCCACCAATCACAGCCCTAGGAAACAGGTTACCTCAGTAGAGCACAACCCAAAAAAGGCAGGGCGATGATGTATGAAGGGTGGAAGAGGAGGTGACGTCCCCGGAGAGGGCGGTCCGAAGGATGACTGCAGGTAGAGAGAGTGCTGTGAGGGGGAGGGGATACACTGATCACTGTACACCTATATACTGACTGTACACCTGTGTACTCCATACACTGACCACTGTACACCTATATACTGACTATGATGGGCACTGAGACTGCATTGATCTCCTGTACCGTGTCCCCCAGTCTCTGACAATCTCCTGTACCGTGTCCCAGTCTCTGACCATCTCCTGTATAAAAATATTTTTTAAAAACAGTCACTTTCGGTTTCGGTTTTCGGGATGAAGGAAGATTATTTTCGGTATCTGTTTCGGCACCAAAAAAAACATTTGTTGCATCCCTATTAGTAATGCTCCCCCTAGTCGGCATTCAAATCCGGGAATGTAATTGGCTTTTTCTACTTTTTTAAATTCTGAAGAAAATACCTGGTACTTCCCAGATATAGAGAAGTGTGTGACTCTCCCCTTCCTCTCATTGGATAGCGCTGATGTTTGGATACAAGCACAATTTTCATAATTTTGGCTCTGTATACCACCAGAATAAAATAAAACAATTAGGGCTGTTACTGATTAAAAATGTTGTATTCGATTAATCGTGTTTTTTTTTTTTTTTTGTTTTTTTTATCGATTAATTATAATGCACATACAGATCAAACTACTTTTAGCTGATCTCCTTGCAGGCTGATTCCCAGTGCAGCGACCAACCACTGGAAAAATGGATAGCAGGATACAAAAAACACAAAGGCAGCGCTCTATGGCAATAGCATTAAAACTTTTATAGTCTTCAAGTAGGTAACAAAATAAATATTGCACTGGTGATAAAATTGAAAAAAGCGAGGAATACCTAACGGTAGCAAAAGCAGTCATAAAAACATGTAGCTAAGTATGATACTGGTATAAAAATGTGTAAAACGATGGCACTGCTGAATCCAGATGAGGGGTTAACATCAGTCCATCGGCATGTAGATGTCCTGTGAAGGGAACTATCACAACTACCAGTGGATGGCTGTAGAATCCCAGGTTGATAGAGGGAAGTGTAACAGCCCTTGCGTGTGGCAGATAGTAAGGTCCCGCCGGCATGCAGATATTAAGGCACAGCAAAGGAGCCCTTCAGATGGACACGGCAAGCCCCGCCGGTGTCCGTGGCGTCACCGGATCTCCGACAGAACTCCCTGAAGACCCTGAAGCTGGCGGAGAGGTGAGGATCGATCAAAAACATTAATTGATTAATCAAGGAATTAATAGTTAATTTCCACAGCCCTAAAAACAATCCAAAGAAATTTGAAGTGCAGACTCTCAGCTTTAATTCAAAGGCTTGAACATAAATATCAAGTAAAATTTTAGGAACTGTTTTTATACACGGTCCCCCAGTTTTCAGGGGCTCAAATGTAATTGGACAAATGAATATAATCACAAATAAAATGTTCATTTTTTAATATTTTGTTGAGAATCCTTTACTGGCAATGACTGCCTGAAGTCTGGAACCCATAGACCTTACCAAAGACTGGGTTTCCTCCTTTCTGATGCTTTGTCAGGCTCTAACTGCAGCTGTCTTCAGTTTTTCTTTGTTCGTGGGTCTTTCTGCCTTTAGTTTTCAGCAAGTGAAATGCATGCTCAAATGGGTTGAGATCAGGTGATTGACTTGACTATTGCAGAATATTCACTTATTTTCCTTCAAAACCTCCTGGGTTGCTTTTGCAGTGTGTTTTGGATCATTGTCCATCTGTACTGTGAAGCACCGTCTAATCAACCTTGCTGAATCTGGGCTGATCGTATATCTCTAAACACTGCAGACTTCATCCGGCTGTTTCTGTCTTCTGTCACATCATCAATGACCCAGTGCCACTTGAAGACATGCCTGCCCATGCCTCCACCATTTTACAGATGATGTCATGTGCTTTGGATCATGAGCTGTTCCAAGTATTTCACACTTTTTTTTTTCTTGTCATTCTGGTACAGATTAATCTTGGTTTCATCCGTCCAAAGAATGCTTTTCCAGAACTGGTCTGGCTTTTTTAGATTTTTATTTATTTTTGGCAAAGTTTAATCTGGTTTTTCGATTCTTCTTCAGGCTTATGAATGGTTTTCACCTTGTGGCGAACCCTCTGTAAATTGCTCTCGTGAGGTCTTCTGTTGACTGTAAACTTTGACAATGATACGCCCACCTCCTGGAGAGTGTCCTTTACTTGTGTGGATGTTGTGAATGGGTTTTTCTTTACCATAGAGAGGGCCCTGCGATCATCTACCGCTGTTGTCTTCCATGGACCTCCAGGCATTTTTTATGTTGCTGAGCCAGTGCGTTCTTCTTTCCTCCGAATGTACCAAACTAATTGGGCCATGCCTAATGCTGCTGCTATATCTCTGATGGATTTTCTTTTTTTTTTTTTTTTTTTTTTTTTGAAGCCTCACAATGGCCTGTTTCACTTGCATGGACAGGTCCTTTGAACGCATGATGTAGCTTCACAGCAATATATTCCAAATGGAAATACCACACTTAGGCCCCTTTCACACTGAGGTGTTTTTACCGCGTTTTCGCTGTAAAAATAGCGCTGTAATAACGCCTGAAATAATCCTGCCCCAGCATTCTCAATGTGAAATCTCTGAGGGCTTTCACATTGAGGCGTTGTGCTGGCTGGGCGTTGAAAAAAATCCTGCAAACAGCCTTTTTTAGAGCAACTTTAGGGCGCATAAAATAGCGCTGTAAAAATGCCTATTCCCATTGGAATGAATGGGAACTGCGGTAAAAACGCATAGGCGTTATTTTAAAAAATAACGCTAACGCCTATGCGGTTTTACCGCGCTCGCGGTATTTTTAGCGCGAACGCGGTAAAAACGCATAGGCGTTAGCGTTTATTTTTACCGCGAACGCAGTAAAATCGCGGTACAAAATCTCATAATTTTTGAGCCTTTTTTTCAACGCCTCAGTGTGAAAGGGGCCTTAGAATCAACTCCAGACCTTTTTACCTGCTTGATGAAATCATGAAGGAGTAGCCCACACCTGGCCATGAAACACTTTTGATTCAATTGTCCAATTACTTTTTGTCCCTTTTGAAAAAGGGGGTGTGGCTATTCTTAAAAGCTGTAATTCCTAAAGCCTTTCTGTGATTTGTATGTACATACCCTCAAATTAAACCTGAGCGTGCGTATTCCAATATATAACTATAACACACACACACACACACACACACTCTCTGCAGACCTTCACCAAATTTTTTTTTATTTTTCTTCTTTAAGCAAAAGTTTTTGGCCAATATAAATAACCACATCTTCCTTGGCCAAGGTGTGTGTGTGTGTGTGTGTGTGTATATATATATATATATATATATATATATATATATCTATCTCATTTCCTAGTAATCATATCTTATTTTCAATGATCATCAGTTAAGTGTTTTGTACCAATAAGTTAGGGGTACATACTGACCAATTTTTATATTGCTTCAATACATATGTCTCAAGTAAGTTAGTCATAAATACTATGCAATGTATATATGTATTTGCAGTGAGCATGCTGTACACATTGGTGTCGTCCAGGCCCAGCCTCAGATGGCAAGGGTCATTACAAGTCGGTACACCAGAATTTGGCCTAAAAATGTCACTGGGCTTCAGAGTATGGGTTTTACGGTTTATGATCAAGATGCAGAGCACTCAAGCAGGTTAAGGGAAGGAGACAAACATGAACCACAAGTGATAGTCATTTCATCCGCAGGACAACCAGTCAGTCAGCATACTTATAAGGAAAGGTTTGCTGTGGGTAATATCGGCCTCCCTGTGTTTTCCAGCAGGGGTTCCCTTTTAAGGGAAGTGTAAATACAAATACTGACTTTTACAGCAGCCGTTGAGCTTGGCTACACCAACTTTCCACACCTCTTCATTGTTGGCGAAGCTGCATACTACATTGTAGGTGATCCTGTTGAGACTAGAGGGGGGTGCGGCCAAGTGTGACTTTCCATATGCAAATCTTTACTTTTCCTATATTCAGCTGCCTGTATTGTGTGTGTGTCCTTTTTTTTTTTTTTTTTCCCCAATAGCACTTTTAGAAACTGTTTATTTTTATAGAATCTATGCTTTCCCACTAAGTTCATAAACTCTTTTTGTCCTCTGATTTTCTGGGTGGGAACGGGCACCCTTAATTTTTTTTTTTTTTATGTTGCCTCTCTGTTTTTGTGCCTGCATTCAGAAAATTTCAGGATATGGTAATGCTGCCTGCACTGACATGCAAAGGTAGCCTGGAACACTGAAGCCCTGTACACACGATCAGATATCATATGGATTTTCGTCTGATGGATTTGTCCATCAGAAATCTGATGAAACTGTTTTCCATCAGTCAAAAAACCGACCGTTCCAAACGTGGTGACGTAAAACACTCCGATGAGCTGAGAAAACTGAAATTCAATGCTACTGAGCATGTGTCGACTTGATTCTGAGCATGCTTGGGTTTTTTATTTGATGGATTTCCCCACAGACGATCGGAAATTGCCATCAGTTTTTTATCCATCAGATATTTTTAAAACCTGTTCTATTTTTTAAAACTGATGGAAAAAAGACTGATGGGTCCCATACACGATCGGTTTGTCTGATGAAAACAATCCATCAGACGGTTTTCATCAGTCAAACTGATCGTGTGTACAGGGCTTCACTCTCACTCACACACTACATGTCTTCAAGATTTGACTGCTATCTTCAGAAACTACAAAAAGCAGTGCCGTGCCCCCCACTTGTTCTCGGATACACTATGCTGAGGGAATTCATCCTACAAAGCTGGCCATACACAGTTCGTTTTTATTTATTTATATTTTTCATTCCAAGGTTCATAGAAAAATCATTTGTCAGAAGGGTTGGTCTTATCATTTTTCTTCCAAAACCCTTAAGAGAAGTGTGGGAGTAAAAAAATAACAACAAATATCCACACTCGCCTAGATGGCTGCAGCATCGATCCAATTCTACAGCTGACCCCAGTCGGCTCTACTTCAAGAACTGAGCGATCAAAGACCACTGATTGCTTATTTCCTGGTTCTGCCCCTCCATTGCTCACTGGTGCTGTTTAGGGGGCAAGAGTGGATCCCAACATTATTGTCGGGATTAATGCAGAGCCTGAACCAGCTCTGTGACGTCAGCTGACTGTGGTCTTTAGTCCAATGTTGTCTGAATCTGAGTCACAGGAGTGCAAAACCAAGTTCGCTTCTGTGATCCACAGGAGATGTATAGCCAAAAGAGCTTAAAGCGGTTGTATACCGCAAAACATTTTTTTTTTTTTTTTTTTGGGTTAACCTGCAAGGCAAAGGTATAATGAGCTAGTATGACCAGCATACTAGCTCATTATCAATCACTTACCTTAGATCGAAGCCCCCGCAGCGGTCCTCGGACGCGTCCTCCGTCGAATCCATGATACCCGGAGTGACTTCCGGGTATTTCCGCTGTGATTGGCCGGAGCGGCGATGACGTCACTCCCGCACATGCGCGGGGAACGGCACGATCCCCGCGCATGCGCGAACTACCGGCAGTGTACGGCAGGCTCCCATTCAAGAGCCGCCGCGCTCAGTGCGCCTGCGCCGTAGATAGCGGTACAGTTTTTTTTGCAAATATCTCCGAGACTGTGTAGGTCTCGGAGATATTACAAGCACCTACAGGTAAGCCTTAATGTAGGCTTACCTGTAGGTGCTTGTACAAAATTTGGGTGTACAACCACTTTAAAAATTTCATCCAGGTATGTTATTTGAATAATATCCCAGACAGGTTTCCTTACAGTATGTATGGTGTCTTTTCTAGAATGAACAGTTAGAAGTTTTGTTTGAGAGATTTCTTGCACCTTCAATATTTCTTGTTACTGTGGTTGAAAACTAAAGCTGATTTGATCCCACTAGCCATTAAAAAAAACATACATTTTATAACAGTTTTCTGATCTACGGCCAGCTTAAGTTTTCAGGCCAAAAGTGCCTAGTTTGATAAGTCCTCTGTCGCTGGCTCAAATTTCCTCTGTTCTTTGAGGGAGAGAGGGGGAGGGAGATATTCCATTGTATCCTCTACCTCCCGTGTACAGCTGTTTGGCATCTCACCTGCCACTCCCAACCCAGATGTGTAAATCACCTGTGTATTCTGCAACCCACAGATTCCTGCAAATGATTGTTCAGGTTCCCCCTGTGAAGCTAAAAGTATAGACCAATTTGTGTGGGAATTTGAAATTGCATAACCAAATGTGACCTAATGTCAAACTTATACCTGCAATGCAAAGTACATTTACCTAAATTCAGATGTTGCATTTGCACAGGCTGGAGGTCTATTTTCTGATAAATACTTTTTTTGTTTTTCTTTCTTTTATAGAGTCTGTGGCAGTCATGTCTGTGGATGTGGGCTTCGAATGGTTAAAAATTGCTATAGTCAAGCCAGGAGTTCCTATGGAAATTGTCTTAAACAAGTAGGTTTAGTTTTTTTAAATAAGTGTAATTTGGATTGAAGGAATAGAATTCTAATTTCCAGATATAGCATATATTGACACAATATGTTTCTATTAACACTTTAGAGAAGGAGTGTCCAACCTGTGGCCCAAAACAAAATCATAATTTTTTTTTTTTGTGGAAATGCACTTATACTTGGTGAATACATGCAGCTGAACAAAAAATTGACAGCGTCTTTCTACTAGACTTTATAAAGGGTTTTTTATCTTTCCAAAGAAAAATATCCCACTCTTTAAAATCGTGCCTTATTCATGTCACCAGTTTTGGGCAGCTCCTATTTGTGAGTAACTTTTCAAGGATTAAAGCGTAACTTCACTCAAAAGGGAAGTTCCACTCTTCTTCCTCCTCCTTTTTACATTTGGCACTTTTTTTTTTTTGGGGGGTGGGATTGGGTAACTGATTTGGCAGGTACCTGCTCACCCAGTTCTGGCCAGATCACTGCGGCTCTGCCTTTTGGGACACATCACAGGTCCTGGAAGACTGTATTCACAAAATGCAGTGCGGCTTGCGCATTTGAAAGCCAGGTGTAAAGCCGCAAGGCTTCCCTGCCAGTTTCCCTTAGTCAAGATGGCTGTGCCTGGACCCGAAAACTTGAGATTTTTTATTTTTTTTTGGGGTGGGGGGGGGGGAGACTGGAGTTCCGTTTGAAGCGCACACAGGGCTAAAATATCTGATGAGCACCTTGAGAATTGCTACTTCATCCATCGATCCAGATATTGATGCTTTCTATAAAAACCATGTCAAATATCACACTAGTTTTATGCTTTCCTCCAATTTTTTTTTTTTTTACAAAAAAAAAAAATAATTTACAAAAGTTACTATTTTTTATTACTCAGACAGGTATATTATTTATATTGGGGATTGTTAACTTGTGGTGATTTTTTTTTTTTTTTTTTTTTTTTTCCCCCCCCCTCTTCTTCTGTTCATCAGCTATGCTTATTGTTAGTGTATCTTTTATATGTGGCTCAGGAAGATCAAAAGATTGGACACCCATGCTTGTAAACATACGGAGAAACATTCACTGCCCTTATCCACAAGGGGGTTTTCTAAGTCTGGGAACTATAGAAATGGACAACCTTGAACCTGTATAGTACCCAATGCAGGATCCAGTTCACAAAGCAAATATTACAGGCCTGGGGTCTGGCCATGGCCCCCAAGGTACACACCAAGAATAAAGCTGGCCATATATGGATAGAATTTCAAACTATAAAAGTCATATGAAAAATCTTAGGAAAATTTTGTTCAGAAATTCTTTTACTGTGAAGATGGCAGAGGACACTATGGGGGGTGGTGATGTGAGAGGGGGCAGTGGAGGTTCTTACTGTAGGGGGTGGTGGAAGTGATGTGAGAGGGGGAAGAGGGCCATAGGACACTACTGTCAGGGGGCAAACAGAGGATACTACTGTGACACACTGTTTTCTTCATGCTGTGTTTTTATTACAGGTTGATTTCATTTGTAAAAAAAAAAAGACGCACCCTGGGAATTTTTTGAGCTTTCATGTTGTCCAGGTAGATTTCCACCTCCTGAGAAGTTTTCTACACCTGATCTAGGTCTTTCTTCCACAGTCTGACTGCCCTTGTATGCCTCCCCACACGTGGGCACTACCTATGCAAGCCTGTATGCAAATACAATCTCCATAGATTGGCAACCATCCTTGATGACAAGTTGATATTTGCATAACTCCTCCCAAGAGCCAGCCCGTTGCTTGCATCAGGGCTGTGAGGCAGAGTGCTGTGATATTTTCAGGGAGCTATGTGCAGGACCCTGCCTGCTCTTACCACCAGCAATGGACTGCCTGCATTCCATAGAAGCACAGATAACCCAATGATGTTGCCAAATCTAAAATAACTCGTAATGTAAGAAAAAGTGAGTTAAAAATGTCATTAGCATGTTGAGGTCAGGGAGGAACAAGGGTAGACAAAATATAAGCAGATGAAACTAGCTTTAAAGTTGCACATATACTTAGTTTATTATATAGTGTAGAATTTCTTTAATTTTGCACTAATTATCTATTTAGGGAATCGAGGAGAAAAACCCCTTTTGCGATCACGTTGAAAGAAAATGAACGCCTTTTTGGAGATAGTTCTTTAGGGATGGTAAGTTTGTACTTTGTCTGTTATATTCAAATGTGCACTCAAATGGCAATGGTGATAGATATTTAGGAAAGAATATATTACTCTTTCATTCATGGACCGACACAGCTTCTCTATTGACAAAGTGGGTATTATCCGTTATTTAGGAGTGACTAGGCAGAAAAAAGCTTTACAAACTTTAAAAAGTTTACAAAAACTTGTAAAAAGTGTTGCATCACACCTTCTACAGTACCCCCCCCCCCCCCCCCCGGGTATATCCCCTCACTCTGCATCTCGCAGGTCAGATTTTTCTGTTTTAGCAAGGAGTAGGACATGGCTCCCTTCGGGCCCATTGGTCCAGGGAAAATTTTTATTTCTCTTATCGTCCATGGACTGACACAGCTGGATACTGTAAATGTGTGGTATATGTCCCTGCTCGCAGAAGAGCTAGGCAGAATGTTAGATTGTTAGAAACATACATTCTAGAACAAACCAGAGCTTAACAGCCCTGCCCAGGGGGCGGTCCCTCCGGACATTACCCTCCCACCTGCAGCTCGCCGCATGTTTTTTTCTGCCTAGCAGAAGGAGAAGACATGGCTCTCTCAGGAGCCAGTCTTCTGGAAGATTTTACTTTTACATTTTATTCCTTTGGGAATTTTATTTTTGAGACCTTCAATCAACTGTCGGCTGGGCAACAGGTTGGGTACACTGGTATCCTCATAGTCTTCCCTGTCCGACCATCGAGCGTGCTGATCCTCGCCTTGTGTGCGTGAGACTCGGTTCACGACATGCCCCATGACTCCAGGGGTGGCCGGGTTGCTTTCATGCTCCCACGGTCCTCTCAAGATTGAACAGTACCTGACTGACTGACTATCTCTCGCAGTGGACCGGACCGACAGCTGCGCAGTACTGCTCTGTGATAGGTCTGTCTGAAACAAGCCAGTGGGTCCCTGAAAGGGACAGGTAAGTAGTCTCTCCTGCTGCAGGTGAGTAAATGCTGGCTGTGTTTCTTTATATGGGGGGTTTTCTCCCTGTCTCCCTCCTGTTATGCTGCACCCTGTACTGGTGCTGTGGGGGTGCTTGGGGGTCACTCTGGCCTGGCTGGGCGCTTATGTCTGTAGTAGGTTCTGGAGAGAGGGGCAGTTTTTCTGGTGTGTGTGAGGTGATTATTGCATGCGCCATTAGCGCTGTTTGAGGCGCTTATTGCGTGCGCCATTAGCGCGCATTAGAGCTTAGAATTTTGCACTCTGCGGCCATCTTGGCGTGGTTCAATGGCACAGTTATAGCTGCGGCCGGCGGCCATTTTCTTGTAGCAGCCGCGCATTTACTTTCGGTTTCGGCCTCTAGCGGCAGCGCGAATCTCCTCACAATCTCCTCACAGATTCTTCACTCTCCTCAGGCTCACAGCGAGGTTTCTTCAGCAGGACTGAGTGGTCCTTAAGGGTTGGTGAGTCCTCCGGGTATCCCCTCAGCGTAGCCAGTGGGTGGACTGTATGTTCACTGTGTATCCATGGATAGCTGCTGGATGGAGCATTGTCACAAGGATCCCTGGTTTCAGGGGTACCACTTTTCACCTGTTTTCAGTGGTGATCAGAAGCGCTGGCTTGGACTGTTCGCCAGACTGAGGTTAGTGGCTGCGTCTCTGGCGTTTTTTGTAGCTCAATGACTGGGCAAAAGCCTCTGCTTCATCCATCAGTCGACTGGCAGGTGCACTGCAACTGCTTTAGTCTTTAGGGTCTCTGTGCCCGGGGTGGGTTTGCGCCACCTGTGGAGGCTGAGGTAGTGGTCCTCTGACCGAGTTTCTAGGGAAGTTCTGTCAAGTTGCCTTTATTGGCCAACAGTTGAGGCACCCTGTACACCGGGGCCTCTCTTCTCCGATACATTGCGGAGTCTCTGGGAGTTTCATACATCTCGCTGCAAGACGGTCCTGCCGGCCGTGTGCATTGCAGGGGAAGGGTCCTTGCACCCGGAGGTGTTTCTACCTCCTTTATCGGAGGTGGGGCAGCGGAAGTGGACCTTATGGCCTCTCAACTCACTCGCAAGGTGGCAAGATCGTGGCCAGGTCCAGGGACCCCTGGGCTAACGCGTTAGAAGCATTGGAAGCCCGCGGGGGCAGTATCGCTTGATATATGCTTGCCTTCCGCTACTGTTGTTGCCTCGCCTGCTTCGCAGAGTAGGGGCTGAGGCCATTCCGGTGATCCTCATTGCTCCGGAACGGTGACATTGGTACGCCGATCTACTTCGGCTAGTTGCAGATGTTCTTTGGCGACTGCCTATTGGGGTGGACCTTCTGTCTCATGATCCCATTCTTCATCCTGCTTTAATGGCATGGCTGTTTAAAGCCAGGTGCTGAAGGACCGAGTTCTCTCGTATTCGGTCATCTCTTCTATGTTGTTGACACGGGAATCTTCCTCCAGAAAGATATCTCACCGTACCTGGAAGGCTTACATCGCTATGTGCGAGGAACTTGAGTGGCGTCCTCGGATGTATTCCGTTCCCAGGATTTTGCTGTTCTTACAGCGTGGTGTGACCCAAAAGCTGGCCTTGCATACCTTCTTCCTTTTTTTTTTTTTTTTTTTTTTTTTTTTTTAAGGGTCAGATTTCTGCCCGGGCTGTCTTTTTCAACGACCGCTACCGGGCCATTCCTTGATTAGCACCTTTTGTGCAGGGGGTTTGCCATGTGATCCCTCCCTGTCAAGCCTCCTCTCCCTACTTGGGATCTGAATTTGATGCATCTCGGTTCTCCAAGAACATCCCTTTGAGAATATCAGAGAGATTCCTCTCTTGACCTTGTCTCAGGAGGTGGCCTTCTTAGTGGCCATTGCTTCGGTTGGACGGGTGTCTGGGTTGGCGGCCTTACCCTGCAAGTTGCCTTACTTGGCCCTTCATAAGGATATGGTGGTGTTGCGCCCACGACCGTCCTTTTCAAAAGATGGTCTCGGCATTTCACCTTAAGAAGGACATTGTTCTTCCGTCCTTGTGTCCTCACCCATCGCATCCCTGAGAGTTTGCGCTTCATACATTAAGATGGGTACAAGCCTTACGGGTGTACCTTTCTTCTACTGTTTCCATTCGGAAGTCTGTCTCTGGTCCAAAACAGGGCCGAGCGGTGTTGTCTGCCACCGGCTCTAGGTGGATCAGGCAGACCGTCATACAGGCCTATGCCCTTAAGGGGCAGGCGCCTCCCTTTCCAGTTGCGGCGCATTCCACCAAGGCAATTGGTGCTTCCTGGGCCTTCTGACATCAAGTGTCGTTTGCACAAGTGTGCAAGGCGGCGACCTGGTCGTCCGTTCATAGCTTTTTAAAATTTTATAAGGTTGATGTGGCTGCATCTTCGGATGCTTCCTTCGGCCGCAAAGCATTGCAGGCCGTTTTTAAGGTTACAGGATGGGTTTCCGTTCCTGGTCCCAGACAGATTCTTCCCTCGAATCTTCCTCTCCTTCCTGCCCGTCGGGCAGCCCTATGGGGCATTCAGGATTGCTCAGGTCCGGAGTGATCGTGCCGGTTCCGTCACAGGAGAGGTTTCAGGGATTCTACTAGAATTCGTTTGTCGTCCCAAAAAAGGGACGGGGTTCGGCCTATCTTGGACCTCCAGGTCCTTAATGCCTTCGTGAAGGTGCAAAAGTTCCACATGGAATCCATTCGCACGGTGATCAGTACACTCCGTCAAGGGGATTTCCTGGCGACCTTGGACATCAAGGACGCCTACTTGCATGTTCCGATCTGCGCAAGTCACCAGAAGTTTCTGCGCTTGCGATTGGCGAAGTCCACTATCCATTTGTGGCTCTCCCTTTCGGCCTAGCCTCAGCACCGAGGGTGTTCACCAAGGTGCTTGTGCCGGTTCTAGCTTGCTGAGACAGCGAGGCATTGCTGTCGTGGGCTATCTGAACGATCTTCTCAAAGCAGGAAATGGCTCCGAATTAGACAGCGTGACTATCGTCAGTCAGACCCTCAGGGACTTCGGGTGGCTCCTAAACATTCAGGAGTCAGTCCTGGTCCTGACTCAAGGTCTGGAGTATCTCGGTCTGATTCTGGACTCCTTGGAGGCAAAGGTATTCCTACCTCCGGGGAAGCTACTGACACTTCAGTCTGCAGTGCGGGTGCTGACATCCCAAAAAATGGTCGTCAATCCGTTTTTGCATGGGAGTCCTGGGACTCATGGTGACCTCTTTCAAGGCCATTCCGTATGCCCAATCACACACCAGGGCATTGCAGAAGGAGATCTTGTTCCCTTGAGACAAATTCCTGTTGTTTTTTGGATTTTCCGATCCAGGTGAGTCACCTGGTCAGGGCGTCCCTGACATGGTGGTTCGGGTCCCTGGCTCTTCGATCCGGGAAGTCGTTCCTCGTCTAATGGACGGTGTTCACTACGGACACCAGCCTAAAGGGCTGGGGTCAGGGTTGCCAACTTTCAGTAAATATACAAACGGTTAGTAAAATCCGTACTTTTTGCATCTGTCCATGAATGTCCATTACAGACATGTAGGCTGCATGTCCGTAACTGACATTCATGGACAGATGCAACAATTATGGATTTTACAAACTGTTTGTAAATTTACTGAAAGTTGGCAACCCTGGCTGGGGTGTAGTCTGGGGAGTCCTGTTGGCCCAAGGGCTTGGACTCCGGACAAAGCCTGTTTGCTGATTCAATGTTCTGGAAATACGGGCCATCAGACTGCCTCTCTTCGTGGTCTGAGAGATTGCAGGATCGCTCCAGTAGGATCCAGTCGGACAAAGTCACGGCGGTGGCGTATGTCAACCATCAAGGGGGGACTCGGAGCTTGGCTGCGGCTTCCGAGGTCCCCCCGTACCCTGAAGTGGGCTAAAAGAAGCATGCTGGCTCTGTCAGCCGTTCACATTCCGGGCATAGAACTTGCGGACTATTTGAGTCGCCAGACGTTGGACCAGGGACAGTGGTCCTTGCACCCGGAGGTATTTCGACTCCTTTGCCACACAGACGGTGGGGCACGCCGGAGGTGGACCCGATGGCCTCTCGAATCAATAGTTGTCGAGGTTTGTGGCCAGATCCAGGGATCCTTGAGCGGATGCCTCGGAGGCGTTAGTGGCCCATGGGGTCATTATCACCTGATATACGTTTATCCTCCGCTGTAGTTGCTCCCTCGCCTGCTGCGCAGGGTGGCGACCGAGGGAATTCCGGTGATCCTCATTGCTCCGGATTGGCCTCGGCTTCACTGGTACGCCGATCTGGTACGTCGCGGCCGTTCCCTGGCGGTTGCCAATAAGGGAGGACTTTCTGTCTGTCATATATTTCATCCTGCCTTTACAGTCTCTAGCCTTAACGGCATGGCTGTTGAAAGCCAGGTGTTGAGAGACCGAGGTCTCTCGGACTCGGTCATTTCTTCCATATTAAGGGCACGGAAGTCTTCCTCCAGAATGATCTATCTCTGTACCTGAAAAGCTTGCATCGCCATGTGCGAAGAGCTGGACTCGCGTCATCGGACGTATTCCGTCCCTAGAATCCTGCAGCATGGAGTGGCCCAAAGGCTCGCTTTGAGTATCATTAAGGGTCAGATTCCGGCCTTGGCCGTCTTCTTTTGGCGTCCACTAGCGGGTCATTCCTTGGTTGGCACCCTTGTGCAGGGGGTTCGCCATGTGCTCCCTCCTGTCAAGTCTCCTCTCCCCCCGTGGGATCGGAATTGGTACTCTCGGTTCTCTAGGAACCTTCTTTTGAGAATATTGGGGATATTCCCCTCTTGACTTTGTCTCAGAAGGTGGCCCTTTTTAGTGGCAATCACTTCTGTTAGATGAGTGTCTGAGTTGGCGACCTTGTACTGCAAGTCTCCATATTTAGTCATCCATAAGGATAAGGCGGTGTTGCATCCACGACTTTCTCTTTTTGTCAAGGGTGACCTTGACCTTTCACCTAAATGGGGACATTGTCCTCCCGTCCTTGTGTCCTCACCCATCGCATCCCAGAGTGTGCGCGGCACACCTTGAATGTGGTACGAGCCTTGCGGGTGTGCCTATCTGCTACTGCTTCTATTCGGAAGTCTGACTCTGTTTGACTGTCTCTGGTCAGAAACAGGGCCAAGCGGCTTCGTCTGCCACCATTTCTAGGTGGATCGGACAAACCGTCTTTCAAGCCTATGCTCTCATGGGGTGGGCGCCTCCCTTTCCGGTTACGGCGCATTCCACCAGGGCACTTGGTGCTTCCTGGGTTTTCCGACATCAAGCGTCAGTTGCACAAGTGTGCAAGGCAGCGACCTGGTCGTCTGGTCATACCTTTTCTAAGTTTTATAGGGTTGATGTGGCTGCATCTCCGGATGCTTCCTTCGGCCGCAAGGTGTTGCAGGCCGCTGTTTAAAGTGGCAACTCCTCCGTTGAGCTCTGCCTTGTTTGGAGGGAAGTTTTTTGTTTTTTCCATTTTATACTGCTCCTATACCTCTTGACACTGCTTTGGGACATCCCACACGTTCAGTGATTAAGAGCCGCCGTGTCGGTCCATGGATAAGAGAAAATAGGATTTTTGTACTCACCGTCAAATCCATTTCTCTGACATCCATGGACCGACATGGCACCCACCCTTCCTTTTTAAGTTTGTACTGCTTTGTTACGAACTGAGGTCTGCTAGCTGCAGGTGGGAGGGTAATGTCTGGAGGGACAGCCCCCCTGGGCGGGGCTGTTCAGCTCTGGTTTGTTCTAGAATGTATGTTTCTAACATTCTGCCTAGGTCTTCTCCTGCAAGCAGGGACATGTACCCACACATTCAGTGATTAAGAGCCGCTGTGTCGGTCCATGGATGTCAGAGAAATTGATTTTAATTGATTTTTTTTTTTTTTGTACTGACCGTAAAATCTATTTCTCTGACGTCCGTGGACTGACACAGCACCCACCCTTCCTTTTAAGGTTTGTACTGCTTTGTTACGAACTGAGGCTGCTAGCTGCAGATGGGAGGGTAATGTCCGGAGGGACCGCCCCCCCCCCCCCCCCCCCCCCCCTGGGCTGTTAAGCTCTGGTTTCTAACATTCTGCCTAGATCTTCTCCTGCGAGCAGGGACATATACCACACGTTTACAGTATCCAGCTGTGTCAGTCCATGGACGTCAGAAATAGATTTTACGGTGAGTACAAAAATCCTATTTTTTTTTTTTTTTTTTTTTTGGGTTCCTGCGATCTTCGATCAACTGCCGACTGTGTGACAGTCTAGGTCCTCAATCCTTGTAGTCCCAACCCCCCCCCCCCCCCCCCATTTTCGGCCATCGAGTGTGTCGACCCTAGCTACGCGCTGGGTTTCCCACGACATACCCGTCCCTCTACGGGTGGCCGGTGAGCCTACGCTCCAGGGCGGGCCTGTATCGGACTGCTCAGCTTTGGCTAACCTTACGGCTGAGTCGCAGCAGCCTGTCTGGTGAGCTTACGCTCCTAGGCTTGTGTCGGACCGCTCGGCTTCGGCTGACCTTACGGCCGAGTCGCAGCAGCCTGTCCGGTGAGCTAACGCTCCAGGGCATGCATAGGATCGTTCCCCAGGGTTCAATCACAGCATGCCTGGCCGACAGTCACCTCCGTGCGCGGATGATGATCTGTCCGGAATGTCTTCCAGCATGAGACACGCAGGAATGGTAAGTAGCTCCCCCACTTTGGCAGGGTGACATTGGCTGGACATTCCCGGACAGATCAAGTAAGTGGTTATGACCCCCTTTCTTTCCTCTCTCCCTGCCTTCCCTCCTCCCTGGGCTCTGAGCTAAGGGTGCTGGTCATCATGGGGGGGCTCCATCTGGAGTGGGGCTGCGCTGTGTTTGTCATTTAAAAAGTCATTTTGCGTGCGTGCGTGTGTGTGTGTCCCTCCATGTTGTCGGCGGCCATTTTGCGATGGTCCGTGCCCGTTTCGGCCTCTAGTGAATGTCTAGCTTTAAAATCGCCACCCGGCGGCCATCTTCTTGTAGTCCGCGCCCGCTTTGGCCTCTACCGACTGTTCGGCCATGTTTCCTAGGATTCTCGCCTGTATGTATATACTGCCGCTCTGCAGCCATTTTGTTGTGGTCCAAGGCCGCTTTTTGCCTCTATTCAGGCGGCCATGTTCTTAGAGCCCACATTGTTATATACAGCCGCTTGGCGGCCATTTTGTGGTGGTCTCCGGCCTCTAGGGTGCATTTCTCTGGAGCAAATTTTCACAGAAGACGCTGACAAGAATCAGACTGACAGACATCGGTGGGATAGCATCACAGGGCGCAGCATAGCAGTACCGCTCCAAGGGTGGTGAGTCCTCCGGGAGACCCTGCATCTCTGTATCAGCTAGGAGGGTGGCCTATTGATACCTTGCCTGGAGCCCTGTGGGTGTCAGCGCGTGGGTTTGCATGGCGTCTGAAGCGGACATTTCTTCCCCCTAAAACACCTGATTTGGTGGCTTGTGCCCCTGATGTTCCTATGGACGCTATGTTGGCAATCCTAGAGGCTTTTGCTGCCAGGGTGGAAGCCAAACACGGGGGGGTAGTAAACGCTCCCATCCCCTGCAATCTTCCGGGGATAATTCTGATGCAGAACCAGGCCCAGCTATGGCTCATGTCCCGGATTCTGATGCATCAGAGACTGCAGACCATGACCAAGCGGACAGTGAGAATGACTCCAGGTCAGTACGCGAAATGGCTTTGGTATCTGACCTTATTACTGCAGTGCGGGATATGCTAAATTTGGAGAATACTGCAGAAGCAGCAGAGACTCTGATCGCTTTTGGGTTCCGTAAACCTACCCACACTACTAAGGTGTTAACGTGTGTCTTATTTTAATAAGCTCTTATACAAGGAGTGGGAGAACCCATCAAGGGTTTTTTACGCCCCCCCCCAAGGAATCGTACAGTACCCCTCTTGAGGAGAGTTTTCTGAAGAAATGGACCTCTCCCCGATAGTGGACCCTTCGGTGTCCAGACTTAATGAAGCTACCACAATTGCAGTGGAAGGGGCTCCTGTTTTCAAGGACCCTGTGGATAAGAAAGCTGAAGCACTCACTCGCTACCTATACACAGTGGTAGGCTCAGCGGTACACCCGGCATTGGCTGGGGCCTTAGTGTCAGACACTTACTGAGTGGGCAAAATTGCTGCTCCAGGGGTTAAAAGAGCGAGATGCTCCTCCTAATGATATAACTTTGGCCGACCAGTTAGTACAAGGCCTTAAGTTTATCTGCGAGTCAGACATGGACACTGTAGCTATACGCCGCCTGATCTGGCTAAAGGGCTTGTCTGCGGACCAGGCTTCCAAGAAGGCCTTGTTGGATCTGCCCTTTTAAGGGCGACAGACTTTTTGGAGCCTCTCTTGATGACATCAAGGATGCCACAGGAGGTAAAAGCACGTTGCTTCCTCAAACCATAAAGGGTAAGGGACTATTGCAAGTGCCCTTCTTTACTGCACGCAAGCGGTTTTTTCGGCGACAGAAAAAAGACCCCCAGGCCGACCAAGTGCCTGCGCAAGGACACAGACGTTCTTGGTCACGCAAGCCCAATAAGCCTGCGGACAAATCTGTGTCTGCATGAAGGTCCGCCCTAGGGCCGAAACAACTAATCGATTATGAAATTAATCGATTACAATTTTCATAATCGATTAATCGGCCAATGGGCTTAAAAAGAAAAAATTAGTCTTTTTTTATAGTACAAAAAGAGCAAATCGCTACTGTAAATATTACTTTCACTGTCCCACAGTAATATTAACCCCTTACAGTAGTCATTATTTGCTTCTTTTTGTACTAATTTTAGTTTAATTAACCCCATTATGTTGCTAAACATCTCAGGCCTGGGTCACACCTGTTTTTTGGTGCTTTTTGCAGAAACGCACTACAGTTCATTTACATGGTCTCCTATGGGACACGTTCACATCCATGATTTTTTCAGCTGCTGCGTATTTGGAAAGGGCAAGGACTTTTTTTTTTTTTTTTTTTTTTTTAAGGTTATTAACCGATTAATCGTCCAACTAATCGATTATGAAAATAATCGTTTGTTGCAGCCCTAGGCCGCACCCAACCAGTTCTCGGGTGGGGGGGACGTCTTCGCAAAATTGCGACTCAGTGGACTTCTCTAAGCTCCGACCAGTGGGTTTGCGAAGTGATCTCCTCGGGCTACAAGCCAGTTCCAGAGCTCGACCCGTGTCTGCCCCTTCTAAGACAGAGGGGCATTGCTATCATGGGCTACTAGGACGACCTTCTTCTGAAGGCCCCTTCAAGCTCAGAATTGGAGGTAAGCGTATCCATAACATATCAGGCTCTCCCAGACTGTGGTTGGGTATAAAACACGCAAAGGTCAGTATTGGTGACGACTCAACGCCTAGTGTATCTGGGGTTGATTCTGGATTCCCCAGAGGTAGCCTTCTTCGAGACGGTCCCATATGCTCAAGATCACACTCGAGTGTTACAGGATCAGGTTCTGTCCAGATGGAACAGATGCCCATTATCTAATCTGGGTAAGCCACCTAGTCGGTAGATCCCTGACAGGGTGTCACGTACCTGATGGTAGTGAGCCCGAATTGCAGGGGACGGCCTCCCTTACGGCTCCCACTCCCGGCCCCCTGGTAAGGTAACAGTTGGCACAGGAGTAAGGAGTGGCACGGGTGCCTGGCAGGATCAACTGTGGTGAGGTGGTGATTCAAACACCCGGAAGCTTCCTTGCAGAATACTGGAACGGCTAGCAGGCTGGATCGGAAGTAGCACAGCAGACTGGATCGGTCTCGCAGACTGGATCGGAAGAAGCACAGCAGACAGGATCAGCTAGCAGGCAGGTTCAGCTTAGCAGGCTGGATCTGGGACAGCGACAGCTCAGCAGGCTGGATCGGTCTCGCAGACTGGATCGGAAGAAGCTCAGCAGACAGGATCAGCTAGCAGGCAGGTTCATCTTAGCAGGCTGGATCTGGGACAGCTCAGCAGACTGGATCGGTTTAGCAAACTGGATCGGAACCAGGAACAGGTTAGTAAACAGGCCGGGTCAGATATCAGGCGGGCAGCAGAAGTACAGGATGCAGGCAAAGGGTAGTCACAACAAGCTGGGGTCGGGTGCAGGCAGATAACAGGTTGGTCAAGGCAAGCCGGGTCTTTTAGCACAGGTATGGTCTCAGATCAGGGTTTAGCACACAACGCTGTAGAGCAGACAGCAGGGACTGTCTGTAAATGACAGGTTTAAATAGTCTCTCTGGCGCCACCCGCTGGACGCACGCGTGAACGGAGACCAGGAAGTCCGGGGCGCCTGTTTCTGGCAGGATCTCCATGACACAGGGTGGCTGACCTCACCGGCTCTCTTGGCTGGGAGGTCATTCCTTCCTTTTCATTGGATTGTGACCGCGACGGATGCCAGCCTTACAGGAGCCCGCCTGCCGATCAAGATTCTGGAACTCCGGGCGATCAGGCGGCGCCTCTTCAGATGGTTTCAGAGGCGGCAAGGACGTCCAGTCAGGATCCAGTCAGACAACACCACAGCGGTAGCAGATGTCAATCATCAGGGAAGAACAAGAAGCTCAGCTGCAGCATCGGAGGTCGCTCGCAGCCTGAGGTGAGCAAAAAGGAACGTACCGGCACGGTCGGCAGTGTACATTCCGGGTGTGAAGTATTGGCAGGCGAGCTACCTAAGTTGCCAAATGCTGGACCAGGGAGAAGGGTCCTTACACCCGGATAGGTTCCAGCTCCTCTGCTAAAGAGGGGACACGCCACACATCTTTTGGCGTCCCGACTTAATCGGGAGGTATTTCTGCTTTGCAGAACAGAGGCAGCGAGAATTCCAAGGATTCTGATCGCCCCAGATTGGCCTCAGCGTCCTTGGTACGCCGACCTAGTACGTCTGGTAGCAGACATTCCCTGCCGTCTACCTCTACTGAAGGACCTGTTATCGCAAGGTCCCATTCTCCGTCCTGCTTTACAGTCTCTGGCTTTAATGGCAGGGCTATTGAGAACCAGGTACTGAGAGACAAGGGGGTGAGGAGTGGAATAAAAAAAAAGTTAAAAAATTGGGTGGAACTCCGCTTTAAGTAGTATTAAGGGGCAGATATCTGCCCTGGCTGTCTTTTTTTTTTTTTTTTTTTTTTTTTTTTTAAAGCAACCCCTGGCGACTCACTCTCTCGTGAGTACATTTGTGCAAGGGGTTCGACATGTGGCCCCTCCGGTCCGTCCCCCGCTACCTCCGTGGGACTTGAACCTGGTCCTCTCGGTGCTTTAGAAACCACCGTTTGAGAATATTAGGGATATTCCCTTGTTGACACTTTCTCAGAAAGTGGTCTTTTTTGGTGGCTGTTGCATCAGTTAGGCGCGTTTCGGAGCTGGCAACCTTGTCTTGCAAGGCTCCCGATCTGATCTTCCACAAGGATAAGGTGGTGCTGCGGCCCCAGCCTTCCTTCCTATGGTCGTTTTCGGCTTTTCATCTCAACGAGGACATTATACTTCCATCTTTGTGTCCTCATCCGTCGAATCCTAAAGAGCCGGCGTTGCATTCCTTGGACGTTGTCCAAGCTTTGAGAGTATACCTATCTGCTACTTCCCTGTTCCGGAAGTCAGACTCACTGTTTGTTTGTTTTTCGGTGGCTGGTCCCAAGAAGGGCCTAACAGTCTCATCGGCCACCATCTCTAGATGTGTCATGGACCGACACAGCACCCACCCCTCCTAAGTTTGTATTGCTTTTTGACAATCTGATCTGCGAGATGCAGAGTGAGGGGATATACCCGGGGGGTCTGCCCCCTGGGCGGTACTGTAGAAGGTGTGATGCAACACTTTTTTTTTACGTGTGTGTGGTTTGTGTGTTGTTTTTTTTTTTTTTTTTTTTTTTCTCCTGCCTAGTCACTCCTAAATAACGGATAATACCCACTTTGTCAATAGAGAAGCTGTGTCGGTCCATGAACTCAGAGAAAAGGATTTTACGGTGAGTAAAAAATACTATTTTTTTTTAATTTTTTTCTCCTTATCCTGTCAAACATTATATATAACTTTTACGTTCTGTTTTTGCTCTGCCACTGTGCAAATCTGCCTCCCCCTGGTTGTTCCCCTAGTGACATCACACATCCAGCGCGCACACACATTGGTCTTTCCCTTGTTTCCTCCCCACTCTCTCCAGTTCCTCTTCATAGAATCCTCAGACTGCAGTCAGAAAATAAAGCCACACAAATGGCATATTAAACCCTGTCCATGTCCTGCCCTCGGACAATTGACCTGCCAATTCCCTCTGGACTTTAATCCTGCACATAATCTGGTTTCTATGCAGAGCTGCACCAATCGGCTTCCAGGTTTTATTGTAAAAGCTTAATTGAACGGGCTGAAGTTAGAAGCTGATTGGCTACCATGCACAGATTTTTTTGAGTGCACCAGTTATAGTAAATCTCCCCCTTGTGTTCATTATATCCCAGACTTTTACTGTTCTGGAACAAGCACACTTTTGCTAATTAAAGCATTGTGACTTGTTTTGTTCTTTGCATACTTTATTCAGTGATGGATGGTGGAATAGATTACAACCAAAAAGTTTTTCATTTCAGATAAATTTTTTTATTTTTATTTTTTTTTGTCGTTCTTGGCTCTTTCAATACAATGACAGATTTGCAATTTAACCTCCTTGCCTCTGCATTTTTTTTTTTTTTTTTTGAGAACCCTCAAAGTACACAGAGTAAGATGAAAGAGAACCTGTTTACATATCCTGTTTTTTTCAGTGTCTCTAGGTTTTCTGTGTTGTGCGATACTCATGTATTCAGCAGAGGTTGTAAACTTCTATATCCCTTGCATATGTGTATTTTATCTAAGGTTACTAGATTTTCAAAATTCAATTGTGGACGTCTGTCTGTCCTTTTTTAGCCACATCCTCATTTGTAGCCACAACCAGTGACTTTTTTTTTTTTTTTTCACACCCTGAAACAGTTTGTCACAGATGTTGGTCCAAGAGGCAGACCTTTAAAGTACCGGTATATAAAGACAAAATAAGCTGAATGATGCATAGTGTTGCTGCAAATTGTGGGTGTGGCCAAATTGCAATAACAGTGGGTTTGAGTACGATTTTAATAAAACCTGAGTCTATGCTGCTATGGGTGGAGATGCAGTAGAGATACAGTAAAGCATAAAGTCCGAGGGTCAGGTTAGGAACAGGTAACTTGGATTGTGGCTGGTGTCCCTCATGTCTGGTGCTTGACCTCTTCACCCTCCCATTCCCTATTTTGGTCGTCAACAGATTCGTCCCCAGAAGCCAGGCAGCGTATAGTAACCACTGGCAGTGTGCATTCTCTAACTGAAGTCGCACTGTGCAAGGATTAATTCTAAATGATGCAGCGGGTGCTAGAAGCGCACGCGTGGCAATGGATTGGCGCTCACGATGCACTTGCATCGTTTTGCATTAATATCTGCACAGTTTACCTTTTTATTGGAGCCTGCTCACTGCAGCGGTTGCTATACAGGTTTCAGGAAAACTGATGCCTGCCTTCTCAGTCCTAAAGTTGAAGTGTTAATGGAGTGTTTGACCCTAGAATTTTTTTTCCATTTTTGGTATTTTTTTTGTTAACTCTTTAAATTCTCTTGTGGTCTATGTATGGTCTCACCATTTATCATGTGTACAAGTTACTATGAGTTGTTTAATTTATGCTCTATTTCTTGACCATCTTCTTACAGGCAGCTAAGAATCCAAAGCAGACATTTCGCTTCTTCCAGGATTTGTTGGGGAAAGGGGCAGAGAACCCACAAGTTACAGCTTTTAAAAAGAGCTTTCCAGATTATGATATTGTGAAGGATGATATTAGGGGAACATCCCTTTTTAAATTATCAGAGTAAGTTGTGACTTAATCCTAATTTTTTTTATTATTTTTTTCCCGAAATAATTCAGTTTCCGTGTGTGTGTGTGTGTGTGTGTGCGCGCATTTTTTTTACCCTAATGCATATATGTATTAATAGCAAAAAAAAAGAAAAACCTGCCTTTAGAACTGAACCACTTTAATAGTTATAATACAGGACTAATCTCCACCATAACTTATCTTTTAGTTAAATACCATGCCATTACGTTTTGTGAACTCCATTTGCAAAATCTTTTGCCATAATAATACTGTTACTGTCTATCTTAAAACTGAGTTTTCCCACTTCGCCTGTTGTGTGTTCCATAATCTTAAAATTTAACATGGAGAATAGTTTGCATTTGGGGTACAAAGAAGCATGTAGATGTTGGAAGTAGGTTGACGCAAACTCTCCACCTGGTCTTAGCGTTCTAAGAAGGGGAAAAAAATGGGGTAGTTTAAAGATAAATTCCTGAAATTCTGCAACATTACAAAAAAGTGCATGTCGCATTAATTATGTGACAGGTTTATTGCGTTCCTGGAGGATACACTCTGGCTGTTATGAGAGATGCCCATACGGCAACTATGCCTGCCCCTCCCCTCTACTGCCCATTCACAGAAGCCTTTGTATTTTGTGAATGAGCAGAAGGGGAGGGGGGGGTGGGCATAGCTGTGAACCCCAGTGAGCAGTGTTGGAAGTACATAAACCTTTCAGATGTTAATTATAGTTAAAGTCGAGGGGTGGCAGGCACCTCCATTAGTCTTGACTCATGGTATGCCTGCAGTTTTTACAAAGCGACTACATTTCTGGAATTCAACTTTAAAGTGGACCTGATGGCCATTTTTAGATGTTTAAAAGTAAAAAAGCTTGTCTTGGGCTGGGTTCACACTTGTGCGACACGACAGCCGTCCTACTTTGGATCCGACTTTGCCCTGCGACTTTAAGCCGACATACGTCCGACTTTCTATGAACGGGGATCCGACTTGGATCCCCGCCAATACCAGGCCCTGTGTTTGGTATGAATCTTGAGGGGGAACTCCACGCCAAATTTTAAATAAAAAAACGACATGGGGTTCCCCTCCAGGAGCATACCAGGCCCTTCGGTCTGGTATAGATTTTAAGGGGAGCCCCCTAAGCCAAAAAAAACTGCGTGGGGGTCCCCCTCAAAATCCAAACCAGACCCTTATCCAAACACGCAACCTGGCAGGCCACAGGAAAAGAGGGTGGGCGAGAGCGGCCCCCCCTCACTCCTGAACCGTACCAGGCCGCATGCCCTCAACATGTGGGGGGTTTGGGACAGGGGGGCAACCTGCGGCCCCCCCCACCCCAAAGCACCCTGCCCCCATGTTGATGGGGACAAGGGCCTCTTCCCAACAAACCTGGCCATTGGTTGTCGGGGTCTGCGGGTGGGGGGCTTTTCGGAATCCAGGAGCCCCCTTTAATAAGAGGGCCCCCAGATCCCGGCCCCCACCTTATGTAAATGAGTATGGGGTACATTGTATTAAAGGGGCTCCTGGATTCCGCTAAGCCCCCCGCCCGCAGACCCCGACAACCAACGGCCAGGGTTGTCGGGAAGAGGCCCTTGTCCCCATCAACTTGGGGGCAGGGTGCTTTAGGGTGGGGCGGCCGCAGGTCGCCCCCGCCTGCCCCAAAGCACCAAACCCCCCCCATGTTGAGGGCATGCGGCCTGGTACGGTTCAGGAGGGGGGGGGCGCTCTCTCGCCCCCCTCTTTTCCTGCAGCCAGGTTGCGTGCTCGGATAAGGGTCTGGTTTGGTTTTTGAGGGGGACCCTCACGCCGTTTTTCGGCTTAGGGGGGGTTCCCCTTAAAATCCATACCAGACCGAAGGGCTTGGTATGCTCCTGGAGGGGAACCATGCCGTTTTTTGTTTTTTTTATTTAAAATTTGGCGTGGGGTTCCCCCCTCAAAATCAGCAGAGCACAAGTCGCATGCCAAAGTCGGATCATGCAAGACCGCGGTCCGACTTTGATCCGACTTCAATGATAGTCAATGGGCTGAAGTAGGATCAAAGTCGGACCAAAGTAGTACAGGGAGCATCTTCAAAGTCGGACCGACGTGTCGGACCAGTTAAGACGGCTCCCATTGATTTTCACACGTCATGCGACATGAGCTCCCAATGTTTGTTGGACAAGTGTGAACCCGGCCTTAGACTCTTTACACAGCACTCGCTCTAAACCCCATCTTGTGTAAACTAAAGACTAGTGAAATGTAAGCCACCCTAGTAGTCAGACAGGGAGCTCAGCCTGAAAACATTGTATTGTTTGCAACTGATCTTATAAAATGTTTCTTCTTCTCTTTCTTTTTTTTTCTTCTGACATTTTTAGAGAAGCGACTTATTCACCAGAAGAATTGCTGGCAATGATGCTGAATTACTCCAGATCCCTAGCTGAGGAGTTTGCAGGTTAACACTTTCTACTTCTTAACGCATGCAATTTATGCAGTTAAAGTTGCACACTGGGGCACCTGTGACCACTAAGGCTCCATGTACACAGAAGCTCAAAAACTGTCGTTTTTAAAGCAGCAGAAAAAGCTAGCTTTTATCAGCGTTTTTTTACTAGCTTTTATTAGCGTTTTTCAGTGTAGCTTTTTTTAGCTTTGAAATTTTTTTTTTTTTTTTTTTTAATGGACCAAAAACACTAAAAGCTCGCAGCCACCGTTTTTTTTTTGATTTTTTTTTTTTTTTTTTTTTTGTGCGTTTTTGAGTTTATGAGCATTTTTCGGCGTTTTGCGTTTTTTTTTTTCTGCCGAAAAACGTCACTTTGAACGCGAATTTCTTACGTTCAGAAAAAAGCCCATTAACTCCACTGTTCAATAAAGCTAAAAAACTTTGTGTACATGAACACACAGGCTAACATAGAGTGCAGTTAATGGGCTTTTAAAAAAAAAAAAACGCCAATGAATTGCAGTTTATCAGCTTCTGTGTACATGGAGCCTAAAAGGGCAGTGGATTAAAAAAAAAAGATTTTTTTTTTTTTTTTTTTTTTGGTCAACGCATGCTTTAAAACCTTGGGTCATGCCAGTATTAACACCCCTGCTAGGTATAAAAAATGGTCCTGATCACCGTTCTACCCAGAGATAATCAATGACTACAATTTCTACCTGCCCACCTTGCTTCCTCTCCATACTTCCTGCATTGACATACTTTTTATGGTTGCATGATTAACCCTGCATGCTTGAGAGCTCTAAAAATTGCTTATCTTGAGGTTGGCTGCATTATAACTATAAAGTCAAATGTCAGGGCTGTATTTATGTTTTTGTGCTGTCCTAAATACATCTGAGTGAAGATGGTCTTTCATGAGAAACAATTATTGGCCTTGCCCTGTTGATTCCAACCCACCACATGATTAAAAAAAAAAGATCAGTGAAATGGGATCAGAACTGGTGCTTTAATAGTAAGCTTAGACTTTTTATTCCGCTCAAACTCTGATTCACTACACATTGAAAAATACAGGGCAACTGCTCCATCCAATCACAGCTCTTAAAGCAGAGTCCCACCCAAAAATGAACTTCCGATTTTCTGAACCAGTCATCCCCCGCCCGGTGTCACATTTGGCACCTTTCAGGGGGGAGGGGCATAGATAGCTGTATTATCTACTGCACTCCCCCCGGCTGTCTTCTGGGAGACGCACAGGTCCCAGAAGACAGCAGAGAACTAGATGGTGGCGGCAGAATCCGAGGGACGGGGTCGGCTTCGGGCACCGACCTCGCGGGCGCCCTGGACAGGTAAGTGTCCTTATTTTAGAAGTCAGCAGCTGCAGTATTTGTAGCTGCTGACTTTTAAAAAAATAACAAAAAATTTGGCGGACCTCCGCTTTAAGTTCTGCCTCCAGTATGTCAAATTACAGTAATGTTAGATTTTGTATCTCCTTTATTCAAATCACATTGTACCATCCTGTCACAGAAGCCGAAGGACTGGCCCATTCTGCAGCCTAACCAAGTTAATTTGATTTAAGCATAACTAAAAGATCAAATTGAATATAAACTTTCTCTAAATTGAAGGAAACAAGGGCACAAAACATTTTTTAAAGTATGTGTAAGAGAAAATGTTTGCAAATGGGTTGAATAATATTTAGTAGATGTACCTATTTGAGCTTTGCGTTCTATTGATTGACTTATTTTTTACCTTCTATTTCTTTTATTCAGAGCAGTCCATCAAGGATGCAGTAATTACAGTTCCTGCATTCTTTAATCAGGCAGAACGAAGGGCTGTTCTCCAGGCTGCTAAACTTGCTGGCCTTAAAGTGCTTCAGCTTATAAACGATAATACTGCAGTTGCATTGAACTATGGGGTTTTCAGGAGGAAAGACATCAATGCTACTGCTCAGGTATGGTATTACTTTGTGCTCTTTTATAGTATGTCTTCTTGTCTAAACAGTCCAACCACCTTTACACTCTAAAGTGCATCCCTCTCCCTGGTGCCTAGGACTGGCAACATTTTTATGCATCAAATACTGAGAATGTTATGTCTGCTTTTATTGTACAATGAAATTTGTTTTCAATAAAGAGCAATCCTTGATGTTAAAAATAAAAAATTATGCTAAGGTTATGTTCTGATATTGCTTTATTTATTTAACAGAACATTATGTTTTATGATATGGGATCAAAAAGTACAACTTGCACCATTGTGACTTATCAGACCATAAAGACCAAAGACTCGGGAATTCAGCCACAGCTGCAAATTCGTGGTGTTGGGTAAGAAATGAATGACATTTCAGAACAGTTCAGTAGCTTTTTAAGAATTGCAGTTTCTCAGAATGGTATTCTGGTTCACAGTAGAGTGCACATTTTATTTATTAATCATATATATCACAGGACATAGAGGAATTCATGACTACTTGAATTATGCTGTCACTTTCAGGTGAATGAACACATGTTGGCTGCATTTTCCTGGTTCTTCACCAGGATATAGTGGTTGAGGCCTTGGTCCTTCTTTTTTTTTTTTTTTTCTTCATCCTACCCAATACAGAACATTGTGTTTTTTTTTTTTTTATAACCTATTTGTCCTAGGCATCCTAAAGAAAAGGCGGTTCACTCTGCATGTTTGAGCTGTTCGTGTTCAACTAAAGTCTACAGCTTCATTCCGACAGTCTTATTTCCTATTTGTTCTGCCTGATGGTCCTTGCAACTTTCAGGCTGCTTCTTGAGACACTATTTCTAGGTGGATTCTTCAGCTCATTTGTCAGGCCTTTGTCAAAGGCAATGTTCTGGCCAAGTTTGCTCCCTCTGCATCTATCCACCCACCCATGTTTATATGGGGCAGTTGGAATGTGCCTGTTTTCAATTGCTGTACTTCTGTTTTCCCATGACTTCCACTGTGCTCATTTGTGTGGTTATTTGTATCTTGTTACACAACTTTGAAAAAAAAAACCAATAAAATCATTGTAAAGCAAAGGCAATGTTTGTTTTCCTGTTAGGGCCCATTTCACCAGGCGTGTCAATGTTTCCTGGGCTATTGAGAATCGAGCTTTCCCAAGTTTGTTCAGCTGCCACCTGATCTTCTCGTAACATGTATACGAGGTTCTACCAGGCAGATGTTTACACCTCCTGTGGGTGGCAGTTTTGGTTTAAAGGGTCTTGCAGGCGGGGGCGTGGCCTGACGGTGCATGGAGTAGGACGCTTGCTGAGGAGCTCCGGCCGTTGATCCTGCAATCCAATCCATCCTGTGACCCACAGAGCAGATTTCTGCACAGCTCATACCTGCCTGGACACCCCAGTCCGCGGCCGTCATGTCGCCCTCAAAAACGAACAAAGCCGCGGCAGCGAGGCTAGCGCAATTCCGCCATCAAGGTGCGGAGGAGTTGGAGGAAGATGGCGGCGCGGTGCCGGAGGACAGCGGGAGGCCTGCGGGGGATACAGCTCAACTCCTGGAGGCCATCAACCTCTGTCGCACATCCCTTGCAACACAGATCGAGGAGGTGAAGGTGGATGTATCCCTCATCAGGCAGGACATGCAAAACCTGAGCGACAGGGTTAGAACCGCGGAGACACGACTGAGCGAGGTGGAGGATGCACTCCCGCCATTGCATACTGGAGCAGACCGCATGCAACAACAGATCATGCAGCTGTTCTCCAAGCAGGATGAGATGGAGAACAGGTTGAGACGATGCAACTTACGATTGGTCGGCCTGCCCGAGGGAGCTGAGGGTAAGGATCCTACAACTTTTTTGGAGCAGTTGCTCATCACATCCTATGGCAGGGAGGCCTTCTCCCCCATGCTGGCGGTTGAAAGAGCTCACCGCATGCCGGCCAAAGCGCCACCGCAAGGCGCACCGCCATGCACCTTTATAGCCAAGTTGCTGAATTATAAGGATCGTGATGCGGCCCTCAGAATGGCCAGAGTAAAGGGCAACATCACCTTAGGGAATGCTAAAGTTGCTGTGTTCCCAGATTTCTCAGCGGACGTCCAGCGCCGCCGCCATAATTTCATGGAAGCCAAACGCAGACTTCGCATCCGCAACTATAAATATGCCATGCTGTTCCCGGCCCGACTTCGGGTGGAACACGATGGCAAGGTCTCCTTTTTTGATACCCCGGAAGACGCAATCAACTGGCTGGAACGCTGCGCTGTCCAGGGAGCTGTGAACTGAGGTACTCCACAAAATACACTGTTTATTCTCCCTTATCGGCCCGCACTCTACACACTCCTTACCCGTATGCTGTATGGCCTGAACCGTTATCCAAGTTCAATCCCCTCACCTTCAGACCCCCGCATGCTGTTTGAAATGTGAACTTTACTAAGCCGACTCCTTAACAACTCGGTTTTTGGTCCCCCTGGCTGGACGGCAGGGACTAACCAGCTTACACAATCTGTGGTAAACTATTAGTACTGTTACTGACTATGATCCCTGAGCCGCGTTACAGGCTCTCATACATCCTTTGCTGTGACGGCAGTTGGAGCAGTCGGTGGGAGTTCTGCTGTTCAAGTGTACAGTGCAGCGAGACTTTCCCCCAAGCTCATCCAGGATATGTCCCTATTATACACTGAACCTTAGTAGTAACGTTGGGGAGTCCCCACACACCTGCAGAGGAAGGTTGATACCACTGCTGACTTCTTCTAGTCAATATTTCCCTGATTTGCTCACTTATAATGCTTTGTGCACATCAGGATCCCATGAACTTCCACTTATGATATCTGTTGTGATTTTTTCCTGGAGGGCAGGTACAGTTTTTTGTTCTGGGACAACGCCCGCATCAGTTTGAAAAGATGCAGGGCAGGGAGGGGGGTGGGGGGGGGAGAGAGTTTATGTTGAACCCTATGTCAATGTGTACACGCAGTTCGATACGTTACATGCTCTATAGCATGAAGTTAATCTGGTGCTTTTATGCTTTGCTTCGCTCAATGTTACTATATTTCTCGATGCCTCACGGGCCCACTGTGATAATATCCTATGGTACTATAACAAACATGGCTAAAATATGGAGGTGTTCTACTGAGAGGGAATTGTTATGGCGTCCCTAAAATTCTTGGTATGGAATGTGAGGGGGTTGCGGGATAAGATTAAGCGCGCAGCTGCCCTCACGTTTCTAAAGAAGCAGCGGGCTGATGTGGCTGTGCTGGTGGAGACGCACATAGAGGGGAGACTCCAGATGGCCCTCCGCCGTCCCTGGGTGGGGTGGACGTATCATTCGACCCACACATCCCACTCTAGGGGGGTGTCGGTGCTGGTGGCAAAGTCGGTGCATTTTGAACTGGGGGAGGTTACTACAGATCCAAACGGACGCTATGTATTTTTATCAGCTAAATTGTATGGGGAACCCCTTCTAATATTGGCCTTCTATGTACCTCCTCCGTATAGTGAATCTATAATCCTAGATGGTATTTCGTTCCTAGCCAGGTATCCCACCACACAGGCTATCTGGCTGGGAGATTTTAACATGGTTCTGAACGTAGATATGGATAGGCTGCAGATATCACCGGGGGGGGGGGGGCGGGCCCTACTGGGGATACAAAATTCTATAGGCTTGTCTCTTCCTTTCACCTTATTGACACTTGGAGACATAGGTTCCCACAAACTAGGGCCTATTCCTGTTTTTCTACCTCACACGGATCTGTCCCGGATTGACCTTATTTTTGTCTCTCAGGGCCTTGCACCGCGCTTGCAGGATGCAGTGTTTGGACCCAGACTTCTGTCAGACCACAGCCCCTACATGATTACACTGAGTGTGCCCCTAGACAAACCACCATGGACGTGGCGCCTAAACCCATTCTGGTTGTCACTCTTACCGGAGGAGGACAAACTCAGAGGAGTGGAGGAGATTCTTCTTGGAGAATGATCACTCCGCTTCCCCCTCAAATGTTTGGGAGTCATTCAAGCTCCATGCCCGGACACATTTAATCTCTCACATCAATGGCATCAAGGCAGACTCCTCTGGGGCCTTGGATAGGGCGTTGGAGGCACTCTCCAGCTCGGAATGTGCATATGAAACTGATCCATCTCCTCCCAATGCAGATGCGCTTAAACTTCAAACTAGATTAGTTAATCAGTTACACTTTGTAAAAGCCAAACAAAAATCGTTTTTTACCAGACAGAAGATGTTTGAACACGGCGAAAGGGCCGGCAAACTATTAGCTTACTTAGTCCATAGCGAGGACAGACCTCCAGTGGTGATTACCCTACATGAACCGGGAGGGACCCAGATTACCGACCCACCCACGGTTGCCTCGAAATTCAAGGACTTCTTTGCTGACCTATACCAATCTAAAGCCCCCCCCCAGATGGTGATCCCATGACTTTTTTTTCTTGCGAATGTGCCCTTCCCAAAGCTGACGGCAGATCAGGTGTCTCTTCTTGAGGCACCCCTCACGGAAATTGAGATTACCAATGCTGTGGCAAGTTTTGCCAGATCTAAGTCCCCAGGATCAGACGGCCTCCCCATTGAATTCTACTCCCATTTGGTGAAATTCTCATACCTAAATTGCTGAAGCTTTATGAAGATTTGTTTGAGTCATTTACCCTGCCACTATCCATGCGAGAGGCCACGATTGTCCTTATTCCCAAGCCTGGGAAGGATCTGGGCTTCCCGGAATCCTACCGCCCCATCTCCTTGCTACAGGTGGACATTAAAATCCTAGCCAAAGTCCTTTCCTTGCGCCTCAATCAAACTATCTTATCCCTCATACACCCAGACCAAGCAGGCTTCATGCCAGGCCGCAATACATCGTTCAACCTGCGGAGACTTTTTATTAATTTACAGGCTAACCACGAAAATGTCGGAACGCGAGTAGTGGTGTCACTGGATACCGCAAAAGCGTTCGACTCAGTTGAATGGAGATACTTGTGGAAATGTTTAGAGAGTTATGGATTTGGGCCAAATTTTATAAAGTGGACTCGGATCCTATACCAGGATCCGTCGGCCAGAGTGGTAGCGAACGGATGGCCCTCCTCATTGTTTAGCCTAAGTAGGGGCACAAGACAGGGCTGCCCGCTCTCTCCCCTGCTCTACGCCCTGGCGGTGGAACCCCTGGCCTTGGCAATCCGTACGGATCCGGAGATGGGGGGCCCAGACTCAGTCCCACTAACAGAAAAAATAAGTTTATATGCAGATGACACATTGCTATACCTCGCGGATTCGGGCCCCTCCCTCCACAAGGCCCTCCAAGTCATCGAGCAATTCGGAATTTTCTCTGGCCTCAAGATTAATTGGGATAAATCGCAGATCTTGCCATTAGACAGCTTTCCCCCCACGGAGTCTCAGGCCCATTCCCAGCTCCAAAGAGTTGGTGTCATAAAATATCTTGGGATACACATATCCAGGAACCCCTCGGACTACCTGGCCCTCAATATTGAACCCCTTTTTGCTTTAGTTAGAACCAAAATACGCACATGGGCCAGGCTGCCCCTTGGGGTGTGGGGACGCATCAATCTAATTAAAATGATCCTCCTGCCCAAGGCCTTATATGTACTCTGGCATTCCCCCATTTATCTCCAGTTAAAACACTTCAAGGCATTAGAAGCTCTCCTCAAACCATTTGTATGGGGACCGAATCGACATAAGATTTCGTGGCAATCACTCAAAAACCCAACAGACATGGGGGGCATGGCCCTGCCGGATTTTAACCTGTATTATCTGGCAGCCCAGCTGTCCCATTTATATCATATAGATAAGACGGATGGCGAAAGATTTCGCACCTTACTTTGTCCAAAGTGGGCACAACTAACCCATGACCCTTTATATCCGGTGACCCTAGGGGTGGGTGGTACAGATCCAGGAAGAGACACTAAATCCCTTTTGTACCATTATAAACGTATATGGAACCTTGTGTCTGTCAAGCTAAACATACCACCACATAATGACTACACGCCACTATGGCACAACAAATCCAAGGGCCTCATATCGTATTTCTACAATATGTTGAATACTCCTGTCTCTAATAAACTGGCATTTTCTTTGAAGCCACGGTGGGAGAGGGAAGTGGGCCCAATGGATGACGAGGAGTGGGAGGAGGCACTTGAGACTTGCAGGGTGGTGTCTCCCAGATTGTCAGACAGAATGTCCCAAATTTTCATCCTACACCGAGCGTATCTGACACCACTTAGAGTGGCTAGATACAAGAGAGGACAGTCCATTCTGTGCTCACTCTGCGGATCTGAGACGGGCACCTTCTTCCACTTGCTGTGGGCCTGTATCAAGATCCAGGCTCTGTGGAAACAGGTGGTAGACTTTTTGCATGACAGTATGGGCTCACCACTTACAATGGACCCGAAACAGTGCTTACTGGGAGTTTTCCCAGTGGGGGTAGACAAATTCACCAAAATATTTTTACAAGAAACTCTATTTTCAGTTAGGAAGATAATAGCTAGAAAATGGGAGACAGTGGCCCCCCACTTTATCCGAGTGGAAAGCTGAGGTCAACGTTACTTTACCTTACAAAAAATGCATCTATATAAACAGAGGATGCCCGGCTAAATATGAAGATCTGGGACCGATGGTTACAGAGCTCTGATACCTGTGTATAATGTTGCGCTGACTAACACTCACATGCAATTTTGGTTACTCCTTGCACCCCGTATACTGTTTTTTTTTTTTTTTTTTAAGGATGAAATTTCGTGCCATGCATATACCCAGTGGGAACACCCTAGTTTAATAGATACATGTAACTGTATACTGTGCGATTGTACAAAATGTCACTGGACTTGAGCTGTGTGCTGTTTGATATGTATGTATACATTGACTTTCTTCAATAAAAACCTTTGTTGAATTAAAAGGTCTTGCAGGCGGCTTGATAATGGGATTTCCCCCACACTTTGTTTTTAGGTTTTGGGCTTGTATAAGCTTTGTTGCACTGTTGCCCACCCTTTATTATCCTGTGCTTTGGAATATCCCAAGTTGTCAAAGAATTGTGATGTACAATTCAGAAATCAGGATTTTTGGTTTACCTGTCAGTCTGTTCCTCATTGCGTGCTACAGAGCTGAGGCTGAGCAGGGGAGGGGTTATGCCTGGGCGGGAATCCCTTGAAGCAACAGCATAACCCAAGTAGTCAGGAATATCAACACCTCTGTGTCCTGTGAATGTACTCCAAGACAAATATTTTACAGGTAAACCAATTTATAGCGAAAAGGAGGTTCACAAAAAAATCTGATAAATTCCAAACAACCGTACAGTTTCAAGCATTACAATGCTCTTCGTGAAGCTAAGAGCATTGTAATGCTTGAAATGATACAGATGCTTGTTTGAATGTATCTGATTTTGTGTAAAGATGGACTTTTGAAGTGTAATGCCTGTATCATACAGAGATCTCATCCTCGCTTTTGCTCTTTCATATCGGTGGATCAATTGGGAGGAGCCTGCTTTTGATGTGATCGCTGGCACGGCAGGAGTGACTAGTGTGTGTGTGTGTGTGTGTGTGTGTATTTAATTTTGTTAGTTGCTAGAACAAGGGAACACATCCTTACTTAAAGGTAGAAGCTCCTTGCTTTAGCAGTGGCTTGACGTCCCTGCGTCAAATGCACACCTATGGGCCCTGCATCGGTCTTAATGCCATCAGAAGGCATTTAATTGCCAGAGTGCAATAGAGAAGAGGCTGCCTGGAAGATCAGTAAAACTGCTTTTCCATGTTCCTTGGATATAGACAAGCTTTTTACTTTGCAGTGCAGGCTCAGCCCCACTGTATGGAAGGATTTTTACTTTACTTTTCCTGGAGTTTAGCCTTCAAGAGCTGGATGCATGTCATGAATAGCATAAAATTACAGTAGTTTTTAGGACACCTTAACAGCACTTTAATATGGCATGTTCTTTAACTTGGTAACCAAATTACATTTATCCAAATGTCAAGAGGATTGCTGAAATATAAGTAAAATATTATATGGCATTTTTTGCAATTTTCTAAGCTTTACTTTTTATGATTGTGATAAACAGTGTTTTTTTTTTTTTTTATTTTATTATATATTATACTTCGTAGGTTTGATCGTACTCTTGGAGGTCTAGAAATGGACCTAAGGCTCCGTGAGCATTTGGCAAAACTTTTCAATGGACAGAAGAAATCCAAAAAAGATGTACGAGAGAACCCACGGGCAATGGCTAAGCTTTTAAAGGAGGCAAACCGTGTCAAAACCATTCTGAGTGCAAACAATGATCACATGGCACAGGTACAATATGCAATGGTTTTATTTCTGGCAAATCACCTCAAGTGTCTGTGCCCCCCCCCCCCCCCTTCTGTCACTATTTGCATAACCTCACAAACTCCCCGTTGTGTCTAAGCTAGAGATACTGGAATGTAACTGTTGAGTGTTCCCTGCTGACTCTTGCACATATAGAGCTTTAAAAAAGAAATGTCTTTGCAACCGATAAGATTTAAACATACCATTTGAAGTTTCAAGTCTGGTTATGCTGGAAACAGAAGTAGAGAGATCTTGCACATAAAATGCTCAGGGAAGGACAGTAGTACTAACTGATAATATGCTAGATATTAGTCAGCCCTTATTGGGGCCTAATCTGCAGGTGATTAGATAATGCAGACTAAAGTAAATTGAGTAAACTTTCTGACTTCAGCACAATATTTATTTACTGCAAGCTATAGCAAGTCTCTAAATGTTTCTTCCTAGATTGAAGGTCTAATGGATGATATTGACTTCAGAACCAAGGTGACTCGTCAAGAACTTGAGGAGCTTTGTGGAGACCTATTTGAAAGAGTCCCCATACCTGTGCAAAAGGCTTTGAGTGGTGCTGAAATGAACATGGTAAGGATCCATTTTGCAAACTGTTGTGGCTATTGTGTAAAAGCTCTTCTTGGTGGTCGTAAAGGCACAAGGGTTTTTTATTTTATTTTTTTTCTCTCCCTTTTTAATGCGTTCTTTGCATTAAGGTAAAAAACCTTCCATGATCAGCTCCTTCGTCCTGCCCCCTAAATAGCTACCTGAGTCCTATCTTGATCCAGTGTTGTGCCCTCTGAGTCATAGGCTTCTGCTGCTGTCAATTTAAACATTTTGGGAAAGGTGGGTGGCATCAAGTTGGACTGTATCTAGAGTATGGAAATAAAGTGCAATCAAGCAATATGCATAATATATACAAACATTTAAAAGAGGGCCATGAGGTCTCAAAACACATCTTTAAAATGTTAAAGTGCAAGCAAAATTCATATGTAAATATCAAACTAGAATCCATTCAAAAAATCTCATGGAAGAATCCGTGTTTGAAAGTGAATATAAATTACCCATCGGTGTGACACCTATCACCAAAGCTAAAATGGTGGCTTGCCAGAAATCCATCTGTCTCTGTCTCTCACATTAGAATAGATGCACTGAGCCTGTAAACATGTCAAAATCGACCAATCAGCAGTCACACATGCACAGTAGCGTGTGTACGCACTGTATCTCTCTCTGTCTGGGTAAAGGGGGCCTTGAGAGGGAAGGAAGTCCTCCTCTTCCTGCCTCTGTTCTGCCTCAAGTGCCCTGTCCATTATTACAGGTGGACAAGAGGTACAGTGTCACTGATGCATGCACTGTCACTGCTCACCATCCTCGTGGCCTCCTCAAATGGTGCCAGGACAGTGCATGCATCCCTGATCATGCCCCACTGGCCTGGTGAAAAAAACCCGAGCTCCCCTGACCCTGTCCTGGTGCCGTAGTCGCACAGGTACTCATTGATGACCCTCTGCTGCGTGTGCAGCCACTGCAGCATGGCCAACGTTGAGTTCCACCTGGTGGGCATGTCACATATAAGGCGGTTCTTGTGCAGGTTCAACTCCTTTTGCAGCTGAGCACTGGCATTATATGATCTGCGGAAATGCACACAGACTTTCCTGGCCTGCCTCAGGACATCCTGTAAGCTCGGGTACCTGCCCAATAACCGCTGCGCCACCAGGTTAAGGACGTGAGCCACACAGGGCACATGGGTCAGTTTTCCCTGTCGGAGGGCGGAGAGGAGGTTGGTGCCATTGTCGCAAACCACCATTCCTGGCTTAAGCTGGTGTGGCGTCAACCACCTCTCGGCCTGCCCCTGCAGAGCTGACAGAACCTCTGCCCCAGTGTGGCTCCTGTCCCCCAAACACAGAGCAGAGAGAGCTGGTGGGGGGAGGGGGTGGGGGGCTGCAGGAAAGGGACTTCTCTGTGCAATACTATTCCACAGAGCAGGCAAGTATACCGTGTTAATTATTTTAGGGGGGAAAATAACGCAAGCCTTTTTACAATCACTTGAAGTGGTGAGAATAACCAAAACGTATATTAAATTTTGTTCACAGGATGAAATTGATCAGGTGATCATAGTGGGTGGAGCCACTCGTGTACCTAAAGTTCAAGAATGGCTTCTTAAAGCAGTGGGCAAGTAAGTACAGCATGCATTATATGGGTGGAGCCTTTATAAAGAATTGTAAGCGTTCATTTTTTCAACCATGGTACAGTAGCCTTGTGCATAGTAATTTTTAGATTCTATTCTTATAGGGAGGAGTTGGGAAAGAACATAAATGCAGATGAAGCAGCAGCTATGGGAGCTGTATATCAAGCGGCTGCTCTTAGCAAGGCATTCAAAGTTAAGCCATTTGTAGTTCGTGATGCAGCAATCTATCCAATACAGGTAATTGTTTGTTTCTTTTTTTTTTTTTTTTTTTTATGAAATAATTTTTATTGAAGACAAGGTTTTTAATTTTACATATACAAACGCCACAAAAACCAGCGAATAACCACTTGACCAGCAATTACAAATATATAAAAAGGACTCAAAGGGACAAACAACCATCTCAGCTTCCATACCAGCATAGTACATACACTGTTTGAGTCACCTCAGCAGTAGCCTGTCCATAATAAGTGGTGATGTCCCAGTTCCAGAGTGCCTAACCACAGTTCCCAAAGCTTTTCAAACATTTTTGGACATCCCTGCTTTATTTATTTATATATATATATATATATATATATATATATATATATATATATATATATATATATATATATATATAATAAACACACACACACACTTGAAAAACTATTTATACCCCTTGAAATTTTCCACATTTTGTCCTGTTACAACCAAAAACTTAAAAGTATTTTAAGTGATCGACCAACACAAAGTGGCACATATTTATAAAATTTTCCTTCCACTTCATAATTGTTTTACAATTATCAGAAAAGTGTGGGGTGCATTTTGTATTCAGCCCCCTTTTACTCTGATACCCCTAAATAAAATCTAGTGGTCACAATTGCCCATTACCTGTGTGTAATTTCATCTCGGTATAAATACAACTGTTCTGTTAAGCCCTCAGGTTTGTTGGAGAACTTTAGTGAACAAACGGCATCATGAATGCCAATGAACACAACAGACAGGTCAGGGATAAAGTTGTGGAGAAGTTTCAAGCAGGGTTAGGTTAAAAAAAAAAATCCCAAGCTTTGAACATCTCATGGAGCACTGTTCAATCCATCCGAAAATGGAAAGAGTATGGCACAACTGCAAACCTACCAAGACATGGCCGTCCACCTAAACTGACAGGCTGGGCAAGGGGAGCATTCATCAGAGAAGCAGCCAAGAAGCCCATAGTAACTCTGGAGGAGCTGCAGAGATCCACAGCTCAGGTGAGAGAATCTGTCCACAGGACAACTATTAGTCGTGCGCTCCACAAATCTGGCCTTATATGGAAGAGTGGCAAGAAAGCCGTTGTTGAAAAAGCCATAAGAAGTCCTGTTTGCTTGAAGCCATGTGGGGGACACAGGAAGTGTGGAAGAAGGTGCTCTGGTCAGATGAGACCAAAATTTATCTTTTTGGCCTAAAAGCAAAACGCTATGTGTGGTGGAAAATTAACACTGCACATCACCCTGAACACACCATCCCCACTGTGAAACATGGTGGGGGCATCATCATGTTGGTGATGCTTTTCTTCAGCAGGGACAGGGAAGCTGGTCAGAGTTGATGGGAAGATGGATGGACACAAATATAGGGCAATCTGAGAAGAAAACCTGTTGGTCTACAAAAGACTTGAGACTGGGGCGGAGGTTCACCTTCCAGCAGGAAAAAGACCCTAAACATACAGCCAGAGCTACAACGGAATGGGTTAGATCAAAGCATATTCATGCGTTAGAATGGCCCAGTCAAAGTCCAGACCTAAATCCAATTGAGAATCTGTGGCAAGACTTGAAAATTGCTGTTCACAGAAGCTCTCCATCCAATCTGACGGAGCTTGTGCTATTTTGCAAAGAATGGGCAAACATTTAACTCTCTAGATGTGCAAAGCTGGTAGAGACATCCCCAAAAACACTTGTAGCTGTTATTATGGCAAAAGGTGGTTCTACTAAGTATTGACTCAGGGGGGCTGAATACAAATGCACCCTACAAATATGTGAATTGTGAAAACCATTTATAATTTTACATCCACTTCACAATTATGTGCCACTTTGTGTTGGTCTATCGCATAAAATACATTTTAAGTTTTTGGTTGTAACATGACCAAATGTGGAAAATTTTCAAGGGGTATGAATTTTTTTTCTTTCAATATTGTATCATTCATACTTTACTGTGTGTGTGTGGGGGGGGGGGGGGGGGGGGTTGTAACTCCAGAAACCTACCTAACATTCTGACATTCTGACTTTGGGTGACATCAACTTTTCAGATGGCATTATTTTTTAGTGTCTCTTAGAAAATGAAAAAAATCCTCTCTTGCAACGGCGCCCCCTTCTGTAGAGCAGAAGATTAAGGAATAAATACTTCCCTTACTCCTGGCTCCAGTGCTGCCGTCTGCCTCTTTTTAAGCTTTGACCAGCTGTGGTCACACTCCCTCCTCAGCATACAATGTCCCTGTAATTGTACATGATTGCTAGGCTTTAAGCAGAGGGGGGCACTGGAGCTAGTAGAAGGGGCTTTTTTTGGCAGTAATGGGTAAAATCCTCTATTTTCAGTAACTGACTTTTATTCAATTTTTTTTTCTTCTCCTTAGAAAAATAAAATGTACTTAAAGTGGTTGTGAACCCTTACATATACCCAGTGCAGTGACTGGCCTCAGGTGTTGCACAGAGATGACAAGTCCTCCAACATAAGTTGTATCTGTTTATCTGCAGTCTTCACTTCTCTATCTGTGCACAGTCCAGAATTTAAAGCTTGTCTGAGCTGTCAAAAAAGGGGGGAGGGGGTGGGCAGAGAGCTGAAGTTGCTCTGCAGAGCTCAGTGAGGAGAGGTGATTGGAATGAAGACACGCCCCCTCCTTCACACAGGAGCTGAGGCTGTCAGTATGCTGAAGGTCCCTCCCATGTCACCATTTTTCTTTTGCTGTCAGGAAAACTTTAGAGGTGGCTCATGCTAATGGCAGAGGAGTGGAGCAGGAGACAAGTACACACTATAAAGGGAAATGCTTTGTTCATATTTCATGTCTGAGGTTTACAACCACTTTAAGACTTTTGACGTCAAATATACCATAAGTGATGAAGACCAAAGTCAAAGTTCATCTGTAAATTGTGTCTTTTTTTTTTTTTGACCGTTGTATTTGACGTATTGGGACATGACAAGTCTGATATACATAGTAGCACTGATGAAACAAAGTCAGATCCTAGGAGCTGGGCATTTGGCTTGACTGGTATAGGAAGTATGTTTGGTAATTTTCACAGGAAATGGCTGCCATCTCCAAAATTTCTCTTGTAACCTCAATTTTGAATATATATGTATGTGTGTGTGTGTGTGTGTGTATGTATATATGTATGTATGTGTGTGTATATGTATAATTATTATTATTTTTTTTTTTTTTTTTTGTGATCCTACTTTGGGGCAGCACACTTTTTTAAAAACGCTTTTTGGCAGGATCATAGGGTGCGTGATAAGCTAAGCTTCCCAACCCTGGCAGTGGACCCTGGTAGCATCATTGACCACTGGGACCAGCAACAGTCTCAAATACCTAGTGTTAATTTAAAAACCGCTGTGATGGCACTGGACGAGAGCGATCGTGTGTGTTTTTTTTTTTTTTTTGCTGACTTCTTGACCCCCTACCTCCCATATTCCCCTTCCATAGTCTTATGAAGCTCTGTAATGCATCACTTGCAGTCTTGGTAGTTATTCAGCCATTATATTTTTTCCATTTGGTTGTAGGCCCTGCTTGGGTCACTATGGCCTCCTGGGCCTCTTTTAAAGACCCCGTGTTTTATTTTTATTTTTTTATGTATTTTTTTCCCTATTGAAAATAGTTGCATTCTTATGCTGCACTTCATCTATACATGTAGGAGGCCATCACTGCCACCTCTTTCTGAGCCTTCCATGTTTTTGGTCAGTCACTTGGTTTGCAGATTGTAATTTCTTGGGTTTTAAATCCCACAGGTGGAGTTTACTAGAGAGATGGAGGAAGAAGGCATAAAAAGTATAAAACACAACAAAAGAATTCTGTTTCAAAGGCTTGCCCCATACCCACAACGCAAGGTTATCACCTTTAATAGATACACAGACGACTTTGAGTTTGATATCAACTATGGAGACCTTGGCTTTCTTGATCAAGAAGACCTGAGGTAAGTCTTCATTGTGTGTGTGTGTGTGTGTGTGTGTGTGTGTGTGTGTGTGTGTGTGGCGGGGGGGGGGGGGGGGGTTTGTTTGCTCCTGAGTGAGAAAGAAGAAAGGGGGTTGGATGTGTGCTGCTGCTTTGCATATGCGTCCCTGAATATTTGCCAAAGCCTGAAATTCTGACCTAGATGGAATTGCATAGTAAAGTTAGTTGTCCATGTTTGAATTTTTTTTTTTTTTTTATTATATCCTATGTCTGGTTGACAAGGTTGTCCTCGCCTTACTGTTTGGTCCCCATCTGCTGAATGTAACACATGTATTCCCACTATTCATTTTAGAATTATATTGACTAAAACGTTTTTATTCTGTTTATTTGTCCATCCTAGCATGGACTGACACAGCTGGATACTGTAAACGTGTGGGTATATGTCCCTGCTTGCAGGAGAAGATCTAGGCAGAATGTTAGATGTTAGAAACATGCATTCTAGAACAAGCCAGAGCTGAACACCCCCGCCCAGGGGGGCGGTCCCTCCAGACATTACCCTCCCACCTGCAGCCTCAGTTTTTTCTGCCTAGCAGAAGAAGGCATGGCTCTCACAGGAGCCAGTCTCCTGGAAGATTTTACTTTTTAAATTTTATTCCTTTGGGAATTTTAGTTTTGAGGCCTTCATTTAACTGTCGGCTGGGCAACAGGTTGGGTACACTGGTATCCTTGTAGTCTTCCCTGTCCGACCATCGAGCGTGCTAATCCTCGCCTTGTGTGCGTGCGACTCGGTTCACGACATGCCCCATGACTCCAGGGGTGGCCGGGTTGCTTTCATGCTCCCGCGGTCCTCTCAAGATTGAACAGTACCTGACTGACTATCTTTCGCGGTGGACCGGGTCGACAGCTACGCAGTACTGCTCTGTAATAGGTCTGTCTGAAACAAGCCAATGGGTCCCTCTGGGACGGGTAAGTAGTCTCCCCTGCTGCAGGTGAGTACATACTGGCTGTGTTTCTTTATATGGGGGGGGTTTCTCCCTGTCTCCCCCCTGTTATGCTGCTCTTTGCACCCTGTACTGTTGCTGTGGGGGTCACTCTGGCCTGGCTGGGGGCACTCATGTCTGTTGGTGGACTCTGGGAAGAGGAGCAGTGTTCTGGTGTGTGAGGTGGGGACTTATTGTGTGGGCCATTAGCGCGCGCATTAGCGCTGGTTGTTTTTTAAATAATGCGCTCAGCGGCCATCTTGCCGTGGTTCAATGGCGCAGTTATATCTGCGGCCGGTGGCCATTTTCTTGTAGCCGGCGGCCATTTTCTTGTAGCCGTGTGCTTTTACTTTCGGCCTCTAGTGGCGGCGCAAAACTCCTCAGCTTCTTCACTCTCCTCAGGCTTCACAGCGCGGTTTCTTCAGCAGAACTGAGCGGTTCTTAGGGGTCGGTGAGTCCTCTGGGTATCCCCTCCTCATCCTCAGCGTAGCCAGTGGGTGGACTGTATATTCACTGTAGTAGTGTATAAGGTCTGAGGGTGGTGATATGGAGTCTGATACACCTGGTTCTCCACACTTGCCTGAGGCAACTGGCGCTGCTCCTGCACCTGCGGTCCCTATGGACCAGTTGTCGGCAGTCCTGGAATCATTCCTTGTCAGAATGGAAGCGGTGTGCGAGCGCAAGGGAGCTATAAAGCCCCCTCTACCCACAAATTTTTAGTGGAGTGCTCTGATTCAGATATGGGCCTAGCTACTGCTGCTCAGGACCCTAGCTCTAAATATTTTAATGTTTTTGAACAGGACATTCCCTTGTGAGGAAGACTCCAGTTCTGTGTCAGTAAATGACAGGGCACGTGTAAGTGAACTCATTCATGATGTGAGGAACACTCTCAAGCTGGATGCTGTGGTACCTCAGGCGGACGCTGTTTCCCTTGGTTCCTTCAAGCTTTTCTTTTACACAGCTTCCTCACTGTTTTCCTCACACGCTGCGTCAAGAGCAGCATGGATGATACAGTGGTACACAGTGTGGGCGCTTTCGGCGCTATGCACAGCCTAAAATTGTGCGATTTGATAGCCACATACTAACATACCTACTCGGTATGTCTGTGCAGTATGCGTCAGTTTCCGCCCACGCTATATGACATGCGTGCCTTTGGTGCAATACACGGTATGAACATACACATTATGTTTATACACAACACTAAATACAGTCACAGTAGTTGTAGGTATTGCATTCTCTGGGTCTGGTGGGGTCCTCCCGGGTACTTCGGTTTCCTCCCACGTGCCAATGGTGTGCGCGTGCCTCCGGTGCTATGCACACACAGGCTTGTGCAAAATGTTTATCGCACATACTATAGTACCTACATGGTATGCGTATGCAGTCTGCGTGGGTTTCATCCGGGTGCTCCGGTTTCTCCCCCGCGCTCCAATGGTGTGCGCATTTTCAGCACTATGCACAGTATAAACATGTGCAATTTGTTTATTCGCAGGCTAACATACCTACACGGTTGTGTACGCAATCTGCGTGGCTGGTTTCCGTCCAAGCCCCGATGATATGTGCGCCTTCGTCGCTGGCACAGTATAAACGTGTTTTAATACGTTTATCCACATATACTAAACTACATACGCCGTATGTGGTTGTACTATGCTCTTTGTGGCTGAGGGGGTTTCCTCCCACGTTCTATTTGCGCGTTTTGACGCAATACACAGTATAAACTATGTGTTTGTACAATCAGCACTTGTCAATGGGGTATCTGCTGGATGGAGCATTGTCTTAAGGATCCCTGGTATCAGGGGTACCACTTTCCACCTGCCTTCAGTGGTGATCAGAAGCGCTGGCTTGGACTGTGTTCACCAGGCTGAGGTTAGCGTTACGCCCATTAGTGGCTGCGTCTCTGGCGTTTCTGAAGCTCAATGACTGGGCAAAAGCCTCTGCTTCATCCATCAGTCGACTAGCAGGTGCACTGCAACTGCTTTAGCCTTTAGGGTCTCTGTGCCGGGGTGGGTTTGCGCCACCTGTGGAGGCTGAGTTACTGGTCCTCTGACCGAGTTTCTAGGGAAGTTCTGTCAAGTTGCCTTTCTTGGCCAACAGTTGAGGCACCCTGTAAGCCGGGGCCTCTCTTCTCTGATACATTGCGGAGTCTCTTTGGGATTTTCAAACCTCTCGCTGCAGGACGGTCCTGACGGCCGTGTGCATTGCAGGGGAAGGGTCCTTACATCCAGAGGGGTTTCCACCTCCTTTACCGGAGGTGGGGCACCGGATGTGGACCTTATGGCCTCTCGCAAGGTGTCAAGATTCGTGGCCAGGTCCAGGGACCCCTGGGCAGACGCGTTGGTGGCCCGTGGGGGTAGTATCGCCTGATATATGCTTACCCTCCGCTACTGTTGTTGCTTCGCAGAGTAGGGGCCGAGGCCATTCTGGTGATCCTCATTGCTCCGGAACGGCGACATTGGTACGCCAATCTACTTCGGCTAGTCGCAGACGTTCCTTGGCGACTAACGTGTAATGGGGGGAATCTGCGCTGTCTCCCTAGGCTGTGTCAATACATAAGTGCCAACACACTTAGCCAACAAAACATTAATGGGTGTATACATATGCTAGTCATCAAAAAAACGATGGCGCATATATTAATGAGAAAAAGTGATGGTGCTGCAAATAAAAAAAATAGCTGGAATATTCAGCTAAAAACACATGTGAAAAAATACTAATAAATGCGCAACCCTGTGAATAGCAAAGTGCCAAAAGCAACAAAATCAATGTATATATGTAAAACCTTAAATAATACTATATATACACAAACAATCCTGATTAACATCCAGGTGAAGGTAAAAATATAATGGGTGTAAAAAACAAGTCCTATATATTTCCACTGCCAAATAGTGTCACATCAAGAAATAAAGGCAATAAGTTCACATAGGCAAATAGGTGTCCATTGATGAAGCAGACAATCAATATATGACAGAGGATTGTAGATCTTCAATGCAAACTTCGGTTTCAGCAGAAATGTACAAACAGGGGGCTTACCAGAGCAGATGGGTCCCTGTCACGGAGACCAAACGAGCTCAGCAACTATACCAGATCAGGGTATCAGCGCTGTGGTCCTTTAGTTCCTCACTGTTTGGCGGCTATCGGCGCACCTTCCAACCGTAGGAACGTTTGTGTACCGTAGTGTATACCAGGTTCGAGCTGCGGCGGGGTTCAGTGCAGCTTTGAACGTTTTTTGTTTTTACCTTCATGTGGATGTCAGCTTACCTGTTTTTCACAATAAAGGGTACTCGTTTTTTTTACCTACTATACTGCACCATGAAGTTCTTTTATTTCTCCCTCTGAACCTGGTATACACTTACGGTACACGAGCGTTCCTACGGTTGGAAGCTGTGCCAATAGCCGCCAAACAGTGAGGAACTAAAGGGCAACATCGCTGATACCCTGATCTGGTATAGTTGCTGAGCTCGTTTGGTCTCCGTGACAGGGACCCATCTGCTCTGGTAAGCCCCCTGTTTGTACATTTTTGCTGAAACCGAAGTTTGCATTGAAGATCTACAATCCTCTGTCATATATTGATTGTCTGCTTCATCAATGGACACTTCTTTGCCTATGTGAACCTATTGCCTTTATTTCTTGATGTGACACTATTTTTGGCAGTGGAAATATATAGACTTTTTTGTTTTTACACCTATTATATTTTTACCTTCACCTGGATGTTATTCGCGTGTGTGTGTGTGTGTGTGTGTGTGTGTGTGTGTGTGTGTGTGTGTGTGTGTGTGTAATTTATTATGTTTTTTTACATATACATTTATTTTGTTGCTATTCACAGGGTTGCGCATTTACTAGTATTTTTTCACGTGTTCCTTGGCATCTACCTATTGGGGTGGACCTTCTGTCTCATGATCCCATACTTCATCCTGCTTTACAGTCCTTGGCTTTGGCATGGCTGTTTAAAGCCAGGTGCTGAGGGACCGAGGTCTCTCGGATTCGGTCATCTCATCTATGTTGTTGGCATGGAAATCTTCCTCCAGAAAGATATCTCACCGTACCTGGAAGGCTTACATCGCTATGTGCGAGGAACTTGATTGGTGTCTTCGGACGTATTCCGTTCCCAGAATTTTGCTGTTCTTACAGCATGGTGTGACCCAAAAGCTGGCCTTGCATACCATTTGAGGGTCGGATTTCGGCCTGGGCTGTCTTCTTTTTTTTTTTTTTTTTTTTTTTCCCAATGACCACTATTGGGCCATTCCTTGATTGGCACCTTTTGTGCAGCGGGTTCGCCACGTGATCCCCCCCCCCCCCCCCGTCAAGCCTCCTCTCCCTACTTGGGATCTGAATTTGATGCATCTCGGTTCTCCAAGAACATCCCTTTGAGAATATCGGAGAGATTCCGCTCTTGACCTTGTCCCAGAAGGTGGCCTTAGTGGCCATTACTTCGGTTAGAGGGGTGTCTGAGTTGGCGGCCTTGCCCTGCAAGTCGCCTTACTTGGTCCTCCGTAAGGATATGGCGGTGTTGCACCCACGACCGTCCTTTTCAAAAGGTGGTCTCGGCCTTTCACCTTAAGGAGGACATCGTTCTTCCGTCCTCACCCATCGCATCCCTGAGAGTTTGCGCTTCATATCTTAAGATGGGTAAGAGCCTTACGGGTGTACCTGTCTGCTACTGATTCTATTCGGAAGTCTGACTCGCTGTTTGTGTCTGTCTCTGGTCCAAATCAGGGCCGAGCGGTGTTGTCTGCCACCGTCTTTAGGTGGATCAGGCAGACCATCATGCAGGCCTATGCCCTTAAGGGGCGTGCGCTTCCCTTTCCGGTTGCGGCGCATTTTACCAAGGCAATTGGTCTTTCCTGGGCTTTCCGACATCAAGCGTTGGTTGCACAAGTGTGCAAGGCATCGACCTGGTCGTCCATTCATACCTTTTCAAAATTCTATAAGGTTGATGTGGCTGCATCTTCGGATGCTTCCTTCGGCCGCAAAGCATTGCAGGCTGCTGTTTAATGTTGCAACTCCTCCGTTGAGGAGCTCTGCTTGTTTGGAGTGAAGTTTTGGTTGTTCCTTTACTACTGCTCCCACCCTTCTGATACTGCTTTGGGACGTCCCACACGTTTACAGTATCCAGCTGTCGGTCCATGGACGATAAGAGAAAATAGGATTTTTGTACTCACCGTAAAATCAGTTTCTCTGACGTCCATGGGCTGACACGGCTTCCTTTTTAAGGTTTGTACTGCTTTGTTACGAACTGAGGCTGCTAGCTGCAGGTGGGAGGGTCATGTCCGGAGCTCTGGCTTGTTCTAGAATGTATGTTTCTAACATTCTGCCTAGATCTTCTCCTGCAAGCAGGGACATATACCTACACGTTTACAGTACCCAGCTGTGTCAGTCCATAGACGTCAGAGAAACGGATTTTACGGTGAGTACAAAAATCCTATTTCATTTTGATAGTTATAAGCTAAAGAACAACTCTGGAACTGGAAAGTGTTTTGATGCCTAAGCTATTTTACTTTACTTTTATTTTTATTTTTTTATTTTTTTCCCACCTACAGGATTTTTGCATCTCGCAATCTCACCACAGTCAAACTTAGTGGAGTTGGGGAGAGTTTTCAGAAGAATTTGGACTATGAATCAAAAGGCATCAAAGCTCATTTCAACATGGATGAAAGTGGAATACTCAGTCTTGACAGGGTAATGTAGCTGCGCAGTGATCTTGCAGTTAAAACAAAAATAAAATTACTTTAAAGCTTAAAGTGTTTTTGTAAAGGCTCAGGGTTTTTACCTTCATGCATGAAGGTAAAACACCTGTGCAGCAGTGCCCCCAATAATGGCCTGAGCCCCATCTCGATTCAGCGATGTGCCCGGGTTCTCCTGGGTCTCTCTCTCATTGGCTGGGACCGCAGCGGTAGCCATTGGTTCCAACTGCTTTCAGTCGCCAATGAAGAGAGGTCAAACTCTGGGTGTGAATGGACAAAGGGAGTAGAGGCTCGGAAGCTGCTTGCTATGGGCCACTAGGAAAAGGAGGAGCCTAAAGCTCTGGCATGGGACCTGGAAGGTAAGTATAACATGTTTGTGTAAAAAAAAAAAAAAAAAAAAAAAACTTTTTACTATCACTTTGACTCTGGGGACAAAAATATTTACCCTTGCAGTCGCTCCCCCTCCCCACTGAAAGAACTGCTCATTGTTGCCTAGAGGGTAATGAATAAGATAATTTACTTGGCCTTTTGCCTCTCCCATTCATGTGACTTGTCCTCCTCCAAAGCCTCTTGCCTTTGCTGCCCAACCAGATGTGGCTTCCTGGTGTCATTCTGTACAATGTGGGACTAGCAGCCCTGCATTGTGCAGAAGGATGCCACAACCCACAATGTGTTAGTCTGGGTAAATACCAACTTCCAAGAGCAAACCAGGAAATTAGGCAAGCTCCCCCCCCCCCCCATTTCAAATTGACAGATTCCTTTTTACAAATCTGCTAGTGTGGGATTTTGGCCTCAGACATGCATGTAGAATCTACAACCTTTACATATTCGACTACATTTTCTGTGTAATATAGGTAAACCTTGTTTTGCAGATGCTGTAACATTTTTACTTGTTTGCAAACATATTGTGTAGGAGCAAATTAGAAATAGCTTTCCAGTAACAAAGTAAAAATTGAAAATGGCATCTGCAATAATGTAGGCATAGCCAAAAATCTGCTTTAATTGAAACTCATGTCTACTTTGTTATATTGCGTACCTAAGCAAGGTCTTGACTGAAGTTTAGAGTAGAGTGTGCTAGTTGCATGGCTGCTTCATAATGCACACTACTTATATAAGCAACCTTTTTTGCATAGGTTTGTCATACTTTGTTCAGTATTACCCTTTCTGAAATTGTTCATGAGACCATGACTGAATACATGACATATTTGAGTCAAACCTGAAAACTGATTGTAATTTACAGTTTTTAAACCTTTTTGTGTATTTTTTTTTTTTTTTTTTTAGGTTGAATCCGTCTTTGAGACTGCATTAGAAGACAAGTTGGAGCAAGAATCAACATTGACAAGTAAGTGATGCTGCCTCAACACATTTCTACCAATTGCTTGGTAGTAGCTAATTCTGCTACTTCAGACACTTTGGCAAACAATACAATAATTGGTTGTAGTTGCTTTATCACTGATGGCTGTTTTTCCTTGAGATGAATAGTTTTTGCTCACTGCTTCTGCCATTAAAAAAGACATGCATCCCTAGGGGATTAGGCATAGATGTTTGTCACAATTTGTAAAAGCAACAAAAATAAAGATTTAGGCCCCTTTCACATTTGTACGACCTGAAAGTGGCACGATTTTTACGTGGCTTGAAGCAATGCCTGTAATCTTGAGGTCTATGGACCTCAAGTCGCATCAGAGTAGTACAGGGACGACTTTGAAGTTGCACAGATATGAATGGTACTCATTGGAAGTCATAGGGTACGACTTGTCATGGGACTTTGCAGTCCCAAGTCTCAGGAAAAGTCACGCAAGTGTGAAAGGGGCCTTAGCAGTGCTGATCGAGTGGAGAAAACCTGACAGGGTCATTGTGCAGAAGTCCATCAGCATATCAACTTCTGTACAACCATGTGCCCATATATGGTTTGTACGTCCCTCCTAAACTGGCTGAATATTGATCCATATGTCTGGCTTAAGTCTAACCTTTTAGGTCATTGCTTATGCTACTGTTTTTATTAACTCTAACGCTACCTTGTCTTGCTCAGAACTTGGGAACACAATATCTAGCTTATTCGGAGGCGGAAGCTCTACCACAGATAAAGAAAATGCTACTGATACTGTTCAGGTAAAGATTGTTTTATGGATTAAACAATTTACAATTGTTGGACACAGTAAAGGAAAAATCTGTATGAAAAGTATATTAAAGGGCTTAAAATAAAAATTTAAAGGCACCTGTAAAGTTTAGTCGTATGGTTTTGTCCCAGATAACGCATCTCTTTTCCAGGTAGAAAAACGTATTACTTTAAAATTAATTTAGGAGTATGGTTGGGGGGGGGGGGGCAAAATGCACAGTTAAGCTGTGTTTTTGTCCCCCGCCAGCTGCCCCTCCATTATGCTGCAATAAGCAGCAGGGTGTTTAGACGTCACGGTCGTGATGCTTTACTATATTCCCCCGACAATGTTTACTTGGCATATAGGAATTGGTGGGGGAGCGCCACAAAACGCCCTGTTAAAACATGCAGTGAGGAGGTATCGCGTTGCCTACTCCAGTGCCTGCCAGATCCCTCCTGATGCGTGATCTGAATGCAAATTAGGCTTAAGAGGAAAGAGATTTAAACATGCACTACTAGAAGTGACATTCTATTCAAGTGCATATTTTTATCTCGGAGTACCTTCTATTGCTCTCTGCATTCTCAGAATCTGCCACTTCTTCTTCCTCTTCGATGGTGGCTATTAGAGCTGCACGATTCACGCTAAATTGAGAATCACAATTTTTTTTTATTTTTAAGTGTATTTTTTCCCAAAAAAATTTGTTTGAAAGACTGCTGCGCAAATAAGTGTGACATAAAATATTGCAACAATCGCCATTTTATTCTCTAGGGTCTCTGCTAAAGAAATTATATATTACGTTTGTGGGGTTTAAAGTAATTTCCTAGCAAAAAATACTGTTTTTAACTTTGTAAGGCCCCTTCCACACGGGGTGGATCCACTCGGCAGAGTCCGCCAGCTCAGCGGGAGACTAAGTCAATAGATGGCCTGCTCGGATCTGCCTGAAAAACGGACAGGCGGACGAGCGTGTAAGGGGGCTTAAGGCTGGATTCACACCTATGCAGTTTTATTGCATTTTGCAGATTTGCACTACAGAACGTGTTGCATAGGAAACCATGTTAAATTGACTGTAGTGCAAATCCGCAAAATGCACTAAAACTGCATAGGTGTGAAACCAGCCTAAGAAACAAGTGTTGGAGAAAGGTTTAGTCATTAAGTGTATTTACTTCCCTCACTCTGTAAGGCCTCTGTCAGCCGATCGGCGGCTCTCCCTGTTGGGGGGGGGGGGGGGGGTCTGTGTGCTGATAATCAGCACATGCCCCTCAAATGTACCAATCGCCTGCCAACCAGTGCCCAGCAATGTACAAACCTAAAATTCTGCCAGTGCCAATCACTGCCCCGCATTAACACCTGTCAGTTATCAGTACCTCATCGTCGGTGCCAATCCGTGCCAATCAATTCTACATATCAGTGCCCGTCGGTGAAGAGAACAAAATTTTATGACAAACTAAAAAAAAATCTTTTTTAGTTTAGCAAAAAATAAAAACCGCAGAGGTGATCAAATAACACCAAAAGAAAGCTCTATTTGTGGGAAGAAAATTATAAAAATTAAGTTTGGGTACAGCGTTGCATGACCGTGCAATTGTCATTCAAAGTGTGACAGTGCTGAAAGCTGAAAATTGTCCTGGGGAGGAAGGGGCGAAAGTGCCTGGTATTGAAGTGGTTAAAGAAATTGAGACTTCAATAACTTTAGGTTACTAAATCATAACCTCTTTTATTATCCGGAATGTCCCATAATGATTCAATGTAGATTTTCCTTCACCATCATCCCCAAAGGTATTTCAGGCCTTTCTTGATGAAGTTGCTGACAAGTCTTTAAGATTGTAATTCAAAAAATGAAACAATGCTGTATTAGGAATTTGTACGCCTGATTTTCTATGCATAGTGTTGTTTAACCACGTCAGATCCCCGCTATAGCCGAAAGACGGCTACAGCGCGGACTTGAATTGCCGGGAGGGCCTCCCTGGACGTCGTCCTGTGCTCGAGCGGCCTGCGCGCACCCTGCAGGGTGCACGCACGGCGCGCTGTGATCAGCGAGTCAATGAGACTCGGCTGATATCAGACCCCGACCCCTTACCACGTGATTAGCTGTCAGCCAATGACAGCTGATCATGTGATGTAAACCGAGCCGGTAATCTGCTATTTTTTTTCTCCTCACGCTAAACGAAAATAAATAGCCGATCACCGGCTGCTGTCAGAGGGACATCGGTCCCGATGGAGAGCCACCTGCCAGTAAAGAACAGTGCTGCCTATCAGTGACCACCAGTGCAGCCTCATCAGCGCATATCAATGAAGGAGAATTGCCTGTTTGCAAAATTTTATAACAAACTATGAAACATAAAAAAAAATTATTTCTTTTTTTTCTCAATTTTCCATGTTTTTTGTTTAGCAAAATATAGGAACCCCAGCGGTGATTAAATACCACCAAAAGAAAGCTCTATTTGTGTGGAAAAAAATTATAAAAACTTCATTTGGGTACAGCGTTGTATGCGCAATTGTCATTCAAAGTGCATCAGCGCTGAAAATTGGGCTGGGCAGGAGGGGGGTTTAAGTGCACAGTAAGGAAGTGGTTTAATAAACCGTATATATGATTTTTGTTGGAATATTCTGTTTGCAGGAGGAAGAGGAAGTTCCAAGTGAACCCCCAAAGGAGGATGAACAGGACTTACCAGAGCCAGCTGAGCAGCAAGGTGCAGATACAGGTGCTGATCAAGCAGAGGACAAAAAAACTGAGGAAAAGAATGAAAAAGATAAAGAGGCAGAGGTATGCTCAGTTAGCTTAATATCTTGCTTGGAAATACCTTCTTTTTTTTTTTTTTTTTATGAAATAATTTAATCTGATATTTTAGTTTTTTGTAAATCCCCTCTGTGAGTCAGGCAGGGTCTTGCCTTAAAATGTTAGCAACTCTTAACTTTTCCTAAAAACATACCCCCCCCCCCCCCTCCACTGTTTATCCTCTTATCCTCCATACCCTGTTTGAAAAGATCCATGTGCTTTACGGTACCTACCGTGTACTTCACGGCTGTGAATTCCTGAAGCCGTTATGTCACCCATAGGCTCCCGTGGCCCAGATGTTGTCATCGCTCCCTACTCTTCTGGCAGCAGCCACTCCCTGACAGTGGAACTGGAGCTGTTGGATCATGTGACCAGACTTGATTTTAAAAAAAAGGAAAAGGGGGGAGGAGGTAGGGGAGGGAACGTTTTAAGAAAAGCTAGCCTTATCGGCCACTTAAATATTTTATAAATAGTTGCCTTGTAAATTGTAAGAAAAGGCTAGCTAAATATTATTAAACCGTTTGTTCCTTCCTTCCTTGTGCCTGCCTGCCTTCCTTGTTCCTTCGTTCCCCCCCCCCCTCCCTTTTACAAAAGTAGAGGAGCAGACTACAAAGTTGTCTTCTTTTTTTTTTTTTTTTGGGGTTTATAAACTTCCTCCACTGCACCCGCATTGCAGGTGGTGGTGTGCTTGAGGTAATGTCTCAGAGCTACAAACTTTAAAGAAGTTTGGGATTTTAAACAAAACATAGGACCGATCCTACATCCACCTAGGTCCGTGATGGCGAACCTTGGCACCCCAGATGTTTTGGAACTACATTTCCCATGATGCACATGCACTCTGCAGTGTAGTGAAGCATCATGGGAAATGTAGTTCCAAAACATCTGGGGTGCCAAGGTTCGCCATCACTGACCTAGGTCATTATCATTAGCTTCAAAATAGTAATAGATTCACACCAAAACCATTTTAAAGCTATTAATTTACAATGTAAGCTGGTACTCATTCTTTTATTTATTTTTTATTTTTATTTTATTTTTCCATCACATTATTTGACCTATGGATATTTTATGTATCTTGTAGGTCGTATTCCATCTTGAAATCGGATGTCTATAGTTATCAACTTTAGTTTTAGTCATTGTATTTTAGTCGACTAAAATCTAATGGGTTTAGTAATGCATTTCTCTAGAATTTCCAAACTCACAATATAGTCCTGGAGTAAAAAAAAATCTTAGTACCATAAATACCATATTAGGTTCAAACAGATACAGATTTAGCAGTTTTGGACGGTGGTCTAAGGGATGGCCTGTAATGCACAGTGCCCTGGATGCCGGTGGTCACTGGTCAGAGGACTGTGATACTGCACAGTGCTGGATGGTTGTCTCTGGTCTGAGGCCTGGCCTGTAATGCACAGTGCCCTGGATGCCACTGGTCAAGAGGCCTGTGTAATGCGCGCGCACACAGTGCTGGACGGTGGTCTTAGGGGAAGCCTCAGACCTGCTGTAATTGTTATGTACTAAAAACACTATGTGCTCTGGACGTGGGCGCCAGGCTGGTGGTCATGTGTGAGAGAGGCGGATTGTCTGTGCTGATGATCAGCGCATTGATTATCAGTGCAGACCCACAAGGGATGCCAACCCATGCCCACAGTAATACATGTTAGTGTTGCATATTAGTGCCTCATCGGTGTCCATCGGTGAAGGAGAAAGTTTTACTTATTTACAAAATGTTGTAAAACTAAACTTTTTTTTTTTTTTTACCCAGTGGTGATCAAATACCACTAAAAGAGAGCTTGATTTGTGGGAATAAAATGATTTATTTTTTTGTACAGTGTTGCATGAAAGCGCAATTGCCATTCAAAATGCGACCGCACTAAAAGCTGAAAATTGGCCTAGGCAGGAAGCGGGTGAAAGTGCCCTGTATTGAAGTGGGGACGTTTTCATACGTTTTACACAGACTCCATTGCGGGTTGCTACTTGCCTTAGTCTACCAATGGAAGCCCTTCCAGCTCCTTGTGGGTCTGATGTTTGGGTCTGTTTTAGCTCAAAGGCCAATATTGCATGACTTTTATGGTTTATTTCTGGTTGGTTGTATAAGTAGTATATATGGTTTTGTAAATGAACAATCTATGAAGATTATATACATTCCTGTTGGCATGGCTTTCTAACTTATTTTATGCAGGTACCTTCACTTCCCCCTGATGAAGATTGTATAGTTAGAATATGTTGTGCCACAATTTTCAAAGACTGTTGTATGTGTATTGTTGGATGCCCAAAATGTAGGGGTACATTGCTTATGAAAGTATATTTGAACAGCCAGAATGTCAATGACACTTTGAATAAAACCAATGTTTTTACAATACAAACCTTTTTATACATATACTGTTGATGTTTGGCTGCATTAAAGACCCATGGGACAGGTTTTGGTCTTGCCCATTCTTTTCCAAAAACGTCTAGCTTTATTTTTCCCTTGTGTAAAAAATAAATAAAAATAAAATGCTTATAACCTATGGTCTATGAATACAAGTCGTCTAAGATGAAGAATTTACAGGTGTATCGATTTTTTCCTTTATACTCCCCATAAAATTCTTTTTTTTGGAATCTGAGGGACACCTTGTGTTTATGATCGGGCTCTTGGTACTGCTTTTGCTATAAAACTTAAACATGCTGGTAGTAGGAATAGTTGCACCCTGAGGCTTCCTGGTTGTAGGAGGGCTTATACCCTCGGCTAGCCTGCAGTGTTTGCCCTTTTTTTGTGGAAAAATGGTAGGACTTCCCATGGACTCCAAGAAAGGGATATTACAGAGTACAAAAATCAAGATTTATTCTGATAACTTCATGTAAAACAAATTTTATATTCACCCCACTAGGATACAAAGGAAAAATCTGAAAGCAGTAAAGAAACTGAAACCATAAAGACACCAGAAGAGGAGCCTAAGAAACCAGTGGTGCCTAAGAAGCAGAAGATTGTGGATGAGATTGGAGCAGTGCAAACTGTACATGATATTCCAAATATAATGGAAGACGAAGAAAATAAATCTATTAAAAAGTGAGTAAGAACTACACAGGATGTACCAGTATGGCATGTCGGTATATGCAGGTGTGGGTTTTTTTTTTTTTTTCTTCTTTAAACGTGAACTTTTATTAAAAGTGTTCATACCGGGTCATACAAAGTACAAAGAAAAAAAATGGGGTTGCTCATCCCCTGATGACATCAATAGCACCTAGGTACAAAATATAAATGATCAGAGAAACCAAATAAATACTAGCAATAGTAGAACACATACAAACAAAATTGCAGAGCATTACATGGTTGTCAATATGTGTATCTGGAAGTCTATAGTGAGAGACACTGGAATTGTATAGACTAGATAAGGTTTTTAGACACAGGTTGCAGAAGACTGTAATCGGCGGTCACAAACTTTATTATATTTAGAGGGGCATACCTTTTATGGATGTATATTTTTTTCGCACACTCTCGCACACTTAGTCAGCCACCAATTGTGCAAGTTCTCCCACTTAAAAAGATGAGAGAGGCCTGTAATTGTCATAGGTATACCTCAACTATGAGAGACAAAATGTGGAAACAAATCCAGACAATCACATTGTCAGATTTGGAAAGATTTTTTATTTTTTTGCAAATTATGGTGAAAAATAAGTATTTGGTCACCTACATACAAGCAAGATTTCGGTCTCTCACAGACCTGTATCTTCTTCTTTAAGAGGCTCCTCTGTCCTCCACTCATTACCTGTATTAATGGCACCTGTTTGAACTTATCAGTATAAAAGACACCTGTCCACAACCTCAAACAGTCACACTCCAAACTCCACTATGGTGAAGAGCAAAGAGCTGTCGAAGAAACAATTGTAGACCTGCACCAGGCTGGGAAGACTGAATCTGCAATAGGCAAGCAGCTTGGTGTGAAGAAATCAACTGTGGGAGCAATAATTAGAAAATGGAAGACATACAAGACCACTGATAATCTCCCTCGATCCGGGGCTCCACGCAAGATCTCACCCCGTGGGGTCAAAATGATCACAAGAACGGTGAGCAAAAATCCCAGAACCACACAGGGGGACCTAGTGAATGACCTGCAGAGAGCTGGGACCAACGTAACAAAGGCTACCATCAGTAACACACTACGCCGCCAGGGACTCAGATCCTGCAGTGCCAGACGTGTCCCCCTGCTTAAGCCAGTACATGTCCGGGCCCGTCTGAGGTTTGCTAGAGAGCGTTTGGATGATCCAGAAAGAGGATTGGGAGAATGTCATATGAAACCAAAGTAGAACTGTTGTGTTTCTACCAAACTCGTGTTTGGAGGAGAGAGAATGCTGCGTTGCAACCAAAGAACACCATACCTACTGTGAAGCATGGGGGTGGCAACATCATGCTTTGGGGCTTTTTCTCTGCAAAGGGAACAGAACGACTGATCCGTGTACATGAAAGAATGAATGGGGCCATGTATCGTGAGATTTTGACTGCGACCCTCCCATCACCAAGGGCATTGAAGATGAAACATGGCAGGGTCTTTCAGCATGACAATGATCCCAAACACACCGCCCTGGCAACGAAGGAGTGGCTTCGTAAGAAGCATTTCAAGGTCCTGGAGTGGCCTAGCCAGTCTCCAGATCTCAACCCCATAGAAATCCTTTGGAGGGAGTTGAAAGTCCGTGTTGCCCAGCGACAGCCCCAAAACATCACTGCTCTAGAGGAGATCTGCATGGAGGAATGGCCCAACATACCAGCAACAGTGTGTGACAACCTTGTGAAGACTTACAGAAAACGTTTGACCTCTGTCATTGCCAACAAAGGATAATATAACAAAGTATTGAGATGAACTTTTTGATATTGACCAAATACTTATTTTCCACCATAATTAGCAAAAAAAAAAAACTTTCCAAATCACACAATGTGATTGTCTGGATTTGTTTCCACATTTTGTCTCTCATAGTTGAGGTATACCTATGATGACAGTTACAGGCCTCTCTCATCTTTTTAAGTGGGAGAACTTGCACAATTGGTGGCTGACTAAATACTTTTCTGCCCCACTGTGTGTGTGTGTGTGTGTGTGTTTATAAAAAAAAAAAAAACCTCAGCCCACCCTGCCTGGCCCTATATTATCTAAGCTAGACCCACCCCCATATGCTAAACAGGCTTATACTACCCCTCGATGATTGCAGCCGCTTCCTCTGTTTACATGGTGTAAAAAAAAAAAAATAATCCTAATCGCATATCGCAGGACACGGGGCTTTATAATTCATGATTACTTAGGTTTTGCAGCCAGCTTTAGGTGAATAGACCCAGGCCAAAAAAGGCAGGCAATCCCCATCTGGCCATAACCCCTCCCAGCTCAACTAGCTACAGTTGTTAGGTAGGCACATCCATCACCCAAGGACACTATGTCCTTCTGAAGATTCCTTTTGTGGGCTTTAGTGCCCCTATTTCCTGGTCTATTCCTAACACCCCTGATGGGGTAGAGGGCTTTATTTGAATAATTTCCTATGGCCAGAGGGGATTGTACATGGCACTACACGTGTAAGGATGGAGACAGGCTGCAACACTGCCAGTCTGAGCTAGATCTGGAGGACAGTGATCTCCTTGGTGCAGTGTACTAGTTGAAATCATTGGCAGGATGCTCTACAGGTCCAGGGCAGTTATCCTCTGGGGTGCGTATACTTGAAGGCCCTGCGGAATATGCTTGGCACAGCTCCACAGGATCCAACAAGTAACTGGGGACACTTGATCAGAGGGGTTGACTGGCACTTCAGCATTTGGCTTGTGCCTACATTTTACAGGCTCTCTGCAAGCCATGGCCTCTCGCAGGCAGAGAAGTGAGGGGAAATGGAGGATGATGGTGAGGCTCCCAACCCCCGTTATTGGGTAGAGAAGACCCCCCCCCCCATGCACAGTTTGCCTTGCAGGGACTCCCTAAGGGATCAGATTTGCTCGGAATCCCTGCCCTTATCTGGTATTTCGGCTGTCTCTGGGGCACAGTCTTCTACTTCCTTTGTTTCAAGTGAGGAATTTTCTACAGTCATATATATATATATATATATATATATATATATATATATATATATATATATATATATATATATATATAATTTTTTTTTTTTTTTTATTATATCCAACAAAGATTTATTATTAATTTGCAGAGGTACAGAGCATACAGACACCCCTCAACATAGCGGGGTAAGAAGTAATTACAAACATGCATTTCAAAACAAATCCGAACTAGGAGCCAGCCAGTCCTCAAATCAACATACCCACTCTCCCAATTGTTAAAACATCTCTCAACCTATATTGATGCCTAGCAATCGATCAGCCACCAGATCCACCGGGGCTAAGCCCAGTACATCTAGCCATTTTGCCCATAGCTTCTCAAATTTTTGAGCACTACCCCTATGCTGATAAGTCATCTTCTCCATCCTCAACACTATCCCAATATTAACCCATTCCTTCAAGGTCGGCGGGTCCTCCGCTTTCCAGTGTATCATGATGAGCTTCCTCGCCTGAAACAGAGTCCTATGAACGGCTTCTCTACAGTCCTTGTCCCATTCGTATTCCTCCAAAGCACCCAAGAGACAAGCTCTCGGGTCCTGTGGAAGAGACACGCCAAACACTGAATTAATGGTAGACACCACCCCCGCCCAGTACATGTGGAGTTTGGGACATCTCCACAACATATGGACTAGATCTCCGTGGTCCCTTTTGCATCGTGTACATATGGGGTCAAGCTGTGGATTCATCAAATGTAATCTGTGAGGTGTGAAATAAGTGCGTAACAATATGTACAACTGGGTAAGCCTATGGGATATATTCAGTGAACACCTACCCACAGCCTGGAAAATTTCCTCCCACTGCTCACCATCCAGCTGTCCAACATCTGCCTCCCACTTCTCCCTTATCTTCAGCGGATGCTGCCTCATCACGGACTGTAACAGTATGGCATAGCATTGTGAGATAAAGCCCTTTGACGACCCAGCATCCCCAAGAAGCCTAAACACCGGGGTTGGCGACAAGTGCCACTCCGAGGAGCGACCCTGTGCCGCCACCGCATGGAGCAATTGTAAATAACAAAAGTACATTGATTGCGGGAGACCGTAAGATTCCCTTAGGTCACTAAAAGGGCGCAATACTCCATTATAGAATATGTGTCTAAGATGCGTAATCCCATACTGCTTCCATCTGGCCCCAGACTGCAGTTTGGCCAATTCAGTATATGTATCATTTTGCCATATAGGGCTATATTCTGTATAGCCATCTGCATTCTGAATGTATTTAACCTTGTTCCATACCTTCTGAATTAAGCTATAAGTTGGAAACTTTTTATGTGGTTTAGCGAAGGCCTGAGCCTCCAACGCCACAGGAACCGGATCTCTGCACACAGTAAACAGCAGCAGTTTATGAGCCGAGGTTTGCAAGGTGGGCGCCCCCTCTGCCTCTAATGGAAACATGCCTATAAGGTGCTGTAGCTGGGAAGCTAAGTAATACAGCCAAGGGTTTGGTAACGCCAAGCCCCTGCAGTCTTTGGGCCGCTGCAAATGTTCCAATCTGATCCTAGGGAGCTTATCCCTCCATATGAGGCTGCGAAAGATACTATTTACCGTACGAAATGTCTTGAGGGGGATAACCATAGGAGTATTATGAAGGAAATACAGTAGCTGTGGCATGAGTATCATCTTTATAAGATTCACCCTGCCAGCCACAGATAGGAGAAGAGCCTTCCAGGTTTTGACTTTATCCCTAAACCTTAGTAAGAGGGGGGAGATATTAAGATGGATAAAATCCCGTGGCCTAGCTGTGATCTGAACCCCCAAGTACTTAAAAGCAGTGGTAATGGGAATGGGGCAGGAAGAGTTAATCACCTGTGTGTCATCCCCATCCAACAGGAGCAACGCCGATTTTGACCAGTTTATATGCAAACCGGAAAACCCTCCAAATTTGGATATGGTCGACATAGCTTCCCTAAGGGAGGAGTCCGTGTCATCGGCATATAGCATGACTTTTTCCTGCAAGTCACCATAGCAGAAACCAGTAATACCAGAATTTGCCCGAATATCCATGGCCAGTGGCTCAATAGCCAAAGCAAAGAGGAGGGGCGACAGGACACCCCTGCCGAGTCCCCCTCCTCAATGCAAAGCTCCCAGACAATGAACCAAAGGTCCTTATGGCGGCCTGCGGCTGACTATATAGCAACTTCACCCAGGATATATAAATTGGACCAAACCCGAACCTCCGCAGCACCGACCAAAGATAATTCCAATCTATGCTATCAAACGCCTTTGTGGCGTCCAGGGACAAGAGTGCCTTGCCTCCCATGTTATCTGCCCTTGCTTGTACATTCAGGAACAACCTCCGCAAATTAACCGCTGTAGATTTATTTGGCATGAAACCAGCCTGGTCCCCATGCACAATTGAAGTAATCACCCCATTCAGCCGAATGGCCAGTACCTTGGCTAATATCTTGATGTCGCTTTGCAGCAAGGAGATGGGGCGATACGCCCCTGGGTCTACAGGATCCTTACCCGGTTTGAGCAGTAGTACTATGTTTGCCTTAGACATTGAGGGTGGAAGGGTCCCTCTCTCCCTGGCATTGTTAAACACTCTCAGTAGTTGGGGCAGTATTTCCTCTGAGTATTGCTTATACACCTCCATAGGCAACCCATCCTCCCCCGGGGCCTTACAATTAGGGAATGCACCCACAGCCCCCCGGAGCTCTCCGACAGTAAGCGGCGCCTCCAACTGTGCCCGCTGACCCTTGGACAGCGCAGGGAAGACCAATCGGGCCAGGTATAACTCCAGATCCTCCTGGACGTATGGCGCTCCAGGACTGTACAGGGTCTCATAGAAACCCGCCAATTCCTCCATAATCAACTCTGGTTGGGAGACTACACTCCCTGTCTTGGACCTAATGGCTCCTATAGCAGGCGAGCGTTGATGGGAGTTTGCAATCCTTGCCAAAAGTCGGCCGGTCTTCTCACCCTCCTCAAAGAACGCCTGTTTCCTAAAGAACCTTTTCTTCTCAGCCGAGGAGGAAAGTAGTTGTTGATAGGCCGACTGAGCGGCCACCCATGCTTCTCTGGTCAGATCAGAGGGATCCGTCACATATACCCTCTCTAATTCCTGAACCCTAGCCTCCACTTCTATCAGGAGCTCAGAGGAGGCTCTTTTAACCTTATTCATTTCTCCTATCAGGAGGCCCCGGAGATGCGCCTTAAAGGCATCCCAGTGCCGCACATTAAATTCTACTCCATCCCCGTCAAAGAACCTCCGTATATCACCCATTATCTCCTCATGGGAACGAAACAATTTCAACCAAAATGCATTAAACTTCCAGGGCGCCCTAGTTAATTTTGCCGGTGGAGCCACCAGCAACTGTACCACTAGAGCAGAATGGTCTGATACACTACGGGGTCTATGTGTAATGTCAGCTACAAACGGGAGTATGCTCAGGTTCCCCACCCCCAGATCTATCCTAGACAGGCAACCATGGGACTTTGAAAAGCAGGTAAATTGTCTGTCGCCCGGATTGCGATGTCGCCAGATATCCACCCAGCCCACCTCTTGCAACAACCGCGCCAGTGGAGTACTCCTGGCGAGGGCAGAGGGCCTAGGGCTCGGGTGTCTATCCGCCACCTGGTCCGAACAGCAGTTGAAGTCACCGATCACTAGCAGCGGCACATCCGGCCTACCATCCAAAAACTCAAGGAGGAGCCGGAGTACCGTGAACGGTGGTGGGATATATATGCATGCCAGCACACATATCAATGTACCAAACCTGCAGTGAAGAAATGCATATCGCCCCTCCTGGTCTATGACACTGTCAAACTCCTGGAAATCCAAGGCTGCATGCACCAAGTACACTCACCCCCCTAGAAAAGGAGGTGTGTGTAGAGTGATAAGCTCTCCCCACCCATGCATACCGTAAACAGCATACTGTCTCTGCTGTTAAGTGAGTCTCTTGGAAACAGATTACCCCAGGAAGGAATTTCTTCAAACACATATTAAGCATTGTACGTTTCAAGGGGGAGTGCATACCCCTCACATTCCAGGAAACAATAGAAACCTTAGCCATGAGCATCCGCAATTAAAGATAAATGGTCGGATAATCGTGGGTAGAGACTACAGTCATATCTTGCCTGCGTGTTAACCTCCTTGTGGTTCTCACTGGCCTGAACCGCCTGGCCTGTCTGTTTTGTAATAAGTTTACGACATATATATTTATCTGTGCAATTACCACTCATACACAGCTGTGTTATGTGAGTGGGGAAGTTTACTATCGAGCCGTGTGGTTCTAATAACACACGACTATAGATATATGTATGTGTTTATATCAAGGATACATGCCCCTATATACATAGAACAGCAGGCTCACATTTCTACCACTAATGAACATGCATTCACATGCATGTCTCCACATACCGGCATATATATGGCTGAATTATGTCCAGCAGCATACCAATTAACTGACGTAGTTATGATTTCCATCATTTCCTTTGGTTCTGTACACTTGATTATTATTTATTATTATTATTATTATTAATTATTATTATTTCGTATTTACACGCATGTAGGCACAACATAGATCCCACCCTTTCATGTGTTCACTACCCAGCTAAATACCGTATATACTCGAGTATAAGCGGAGTTTTTCAGCCCTTTTTTTAGGGCTAAAAGTATACCCCTCGACTTATGCCACGTACACACGATCGTGATTCACGGCGGTGAAAACTCCGCCGTGAATCACGGCATGAAAAAAAAAGAAAAACGAGGGAACGGCATGTTCCCCCACACACGACCGTTTTTCCCGTCATTTTTTTCTTTGTCGAGAAAAACGACAGTCTGTGGGCTCCGCGGCAGTGTCTCCCTATGGGAAAACTGCCGCGGAAAAAAATGATGGAAAAAACGATGAGAAAATTTAGAACATGTTCTAATTTTTCTCGTCGTTTTTTCTGCCGTTTTTCTCAACGAGAAAAACGACATAAAGCCCACAGACTATCGTTTTTCTCGGCGAAAAAAAAAATGTCATTTTTCCTGACGGGAAAAATGATCGTGTGTACGCGGCATCATACTCGAGTCAATACCTAAAAATCTTGTTGGCTGGCGTCCATTGTTTAAATCTCGCGGCTTTCTTCTGGTCCCTTCCGCGATAGGCGTTTCCAGCAAACACAGTGTTGCGCCTATCATGGACGTTCTCTTGTCCGACGTCCGTGATTGGCGGAACACTGAACACAGTGCCTGCTGGGAAACGGAGTCTGAGAATGAGAGGATCTCCGTGATAGGCGCAACACTCAACAGTGTTTGCTGGAAACGCCTCTCACGGAAGGGACTAGAAGAAAGCCGCGAGATTTAAACAATGGACACCGGCCGCGGAATAAGATTTTCAGGTACACTGACTCGGACACAGTAAGGGGGCACAGTGAGGTGGCAATGGGCACAGTAAGGTTGGGCAATTGGCACAGTGAGGTGGCAATGGGCACATTTCCCCCCCTATGCTTATACTCGAGTCAATACGTTTTCCCAGTTTTTTTGTGGTAAAAGTAGGTACCTCGGCTTATACTCTGGTCGGCTTATACTCGAGGTATATACGGTATATATAATTGGATGAGTCGGGAATAAACAACATTCACCTATTTGGTTTGATAAATAAATGGACACGGTCACATAGATTCACTTTAATTACTTATTCATTTATTTATTTCCATATTTTTTTTTTTTTTTTTTTAACCTTAGCCTACTCACTAATTGAATATTCACACTTACAATACATTCACTGTTCTATGGGCATGTAGAGGCTCATGTATATACACATTTATATTATACTTTTTTGTTTCCCGATTTTAGATTTATTCATTTTAGTTCTATTCTGTTTCACATATGTTCTTGCACATGGAATCGATTTATGGCACATTATATAATCACACTTGCTGTTTAAGACTGGATTGTGCTCACAGAATGTGTCTATTTCAGGTGATCAATTGAATTCAATTGATCAAACAATCAAGCACTGTTTGTTAGTGTGAAACGCGTCCACTCTTCTGTCCGCTCTTCTGTCCGCTCTTCTGTCCGCTCTTCTGTCCGCTCTTCTGTCCGCTCTTCTGTCCGCTCTTCTGTCCGCTCTTCTGTCCGCTCTTCTGTCCGCTCTTCTGTCCGCTCTTCTGTCCGCTCTTCTGTCCGCTCTTCTGTCCGCTCTTCTGTCCGCTCTCCTGTCCGCTCTCCTGTCCGCTCTGTTCTGCTGTGGCATATATTTTTGGTGTCCATTTTTGAATAAAAGGCAAAAACTTTTTTGAAGTGCAGCTGTCCAGAATTTCTTCCCATTTTTGCATTGTTGCATGCATTGCCAGCACATGGGGCTTCTAATCTGGAGACAAAGGCTTTTACTTTTGCTTGAACTTCCTGGAGCAGTGATTATCCCTTTTCTCTCTCTGCCCCCTGAAGTTTGTTGGAAAGTCTGTTTATTCGAGCCTGCCTAAGGGTGCTGGGAAAGGTGGTTGCTTCCTTCAGTGTGGTCCCTTGAGCCCAATTTTTATTCCAGAGATCTTCTGCTCAATGTCCTGGCAGTATGGGACAAACACCAGGAGGTATTGGCTATTTCAAGGCATCTGACTCCCAAGACAAGGTCAGCTCTAGAATGGTGGCTATCCACAGATAATGGAATTGGAAGAGCTTGACGACAGATTGGCCTGGAAAATTTATCAGTTCAGGGAATATGGCAGTCAGAAAAGCAGGATTTGCCAATCAACCTCCTGTAACTTCTGGTGATTTGACTGGCTCTCCTTCATCCACACTGGTCTGTCCACCTTCGGGTGTTCCCCATCTGGGTGCAGTCAGGCAGGCAACATAGAGGATGCATGGCATATATCAACTATCGACAAAGTTGTGCTGCTCTAAAAGCAGGCCAGATCTGAACTTGGTTAAAACTTCACATTACGGCGCTATTTGCAGTGCACATTTCGGTCATGGAAAGCTGGCAGATGGACTTTCTCGGCTAAAAAAAAAAATCCTGTGCAGCGTCAAATCCCTAAAACAAAATTTGACAGCATGCCGGCGAAATAATCGTCAGTTACCGTTTTTTGTTTTTCATCCCAAAAAAAAACGTAGAATATCGTGCAAAAGTTCATTTATTTTTTTTTATTTTTTTTTCACTAATGCAACTTAAATGGGGAAACTAATATGAGATCGACTCATTACATGCAAAGCGAGATGGTTCAAGCTGTGATTGGTCATAATTGTGGTGATTATGGCTTGCAGCTCATGAAAATCCAAAATCTCAGAAAATTTGAATATTGTGAAAAGGTGTAATCTTCTAAGCTCAGTGTCCCACTCTAATCGGCTAATTAAGCCATAACACCTGCAAAGGGTTCCTGAGCCTTTAAATGGTCTCTGTCTGGTTCAGTAGGAATCACAATCATTGGAAAGACTGCTGACCTGACAGTTGTGCAGAAAACCATAATTGACACCCTCCATAAGGAGGGATAGCCTCAAAAGGTAATTGGAAAAGTGTGGAAGAGAAAGGTGCACAAGCAGCAGGGATGACCACAGCCTGGAGAGGATTGTCAGGAAAAGGCCATTTTAAAAGTGTTGGATTTTCACAAGGAGTGGACTGAGGCTGGAGTCAGTGCATCAAGAGCCACCATACAAGACGGATCCTGGACATGGGCTTCAAATGTCGTATTACTCTTGTCAAGCCACTACTGAACAACAAACAACGTCAGAAGCGTCCTACCTGGTCTGGTTGCTCAGTGGTCCAAAGTTCTCCCTTTTTTTTTTATTTATTTTTTTGATGAGAGCAAATTTTGCATCTCATTTGGAAACCAAGGAGCCGGAGTATGGAGGAAGAATGGAGAGGCACACACTGCAAGATGCTTGAAGTCCAGTGTGAAGTTTCCACAGTCTGTGATGATTTGGGGAGCCATGTCATCTGCTGGTGTTGGTCCACTGTGTTTATCAAGTCCAGGGTCAACGCAGCCGTCTACCAGGAGATTTTGGAGCACTTCATGCTTCCGCAGACGAGCATCTATGGGGATGCTGTCTTCATTTTGCAGCAGGACTTGGCACCTGCCCACACTGCCGAAAGCACCAAAACCTGGTTCAATGACCATGGAATTACTGTGCTTGATTGGCCAGCAAACTCTCCTTACCTGAACCCTATAGAGAATGTATGGGGCATTGTCAAGAGTAAGATGAGACCGAACAAATGCAGAAGAGCTGAAGGCTGCTATGGAAGACCAGGATGCTTCAATAACACCTCAGCAGTGCCACAGGCTGATGGCTTCCATGCCACGCCGCATTGAGGCAGTATTGCTGCAAAAGGGGCCCAAACCAAGTACTGAGTACATATGCATGCTTATACAGGTTTTGTCCTTAACCAGGATCTGCAGGTGTTTACGGTAAATGTCCTGTTAACGCCTTGGCATCAGTTCTGAAATTTGTAAATCTCTTGGCAGATAAGCTGTTGGCTCTTCTGAAATGGCCAGATTTCCATCCTGCTTTATGTTCACTGGCTTTGATGGCATGGCTGTTGAAGTTCATGTCCTGAAAGTCATAGTTGGTCTGGTTGAAAAAAGACACCAGTCCATCTAGTTAACCAATAAATAAAAAAATGCATACAATCCTATACCCACAGTTGATCCAGAGGAAGGCCTCCAGTAAGGCCTCCATTCAAGGAAAACTTTTTTTTCACCTGGTGTGAGTCTCGTAAGTTTCCTTCTGACAGTATATTGTGAGGCAGTTTTGGCTTTTCGCCAGTCTAGGGTGAGGTCTATGGCCTTGAGTACCATTTTGAGGTACAAAGCTTGGCCTTGTCATTTTTGGTATTGGGCACCTATTGTCTCTTTTTTTGTTGGTAAAAACCTTTTTTGTACAGGGTGTCACAGGGGTTGATTCTGCCTGTGAACCCCCATTTTCTGTGGGACCTTAGTCTCTCCTCTCTCTCTCTCTCTCTCTCTCTCTCTCTCTCTCTCTCTCTCTCTCTCTCTCCTCTCTCTCTCTCTCTCTCTCTCTCTCTCTCTCTCTCTCTCTCTCTCTCTCTCTCTCTCTCTCTCTCTCTCTCTCTCTCTCTCTCTCTCTCTCTCTCTCTCTCTCTCTCTCTCTCTCTCTCTCTCTCTCTCTCTCTCTCGCCTCCTACTTGCCTAAGGTGTTTTTTGTCAGGTGGTGATTTAATCAACATACAAACAAGGTGTGCCCACAGGTACAATTACACGTTCCCCACCCTCCAACCATCTGTCCCAGATCTTGGAATATTTTTGTGTGGATCAGTTTCTTGAAGGGCAAGGTTTCCATAACTGCAGCGTCTCTGAGCTATTACCTTGCGTGCTAAGAATAATGTATATATGTAAAATGTATATTTGTCCACCTCTACGTCTGGCAGTCGCCCCAAAATACATATTTTGGGGTCCAGCACCACAGGGGAACCCTTTTTGTCATGGAGGAAACTAACAACCTGCGGCCAATACGTCTGGATATGGGGGCAGCTCCATAGTAGATGGTAAAACGAGCCAGGGTCAGCCCTGCATAAGCGACACGTTGGATCGGCATGTGCTGGAACTTCGCCAATCTCAAAGGCGTAAGGTAGACTTTGTGTACTATATACAGTTGTCAGTCATCTTGGGAGCTACTGTCTTGGTTCCCTTAAAATCTCGTCCCAGTCATCGTTTAGGTGCCTGCTCTTCTAGTTGGGGCCTATCCACCAGGAGTCAGCGTTTCCCGGGCTATTCAGCATCAATCCCTCCCCGCGTAAGTCTTCATTGTTTGTTAAAAATCTGTGCCAGGTTGCGCTGGGATACTGTCTTTTCTTGGCCAGTGTCCATTCACCTAAAGGTGGCAACAAACCCTAGTAGTCATGAATATGAATTCCGTGTTGTACTACCAAGAAAAAAACTGTGGTATTTTACCTTTTTATTATTATCCTTACAAACCCTCCATCCAGGGTGGGGTTCTCCTTCTTTTTTACTTTAAATACCAGACTTTTATCCATGTTGGGGTCTGATATGACTTTAAAGGGAAGCCCTGTGGCAAAAAAAAAAACCTGCCTTAATATCATACCAACCCTAATACAGGATTTAGAGTCCGAGATGAATAAGAGAGGAACCCTGCTGCAGAAAAAACACCTCGTAGGGTCCCGTACCCAATTCTTATCCAAGATTTGGGTCTGATATAAATATAAAGGAGAACTACACAGCAACAATTCTACCATACTTGAAGACAAACAGCAAAGCACCTTGTTCCTATGTTGAGGATTAGGGCCTCTCCCACATCCCTGGCTGGTGGATGTGGATGTGGGGGTCGGTGGGTGGACTGTACATCTTCCCATTACTCGTGACACCTGGTGACAAAACGATCTGCCCGTAGTCCTGCCAACCTATATTCACCACTTCTGGCCAAATGTAGATAAAGGGGTGGATGACATCCTTGGCCAGACATGGTAACTGATGTTATTGACCAACCCCTTTCTTTAGGACAACATCAGGGTAATGTTCTATACGGCCAGAGTAATGGCGATTGTGGCTCGGTGAGGCTACAGGTGAGTAGTTTTTTGTAGCGGTCAAGACAGTGGGATTTTGTATTCTCCTTCCCCCCCCATATTTGGTGTTTTTTGCTCAGTTTACATGTTCATGTGCGGTGCTGTTTTGGAGTGAACAGGGCACATAGGAAACAAATGAAGCAGGTCTTTGCACATGGTGCAAACAAGCCATCAGAAATGAAGTAAACATGATGCATACAGGGTTAACACCTCTCATTACTATTTCAGATTGCAAGAACTGACTGAAAGAGATTTTGAGAAACATGAGCTTGAAAAAGCAGCAAATAGCCTGGAGGCATTTATATTTGAGACACAGGTCAGTTTTTGTTTTGTTTTTGTGTTATTTGTTTATACTATATAGCTTTCCTTAAAGCACAACTCCAGCCAAAACCTTTGTATTTATGATTCTGCCTCCCCTCCAGCACCATCATTTGATGAGAAAATGGGAGTATAGGCAGTGGTGTATTTGACCCATCCCTTCCTGTTTAAGACCCACCCTGTCATCTGTAAACTACACGCCTTCTTTAGGCCCCACCTCTTCCTCTCTGTACATTAAAAGCGGGTACCAAGTGTAGCCCCAGCAAGGCAGCCTCACCAGTGCTCAGCAAGGCAGCCTCACCAGTGCCCAATAAGGTTCTCCAATTGCATTCTAATCCTACCAAATTATGTTTGCAGACTGCAGTTCCTCTTTAAGCACCCGTTCACGTCGGGCCAATTTGACATGTCAAATTGCATGCCAAATCGGTGGCTTTTGCCGGTAATGGCATCGTTCGAATTGGTCCGACGTTGACTTTGCGGCGGCACACCGATTCCCAAAAGTAGTTGAAGCCACAATTCGACTGACTCTGGAGGCTCCATGTGCACCTGCTGGAATTGCAACACAGGAGGCTGACCAGTTCTCTCTCTGCTCTCCTGTCTGTGTGGAGGGGAGGGGGGGACTGTGTCACCACACGCTCTGCTCTGAGAGACGTTGCAGCAAGCAACCTTGGCAGTGAATGGACTGATTCCAGAGGTGTTTTTTTGGGGGTTTTTTTCATGCGGAGGGCCGCCCCCCGCAGAGTGCTGGCCTGAGCCTTGTCGGCCCAGGCCAAAATACAGCACTGAGTATAGGCCTATTCAGATGTCTGTTCTTGTGTGCTGTGTTAATGCATGTGTGTTGTCATCGGTTTATGTAGCATGTTGCATAAAGGCAGGCTATCCTATTTTAAATGGGCTGCCAACACACAGGAATGAACCAAAAACATGCATTTTTTTTATTTTTTATTTTTTTTGTTCTCTCAAATGCAGTAAACAACCATATGGTAGTGCGTTATCAGGCGTTGTGCATGTGGAATGCATGTGGCCTTGGAGCTACTTTGCTTTTGTGTTGGGGTGCCATATACAATGAATGGCACTTCAGTGTTCTAACACATGCATTGCAGTATCTTATCTTGCGCAGTTGTGCAGCGCAAGGAGGAAACCAATTCCTCAGAATGTAAGAAAAACCTGTTCTTAAAGAAAAACAAAGTGCGTGTGTCATTTTTATATTTGTATATTCACACTAAATTATGACCGATGGAATCGTGGACTCCACTAGACCTTTGAAGATGTGCTGTGGTACCTGGCACCAAGCCGTCAGTAGCATATCTACTTAAAGTTCTATTTTAAAACAACTTTATTAAACACTGCGTGTGAAAGTCAGTATATACTTAAAATACTCTAACATTTTGTCATAGTTCAAGCTTGAACAGGGAGAATTTAAAAAAGTTTCTACAGCGGAACAGAGGGAAGAGATTTCCAGCAAGCTCCGACAGGTGTCTGGATGGCTAGAGGAGGATGGTTATCAAGCTTCAACCAAGGTACAGGAATTTTAATCTGTTTATTTTCTCCCCCCCCTGTATCTTTCAAATCTGGTTCATGTTGCTGTTGAAAGACTTTATTTTTAGCAGTTTTTAAAGGATTGTAACTAATACAGCACATGCCTTTTTATTGTAGTGCTACAATGTCATAATCGTCATGGTCTTAAGAATGTGATGTTTTGACTGTAGCCATATGTGCTGCATAAGTTTGAACAAATGGTAGGCAATTAGACAAGTGATTTTGCTTCCAGTCTCAGCAACATTTGCTTCCAGTCTCAGCAGTTAATTTTACCCTTTTTGTTTGTACATCACAGGACATGGAATACTTCATGTTCATGACTACCTGGGTTATGCTGCCACCTTCAAGTGAGTGGCGGAAAAAAAGGCAGGAATTTTCTGCCCAGTCATAACTCCTCCTAGCTCAGCTAAAACTCAGTTTTTAGCTAGTGTCCTTAGGTGATGACAGCTCTCTAAAGATTTCCCTTTTTATGAGCTTTAAATCCTTATGTCTTTTTCTGGATATCCCTGCTGGCGTAGGGACAAACTTAATCTAGACGTACCTTGAAGCCCCATGCAAAAGCTGGAGCAGCCTGTAATGTTGCCAGTCTGACTGGATCTTGGGGTCAGCGATCTCCAGGGTGCTGTGTATCCAGTGACCTTGAGGATGCTTTACAGATTTGGGGCAGTGTGTGTGTGTGTGTGTGTGTGTGTGTGTTTTCCCTGTGCATCTGGGGTAGTGCAGGCTGATTTTTGCATGCAAAGTGGTACACTGCAATAGCCACGTTTAAAAAAGGCGGACCAGTGCGTATACATAATCGTGTCCTCACAGGTGTACAGGTGCCATTTTGTATTTCTGATGCAGCTCCAGTGGTAAAGCTACACTGAGACAGAGCCACAGCATGCCAGCAACACAAAGGCACAGCTTGTATTTTGGGGGGTTAACTTGCCACTTAAGTGTCGGGCTTGAGCAAACTCTACTCTTAGCTGGGCTGCTGCTCTTTTGTGATTTTCTGAGAGCCTTGAGTTTCTCGGTGGATGCCTTGGGAAATCTTTCAAGGCAAGGGTGGGTAACAGGTCTTTACACCTGAAAAATCACAGGGCTCGATGAGGGGCATGACCAGATGTTGAGGTGAGAGGCTGCAGGAGCCCAGACCTCACACCCACTCCCACGCTGGATATCCTGTAATGCGGTGTGTTGGGAGGGAGGAGGAAGCGCTGAGCAGTGGATCGGCTGACTGGCGGAGTAAGCTCAGGCTTGTGCCTTGTGTCCCGTGGAGAAGAGCGGTGGGTCTTTCGGGGGTGTCCCCTGTGAGGGATAATGGCAAACACCTGGGATAGAGCTGCGGGGGCGTAAGAGTGTGCCTTGGCAGGGAGGGTGCTTGAACACACCGGGCACGTCCCCCGCCATGACTAAGAGGAGCAGAGGAGGCACCCACGCAGGACGGCGCCGGGCACAATCCCAGAGTGTTGAAGGAAAAGGGCAACAAGACAGCAGCTAAGCTGGAGCAGTTCTCCCATAAACTGGGTCAGACACAAAGGGTGGAAGGCTGGGGGGTCACAACAATCTCGTTCCCAGACTGGTCCCTCTGCTGCTTGGCCCTGGCTCTTCCTTCCCACAGTCAAAGCGACAGGGAGAAACACTAGGAGCCAGAGCCCTAGCAGAGAGAGAGAAAGCCATCCCTGAAAGATATCCTCTGTTCACACCTCCTCCTACTCAAGGGGGCTGAGTATCTTGGTAGATTCGGGGGTGGTATTTTCCTGTTGGTAGAGCAAGATAGACGAATATGGACAATGTGTTTTTTTTCTTTTGCTCGGTTAAGGACCAGGTGTGTGTGCTGGCCAATGTTTATATCCCCCTGCCACTTGGTGAAGAGATCCAGAATGAACTAATGAAGTTTTTTTATTGTGGACAAACCAAATGTACCTGTTAGTGACGGAGGATTTTAATATGACCATGGTTAAGAGATTGGACAGGTTACCACCTGGGGCTCCACCGGGTATTATACCCAGTAGCCCGCTCCTCCAATTTTGTGGAGAGACGGGGCTGGTGGATATTTGGAGCAAGTGGAATCCAGAGGTACGACAGTACTCTTGTTTCTCTGACACACTCCACATTATCCAGAACTGACCTTGTGTTATGCAATGAAGAGGCTCTGCATATGATGGAGGAGGTAAATTATAACCAGAGAGGCTTTTCAGACCACTCGCCCGTGTTTTTTTTCAGTAAAAAGTGAGTAGCCATAGAACGAGTGACTGGAAAATAAACCCCTTTTTTGCCTGGCATTAATGGAGGATTCAGAAATGATAACTAACTTAAGAGTTTATATTATACAGGATTTATAAAGCGCCAACTGTTTGCACAGCGCTTAACAACATGGGGGCAGACAGTACACTTACAATACAAATCAATACAGAAGGAACAGAGGGCCCTGCTCGTGAGTTTACAATCTAGAAGGGAGGGTCCAGTGGAACAAAAGGTAATAACTGTGGGGGGGGGGGGTGAGGTGAGAGGTTTTCAGGGATCATCTAAAAGCTAATGGAGTAGGAGATAGATTGGGGTAAGGCATTCCATAGGATTGGAGAGGCTCTGGAAAAGTCCTGGAGGCGAGCATGGGATGAGGTGACGAGTGAGCTAGAGAGCAGGAGCTCTTGAGAGGAACTAAGAACGAATAGGTTGGTGTTTAGAGACTAGGCTAGTGATGTAGAGATTATAGAGGTAAACGCAGAGTCTGAAGGTGAGAGTAGCAGAAGCACGGTATGTAGAGGACCCAACACCAGATAGATATAGGGACTGGTCAGAGGAACAGGAAGAATACAAGAAATTGGTCTTGACGAAAGCAGAAAACGAGGTTATTTAAAAAACAATGCTTCTTTGGGGAGGGAGAACGAGTGGGACATATGCTGGCCCTAATGCAGGTAAATGTAGAGGGTGAGATGTGGGACTTTTTTTTTTTTTTTTTTTTTAAGAAGGCTGAGGATAGAGAGGGACTGGAGGCCCCAATAACACTGGACGAATTGCAAAATGCAACAGCTGCTATGGCAAGCCATCTGGTCCTGGGGCTTTCTGGTTTGCCAATAGAAGTGTACAAATGTTATAGAAGCATAATGCTTCCAACACTATTGGAAGTACTTAACTGGGCAGCTGGGGAGGGTAAATTACCCCTATCTTTGACAGAAGAGACAATTATTGTATTGCCAAAGGAGGGGAAAAATCATCTTGAAGTAGCTTCGTATAGGTAAATATCCCTACTATGTTCAGACGTTAACATTCTAGTAAAGGTGTTGGTGGCAAGGTAAAAATAGAATAATCTCAAAACTTATACACCTGGATCAGTCCGGGTTTATACTGGATAGAGCTACAAGTGCAAATATAAAACGAGTATAATGAAACCTCCAGTTACCTACAGAAAATTAGGGGACAAGGGCCATCTTGTCCCTTGACGCGATTTAAGGCTTTTGATAGCCCTGAATGGCACTACATCTGGCGGGTATTTGCGGAGTTCCAATTTGGCTCCAATTTTATTAAATGGATTAGAACATTATATGAGGCACCTAGGGCTAAAGTAAGAAATGGAGTGTTCTGAGTGGTTCCAGCTGGCGAGAGAATGAGACAGGGGTGTATAGCATCGCCCTTGCAATATAGCCACTGGCTATTGCCATAAGATCTTCCCCAAATTTAGGAGGGCAATAGGAGAAGAGAAGGTTGTGTTGCACGCGGACAACGTGTTACTGTTTTTGGGAGATGCGCATATCTCCCTGGGAGCAGCAATGAACATCTTCTTCGGAGACTTTGGGCAATTCTCCAGGCTAACAATTAGCTGGCAAAAATCTGTACTCTTGCCAATAGATCCTCTCAGAGCCTTTACCGCAACAGATACTTCATTTGATTTACTACCCTTGTTTGAAATATCTGGTAATTTAAATTACAAGAGATCCAAGACAGTATATAGCTAGTAATATAGTCCCACTCCTTGCCAAATTGAAACAGAACTGTCTGGTTTGGAGCTGGTGTTCTGCCGATAAGTGTCCCTCCGGCGAATAATGTCCCCCCTGTACTGCGCAGCGGTTGCGCAGTACGAACCACAGTTGGGCCGACAAATAGCCGAAGCTAAATGGCTCAGTCAGCTGAACACAGCGCCTGCACAATGACGAGGACATTGTGACAGACACTGGCGCACGCTCCCAATGCTCGTGTTACTCTGCAAGGGGGCGGTGCATTACTGTTATATTGTCTAAGGGGCAGATGGCTACAGAAGAGGCCGAGTTTTCTATTGATGTGCAGACCTGTTAACTTGGCCAGGAATTTAGCAATATTCTACATCTCTTTGGGGGGCGTGTTTAAACAAATGAGGGGGTGGGTTTTGCAAGGTTGATGGGCGGGTTTTGCACGCAAAGACGTATAGTATATTGCTTAAATCACGGTCAAGTTATTTCTGCACATCAAGAGAAAACTCTGCCTCTTCTGTAGCTATCCGCCCCTTAGACAATATAACAGTAATGCACCCGCCCCCTTGTGGAGTAGCACGAGCATCGGGAGCGTGCGCCAGCGTCTGTCACAATATCATCCTCATTGCGCAGGCGCCGTGTTCAGCTGACTTTTGAGCTATTTAGCTTTGGCTATTTCCGTTGGCCCTGTTGTGGTTCATACTGCACAAGCGCGGGGGGCCGGGGGACTTTTTTCGGCAGGACACCGGCTTCCCCTCTTGGTGGCTGGACGCTGTAACTTACTTAATCCGTGGCATCCAAACCATTATAATTATCTATTGCATAATTTAACAGTTTGGGTTTCAAAGCATTGGTTTAATAAAATTGATAGAATCTTTAGAGTTGGCCTGGAAAAATGGTTCGGCCAGAATTTGTTTGCGAACGTTGCAGCTACAGAGAGAGGAAGGGTGGTTGGCATTACCACACAGAAGTTACTTTCTGGCCGCACAAATGCAGCATATGAGGGGAAGTAACTTGCCAGGAGGGGGAGGGGGGGGGGAAGATATAAAAACGGAATGATGTTGGCAGATATTTGTCACGATACGGTAGTTGAAGCGGACTCTTTTCGTTCTAGGTGTACAACCGTGCAATTATTGGTAAAAAGTTGGAAAATGTCAAGGCCCTATTAGGATACAATGTGTTTTTCAGGGTTCGTACGGTCATTAAATTCCTGGAAAAGTCATGGGATTTTGACATGGCACTTTCCAGGCCTGGAAAAGTTTTGGAAAATGACTGAACCCCACTAAGTTTTGGAAAAGTCATGGAATATTTTAGTCACTACTAGTCGTGCAATGGATCGTAAGCGATCCGTGATCCGAACAGGTCATCCTGTTCGGATCGGTACACGGCGCAATCCGTGGAGCGCTCCGGAGCCTCGGCCATTAGGAAAGGCCGCGGCTTCGGCCTAGCTCCGGAGCAGCGGCCGCCTATTGGCGGCTTAGCGGCACACTGACGTCAACAGGAACTCGAGGGACACACACACCGCACCGTGTATTGCTGTTCTGAGGTCTGTAAGGGGGGGGGGGTGCCTGCATTACTGGGGGGTGTCTGCACTGGGGTGTCTGTACTGGGAGGTCTGCACTGGGGGTTTCTGTACTACTGGGAGGTCTGCACTGGGGGTGTCTGTACTGGGAGGTCTGCACTGGGGGTGCCTGTACTACTGGGGGTGTCTGTACTGTATTTACGTCAGTGCTACAGTTTGAATTTATTTGTGTGAACTGTGAAGTTAAGTCATGGATTGTGGAAACTAGTGTCGGGTGATTGTATATAGTGTTTTATACCACATTTACCACTGACTAATGCAGAGTTGCAATGCAAGGAAATCAGCTAAAAGTAGTTGGATCTGTATGTGCAATTATAATTATTAATCAAAATTAGTCGTTTAATCGATTTAAAAAAAAGATTAATCGAACACACATTTTAATCAGTAACAGCCCTAATTTATATTAGTAAAAATATGCTGGGTGTAACATGGATTTTCTTCTTATTTAACATGTATACATAGACATTTCATGAAACATAAGGTCATGAATATTTACGTGAAGTCATGGAAAAGTCATGGAATTTGATTGGTAAAAATGTGTAGGAACCCTGGTTTTTGGAATTCTCCCCCTTGTGGGATTATGAAAACTTAGAGGAACTTAAGGTGATGTGGAAAAAATAGGAATGGGAACCTAGTGGTATCCATTGTTTGCCACAGTTGTATAGGGCAGGTAAACTGAAATCATTTCAAGAAATAAGGGAGGAATATACCGGTCCTTCTATAGGTACTTGCAGGTCAGACATGCCTTGGATGCACAGTCTAGAGAAAGGGGAATAGAGTGGAGTGAGATTCCCTTTCTGAAAGTTGGCCAACGCTAGGACCTCTAAGGGATTGATTTCCGACATGTGGGTATATAAGAAGGGCAGAAATGGGGGGAGGTGCAGAGCTCCCGAGTAAGGGAAAAGGGGAGGAGGATATTGGGCAAATGACTGAGGAGCAACGGAGTTGAATCTTGGAATTTGGGCCTATGGTCTCATTATCACCCTCAGATTGTATCCCACTTATTTCTTGTACATAGATCATATTATACTCCTTTAAAAATGTTTGTTTGGAAGAAGACCAGATGCGAAATGCCCAAGATGTGGAGATGTAAAGGGAGACCTCGTGCACATGACCTGGAGTTGCCCCAAATTATACAGATATTGGAGTGAGATGGTAAACAAAATTCTGTTTTTTGGGACATCTCCAGACTTGGAGGTTGACGTGTATTGGGGCATATACATAGGAATAGATTGCTGGGAGATGCACAGACAGCAATAATCAGATGCTTGTTTTGAGCAAGAAAGTTGATTCCACAGAACTGGCAAGCAATAGCCCCCCCTCCCCCGACGGTGGAAGAATGGATGAATGTTATGGAAGGAAAAACTTATATGTAGTAAGAGGGGAAATATAAGGAAGTGAGAGATTGTAAAAATCATGGTTAGAGTAACCCCAGTTATATGGGGAGGGGGGTGAATGAGGGATGGTAACAAGTGATGGGAGTGAGTGTGGGAAGTATTTGTTGTAGTTTGAGGGGGAGGGATAGGAGTAAGATGTATTTTTGGATAAGATGGTGGGGGGGGGGGGGGATCCAAGTATCTGATTTAAAAACAAAAATCACAGGGCTCATACTTGTGTCACAAGAGTAGAGGCGTTGGTTTCTATTCCAAACTGTTTACAGTTCCCAAACCAAGAGGAGCTTAAGACTAGGGCTGCAACTAACTATTATTTTCATAATCGATTAGTTGGCCGATTTTATTATTTTGATTAATCGATTGGTTAATAAACGTAAAAAAAGGTAATTTCTCTTATCCATGGACTGACACGGCGTCTCTTATTTACTGTACACGTGGGTTATGTCCCTGCTTGCAGGAGAAGACCTAGGCAGAATGTGAGATGTTATACATACATACATTCTAAAAGCCAGAGTTGAACAGCCCTGCCCAGGGGGCGGTCCCTCCGGACATAACCCACCCCCTGCAGTCGGCAGACCTAAAGATTTTACTTAAATTTTTATTCCTTTGGGAATTTTATTTGTGTAATTTTGGGGCCTGGGCGCCGTTTGGCGCTGTGTGTGTGCTGTTTTGAATTTTATCTGCACATGGCGGCCATTTTGCCGCGGATCGCCTCAGTGAAGTGCGGCGGCCATTTTCTTGTAACCCGCGCGCTTTTTAGCACTAGTTTGGCCTCTATCGCAGCTGTAAACAGCGCGAATCTCCTCACAATCTCCTCAGAATCATTCACGCTGCACAGCGCGGTACAGACAGAAGTATCTGAGCGGTCCTGGTCCGGTCTGGTGAGTCCCCTGGGCGCCCCCTCCTCAGTCAGCACAGCATGTGGGTGGACTTTTTTTTTTTTTTTTTTTTTTTTCTTTTTTTTTCTTTTTAATCTGAGTAGTCTCAGAGAGGGGCAATATGGAGTCGGTGTCACAGCTTCCCCTTACATGTTTGAGGCAACAGGCAGTGCTCCAGCACCTGCGGTCCCTATGGACCAGTTGTCGGCAGTCCTGGAATCATTAATCTGACCAGGAGGGAAGCGGTGTGTGAGCGCAAGGGAGCAAAAAAAGCCCCTCTCCCCACTTTATTTCCATAAAAAAAAAAAGGGGGGGTGTGCGCTGATTCAGATATGGGCCTAGCCACTACCGCCCAGGACCCTAGCTCTGGATATTTGATGGTTTTGAACAGGAAATTCCTTGTAAGGAAGACTCCAGTTCTGAGTCAGTAAATGACAGGGTGCTTGATAGTGAACTCATTGGTGAGGGACACTCAAGCTGAAAGCTGCAGATGCAGAACCTCAGGCGGACAGTCTCCTTTTTGGTTCTTTAAGGCCGGGCCTTCTAAAAAGGTTTTTCCATATGTACGTTTCTTTGACCAGCTCATTGATGAGGTCTGGGGAAAAAGCTGCAGAAGACTTTTATGGTCCCGCGGCGTTTGTCTATCAGATACCCCTTGAAGATGCCTTCCTGGGTGATTTGGCATCAAGCTTCTGTTCAAGAGGATGGATGTCAACTCTTGGATGAAAGGTCTTGCAGGAGGTTCTTCTGTCTGTCTGTCTCTGTCTGTCTGTCTAAAACGGAGGCAGAGGTGGGAGAGGTTATGCCAGGGTGGAAAATTTCTACTTGTTTTTTTTTGAACAGTGTTCATTCACCTGAACATGGTAGCATAACCCAAGTAGTTGTGAATATGAAATACCTGGTGTCCTGTGGTGGATTTCAGGGAAAGGAAAAATAAACCAAAAATTCTAATTTTCATTCATAAATGGCTGTAAATTCAGTCCCTGCAATTTGATCTCCTAGATGCTACTATGTTTTTTGGTGTGTGTGGGTATATTTTATAAAAATTTTAAACATGTTGTTTTCTTAATCTTTACAGGAACTGAAGGAGAAATTGACAGAACTTAAGAAAGTGTGCAAGTCGTTATTTTTCAAGGTAGAGGAGCGACAAAAGTGGCCAGACAGGCTGGCAGCATTGGATAGTTTGCTTAATCACTCCAACATTTTCTTAAAGTAAGTTCAGTCTACGATCACTGTCAGACGTATTTAGATTGCAGTGAGTGCTGAGGGGTTGTAATGTTTCTATTTCCTTGTAGTGACCGATTGGTTTATTCTAGTTGACTCAGTGAAGGCATTATTTATGACAGTTTCTGGCTTACTGCCTGTAGAGAATCCTCATTTCCCTGTGCATCATGTGACTAAGCTTTCATCTACATAGACTGAAAAAACAAACCTCTAGTTTGAGTTGAACAGCTGCATTTAGGAGTTCTTGTTTCTTAATCAGACTTAATTCTTCAGATCCGTAACAATTGGGTTATGCTTCCAACTGCAAGTGAATGGGCTCTGCCCATAAAAAGGCAGGGTTCCTCTTCCAGCACTGTATAGCCTCAGCTTTGTGCTAGTTTCCTGAGGTGATGGATGTGTTTTGAGTCCTGACTTCAAGGGGCACCCAGAAAATATGGAAGCCCCTACATAGTTCCCCCTGCAATGGCACCCCCCAGGAAAAGATCGATTTGCCTAATCTAGCTTGTGCAAACAGCTTGACCACAAATGTGTGCACATTCTCCCTTGATGTAGGAGGATGAGGTGTCAAAGGACCAACATTTGGATGTGGAAGAAGAGAGGATGTCCTATTTCTCAAAGCCTCAAAGAGTGGCTTTCCTTGCAGAGCTAAAAGGTTGCTTTTTCAGGGTGTCATCGCACCCATTCCAAAAAGGTTTCAAAGCTTCTACGCATAATTTGATTCCAAAGCCAAATGAAGGACGTTTGACAGGATAGAGTCCACTTGGCCAGTGATTTCTGGGAGACTTCATGGTGTCATTGGATTTCAAGGATACCTGCATGTTCCAACCATTCAGCCTCACCAATGGTTTCTAAGCTTCTCTGTAGAGGATCACCACTACTAGTTTGTTGCGACAGATTTACCGTTTGACCTGTCCATTGTCCTCAGAATGATTACCACCAAGGTGTCTCCGGTTCTGGAGTTGAGGATTTGTATACCCCCACTGTGTGGTACCTAGACAGCTTGCTTTAAGAGCAATCGGCTCAGACTCGACGTAAAACATCTGTCAGGTGGAACCTGGAGCAGTTTGGTTGGATACTGAACCTCCAAAAATCAGCCTTGGTCCCACCATAGTATGTGGAATAGACTAGTAATTATTACAGCTCAGTTCAAAGTGTTCTACCTGAGATAAAGGGGAAAGACTCATCTGTCTGAGTCCCTCCAATCTGTTTCTGCATGAAGGCGCTGGGTAAGATGGTCTTTCTTCTATGGAGATTTGTATGCCCACTTCCACTCCAGGAATTTGCAGCTCAATATTCTGTCGTCCTGGGACAAATCCCCACGGTCTGTCCCTCAATCTGTCTATGCAAATCCAAAGATCAGGTCAGCTCTGGAGTGGTGGTTCTCTTCAAGGACACTAGATGCAGGAAAATTGTTCATTTCAATTGGAAGAATTTTTGACAAAGGATGTCAGCCTGAACCAAAGGTTCAGTCAGTTCAAGACGCATGGTCAGTGGAGAAGGGTAGATCAAGACTGATTCAAATGAGTTAAAAAGAAAAAAAAAAGCCAGGGAGGAGTAGACTTTCCTGAACAACATCTTGGAACTTGGGGCGTTTATCTGTCACCTCTGCCTTTTGGGGTCACCCATAAGACAAATTGGTCGCACACTGGAACTCCAACTTATCTTGTCATCTTTATTGTCAAAAGGATCAGACAGATACAGGCAATGGTAGACGCGTTTCACAAGCGATAGCTGGAGTGCAGTCAGACAATGCCACAGTGGTGACATGTCAGTCGCCAGGGTGGGATAAGAAGCTGCTCCTTTCAAAAAAAGGCAGAGATGATCTTCTCTTGGGTAGAGCTGCATGTCTGTACTTTCAGCTGTGCTAATTCCAGAAGCAAAAAATTGGCGGATGGACTTCTAGTCAGTAGCGAGATAAAAGACCAGGGCAGGCGCCGCTGAAGTAAAACTGTATAATTTTAATGATGCAGTAACCTTAAAACACTCACATTAAGGTATCTTTAAATCGGCATGTGGGAGTCCTGTGAGATGTACACCTCCACTCATGCCAGCAATGTCCAAGCGCAGTGCAGTGGAGCCGGTGTCCAGTACTATGGGTAGTTTCCGTGTCTCGTGCGGCGGCCGAATGGAGGCCTGGAGCGCAAGCTGCTCGTCTGTGTCGGATGCTGAAGCGCAGCATGGGGCGGGATGACATCACAGGACCAAGATGCAATGCATTTCGGTGTGTGCGCAGTGAGGCGGAAAACACTGCGCTCACCTTTGTCAAGCTGGCTTGTGTTGGCTATACACCGCCTTTTTTATGTCAAGGTGGTGTTGCCACCTAGTGGAGCCAGATGTAAGCACACTTGATGTGATTAGGAGTGACTTGCACTAGTATTAGCGATTATCTATACATTTACTAAAAATATGTAATATGGCTAAGAATAAACATTTATATAATACAAAAAGGTAGAACCCGCCAGACGTAATATGGTACTTACTGGCATTAGAACAATTGGGAATAGGTTTAAAGGGACATTCTTATCCATAAGCATTTTAAAAACAATCATGTGGGATCCACTGAAAAGCTGTAAATGCATATATTTATGCAGGGTGGGTATGGGATTTTGTAAAACCTCTATCCAAAATTTAATAAAATGTTTACAAAAAAATAACAAATTATGTTGTGGTCACAACATAATTTGTTCTCTTTTTTTTTTTTTTTGTAAACATTTTATTAATTTTAACTTTTTGGATAGATGTTTTACAAAATCCCATACCCACCCTGCATAAATATATGCATTTACAGCTTTTCAGTGGATCCCACATGATTGTTTTTAAATGCTTATGGATAAGAATGTCCCTTTAAAGCTATTCCCAATTGTTCTAATGCCAGTAGTACCATATTACGTCTTGCGGGTTCTACCTTTTTGTATTCTATAAATGTTTATTTTTTAGCCATATTACATATTTTTAGTAAATGTATTTTAGTTGTCCAATATAGTTATCGCCAATACTAGTGTAAGTCCACTACTGCATCTTGGTCCTGTGACGTCATCCTGCCCCACACTGCGCTTCAGCATCCGACAGACTAGCAGCTTGCGATCCAGGCCTCCCATTCGGCCGCCGCTCAAGACCCGGAAACTAGCCATAGGACTGGACACCGGCTCCACTGCACTGCGCTTGGACATTGCTGGCACGAGCGGAGGTGTCAGGAATGTTAACTGTCACATTGGTTGTGCTCTCAACCAAACCTTCAAGCTATCCAATGGCTGGTGTCATAACTGATCACATGTGCAGCATCGTGGCAGTTGAAGATCAAACCGAGGCCAAGATGGCGGCTTCCTTGGCTTAAAATGATAGGAGGGTATACTTCCACTTTAAAGATGCCTTTAATGTGAGTGGTTTAATGTTACTGCATCATTAAAATTATACAGTTTAACTTCAGCGGCACCTGCCCTTGTCTTTTTATCTCTTTACATGCTCTGGAGTACAGCTTCTGCTCCCCTTGCAAGGCAGCCCAGAAGTGCAAAAAGACTCATCTGACCCTAAAGCAACTGCTTAAAGAACTTTTTTGGACCAAGTGTCCCATACTATATCTCAGTGAGCGCCACTAATCTTGTACCTCTTTCTAGTCAGCAGCAACTGACTTTGAGCAAGTAGGCCCTGTAGCGATGTGTTGGCAGTATAACCCAGGCATTGGGTATATGAAGAAACCCTTTGCCCTCTGACACTCCCAGAAAAGGAGTGGTTAAACCCAATCCACGTTTTTGTACCATTTTGGTTTTATTTCCTGCTGAAAATGTATCTGAACTGTAAGTGAAGATTTGGTATGTGTTTTTATAGGGAAAATTTAGAACTGTTTGTCCCTAAGCAATACCTTGGATAAGTACTTTTTTTTTTTTTTTTTTTTTTTAAATCTGGAATTCTTTTTGGAAAATAGCAGTTTACTACTGGCAGGAGTGCTCTTGGGCATATACAGTGCCATAGCTGTAAATATCAGGATATTTGTAGGGAGGTTGGGTAATGTCACTACTGTGCTGCTCATTGTTCTTGCTGGAGGCTCTGACATGAGTAAGCAAAGCCATGCCTCTACCAAGGTGACACACCGTGCAGAATAAAGCATGTAAAGTCAGGCGTGGTAAGTCTGTAATGGGGAAATATCGGCTGCAGGGAGTGTTTTTTTATATATATATATATATATATATATATATATATATATATATATATATATATATATATATATATACACACACACACACACACACACACACACACACACACACACACACACACACACACACACACACACACACACACACACACACACACTCCCTGACAAAAGTCTTGTCACTTCTCTATTTTGTAGAAACTCCTGCTATTAACCTGACTTTTAATTAATGAAATGGTGTTAGAAATAGCTCCTATGAAAAGATAAAGCCCTCCCAAATGATGTTTAATGCACTGAAATAAAATTAGTTTCACTGAAAAAAGATTTCATTTAATCAAGACACAGGTCAAATTTTGGCAAGACAAAAGTTGTCGCCTATACAGAAATTGAACAACTTTACTGAAAATCCAAAAATATGTCAGCAAATTAAGTAGTGGTGCTGTGAGATCCAAATTTAATATCTTGTATTACTTTCCATGAGCTTGAAGGACAGCATCCATGCGGTTTGGCAAGGATTCATACAATTTATTGATGAAGTCATCAGGAATAGCAAAGAAAACAGTCTTGCATGCCTCCCGGAGTTCATCAATATTCTTTGGTTTCATCTTCCATGCTTCATCTTTCATCCTACACCACATATGCTCAATGATGTTCATGTCTGGTGACTGGGCTGGCCAATCCTGGAGCATCTTGATCTTCTTTGCCTTAAGGAACTTTAATGTGGAGATGGAAGTATGCGATGGAGCACCATCCTGCTGCAAAATTTGGCCTTTTTTATGGTTGGGAATATAAGAGGTAGCTAAGATTTCTTGGTATTTTAGACTATTGATGTTGCCTTCCACCCTGCAGATCCCTCTCACACCCCCATACTGGATGTAACCCCAGACCATAATTTTGCCTCCACCAAACTTCACTGTTTTTTCTGGGTAAATCTCGGCTCCATACGGGTTCCAGTTGGTCTCCTGCAATATTTGCGGCGACTGTGGTGTAATTCAACAGAAGATTCATCGGAAAAATACACCTTCTGACACTTTTCCAGAGTCCATCCTTTTAGCAGGCTGTGGCCATTGGCAAATGCCACACGGTTTTTCAATTGTCTTTTGTTTAGTGCTGGCTTATGGGCACTGATTCGACCATGGAGGCCATTTCGAGACAGAATCCGACAAACTGTTCTGGTTGACACAGGGACTTCAGGTGACCAGGTCTCGTGGAGCTCTGCTGCAATGGAAAATGGGCTGGCCTTGGATTTTCGAGCCAACAAACGGTCCTCTCGAGCAGTTGTCTTGCGGGGTCGGCCTGACCTGGCCTTGTCCAAAATGTCTCCAGTCTCTTCAAATCTTTTTTTTATCCTCTGAACTTGACGCTGAGACACATTGAAGGTGTCTGCCACATTAGAAATGGATCTGGTCTTCAGCCTCTTGATAATCAACACTTTAGTCTCCGGGTGAATCTTAGGCATGTTTGCAGAGGTCTAGTTGCAGTTGAGAAGGTCTAGTGTACTGGTGTTCTTTTTATACACACCTGAGACCTAACTGATCCATTATTAGTCACAGGTGAAGCTCATATAACAAGGCGACAACACTTATGTCTTGGCAAAAATGGACTCAATGGGCTTTACCAAGCTGTGAATATTAGAATACTTTTTGTCAGTTTCGTTTTGCACTGAAACATTATTACAAAAGCTGTTGGGATTAAAATGACCCATTTCTTGTAACTAAATCTTGATTAGAAATATATTTTAGCAGCACTTCAGGTCAATTTGTACACAAGCGACAAGACTTTTGTCAGGGACTATATATATATATATATATATATATTTGACAATTGACCACTACAGGCATGTTCCTTCTTGGTTAACAGCTGCTGAGATAGGTAATTGACATACTGGTGGACCGCTGCTGTCTGCATCTGCAACTCATGTGGTTGCATGACGAGAAGGAGCTGTAAAGCATAACCATTGGACAATTTTGAAATCTTAATTGAGATTTGCACCAAACTTCGTCCCCCAACCCCCCCCCCCTTTTTTCCCCCCCTTTCAATTTACACTTTATAATTGTCAAATGTATGTGGACCTTGCCTAGGGTAAATCTTGCTACCTCCTGTCTCATAATCTGCAAGATGTGGGGAAGAACATGGGACTTGCGCTGCATTGTTTTTTTGATTAACTTCTTGCTATCATCTTCTCCCATAATCCTTCTCCATCTTTATGGTTTTACCTCCTTAGGACTGTCAAGAAGATCCCAGAAGATGAGCAGATATTCACAGATGTTGAACTAAGCACTTTAGAAAAGCTCATTAGTGAGACATCGGTAAGAGGACCAATTCATTTGAAGAATACACAGTGTATTTTGTATTGTGTTTTTACAGAAACCAGAGTAGCTTCTGCATGGCCCCCAATTGCCATCATGTGTGCCCTAATTTAATTTCTGGCTGCAGTCAAGGAACCCAAGGGCACATCCGTGCATTGGGCTCAAATAAATTTATGTATATTATATGCATTGCATGGTTTAAAAGTTTTCAAGAGCATCAATTTTATTTATAATTCTTATTTGCTTTACTAGTAGCCAGACTGACATCTGTTTCAGTTTAGTGCCATTTAAAAATGGTGGATAAAAGCAGACTTGACCCAGACAACTGCAAATGTGGTCTCGGGAACGCTGGTAATTGCAATTAAGATTAACCACTTGCAGTCCTGGCCAATTCTGGCAATCTTCTTCTACATGTGAATTTTTTTTGCTAGATAACAACTTGGAACCCCCAAACACTATTTTTAAGCAGAGGCCCTAGAGAATAAAATGGTGGGCATTGCATATTTTCATGTCAGTCGATATTTGCGCAGCAGTTTTGCAAACACATATTTGTCCTGCCCCAGGGGACATGTGTCGATGCAAAAAAAGTTTTAAAAACTGCAGTTTTTTCGATAGCAGCGATTTTTAACCACTTAAGCCCCGGACCATTTGGTAGCTAAAGGCCTCGTACACACGGCCGATTTTCTCGGCAAGAACCAGCAAGAAACTTGCTGGCAGAGGTCTTGCCGAGTAAATCGGTCGTGTGTACGCGGCTATCGGGTTTCTCGTTGAGAAAACCGACAAGAAACCTCGACGAGAAAATAGAGAACCTCCTCTCTATTTTCTCGTCGAGATTCTCCTCGGCATGTTTCTCGACGAGAAAATTTGTGTGTGTGTGTGTGTACACTTACCTGTCCTCCCGGAAGCCCGCGCATGGTCGAAATGAATTTGACGCATGCGTGGTAGCTTCCTAGGCATACGTAGGGTATACCAAGATGGCAGCGACGGCATCGAATGTGACAAGCGCATGCTCGTCGTAGTCGATGACGTCACCGCGTACGCTCCATTCAAAGAACCGCGGGTTCTTTGAAACGAGCGTGTGTACACTCGGCCAGGACAAGTTTCTTGTCCAAGAATCTCGTCGAAAAAAACGACATGTTTTTTTCAACGAGAATCTCGGCCGTGTGTACGAGGGCAAAGGACCAGAGGTGAATTCAGAATTTTGCACTGCGCTGTTTTAACTGTAAATTGTGCGGACATGCAATGTTGTACCCAAACGAAATTTGCGTCCTTTTCTTCCCACAAATAGAGCTTTCTTTTAATGGTATTTGATTGCCTCTGCGATTTTTATTTTTTGCGATATAAACGGAAAAAGACCGAAATTTTTTTAAAAAAATGATATTTTCTACTTTTTGTTATAAGAAAAATCGAATAAACTCAATTTTAGTAATACATTTAGGCCAAAATGTATTCAGCCACATGTCTTTAGTAAAAAAAATGTCAATAAGCGTATATTTATCGGTTTGCGCAAAAGTTATAGCGTTTACAAACTAGGGTACATTTTCTGGAATTTACACAGCTTTAAATTTATGACTGCCTATCTCATTTCTTGAGGTGCTAAAATGGCAGGGCAGTACAAACCCCCCCCCCCCAAATGACCCCATTTTAGAAAGTAGACACCCCAAGGAAATTGCTGAGAGGCATGTTGAGCCCATTGAATATATTTTTTTTTGTCCCAAGTGATTGATTAATGACAAAAAAAAAAAATTACAAAAAGTTGTCACTAAATGATATATTGCTCACACATGCCATGGTTATATGTGGAATTGCACCCCAAAATACATTCTGCTGCTTCTCCTGAGTACGGGGATACCACATGTGTGGGACTTTTTAGGAGCCTAGCCACGTACGGGACCCCAAAAACCAATCACCGCCTTCAGGATTTCTAGGCACAAATTTTTGATTTGACTCCTCACTACCTATCAGTTTCGAAGGCCATAAAATGCCAAAATAGCACAAAACCCCCCAAAATGACCCCATTTTGGAAAGTAGACACCCCAAGCTATTTGCTGAGAGGCATGGTGAGTATTTTACAGCTCTCATTTGTTTTTGAAAATGAAGAAAGAACATTTTTTTTTTTTCAATTTTCAAAACTTTGTGACAAAAAGCGAGATCTGCAAAATACTCGCCTCTCAGCAAATAGCTTGGGGTGTCTACTTTCTAAAATGGGGTCATTTGGGGGGGTTTTGTGCCATCTGGGCATTCCATGGCCTCCGAAACTGTGATAGGCAGTGAGAAGTGAAATCAAAAATTTACACCCTTTAGAAAGCCTGAAGGCGGTGATTGGTTTTTGGGGTCCCGTACGCGGCTAGGCTCCCAAAAAGTCTCACACATGTGGTATCCCCGTACTCAGGAGAAGCAACAGAATGTATTTTGGGGTGTAATTCCACATATGCCCATGGCATGTTTGAGCAATATATCATTTAGTGACAACTTTGTGCAAAAAAAATAAAAAAAAATTGTCTTTTTTCCGCAACTTGTGTCAACATATAAAATATTCCATGGACTCGACATGCCTCTCAGTATATAGCTTGGGGTGTCTACTTTCCAAAATGGGGTCATTTGGGGGGGTTTTGAACTGTTCTTGTATTTTATACACAACATTAGGAAGCTTACATCCACTCTTCTAACCACTTGAAGACAAAGCCCTTTTTGACACTTTTTGTTTACATGAAAACATATTTTTTTTTTTTTTGCAAGAAAATTATGTTGAACCCCCAAACATTATATATATTTTTAAAGCAAAGGCCCTACAGAATAAAATGGTGGGTGTTGCATTTTTTTTTTCTACACAGTATTTGCGTAGCGATTTTTCAAACGCATTTTTTGGGGAAAAAATACACTTTTTTATATTTTAATGCACTAAAACACACTATATTGCCCAAATGTTTGATGAAATAAAAAAGATGATCTTAGGCCGAGTACATAGATACCAAACACGACATGCTTTAAAATTTCGCACAAACGCGCATTGGCGACAAACTACATACATTTTTAAAAGCCTTTACAGGTTACCCCGTTAGATTTACAGAGGACGTCTACTGCTAAAATTACTGCCCTCGATCTGACCTTTGCGGTGATACCTCACATGCATGGTGCAATTGCTGTTTACATATGACGCCAGACCGACGCTTGCGTTTGCCATTGGGCAAGAGCAGGGCAGGACAGGGGTGCTTTTTTTTTTTTTTTTTTTATTATTAATTTTGCTTTTTTATTTTATTTTTAAACTGTTGCTTCCATAATTTTTTTTTTATCATTTTTATTGTTATCTCAGGGAATGTAAATATCCCCTATGATAGCTATAGGTAATGACAGGTACTCTTTTTTTAAAAAAAACTGGGGTCTATTGGACCCTAGATCTTTCCTCTGCCCTCAAAGCATCTGACCACACCAAGATCGGTGTGATGAAATGCTTTCCCAATTTCCCAATGGCGCTTTTTATATCCGGGGGGGGTCATTCCCTCCCACTGCTTGTAAAAGCAGTCCAGAGGCTAATTAGCCACTAGGATTGCTTTTACATGAAAGCCGGCCGCTGGCTGATTGGCTGAACGAAAAAAAAGATTGATCGGTGGGTATGCCCACCATTAGAATACCGCCCTTCATCCACCCACTTCTAATGATGGGCATACATGCACCATTTATATATGCCGAAGCATGGGGGCATCTTCCCGCAAAAGTTATGCCACGTACCCATGGTCAGACTTTTCCACGGGCAAGCCTCCGTCGGAATTTCGACCGTATGTACGTGGCATTAGGAGCAAAATCGCTCCTCCGCCCCTGCTGCCCCAATGCTTCGGCATATATGCTTTTTTTTTTTTTTTTAACTGTGGTGGTGAAATCACCTCCTACAGCACTGGAGTCGCAGGGATCAGGCCTGTCTCTGCGAACGCTGCAGTTATGTGTGTTGTGTTTTGCAAGTGACAGTGATCGATCGATACTGCACTTGGGTGGCCTGGGCTGGACGGAGGGGCAAAACGCAGGTGCTAGCAGGTATCTGGGCTGATCCCGCTAACACTGCGTTTTTGGGAACCCTAAACTGCTGGGGACGCTAGTATAGATCTGATCAGATCAGATATTGATCTGTTCAGATACTATACCACTAAGGGGGGTGTATGCTTCACGCGTGGGTGTTAGCGTTACTGGCACTAACCTGACGCTGCCTGGGGTGTGACGCAGACCCTCTCTGACGCTAAAACCTAATTTGATATCACCCGCCGGGCGATCAGGGGGTTAAACCTTTTATTGGGTTATATACGGCGGGTGCCCTGACACTATAAAAAGCAAACTAACTAACCAGCGTCACCCGTAACACTTATATGGTGATTACTGGTGAAAGGGTTAACTAGGGGCAATTAGGGGGTTAAAACCTTTATTAGGTAATATATGGGGGTACCTGACGCTATATAAAAACCTGACGGCGAACCTAAAAAAAAATTACTGGCTACCGATCTGCATCACCGACACTAAGACAACGATCATAAAAACGATCGCTTAGCGACAGTGGTGATAGGGGGTGAAAGGGTTACCTGGGGGGCGATCAGGGGGTTAAACCTTTATTAGATAATATATGGGGGTACCTGACGCTATAAAAACCTGCGGCGAACCTAAAAAAAATTACTGGCTACCGATATGCATCACCGACGCTAAGACAGCGATCAGAAAAATGATCGCTTGGCGACGGCGGGTACTAGGGGGTGAAAGGGTTATCTGGGGGGTGATCAGGGGGTTAAACCTTTATTAGGGGGGGGTTAGGGGGCTACACTGGACCTAAAACTAAATGTACTGACACTTTTACAGTCACAAATGTCACTGATTGCAGTGATCACTAAATAAATGGTCACTGCAATCAGTGACACTGTGACTGGGGGCTGGGGGGGCGATTTATGTACCTATGTGTCCTGGTGTCAGTGTAGTGTTGTGTGCACTAACCTGCATCTTCTCCTGTACGGCGCTCGGTATATGTGAGCGCCGCAGGAGAGATGACATCACTTCCTCCAGCCTGTGTAAACAAGTACACAGGCAGGGGAAGCTCTCATTCGCCGGGAGCGATCGAGAGGGGGTGGCCGGAATCGAACGGCCGTCCCCTCATGCCGGATCGCTCCCGAAGGTAAAACGACCGCTCACTGTAAAGGGGGGTCCGATCGGACCCCCCAACTATACAAAGGCAATCGCGTACATATACGTGATTCTGCCTGTCGGTGCCATTCTGCCGATGTATATTTACAGTGGGCGGTCGTTAAGTGGTTAAAAATGCGTAAAGTGAAACAATAAATGAAATATTCCTTTAAATATTGTGCCGGGGGGGGGGGGGGGGGTCTTATAGTATGCCTGTAAAGTGGCAGTTTTCCCACATTTAGAACAATACCACAGCAAAATTACATTCCTAAAGGGGGGGGGGGGGGAGTAATTTAAAACTGATCGTGGCTGTAATGAATTGTCGGGTCTCGGCAATATGGATAAAACTCTTTGGAAAAAACGGCATGGGTCCCTCCCCAGTCCATTAGCAGGCTTTTTTGTTTTTTTGCAGCGCTTGTTCATTGGCTCCCTCCCCCCTGCCAATAGGAAAGCAGGGATGGGAACAGACCAGGCGCCTGTCTGCGCAAGCAGAGTTCGCAGAAAGAGTGAATAGGAGGGGGAGAATTCCCCCACAGGAGCTGACGGGCTTCTCTCCGTTCTGGGAGCCTGTGTCATCACGGCGGCCGGCAAGAAGTGTGGGGCACCGACAACAGTATAAAAGACCATGTTATGCCAAACGTGTCGTGCTTTAAAATTGCGTCTGCCAGTGGAACGGTGTCAAATTATGGTACCTAAAAAATCTCCTTAGACAACGCTTTTAAAAGTCTTTACAAGTTACCAGTTTAGTTACACAGGCGGTGTGGCACTAAAATGAATGCTCGCTGACATTCACAACAATACCTGACATGCGTGGTGCGATCGCTTCTTATATATGCGTACGGGATGCACATTTGTGTGTGGGAACTGGGCTCTTAATAAAAACTACCTTTTTTAAACTTTATTGCTATTACAAGGGATGAACAACGTCCCTTGTAATAGCATGGGCCGTGACAGGTCCCCTCTATGGAGAGATCTGGGGTCTATTAGACCTCCAGATCTCTACTGTGTCTGATTCTGATCAGCAGCTTTACTGGTCGTTGACAGCCAAATGAACAGGAAATGATAATCTTCGTTGCTTCCGGTTTCTGACTTCACACAGTGGAAGGAACAACATCTGTGTGCCCAGAGCTGGATGCCGCCGGTTGTATTCTTACTGGGTTCTCCAAACACGGGAGAGGCCGGTAAAGACCCCTTCTGCCGCCTGTAAAGTAATCCAGCAGCTCCAGTTTGGGTTTTTTTTTTGTGCACAATCACTGGCCCTTAACCAAGATATCACCCTTCCCATCCAAGGACGTTTTATAAAACTGCAGCAGACAGGAAGTGGTTATTGGTACCTGCAGCCAGGTTTAGCACAACTTTTATAGCATTTTATGCTCCTGTATGAGTGAATAGGAATGCAATGGGCTCAGGGTGGATGGTGCAGGAACACTGGAAAATATAGAAGAGAAAGCTCAGTGGACCAGATAATGGGGCATACAGTATTGATACAGACCCATTATGGGGACTCCATAGCAAGTCTTTTTTATTTCACCTTTTGAATAAGTTTTCCTGATTTTTCTAAAATTCCTTTGTATCAACAGGCATGGAAGAATGAAACTTTAGCAGAGCAAGCCAAGTTGCCTGCCACAGAAAAACCTGTTTTATTATCCAAGGATATTGAGCAAAAGCTTGGAGCTCTTGACAGGGAGGTTCAGTACTTGTTGAACAAAGCCAAGTTTGCCAAACCTAAACCTAAACCCAAGCAAAAAAGTAATGCCACTGATTCAGCGAATGGAAATGTAACAGACACCAAAGAAAAGGTCATTACCCCCAAAGCAGAAGGTACAGAAGGTGAGTTGATACTAGTTTTACAGTGCTCTGCTGAAGGCTATGAAATCATGAAAAATCTGAACTGTAAATAAACCTATCCCAACAGTAAAAGGATTCATGGGTAAATAATAAGGTCACGTATCGGACATTTCAATGATCACACCACTAAGTGGGTTTTAAGGAATAACCGTTTTTGCTGAAACTGAACACTGTTCTGCAGACCTGCTTTTCAACAAACGGGGACTGACGGATCTGGTCAGCATGTGAAGAGCTTTAAACTACTTGTCTACCAGCTCCGTTTATAAATGTCAGCTGGTAGAATAGAATTTTAAAGTAAAAATTATTGTAAAGCTTTATTTAAAAAACAAACAACCTTCTCTTCTGGGGTCACCCGCTGTGGCTCTCGGCTCCTCCTTTTCAGTGTCTACCCTCATAGCAAATGCTTACTATGGGGGCATTTGTGCAGGCTTGCTCCCAAGCTGGGCTGTGTCCTTTTTAAAAAAACAGCATGGCTTGGGTCCGCCCCCTGCTCTGCTCACTGGCTTTGACTGACAGCAGCAGGAGTCAATAGCCCTCAGGCACAGCACGGGATCCAAATCAGGCTTGGGTACATTTTTTTGGTGAGGGCTTTTTTTTTTTATCTTGGGATGGATCACACCACAAAAAAACGCACTCCAGATCCGTTCTGAATGTTTCTGCATGCGCTTTTTTAATGCGTTTCCAGGATTCTTTTCAGATGCATTTTTTGTTTTGTTTTCTCTGTACTGGGGTCGGTGCGTTTTTTATGCATTCCAGTGCATTTCTGATGAGTTTTACTGCGTTCTGGTACAGTCCAGTAAAAATGCAACATGTTCTACTTTTTTTTTTTTTTTTCTGGAACTGACCACACTGTGCCCGAGAACTGTTCCATTGTTACATAAGTGGTAAGGTTGAATAAAGAAAACAGGGGTGTGTGTGAATTTCCCTGTATATTGTGTTTGCTAAGATAATTGTAAACCATGTAATTTCCATGCATTTTTGGTGCAGAAAAAAACACACTGGACTGCATGTGGTGTGAACTGGCCCTTTAATGCAGAGCATGCATTTAAGGTTAAAAAAAAAACCACCTGCCTTTTACAGCCACTAAGGGTCCTTTCACACGGGGCGGATCCGTGCAGATCCGCCCCGTGAAGCTCCGCTTGCTCAGCGGGGATCGCTCCGTTGATCCCCGCTGAGCCAACGGATGACTGGGCGGTCCCCGCACACTGTGCAGGGACCGCCCTGTCAGAGCGCCGCTCTCCCCTATGGGGGATCGGATGACGACGGACCGTAGAGTCCGTTGTCATCCGCTCCGCTGACGGAAGGAAAAATAGGGTTTTCCTCCGTCACACTTTGGCGGAGCGGATGTCAGCGGACATGTCTCCGCTGACATCCGTGCCTCCATAGGGGTACATGGAGGATCCGTTTCAGGTCCGCCTAAAAAACTGACAGGCGGACCTGAACGGACCTCCGTGTGAAAGGGGCCTTAAAGTTAGAGCTTTAATGTGATTTTTTAAAGTTTATTTTTTTTATTTTATTTTTATTTACTAACACAGTGGATGTTCTACAGCATTTGTCTATGGTGAAGCTGCATCCTGCATGCCTTCTGTGTCAGACTGAGACAACATTTTTTACAAATCCCTATAAGACCGCATGACTATTAGCTTGCTTCTAAATATGTGTCCTCTTTCCAGATCAAGCAAAAGACCCGGAGCCAGCACAAGAGCCTCCCGTGGTAGAAGAGAAGGTTCTAGAGTTGGCAGACTCAAAAACGGGTACAACAGGTACAATAAGTCATGATGTGAATCTGTATTTTTAAATATTGTTTGCCATGTACTGTACCACTTCACCTTTTAAACCCCATGCACACTGGGGCTCTTAAACCTTTTCTCCTTTTTAGGAGAAAAGCCGCTTTAAAAACGTGCCTATAGCCACGTTTTTTCAAACCTTTTTTGTTGAGCGCTTGGGCTATTCATTTCAGTGGCCACAATATTAATTTGTTCTGGCCATTGGAATTAATAAACACGCCTAGCATTTCAGCCAAAATTCTCCTCTCCAATGCACATTGGATGTTGGAGGGTTTTGCCTCTAAACTCCTATGTGTGCATTGACACATAAATGTAGAGGGAATAAAACTGAGTCAAACGCCTGTAAAACAAGCTGAGCTGCAGTGTGCATGAGGCCTAAATGGCAAAGTGACGGTGTATTATAGCCCTCCCCACCTTCAGCAAGGTATACATACTACTTTATCCACAGTCTCCCCACTGCATTACCCTGTAACCCTACCAGTAAAATCTGGTGTTGAAGCTCATCTGAATGGATAATCTTTTCCCTATGAGTGTTTGGATTGGATGCTTATACCCGAGCATCATCACGTGGAGGAGGTCCCCATACCTGGAACCCCTGTTCAGACTGATAGAGGAAGAAGGTAATGAAGGTGTGAGGGTTGGCAAGTATAGTTTGCTGGAGGCTTGAGCTCTCAGATGGCATTGTAATTTTGCCCTAACTGGTGTATTTTCTTGCTACAGCCAGAAATGAAGACGCACCGTTTTTTTGTTTTTATACAGCTGTGTTTACTCGGTGCAACTTATAACATCAAAGTAAAAGAACACCAACATGTCAAAAAACAATAAAAAAAAAATCCCTGATTTGGAAAGATCACCCCTCCTAAAAATGACTTGTAAACTCAATCCGGTGTAGCTAATCACCTTCTCAATGGCACACAAGGCCATTTGACTTTCAACTGTAATCACCTGTGGTCATTTTGATTAGCTCAGCATGAAAAGTGTTTTCCTGGAGCATTTCAGTCCCTGGTAGTGTAACTGAAGCAAACAATCCACTTTGGGTGGCAAGGCACTGTCAAAAGATATCCAGGATAAAGTTGTGGACAGGCACAAGTCAGGAGATAGATTGCAATTTTTTTTAAAGGCTTTATCAATGCCTAAAAGCACAGTGAAGTCTATTAAGTGGAAGATATTTGGTACAACACAGGCCCTCCCTGGATCAGGATGTCGCTCCAAACTGGATGAAAGAGCCAGGAGGAAAGTGGTCAGAGAGGCTACCAAGAGGCCTACAGCAACTCTGAAGCAGTTGCAGGAATTTATGACAGATTGGTCATTGTGTGCACGTGACCACAATCACACATTCTCCACAAATGTGGCTTGTATGGGAGGGTTGCAAGAAAAGCCACTCCTTAAAGGCCACCCACATGCCGTTACGACTGAGCTTTGCAAAAACGCACCTTGAAGAGTCTGAGGCCACATGGATATGTCTGGTGGAAATCCCAAATTACACCATTTTTACAGTAAAGCATAGGGGTGTTTTTCTGCAGCAGCAACTGGAGCACTTGTCAGGATAAAAATGGATAAGGGAAAATACCTTAAAATTGAGGAAGATCTGCTGTCCTCTGCCAGAGTTGTCAATGGGAAGACGGTTTAGCTTCCAACATGTCCCAATGACACAAAGCATACAGAAAAAATTACCACACAGTGGTCAAAGGAGAAAAAGGTGAATGTTCTTGCATGGCTTAGTCAGAACCCAGACTTGAACCCCATTGAAATCTATGAAGTTTGCAGTCCACAAATGGTCACCATCAAATTTAACTGAACTTAAGCAGTTCTGCAAAGATTGCAGTCTAGATGTGCAAAGTTGGTAGCGAAATATGGTGATTCTTCTTCCCCCCCGGACGTTTGCTGTTTATATTTTTCACTTGGATGTTAAAAGTTGCACAGAGTAAATACAGCTGGATAAAACAAACTATCTGTCTTCATGTCAGGCTGCAAAGCAACAAAATGTGATTTATTTGAAAGAGTAGTGTTTATTTTTCATATGAACTGTATAGGAAATGGACTGGCCATTGTACACATTTTTTTATTATATGGGTTTAGTTGGACTTTAAAGCGGTGGTCCACACAAAGTGAACCTCCGCTTTTCGCGGGAGTCACGCCCTTTTGCGCCACCCCCACTGTCTTCTAGGAAACACACTGGTCCCAGGAGACAGCGGCGACCAGTGCAGACGCGCCGTGCTACTCGCGCATGCACAGTAGGGAACCGGGCAGTGAAGCTACAACGCTTCACTTCCTGATTCCCTCACCGAGGATGGCTGCGGGGGCAGCCGAGAGACGAGCGATTGCTTGGCTTCGACTGCCGTCATCGCGGGCACCCTGGACAGGTAAGTGCCCATTTATTAAGTCAGCAGCTGCTGGCTTTTAATAATTTTTTTTTTTTTTTTTTTTCATGGGACCTCCGCTTTAACCAGTTCCAGCCCAAGGACGTCCTTTGACTTTCAGTTGGGATATCTGAATAATGCCTGCAGCTACAATCCCCAAAAATTGGGCTAACTTTACGTTTTTTTATTTTTTCTCCCTAAGAGCCCGTTCACACTGGGACAGGCGTCGGCGGTAAAGCCCCCGCTAGCAGCCGAAAAAGGGTTAAAAGCGCTTGCAAAATGCCGATGCAGCAGCGCTTTGCCGGCGCTGCCCATTGATTTCAATGGGCAGGGGCTCTTTAGGAGCAGTGTATACACCGCTCTTGCAGCGCCTCAAAGATGCTGCTTGCAGGACTTTTTTTTAGCGCTAGTTCACACCAGACGCAGTTCTGTGCGCTTTTTCTGCACAAAATGCATGCACAGTGTTTTCAATGTATTCCAATGGCTCTAGTTCACACCATGCAGTTTCCGGTCAGTTTCTGCACCGGAAACTGACTGCGACTGCATGGTGTGTACTAGAGCCATTGGAATACATGGAAAAAAATTATGCATGCATTTTTAGTGCAGAAAAAAAGCGCACGGAACTGCATCTGGTGTGAACTGGCCCTTGGTGTCCTACCAGCACATCGCTCCAGTGAGTGAGAGGAGAGATGCTTTTCAGGCGCTATTTTTAGCGCTAAAGCGCCTCAGTGTGAAAGCAACCTAAAAAAAAAAAAAATTTAGACTATGCGCAAATACCGTGTGATCTAAAAAGTTAAAACGCCATTTTATTCCCTAGAATTGGTGCTAAACATATATATGTTTGGGGGTTCTGAGCAATTTTCTAGTCAAAAAAATAAATGATTTTTTACATGTAGGAGAGGAGTGTCAGAATAGGCCTGGTATGGAAGTGGTTAAAGATACTGACAACTGTTTTTTTACTTTTTTTCATTTGCTTTAACAGGTTCTGAAACAGAGCAGTCTTCAAATGAGAAGCCGAAGTCCGAATTATAATTTGTATTACCTTCCCGTCCATTGATGGCACTTCATATTTATTGACATTACTTTTTTTGTAATGGACCCTGACTGTTCTATACCAACTGAACTGTTTTTTCGTTTAATTTTCTCTCAAAACGGAAAACAAGATGTAAATATCTGTCCTGCCAGAGAACCATTTAGGGAGGTATGTGTGTATGTGCGCGCTTTATTTAACTGTGAATGTATAAAAAGGTTCTGAACATCCTCACCGAAGAACAGCGGAGCCACCGACAGACACCGATCATTCTACCAAATCTCTATTTCTGTAAAGGCCATTTTTATGATAATTTTCAGTTTATAGTACCTTTTTTGCTCTAGATTTGTAGTCCATCCCCATAGTACATGTTTACAGTACGTGAAGTGTTACAGATGTGGTAATCCAACTAAAAATCTAGAGATTGGGCTTTCTTCAAATGATTACTGTAATTGTAATATAATATGTTGAATACTGGACATACAGCGCCCTTCAGTATTTCATGTACTTGGGGGGGGGGGGGGGGGGGGAATTACTTATTAAAAATGTTTTCCACAGTTTTTTTTCCTAGCTTATAATCCTTTAAAAACATAACGGTTTTCTTGCCTGAGGGTTTGTCCTTGGGGTGGAACTCCCAGGTAAATGGTCCTATTGGAACGGAATATATGTGAACTGTGAGACTTGTTACAGATAATTATGTGGTACACAACCCTACCACACTGCATAGCCTGGCAGATTTTAGCATTGCTGATTTCTGTTTAACCTGCCTACTCCATGTACTGTAAATCATCAGTGTAATGCTTCTGATTAACCTGTCTGCTGTTTCAGCTTTCTGTTCAAATAGAAAACTCTTACCTGCATTGCTATGCAGTATAGTGGAGGAGTATATGTGGTAAGGCTGGTTGAACAGCAATACATATTTACTGGCAAGAAAACCGTGTGTGTTATATATATATATATATATATATATATATATATATACATACATACATACATACATACATACATACATTTTTTTTTTTTTTACTGTTTGGCCAACATTCTGCTTTTGAAAAGGTTTCTTTAGAGTTGATGATGAATGCTAAAGGGGAATCTTGTGATCCACACCCACTCTGCACGTTTTTCTTTTTAACATGCCGACCTATATGAAGTAGTGTTCAGTATTTTACACACCTGTCTCTCTACATCTATCAACTCTGAATCCAATAGGCTTTCCCAGTGGAGCTACTTTCCTCGCCACATCTGAAGCATTCCTGCCATGATGCAGCTGATGTGTTGCATTAGCATGCATGGGGTTTTGGCTAAGAAGTGACACTGAACAACCTGCTTCTATAAATGTAACGAGTTTAGCTTTTTCTTGGAAAATCTTTAAATATCTACAGATATTTAGCATTTGAATATTTTGTGTGCATTAACTAGTCTGTATGTAGAGAAGATACTAAAGTGACTTTGGTTCAGAATTTAGGCCCTTGTGTGTGTGTGTGTGTGTGTGTGTGTGTGTGTGTGTATATATATATATATATATTGATTGGGGTGGATGTTTAGCTGTATTATATGTATGGCGAACACATTGTGGACTTAATTGCCATACTGATTGACACTCTGGGTGATATTAATAAAAAGTGCCTGAGACCAACTGGAGTGCAAACCACTTTTTATTAATTCCTCTGAGTTCAGAGTAAGATTCGTGAAGCTCAATTCACTAAGCTGACTCACGGGTGAGGATCATTTATTTTTAAAGGGCGATTATTCTTTTAGCCCAGGTTCACACTGGGCTGCGAGAGTGAAGCCGTGCAATTCAGCTGAACTCGCACAATTTCACGCCCGCTGGTCAGTCCTGATTTCGGCTGCGATTACAGAGACATCTGTGTTTCTGCACAGATGTCAATGTAAATCGCGGATACAGAAACTACTTTTTGAAATCGGTGCAGCGCTGCAGATGCGGCGTCGCACCGATTAGGACAGTGCCATTGCCGGCAATTTGTGGCAAATACTGCCGTTTTGACATGCCAAATCGCATGTCAAAACGCACCAGTGTGAAGCAGGGCTTAAGCTGAGTTGTAATGAGATTTGAGAATTGGTCACATAGTTAAAAGATCCTGATCGCCCCTGTTGAAACAAAAGTAAACCATCCCATCACCTACCTGCCAAGGATGGTGCCATCTTGGCCTTTTTTTTTTTTTTTTTCAGATTTGCATTAGCCGTGATGATGCACATCTGACCAGCTATGACACCAACCTCTTCTGGGCAGTATTGGGGTGTTTAAGGATTTAATAACCTTTTTTATAGAACATTTGTTTTCTTTTGGTAAATGGTACATTGGTCTTGTTTTCTTTTCTTCTTCTAACCTCATGTTCAACGTTCACAAAATTATCATTGAGTATTGACACCGGTGATGGTTTCTTTAGTGCAAATGTGTCATTCCATCAGTTTTCATTTCTGTAAAGCTGCGAACCATGGCTCGTCAGTGTCGTCGAATCCATAATTTAGTTCAGGGAATATTTTAGAATCCTCTGTTGTAGAGGGCTTTTTCCCCACTGATCATCTCCATCTTTTGCTTGCCAGTGTTTTGCTAAAAACAAGGTGCAAAAGCCCTAAGTAAACCTGCCATTCTCTAAAAGTTAGTAAACTGGTAACCTGAATAAAATGGACTCCTTTAACCAGATTTATAGGTATATAAAAATCACATTTTTAAACCAATTATGCAGTCATGGAAAAAAAGAATCCCTAAACGTATTTAGTATATATGCCCTGTCTGGGTCTTCAGTGTAGCTCAATGATGTCAGTTGAACAATGGGAGTTTACTGACAGGAGAATAGCAGAGAGATAACCTTGTGGGTGTTCTGCTGATCTTGCATTGTGTAGTCAGCTGTATTTTCTAGCTCTGGAAAATATCATTCACCTGACATTGTGTGGCAATTTGAGTCCTTAAAAGCCCAAGTAGGGTGACGTTTTCTTTTCTCATGGAGGTGCAGTTAGTACTACCGTATACCTGCCATAGTAAAAAAAAAAAAAAAGCTTTTTGGTCAACTGTGGTATGATTGCCAGTGTCACCCATTGCAGTTGTATGTTGCGGAGTCTGCAGAACTTTCAAATTTTTATCAAGGCACAGGCCTGTTGTGAGGGGATTTTCTTTTTAATGTGTCAGGTTATGTACTGGAAAAGTAAACCTTACAACTGAAACAAACCACTAAATATGTTAAAAATGTATATGTAAAGAATCTTATTTCACAGATTGTTTGGGAAATGTAACCAAGCTGAATATATTTATAACGCTGATAGCATCATGCAGAGTGATATTTTGTAAAAGATTGCTTCTTGTCTGGCCGTTCCATAGGGGTTCTTCACAAGAAAAAGATTGTGCCAGCAAGAATGTTTTTCACCAGTTAGCTTCCAGCTGTCCATGCACAGGTATTCAATGCATCCCTAAGCAGGCAGTCCCACTGATGTCAATTGTGACACAATGGCTGCATGGATACAGCCACTTCTCCCGATTTAATATCCATGTGGGTGAAAGTGCTCCAACACAAACTGCGTTTGGGAACCTGCGCCCAGCTGAATATCAAATTGGCATGTGTCCGTGTAGCTGCTTCCATGCATGCAGTCCCATTGATGGGAATTGGGAACACCCCCCCCCCCCCTCCACATGTTGGTGTAAACAGCCCTCCATGGGTGTGCGCTGTAGGTACGCCTTATGTAAATAAGGCTGTAGGATGTTTCATTAAAAAAAAATCTATTTCTAAAGCAAACGGGTTTCATAATGTTGCGGTCTCTGCTTACCTCCAACAAGCAACACCTTGTCTTATTACAGTGTGTGTGTGTGTGTGTGTGTGTGTGTGTCACATTATAGACTGCAGTAACAGATGCCTTTTATTCATTAAGTCTGCTTACATGCATTGATCATTACAATTTACAAAATTTAAACACAAGGATAAGGACTACCCTCATGACTAATATTTCAAATCTCTCATTGGACTTGCCTGAAAATAATTGGACATGGTTTTTGACCGTCCTTATTCTTGTGTTAGCTTTGTCAATTGAGCCTATTGTCTCCATTAATACTATCCTGAGGTTTAAAATATCCTGCATTTTTAGTTTTGTAACTTATTTGATAACTGCACACATTTTATAACTTATGGCAAACTTGTCACTATAGTGAGTATATTAATAAAACCTGAAATTGGTCGCACAATTGTGCGACCAATTTTCTTCTTTTATTTGTCTTCCACGGTGGTGAGCTGAAGTCTGCACCTGTGCTCTACCTTACACCTGATTCTGCCTGGAGTGGTGTGCTTCTTGTTCTCTATAGTGAGTATATTACAGTGCCATAACTTTTCAACAGACACAGAAAATCCTCCCCTAGCACATTCTGGGAGCCTGTGAACCCAGGAACCTGCTGTGTTTTATTTCTATCGGAGAGAAGTTGGCAGCTTTAGCATGCACCCCATTTATAGGTCCTGGGCGTACATGTATTAGGATTTGGAGCTTTAAAATCTTTCCATGTTTTTCTGGGTTTCTGAAGCATTTAAAAGAGGGCTTATATTACTAATAAAGGTATTTATCTCTAGTTCATGTAACCCAATAGTTGTGGCATTTTAAGAATACCAAAAATTGTGACAGACTTTCTTAAAGCTTCTAGTCCACTTGTAACAATTGGTTGCATTGTGTTCCTTCATCAACATTTCAATTCTGCTTTTGAAACAGGTTTGTTCTGTTTAAAAAAAAAAATTCAACTGAGGTTTATATAGTGCCTAAGCAGGGTCTACCTCATATTTAGTCCATAGTGCTGGCTTTGTTTTACTAAATATGGATTAAATATGTGGTTGATAAATCATGATGTTTTTTGTTTTTTTCTTTTTTCTTTTTTTTTTCTTTCATTTTTAAGATGAATGACAGCTGTGCAGTTGTCCATGTTTGTTAATCTTTTGAAAACTAAGCCTTTTTAGTAGTAGGATCATAAAGATGCCTACTCAGTTTAACAAGCTTCAGAAATATATTCAGTAAAACATAAATGCCCTCATTTGCTTTCAGTAATGCAAAGTTGACAGTTTTCACTGCTGGAATATGATAAAAATTACTCTGCACATATAACAAGAGCTTGGAAAAGACCTTGGCTAATTGTCGATTTTTAGTTTCTTGTCTATTTTTCAACTTGTCAGATTCTAGGAAAAATAAAAGCATTATATTTCTGAAATTTAACTTGTATCGTGTGTAAATGCCACGCTGTTTTGGTTCACTTGGGGTTGAGGTATTTGGGAGTTTGAGGTTTGTTTCAGTGTACACTGCTCCATGAGACCCGATTCTTCTAAATTCAAACCCTGTATTTCACATCTTTAAAAAACAAAAACACTTCTTGGCGGAATGGGGGTGTGGAAGCTGTTGGCTGTGAGCAGATGAATCCGGTGCCTCTAGTGGGTGGGTTTTCTGCAGATTCTACACAGCTGTACACCTGCATCAGCACATGCCTCTCAGTAAAGGCCTCCGCTGTTACTTTAAGCCCCAATCGGTACCAAGCGCTCGTTCGGAGCCAGCTAACATGGTGCCTTCTAAGACTCCTGGCAGTGCAGAAAGAAGTGGTGGCGCACGCATTGAGTGCTGTGAATACTTGTCTGGACACGGAGCAGCAGCCTCAGGATCAGTCTGCTTTTCTCTCCTCTACTGGATCAGACAGCGTTGGTCTTACTGACACGACTGAGAGCTCCCTGGACTCTGCAGCAGACGTCATGCCCTCTTTCAGGCATCAAGCTAACCTGAAGCTCTGGGCTACTAATGTCATCACGCAGGAAGTTGAAGACCTGAGACAGGGTCGCGCTCACAGAATCCTCAGTCTCCTCGCTGGACAATGGCTGCCTCTGCTCCACAACACTGGCATACTGCAGAGCTGCTGTGATTTTTGTATGTATATATTTAACCCTCTCAGAGCTTAATTCTCAAATACAGCCCTGAAGAAGGGGAAGCTAATTCCACTGAACCGCATTGGCTTCACTTGAATACTTTTTTATCTTCAATAAACCAACTATAAAAATCATTAAGTGAGACTTTTTTTTTTTTTTCCTTCTCTGACACTGGGCGCCCCTCACCCAAGTGATATTTTCACCTTTCTTTCTTTGACCTTTCTTCGGTCTGGTCTTGGCCAGCATATTATCCTGAATACTTTCAAGAGACAAGTTTTCTGCATCTCCATTTTATTCCACAAACCTTGCCTCCTAATCCTCATCAAGGCTTTTCTTCAGGGTGTTGATCATATAAATCCACTGGTTTGACCTCCTGTGCCACCTTGGGATCTCCACCTGGTGTTCTCTGTATTTCAGAGACCTCTGAAAAAGTTCAGAAGACCTCACTTGTAAGGTTGCCTTCCTGGTAGCTATTACAACTGTTGTGTGTGTTTTCGAGTTGACAGATTGTCCTTGTAAAAATTAAAGTGTTTTTATCACGAACGAAGTTGTTTTGAGACCTAAACTTTGGGTAGTAAAGTGATCTCTTCCTTTTACCTCAATGAGGACATTGTTCTTCCTTGCCTATTTGTCCTGTCCCAAAACACGACTAGAAAATCATCCTGTATTGCTTATATGTGGTTATGGTCTACCTAAAAGCCATAGCGTCCATTTGTAAAGTTGAGGGTATCCTGCTTCTTGTTTCATTAATGCTAGGTGGATCAAGCAAGGCATTTCCAGTGCATACACCCTTGGGAAGATGAGAAACTCTATGCCTATCAGAGCTCATTCCACCAGGGTTTTTAGTGTCTCTACCAACTTGTCCTCTGTTAACACATATTCCAAGTTCTACCAGGTAGATGTTCTGTCCTCAGATGATGAAAGCTTTGGTCACAGGGTCCTCTAAGCTGTCATCTGAGTGAGGGTTTTTAAAACTTGTGTTCCCTTTGGCAGTTCTGTTTGCTAAATTGTTTCCCACCCCTCCAGTATTTCCTGATTATGTACCATGAACTAACATTACCAGTTGTGTGTAATGTATGATTAAAATAATAGAAATTTTGACTTGCTTACCAATTCCTTTTATTGGAGTGCGATACCGGCATCTACCCCTGTGACTTGATGCTTTACTACTTGCTGACAAAAAAAAACATGTGTTTCATGGAGTAAGCTGAGTTTTAAATGGTGTGCACTGGGACAATGGCCTAGCAAGTTATGCCAGTGCCCACTCCCTTGAAGGTAGCTGTCAGGTGCTTACTTGCCGAGAGCAGTTCACCCTTGCGACTAGCGCACCCCACCCCCTGGAGATGATACAGGGGGTGGATAGCACGAAGAGGCACTGGCTACCAGCAGGATGGGTAGGTCATGCAAGGTGATCTTGGTAGAGCTGAACAGCTGTGCAAAGACAAGAAGATAATCCAATGAGCAGGTTGAGGGTCAAACAGATGGGTGCAGCTCTTTGCAGGACCCTAGCTGGAGATACAAGTCCAGAGCACAAACGGGGGATCAGAACAAGGAGGCAGAAGTCTGGTTCAGGCTGAGGGTCTAGCACAGGAGACAAGTAACTAGTCCAAAACACAAGCAGAAGGTCAGGGGCTGGAGACAAGTAGCAGGTCCGAGATGCAGGCTGGGGGTCAAGCACAGATAGCAGGGCAAGGTCCGTTAAGCAAGCCAAGGGTCAGGTCCAGGAGAAGAGCAGAGTAGTCAGTATCAATCTGGGTCACAACGAGAGTTCAGAAACTAGGCTCAAGCAGGAAGCTGAAGACAAACCAGCAATCTGTCAGAGTACCTGGGCAGCCTTATATAGGCCAGCCAGAATGCTGATTGGGCATGCACGATGTGCCATCCGGCCGCGCATGCGCCTGCCGAATCGCCAATCTGCCGCGCATGCGTGCGGGGACGTGGCCGGCGCGGCTGAACTCGTTTCTCTGACAGTAGCTGTATATAACCCATGGTCTAAGAATACAAGTACTGTGAAAATGAACAGGAAGTTTGGGACTTTAAATGAGGCTGTAAGCATTGTGCAGGTGGATGGAATAAAATGCATATATATAAATTGATCATAGAGAAACGTACAAAACATCAAAAGCAGGGACCATATAACGAGAAGACATTGTAGTGAATATCATTCCATGAATGTTCACACACGCATGTGCATGTGAACTATGAGCATCAAAGGTGCATAATTATGTAACAACCTTGCGCCACGTAGTGGTCTCAATTGATGGGTCAATAAGTACATACATAAAAGCATCAAGGCAGCATTGGCAAAGGGAATAAAAGGTATATAAAAAAAAACAGTAAGACCATGATTGATGGGTAGGAAATGTTCTGAGTTGATGGTGTAGTATGAACATGTGTCTGCATCCCAAATGCGTTTTGTGTACACACAGGACACTCATCAGGGGCGGATGCTAGAATATCTACAAGTATGATAGAATATAATTAGTGTGGTTATAACTAATAATGGCAGGGAAAGGCAGTTGAGCCCACCCCAGGTACTTGCATAAAGAGGATGCAATTAGGTGTGGTGGATGTTGATTCAAGACCAATGATAGTCAGACCGGGGAGCTGAGGTAATAGAGCCGCGTGCTAGCTGGACGCGCACACAGACACCTCCCCCCCCCCCCCCAAAATGAGGAAGAGACCCACACATGGGAACTGGTATGCTGGATTTCATGGTAGGCCAAGGTACTGGGCCAATAGTGACTGCCAAAAGAGGTCTGGAGTAAAAAAAATATATTATAGACTTGATCAGTGTATCATAATATACTGATGAAATCAACCAAAAAAATAGTATGTATCTAGCAAGATCATAGAAGCCAGAGGTCTGTGCAGATGGATGACAGGTGAAAGTGTGAAAACACGTCCAGATTACCATAGAGTGTAGTATGGAAAGAAATCCAAAAACAGAGGCCGTCCCAGTGCACTAAGGCCCGATGGTGAAAGAAATGACTGGCTAGTGAATGATAATTAAGGTACCTTGTAATGGCTTACATGTGTCCAAGAGGAGAAGTAGAATGCTGTGGTAAAGTGTAGCGTCACCAATTGATGGCTACCAGGCTATGTTGGGGGAGGCAGGTTATATGCCCGCCCACACAGGTGCACACTGACTCCTACCAGGATCACGCGGGCATGGCTATGCAGGGAAGGGCTCCAACACAGACACTGTGAATCGTCCATGAACGAAGCCCAGATTCCCCGGCCAGCCGGCTGAGATGGAGGAACTCGTGCACCACGTGTTAACGCCAGTGTGTGACGTCACGCGTGAGGCAGGGTGCGTGGCGCTGATGCGCTGTGAGCACCTGCACACCCCTCCATGCATGACACTCCCACCCGCCCTGGGAGGGGCGGAGAGGAGGGGGAAGGGGAGGTTGCACACAGAGCGCATGGCAGCTCCCGGGTATCAAACATGAAAGTGGCCCTGGATTTTCAAACGCCAAGTTCTCAAAGCCAAGGTAGTAACCCAGTGCAACTATGCTGCCTAATCTCATGGACAACCGGGTAACTGTCCTGAGTGGACAAGACCCGGACATGGTACATTGCCTTCCGGGGTCTTGGAACCTCACACATGGGTGGCAGGCGAACACTGCCATACCTGTCTACAGACCTCCATCCCTAATGCAGAGAAAGAAAGGGGAATTTTGGGACTTTTGGTGATGCACATAAGAATACAAGTACTGTGGTGTATTCCAAGATTGGTTATCTACATGCAGGTCAAAATTTCAATTTGTTTTTTGCAAACACATTTTCTCTTATTGTCCATGGACTGACACAGCTGGATACTGTAAATGTGTGGGTATATGTCCCTGCTCGCAGGAGAAGATCTAGGCAGATTGTTAGAAACTTTACCCTCCCACCTGCAGCTAGCAGCCTCAGTTTGTTTCTGCCTAGCAGAAGGAGAAGACGCGGCTCTCTCAGGAGCCAGTCTCCTGGAAGATTTTACTTTTAAATTTTATTCCTTTGGGAGTTTTATTATTTTATTTTTGAGACCTTCAATCAACTGTCGGCTGGGCAACAGGTTGGGTACACTGGTATCCTCATAGTCTTCCCTGTCCGACCATCGAGCGTGCTGATCCTCGCCTTGTGTGCGTGAGACTCGGTTCACGACATGCCCCATGACTCCAGGGGTGGCCGGGTTGCTTTCATGCTCCCCCGCGGTCCATTTAAGATTGAACAGTACCTGACTGACTATCTCTCGCGGTGGACCGGGCCGACAGCTACGCAGTACTGCTCTGTGATAGGTCTGTCTGAAACAAGCCAGTGGGTCCCTGAAAGGGACGGGTAAGTAGTCTCTCCTACTGCAGGTGAGTACATGCTGGCTGTGTTTCTTTATATGGGGGGGTTTCTCCCTGTCTCCCCCCTGTTATGCTGCTCTCTGCACCCTGTACTGGTGTTGTGCTTGGGGGTCACTCTGGCCTGGCTGGGCGCTCATGTCTGTAGTGGGTTCTGGGGAAAGGGGCAGGTTTTCTGGTGTGTGAGGTGATTATTGCGTGCGCCATTAGCGCTGTTTGAGGTGGTTATTGCGTGTGCCATTAGCGCGCATTAGAGCTTTGATTTTTGTGCTCGGCGGCCATCTTGGTGTGGTTCAATGGCGCAGTCATAGCTGCGGCCATTTTCTTGTGGCCGCTGCGCATTTACTTTCGGTTTCGGCCTCTATCGGCGGCGCAAATCTCCTCACAGATTCTTCACTCTCCTCAGGCTCACAGCGCGGTTTCTTCAGCAGGACTGAGCGGTCCTTAAGGGTTGGGGAGTCGTCCGGGTATCCCCTCCTCAGCGTAGCCAGTGGGTGGACTGTATATTCACTGTATAGTGTATAAGGTCTCAGAGGGTGGCGATATGGAGTCTGATGCACCTGCTTCTCCACACTTGCCTGGGGAAACTGGCAGTGCTGCACAGTTAAACATGTTCATATGTTTCCTGCACCTGCGGTCCTTATGGACCAGTTGTCGGCGGTCCTGGAATCATTCCTTGTCAGAATGGAAGCGGTGTGCGAGCGAAAGGAGCTATAAGCCCCCTCTCCCCACAAAAATCTCTAGTGAAGGAGTGCTCTGATTTCAGATATGGGCCTAGCTACTGTGCTCAGGACCCTAGCTCTGAATATTTAAGGTTTATGAACAGGACATTCCCTTGTGAGGAAGACTCCAGTTCTGTGTCAGTGAATGACAGGGCGCTTGTTAGTGAACTCATTGATGATGTGAGGAACACACTCAAGCTGGGTGCTGTGGCTGAGGTACCTCAGGTGGACGCTGTTTCCCTTGGTTCCTTCAAGTTTTTCTTTTACACAGCTTCCTCACTGTTTTCCTCACACGCTGCGTCGAGAGCAGCATGGATGATACAGTGAAACAGTGTTTCCCTCCCCCTGGTCGGTGCAGCATGGTGGGGGGGACTTTATTCATTTATGTCTCTAGTCCCTGTGAGCCTTCTGTGTGATGTCCTGAGGCAACAACAGGGTCTCTGCACCTGTGGTTTCCCGCCCTTTCCTGGGGAACGCTCTGAGCTCTGACAGACACACGGTCTGAGGATCAAAGGTTACCTGTTACCTGCATGCTGGTTCGACAGCACAGTCAAGCAGGTTGGAATGATACAGAGAAGATTATGCGCCTCTGCGCCATAATTTAAACTCATCCCATACCGCTACACTGCATACATTCACAGTGTATGTATGTGTTATTGGTCTCTGTGTCTGCGTGGGTGTCCCCCCACGTTCCAATGCCATACATGATATAAACGTACAAAATATGTTTATGCACGACTCTAGATACATTCACAGTATATGTTATGTATTATACTCTCTGGGTCGGCGTGGGTTTCCGCCGGGGGCTCCGGTGTCCTCCCACGCTCTCATGGTATGTGCGCTTCGGCTCTCTGCACAGTATAGACATGTTCAATATGTTTATTGCACATACTATACATGTTTACAGTATGGGTATACTGTTTGCGTGGGGTTCCTCCGGGTACTCCGGTTTCCCCCCACGCTCCAATGGAAATGCACAGCATAAACATGTGCAATATGTTTATTCACATGCTATCATTCCTATGTGGTATCGGTGCTGTCTGCGTGGGGTTCTTCCGGTTTCCTACCACGTGCTGACTGTATGTGCGTCTTTGGCCTTCTGCACAGTTAAACATGTTCAATGTTTATCACGCATGCTATAATACCTACACGGTATGTGTATGCAGTCTGTGTGGGTTTCCTCCGGGTACTCCAGTTCCCTCCCACACTCCATTGGTATGGGCGCTTCGGCGCTATGCACAGCCTAAATTTGTGCGATTGGATATCCACATACTAACATACCTACCCGGTATGTCTGTGCAGTCTGCGTGCGTTTCCTCCGGGTCTCCGCCCACGCTACATGACATGTGTGCCTTTGGTGCAATACACGGTGTAAACATATACATTATGTTTATACACAACACTAAATACATTCACAGTAGTTGTAGGTATTGCATCCTCTGGGTATGCGTGGGGTACTTTGGTTCCTCCCACGCGCCAACGGTGTGCGCGCCTTTGGTGCTATGCACACATGGGCTTGTGCAAAATGTTTAGCACACATACTATATTACCTTCACGGTATGCGTATGTAGTCTGCATGGGTTTCATCCAGGTGCTCAGGTTTCTCCCCTGCGTTCCAATGGTGTGCACATTTTCAGCGCTATGCACAGTATAAACATGTGCAATTAGTTTATTCGCAGGCTAACATACTTACACGGTTGTGTACGCAATCTCCGTGGCTGGTTTACGTCCAAGCCCTGATGATGTGCGTGCCTTCTTCGCTGGCACAGTATAAACGTGTTTTAATAGGTTTATCCACACATACTAAACTACATACGCCGTATGTGGTTGTATTATGCTCTTTGAGGCTGGGTTTCCTCCCACACTCTATTTGCGCGTTTGTACAAACACACAGTTTATACTATGTATTGCGTCAATCAGCACTTATCCATGGGTAGCTGCTGGATGGAGCATTGTCACAAGGATCTGTGGTTTCAGGGGTACCACTTCCCACCTGCTTTCAGTGGTGATCAGAAGCGCTGGCTTGGACTGTGTTTGCCAGGCTGAGGTTAGCGTTACGCCCATTAGTGGCTGCGTCTCTGGTGTTGCTGTAGCTCAATGACTGGGCAAAAGCCTCTGCTTCATCCATCAGTCGACTAGCAGGTGCACTGCAACTGCTTTTAGCCTTTAGGGTCTCTGTGCCTGGGGTGGGTTTGCGCCACCTGTGGAGGTTGAGGTACTGGTCCTCTGACCGAGTTTCTAGGGAAGTTCTGTCAAGTTGCCTTTATTGGCCAACAGTTGAGGCACCCTGTACACCGGGGCCTCTCTTCTCCGATACATTGCGGAGTCTCTTTGGGATTTTCATACATCTCGCTGCAAGACGGTCCTGTCGGCCGTGTGCATTGCAGGGGAAGGGTCCTTGCATCCGGAGGTCTTTCCACCTCCTTTACCGGAGGTGGGGCACCGGAAGTGGACCTTATGGCCTCTCGACTCACTCGCAAGATCGTGGCCAGGTCCAGGGACCCCTGGGCGGACGCGTTGGAAGCCCGTGGGGGTAGTATCGCCTGATATATGCTTACCCTCCGCTACTGTTGTTGCCTCGCCTGCTTCGCAGAGTAGGGGCTGAGGCCATTCCGGTGATCCTCATTGCTCCGGAACGGCGACATTGGTACGCCGATCTACTTCGACTAGTCGCAGACGTTCCTTGGCGACTGCCTATTGGGGGGTGGACCTTCTGTCTCATAACCTCATACTTAATCCCGCTTTACAGTCCTTGGCTTTAATGGCATGGCTGTTTAAAGCCAGGTGCTGAAGGACCGAGTTCTCTCCTATTCGGTCATCTCTTCTATGTTGTTGACACGGGAATCTTCCTCCAGAAAGATATATCACCGTACCTGGAAGGCTTACAACGCTATGTGCAAGGACCTTGAGTGGTGTCCTCGGATGTATTCCGTTCCCAGGATTTTGCTGTTCTTACAGCGTGGTGTGACCCAAAGCTGGCCTGGCATACCTTTTTTTTATTGAGGGTCGGATTTCGGCCCAAGCTGTCTTTTTCAACGACCGCTACTGGGCCATTCTTTGATTAGCACCTTTTTGTGCAGGGGGTTTGCCATGTGATTCCCCCCTGTCAAGCCTCCTCTCCCTATTTGGGATCTGAATTTGATGCACCTCGGTTCTCCAAGAACGTTCCTTTGAGAATATCAGAGAGATTCCTCTCTTGACCCGGAAGGTGGCCTTATTAGTGGCCATTACGTCGGTTAGACGGGTGTCAGAGTTGGCGGCCCTGTCCTGCAAGTTGCCTTACTTGGTCCTCCCATAAGGATATTTGGGTTGTTGCGCCCACGACCGTCCTTTTCAAAAGATGGTCTCGGCCTTTCACCTTAAGAAGGACATTGTTCTTCCGTCCTCACCCATCGCATCCCTGAGAGTTTGCGCTTCATACATTAAGATGGGTACAAGCCTTATGGGTGTACCTGTCTCCTACTGTTTCCATTCGGAAGTCTGACTCGCTGTTTGTGTCTGTCTCTGGTCCAAAACAGGGCCGAGCAGTGTCGTCTGCCACCGGCTCTAGGTGGATCAGGCAGACTGTCAAACAGGCCTATGCCCTTAAGGGGCGGGTGCCTCCCTTTCTGGTTGCGGTGCATTCCACCAAGGCAATTGGTGCTTCCTGGGCTGTCCATCATCAAGCGGCTGTTGCACAAGTGTGCAAGGCGGCGACCTGGTCGCCCATGCATATGGTTTCAAAATTTTATAAGGTTGATGTGGCTGCATCTTCGGATGCAAAGCATTGCCGGCTCCTGTTTAATGTTGCAACTCCTCCGTTGAGGAGCTCTGCTTGTTTGGAGTGAAGTTTTGGTTGTTCCTTTACTACTGCTCCCACCCTTCTGATACTGCTTTGGGACGTCCCACACGTTTACAGTATCCAGATGTGTCAGTCCATGGACGATCAGAGAAAATAGGATTTTTGTACTCACCGTAAAATCTGTTTCTCTGATGTCCATGGACTGACACAGCACCCACCCTTCCTTTTAAGGTTTGTACGGCTTTGTTACGAACTGAGGCTGCAGGTGGGAGGGTAATGTCTGGAGGGACCATTTTTGTTGATTTCAGGTGCAACTTGCATGTAAGTGCATGAAGTCGCACAGATGTCAGCAAAGTCGCAGGGTCGTGCGGTTTCAAGTGAAGTCTATCGATTTTTGGTTTGAATTGGGGGCTTAATGTATAGCAATTGATGTACTCAAATCCAGAGTACTTGATTTTCAGATGGCCCTACCAGATGTGCCAGGAACACACTGTTGGTGCAACACCCTCAGAAGCAGAGCAGCAAATAGGCTGGCTTTGAGGACCAGATACCACCAAAAGATGTTTACAACTGGCCTCTAGTGCTAGCACATGAGCCAAGCTTTTGACTACAGTGGTACTAAATTTGTTTCCAAGTTTCCGTAAAAGTTGAGCTCAGGCTGGATTTCCATTTTGACACATAGGGGGAGATTGGTCTGTGTAACCAGAAGTAAAAAATAAGTAAGGGAAATTAGACCTAGACCTTAGGAGTTGCTAACACTGCTCCCTCTCTCTCCCCCCCCCCCCCTTAAAAAAAAAAAAAGTTATACTTTAAAGGCCATAATTGTTGTGAGGTATAATCTGGTTTCTTGTTATAGATTGGGCAAAATGTTAAAGTTGCAGGTATCGGAATACTTCTCAGTTTGAGTTTATAGGTTAGTTGAAGGGCCAGAAAGCCAAGTCAAATTTCCTTTTATCTTAATTATACAATACTTAACACAGGACTTGTTTTCTTAGTCCATGGGGTGTACCCAAGCAAATAAACTGACGGATAGGCAACAACATGGTGAACAGACCTGCCAACAGAACTGAGGGTACAGTGTAGCCTTCATGATATGGTTTGTTCACGAAGGGTCCTTAGCATAAATACAGCTGTTCTGTGAAGCCCTCAGAGGTTTGTTGAGATTAAATTACACACAGGTGGACTCCATTTACTAATTGGATAACCTCTGGAGGCATTTGATTTCACTAGATTTTAGTTAGGGGAATTGGAGTAAGGCTGGGTTCACTCTGGTATGACAAACGCTCCGACATTGGGAGCACAAGTCGCATGGGTGTGTATAAATGAATAGTTCCCTATGAAAGCCATCTTAACTGGTCCGATACAAGTTGGTCTGACTTTGAAAAAGGTTCATGCACTACATTTGTCTGACTGATTCTACTTCAGCTCATTAAAGTCAGATCCCCGTCTTAACTGATCTGACTTTGGTATGCGACTTGTGCTCTGATGATCTTGAAGGGGAAGCCCACGCCCCAAAAAATAGGGCATAGAGTCCCCCCTTCAAGACCAGACACTTCAGTCTGGTATGAATTTTAAGGGTAACTTACACGCCCAAAAAAATAACAGTGGGGGGGGGGCCCCTCCATACCTGACCCTTAGCCGAGCACGCAGCTCGTCAGGTCATGAAAGGGGGCGGGTACTAGTGAGTGCCCTGCGCCCCCCCCCCCCCCTCCCCTCGAAGCACCTTGTCCCAAAGTTTATGGGGACAAGGACCTTTTCCCGACAACCCTGGCCGGTGGTTGTTAGGGTGCTTAGCAGAATCTGGAAACCCCAGATTCTGGCCCCCACCCTATGTGACTGAGTATGGGGTACATTGTACCCCTACCCATTCAGCTAATTTTTGACAAAGTAAATTATTAAAGCGGCTCTGGTGTCTTTTTCTGAATTCTTCTCCCTCCGGTGATGTCTTCATCCTCTGGTTCTTCTCCCTTCGCTGGTGACGTCTTACTCCATTTCTTCTTCCTCCGCTGATGTCTTCTGTTGCCGGTTTTCCTCTTTCCGCAATCCTCCCTCTGATCTTCACCCGACGCTGGCTCCCACTGTAATGCTAGGGCTGCTGTGGGCCATTACTTATATAGTCATGCAGCGTGGCCACCTGGTGACGTCATCTGGAGGCCCTGCCCCCTTGTAACGTCACGCCTGAGGCATGATGGTCGATGATGTTGCAAGGGGGGCCTCTGGATGATGTCACAGGGTTGCCACGCCCCATGGCTATATAAATAATGGCACATGGTGGCCCTAGCATTACAGTGGGAGCAAGCGTCGGGTAAAGATCAGAGTGAAAAGACAGTGGCGAGAGGAGGACCGTCAGCGGAAGACATCAGCGGATGAAGAAATTGCCGGGGGGGGGGGGGCGCGAAGAAATCGGAAGAGACTCGAGCTGCTTTCCAAAATAATTTTGTCAAAAACCTGTGTACTGTTTAATTTTGACCCTTTTTTTTTTATTTTTTTTTTTAATTTTTAGGTGAATTGGTAGGGGGTACAATGTACCCCCTACTCATTCACATAGGGTGGGGGCTCCCCTTGTCCAAGGGGGCTTCCATATTCCGATAAGCCCCCTGCCTGCAGACCCTGATAACCACCGGCCAGGGTTGTCGGGAAGAGGCCCTTGTCCCCAGTTCTGGAGCGGGGAGGCGTGTTTGCTTGTCCCCACTCCACCCCCTTTCCTGACCTGCCGGGTTCCGTGCTTGGCTAAGGGTCTGGTATGGACCCCATGCCAGCTTTTTTTTTTTTTTTTTAAACTGGGGGCTTGCCCTTAAGATCCATTCCAGACCAAAGGGTCTGGTATGCTCTTGGAGTAGGAACCCTATACCGTTTTTTTTTTTTTTAATATTTGGTGTGGAGTTTTTCCTAAAGATTCATACCAGGTATTGGTATTGCTGGGATCAAAGTCAGATCCCGTTCATTGAAGCAGATTTCAAGTCCCAGGTCACAGTCGGATCCAGAGTCGTATGACTGTTGTCGTACCAGTGTGAACCCAGCCTATAAGGGGGGCTGAATACAAATGCATGCCACACTTTTCAGATATTTATTTGTAAAACATTTAAAAAAAACAATTATTATTTTCCTACCACTTTGTCTATGACATATAATACCAATAAACTATATTTACATTTTTGGTTGTAACATGACAAAATGTGGAAAATTTCAACGCACTAACTGGCACTGAGACAGAAAAATCACAAATTTAGAAGCTAAAATAAATAATATTTTGTTTATAAATTGTCAAATTCAGCAGAGGACTTGAGAGAGAGTCGAGGAAACTGGATCATCCCAGGCTGTTGCTTCAGTTAGACTGTGTCGTTGCTTCAGTTAGATTTTGCCGTTGCCGGTGGCTCCAGCGCATGTGTGGGAGTGATGTTATCGCGGCTACGGCCAATCACAGCGCCAGAGCTGCGATACCTGGAAGTAACCCCCCCGGGAGTGATGTCGCCAGCCAGTGCTGCGTACGGGCACTGCAGCGAGGGCTTCGATCTCAGGTGAGTTCATTATGCCTTTGTCTTGCAGGTGTTACTTTTTTTTTTTTTTTCAAAGTGGGTTTACAACCACTTTAACCTCTTCAAAGCTAAGAAGTGGAGTCTTCTCTGAGTGCGCTATAGTTTGCTTCATCGCCATAAAAATATGAGTGAATAGGGTGCCCTCCTGACGGGTAGCGTCTGTGATAGGTTTATGTAAAAGTGCCTCCCATGGGTCTCTGTATGTTCACGTGGAGAACCGTATTGACCAAAGTATATACCCTAATCCATAACCTCCGGACTTTAGGACAGGTCCTGGGCCCCATGATTTCTAATGGTGGCACTAAGCAACACCACAGTGAATGCTTCCTTAGCAATTCTGTCCCTGGCAAGTTGCCTCAGTGACATGATCAGATGTGTGACATAAGCCTTATGAACAGTTCTATCTTATTTCAGCCAAATAATCACAATGAATGATTCAACTTCACACTGTACATTTTTATGAATAGTTTCCATAATATTATGCATTTGTTTTCACCAAAAAGCAGCAATTCTGATTCATTTTTTACGTTGTGAAATTAACAAATGCTAAACTGGGAGACTAAAATAGAGCTAAAGCCTCAATTTTATAATCTGTGAACAGGCAGGATCTTTTTGGAGAAGAGACAGGCAATGTCTCTTGTGCAATAATATAAATATACCTGCCTGCTCGCAGTTTTCTTATGAATGTACACTGAGCTTTGCACTGATCCTTTGTGCCAGGGTGACTGAACCCCCGCGCATGGGCAGAAGTGGTGCCATCCTGTGTCAGCCAATGAAAATGGCCGCTGCCACACATCTGAAATAGGCCAAGTAAAAGATGCTGGTGCTGACAGGGGACATTGGACTATTAAGGGAAAGGTAAGTATCGCAGACTTTAATTCCGCTGTAAAGTGTACGTAAACTCTAACAATACATTTTTATTTTTTTGCTCCCTTTTGATCTGTTAAAGAGCAGCTAAACTGTGCAAAACTTCTCTCCTTTCAATGGTCCGGCACCTCATACTGGCACCTGTATCTCCTACCCAGCTTCCTGCTGGTACCAGGCTGTGGCCATCTTCATTGCAGTCATCCTGGGCCACAGGGTCAATGCTGAAATGTAAATTGAGCTGCGCCTGCTCCTTATCTGGGCTGTGTGTGTGTATCTATAGACAAACACAGCACGGATTGGCCATATCCCCTGCTCTCTGCTCACAAGATTTGACTTACAACAGCAGGAGTAAATGGCTTCCGCTTCTGTCCAATCCTCATGTGAGAAGAGAAATATAGGGGAGAAGAACTGCAGCCGGGCACAGTGTTGGATCGATATAGGACTCTGATAAGTGTTGGGGGGGAGGGGTGACAGCAAGGGGCAAAACAATTTTTACCCTAATGCAGGGAATGTATTGTTACTAAACCCAGTAATATGAAAATAGTTCATATGCCCACCCACAGCTTATAAATCTTATTTTTACTTTAAAATTCTGCCACTATATACTTTGCTGATCTGTATACCATGGTCAGTGATAAACTGCAGAGTTTGTCCAAAGCTGTGTGTTTAGGTAGAAGGAGATTTCCACTATAGCCTGTATACACGCCTACATATGTGATGTCAATATCATGTGACCTGGCTAGCTCTGAGAACAAGGAAATGTTCTCTCCAGCATAAAAGACACAACTGAGCATGTGCAGGTCGGCTACTCTGCCTGCGTTAGCTGGCCTTCCCCAGATAGACAATGCAGGAGGGGAGGATATATGCATACATGATAAAACAGCCTTTTTACACAATGCTGAGGATTAACCCCTTAAGTTCCACAGTGAGTATAACAAGTGTAGCAAAGTCCCGACTCCCTTGAGGCCTAATGGTGACCTCCAGAGTTAGGGACAGCTGACATCCTTCTGTGTAGAGTGGGTTGCAAGGCATGGTGGGTGTAATGTAAGATGAAATGGTGGGCACCAGACGCTTTTAGAATGAAAAAATAAATGTATTGTCTCCTGAACAGAACTGGGGAGAGAGGTTTAGGGCCAGGACACCCTTAAGCAGATGACTTCTATAGGAAGACAGCTATACAGGTGAAGGCCTCCAGCCGGACACCACTTCTATATAGGTAGGACCGCTGTCTCCTATGGCAACAGTCTTGTAGTAGTTACTAACGGTAGTATATTCAACTATTGACAACACAAACAGTTCTCTGTTTACTCCACAATCACTCACTATAGATCTTCGCTCAATGAACTCCCAGTTTTTCATTAGACTTTGTATACAATAGCCACGGGATCCCCTGAGCTCTTCCACTTTTAGCACTCCGTATCTTCTTCAAGCGTCAACCCCGCTTCCCTGGTGGGTCCCTGGCTTGGCACTCACAGATCCTATTCAATCGTCACCCCCACTAACCCGCTAGGTCCCTGGCTTGGCACTAACTGATGCTCCGCAAGCATCACCTCTGCTGTCCTGCTGGGTCCCTGGCTTGGCACTCACTGAAGCTTTCCCACTTCTTCGCTATCCCTGGTTGATGAGAAGACTGCTCAGTAGGGATGAGCTGAACACCTCCCAGTTCGGTTCGCATCAGAACATGCGAACAGGCAATAAATTAGTTTGAACATCCGAACACCGTTAAAGTCTATGGGACAGGAACATGAAAAATTTGAAAGTGCTAATTTTAAAGGCTTATATGCAAGTTATTGTCATAAAAAGTGTTTGGGGACCCAGGTCCTGCCCCAGGGGACATGTATTAATGCAAAAAAAGTTTTAAAAACGGACGTTTTTTCGGGAGCAGTGATTTTAATAATGCTTAAAGTGAAACAATAAAAGTGAAATATTCCTTTAAATTTCGTACCTGGGGGGTGTATATACTATGCCTGTAAAGTAGCGCTTGTTTCCCGTGCTTAGAACTGTCCCTGCACAAAATGTAATTTCTGAAGGAAAAAAAGTCATTTAAAAGTACTTGCGGCTGTAATGAATTCGACTCCCGGCAATACAGAGAAAAGTCATTGATAAAAATAAAAATGCGTGGGGATCCCCCCAAAGGCCCTTCAGATCTGGTATGGATATTAAGGGGAACTCCGCGCCAAATTTAAAAAAAATGGCATGGAGTTCCCCCCAAAAATCCATACCAGACTCTTATCCGAGCACGCAACCTGGCAGGCCGCAGGAAAAGAGGGGGGAATGAGAGAGCGCCCCCCCCCTCCTGAACCGTACCAGGCCACATGCCCTCAACATGGGGAGGATGCTTTGGGGTCTGGACCCCAAAGCACCATGTCCCCATGTTGATGGGGACAAGGGCCTCATCCCCACAACCCTTGCCCGGTGGTTGTGGGGGTCTGCGGGTGGGGGGCTTATTGGAATCTGAAAGACCCCTTTAAAAAGGGGACCCCCAGATCCCACCCCCCTCCCTATGTGAATTGGGAAGGGGTACATTGTACCCCTACCATTTCACAAAGAAAGTGTAAAAAATTGTAAAAAAACACAGACACAGTTGGGATATGTCCTTTATTAAAAATAAAAACAAGATTCCAGTGGTGGTAATCCACTCTCGATCTCCACTCCAGTGATGTCGGTATCCAGTGACGGATGATCTGCAGGCTCCAGCGATGATGTCCAGCGAGGAACAGAATACGGTCCTGTCTCCACCGGAGACACCCCGGGAATGACGTCGCGGCAGCCTGACAGGTCTTATGTAGCTGAGGACGGGGCCACCTGTCACGTGACCCCGTCCCCCTCTGACGCAAGGGGAAACCCGGGCTTTCCCAGTGACGTGCGGGTGACCCCACCCCCTCTGATGCAACGGGAAACCTGCAACGCCCTGCGTTACATCAGAGGGGGGCAGGGTCACCTGCACGTCACTGGGAAAGCCTGGGTTTCCCCTTGCATCAGAGGGGGACGGGGTCACGTGACGGGTGGCCCTGTCCTCAGCTACATAAGACCTGTCAGGCTGCCGCAATGTTATTCCCGGGGTGTCTCCGGTGGAGACAGGACCGTGTGCTGTTCCTCGCTGGACATCATCGCTGGAGCCTGCAGATCATCCATCGCTGGATACCGACATCACTGGAGTGGAGATCGAGAGTGGATTACCACCGCTGGAATCTTTTTTTTATTTTTATTTTTAATAAAGGACTTATCCCAACTGTGTCTGTGTTTTTTTACAATTTTTTACACTTTCTTTGTGAAATGGTAAGGGTACAATGTACCCCTTACCAATTCACATAGGGGGGGTGGGATCTGGGGGTCCCCTTTGTTTAAGGGGTCTTCCAGATTCCCATAAGCCCCCCGCCCGCAGACCCCCACAACATGGGCGTCCGCTGAACTTTTTTTAGGGGGGGGCATCATTTTACGGTCATCCATGCTCGGTCCATTTTTGACAATGTCATGAAGGGGAGGGGCTTAGTCATTATCACATAAAGCGTAGACATGCAAACGTTTGAGAAACCTGATGAAACTATCAAGCAACTAGCAACTTTGAATAACAATATCATAAAAAAATGGAGTTCCCCCCAAGGAAATAACCCCCAGGATCAGTGCCAGTTTCTGCAATAACAATCCCCAGCTTTGCTGTCAGTTTCCGCAATAAAAATCGTCAGCATTGGTGTCAGTAGCAACAATAATAACCCTCCACATCGGTGCAGATTTCTAGAATAAAAACTTCAGCATCTGTACCAGTGTACATAATAATGACCCTCAGCACTGGTGTCAGTTTCCGCACTAAAAACTCCCAGCATTGACTTCGGGGGGCGTGGCCGGGATGTGAAAGGGAGAGGACGTGTGACCGCTGAGCTCCGCTCCTGCCTGAATCCTGATCTATCTTTCAGCGTGATTTCTTCCACACAGCACCCACTTACCTGACATCCTGGGGTGAAGGAGGGGAGCCGGCACCCCAAGGCCATCACAGCTGTCTCCGGGTAAGCTAGCTCGTCCTCGGCGACTGCCGACCGGTCCACGGCCGCCATCTTGCCCACGAGGTCCGGAGCTCCAGAAATGTCTGCCAGCCCTACATCCCATCCAGATCCATCCCCATCCCAAGCCACCTCTCACGCCGAGCTCCTGGCTGCCATCAGGGAGGGGAGGGACCCTGTGATGGTTAAGATTGATCACCTTGTGGCCGATGTCAGTTTAATCCACCATGATATGGACAAATTTGGGGCCCGGTTCTCTGAGGCGGATGGCCACATTTCTCAGCTGGAGGATGATACCAGGACAGACTCCAGGGAGCTTCATGCCTTACAGCTGCAAGTTAAGGCCTTACAGGACAAGTCCATCGATACTGAGAACAGACTGAGGAGGAACAACATCCGTGTCCTCGGCCTCCCTGAAAAGGCAGAGGGCATGAGGCCTGCAGAGTTCACGGAAGCCTTCCTGATTTCACTCCTGGATCTGCCTGCTATGCCTCCTACGTTCGTCGTGGTAGAAAGGGCTCATAGAGTCCCCCTTGCACCTCTGCCCCCCGGGTAGCCCACCTAGGCCCCTCTTGCTGCGGCTGCTCAATTACAGAGACAGAGATCGGATCCTGGCAGCTGCCAGGGAAAAATGCGACCTGGATTACAATGGCGCCCGCATCATGCTTTTTCCTGACTACTCTCCTGAGGTTCAGCATCGCCACCGTACCTTCACAGAAGTGAGGAAACGCCTCAGAGACAAAGGCCTCAAGTTCAGCTTACTCTATCCCAGCAAACTTTGCGTCATTGATGGCGACCAAACACGATTCTTCACCGATCCGGAGGCGGCGATGTCCTGGTTGGATGCCCGTTAATGGACCTTTCCAGCCGCAAGTATTCAGGAATTGCCCCCCTGTCTCCTTCCAGTTGTGCCCTCCCTTTTGCCCAATGACTTGTGTTTTTTTCCTTTATTTTTAATTGGGGTGATATTCATTAATTTTTCTCCAGGGGGGCTGGGTCTGTTAACATCCCCCCTTACTTGTTGCTGGACTGGTCCTGTGAGGTACCCGTGCTTCCCTGGGGAATGTATCCCTGGCCTCGGCGGCTGGTCTCCCTTTGCTCCGGGGGGGTAAAAACTACCTACACTGTGGCCATGTTCCAGGCCTCCTTTGCTTTTCCCTTTTGCAGGAGTTGGCGTGCTCAGGGCTCCGTGCGGGACACACTCAACTTCACCACATAAGTTTGGGACTGCTATCCCCCCCCCTGTTGCGGGTGACCAGGATTCGCACCCACACTAGTGCTCCTTGACTCTGGACTTGGACTGCTGGTCCTACATCACAAGACACTGTCCGGAAGAGGTGTGAGTGCTCTGGCACCTGCTGTGTAGGGCCCCTAGTCCGGGGCTCATTTACACTACCTAGTCCACAGGTTTCTGTTTGGGGTTTTGAGACTATTCCCGCCCCCCCCCCCACACGTTTGGCAGAGGGCTGGGACATAGTAGGATAGGCACCTGGTGCCTGGGAAGTTTACTATTGGTTATGTTTTTTATGGCTGTTGTTGTTTTTCCCTTCAGTTTTTTTTTCTTTTTCTATGTTTAGTCTTTCTAATGTGCTCAGATGCTGTCAATGTCAAATGCAATGCAACAGTGGTTTTGCTGCTCCTAAGGTCCACTGGGGTGAGTCTAATTTATCCGTTTTATTTTAACTCCTCTTTGCCCAATGGCTGACCGCCCGCCTCCTTCCTTTACTATCCTTTCCTAGAACGTTAGAGGTCTCAACTCCAAATTTAAACGTGCCCTCCTCTTTCAATATCTGAAAACCCACTCCCCCCAGCTCATACTCCTCCAGGAAGCTCACCTTATGGGCAGCAAAATCCTGACTCTCAAAAAGCCGTGGATTCAGAGAGCAATTCACGCTACCTACTCCACGTATGCTAGAGGTGTGTCGATTCTTATTCACAAAAATTTCCCCTGTGTCATTGACGAGGTCCGCACCGATCGCCAAGGCAAATTTGTGATTTTGGTGTTCACATTGTGGTCGCAAAGGTACATTGTAGTTAATTTATATGTTCCTCCCCCCTTCGCATCCGATCTGCTGTATGATGTGCTGGAAAGGGTAGCGCCTTTTTGCCCGGGCAAGGTTTTGGTGATGGGGGACTTCAATGCCACCATGTCGCCGGACTTGGATAGGCCTGCACCTCCCAAGAGACACTCTCTGGACCTGTCAGCCTGGGCCCAGGCGGTGGGTCTGGAGGAGGTCTGGAGATGGAAGCACCCTGCCACAAGGACATACTCGTGTTTTTCTGCTTCGTACAAGACCGCATCGAGGATAATACTGGCGTTCTCTAATCCCGCACTGTTAGCGGATGTGTTGGAGGCGACGTATCTTCCTAGCAGTCTGTCTGATCATAGCCCTCTGGCAGTGGTCCTCTGCTCCCCGGCATCCCGGAGTGCAGCACTCTGGAGGCTGGGTGCACAGTGGGTCTCACACCCGGACCTCTCCGACACACTGCCCTCCTTACTGATCGATTTTTGGGAACATAATGCAGGCTCCTCTCCCCCTGACATCACATGGGATGCCTTCAAGGCTTACACTAGGGGGCAATACATTTTGCCCATTGCTAGTATAAAAAGGCAGCACTCGGCTGCGACCTTATCATTGGAGAAACAGGTTACTGATTGTACGGACGTATACAGTAAAGACCCCACCCCAGCCCACTTTGATCTGCTCATGGCGGCCCAGAGAGAGCTACAGCTGCACCTGACGGAAATCACAAGACTTGAAACGTACAGAGGCAAACAGAGAGCTTTCGAACAGGGTGATCGGAATGGCAGTCTTTTGGCCATGATGGCCCAACACGACCAACCTCTTACCATGGTATCGTCTTTGCGGACCTCGGGGGGGGTGGGATGGTTTCCTCCCCAGCTGACATCCTCCAGACCTTTAATGATTTTTACAATAGTCTGTACTCCACCAGTTTGCCCTCTGATTTCCAGCCTGAGATGCTACAGGCCCTACTGGACCCCTTGGCGCGTGGCTGGCTCTCTGACGACGAGAGGGGGACGCTGGTCCGACCATTCACAGAACTGGAGGTTCTGTATTCCATTCACTCCTTTCCCCCTGGTAAGGCCCCTGGGCCCGATGGGCTCCCGATAGATTTCTACAGGGCGCACTCGGGTCTGTTGGCCCCCCTGCTGGCCCAGCGCTACACCACATGCTTGACTGAAGGTAGCCTACCCGCCTCTATGTATCATGCCCATTTGACACTGATTTATAAGCCCCCTAAAGACCCCACCTCGTGTACTTCGTACAGACCTATCGCACTCCTCAACACTGACTTCAAGATTCTAACTAAGCTATTGGCCCTCAGGTTATACCCCATGCTGCCCTCAGTGATAGACCCGGATCAAACAGGTTTTATGCCCCGTAGGTCCACGGATGTTAATATACGGCACCTTTTCACAAATATTCACACTCAACATATTAACATGGGCTCACGGGCAGTGGCATCCCTAGATGTGGAAAAGGCCTTTGACACAGTTGAATGGCCCTTCCTGTGGGAAACGCTGCGCAGAATGGGCTTTCCTCTATTATTCATTAACCTCCCTGGCGGTATGATTCTGTCAGATTTTTGGTGCTGAAAGCGGTACCATTATTCTGCATGGAAATTTGGCGTTTTATATCATAGGCCTGTAATTCTTAGGATTAACTCACTTAAATCTGACCAAACCAGAGTCTAGTAGACATCCAGGGTATGATAAAGTTAAAAAAACAAAATTATAATATAATAAATAACTATAAAATAATTATAACAAATAATAATAATAAAAAAAATTTCAGTGTTTGATGACGAATTTCCCCACAAATCGCTATCGCTCAATTCTGCAAGTGATTCTAATTTATTATCGCTGTTTTCTAGCTGGTCTAAAACCACTTTTGACGTAAAGGGACACTTTTTGGTTGCTATGGACAATCTCCAAATTCCAGGCAGAAAGATTAGTTTTTATAATATAAAAGTGCATGCAGGGCACTGGACAAACCACTAGGGACAAAGGGGATGTGTAATTATTTTATACAGTACTGTAATCTGTAAGATTACAGTGTACTGTATGTGTATTGTGTTTTTAACTTTTTTGAATTTGGCGCCGATCTCTGTCCCCGTGCGTCGTAACGCCGCAGGCAACGGAGCTCGGCGGCACTCGGCAGTGTGTGAATCGAGCGAGGAGACAGCTCGATCACACAGCGGGGAGGCATCGCAGGATCCAGGGGACAAGGTAAGTAACTCTGCCTGGATTACTGCGATGCCATCCCGAGTCTGGCTCGGGGTTACCGCTTTTGGTGCTGAAATTTCACCCCGAGCCAGACTCGGGAATACCGCCAGGGAGGTAAATGGCTTCAGGTGATCTACAAATGCCCCACTTCCTCGGTGCGTCTGGGCGGGGGGCTATCGGTCCCTTTTAGGCTCTTTAGGGGAACCAGGCAGGGCTGCCCCCTCTCTCCGGCCTTATTTGCCCTTGCTATTGAACTGGTGGCCGAGGCTCTACGCACCTCACCGCACATTAAGGGTCTCCGGGTGGGGCGGCTGGAAGAGAGGGTGGCCCTGTACGCGGACGACATGCTGCTTTTCCTAAAGGATGCGGGCCCGTCGTTGCAGGGGGCGTTGTCGGTTCTAGATACATTTGCTGCGGTCACTGGGCTCCGGGTGAATTGGTCCAAGTCCCTCCTTTTCCCGATTGACCGTGAGGCCACTTCCACCTCCCCGCCCGGGAACCCCCTTCGCTGGGTGGACTCTTTCAAGTATTTGGGAGTGCATGTCTCCATCCTGGTCTCTGACTATATTCCACTCAACCTGACCCCGGTCCTCCTGGAGGCCCAATCTAGATTTAAGTCCTGGAGTAACTTACCCCTTTCTGTGTGGGGGCGTGTGAACCTCATTAAGATGAAGATTGTCCCCAAGCTCACGTACCTTTTCCGCCACTCCCCGCAGTGGGTGCCCAAGTCCTTTTTTCAGAAACTAAACCAAATTTTTTCCTCTTTTATATGGGGGTCGTCGCTTACCACGTTGATGAGACCACGAACTCAGGGTGGCATGGCTTTCCCGGATTGCCACAAATATTACTTGGCAGCACAGCTGGTGACTGCGGCGTGGTGGTTGCAACCGGACAAGACGAACCCGTCCACTGTGCTTGAAGCTACAGTGGTGGGCTCGCTGGAAGCCCTCCAATTTCTACTGTACCGGGGCCCCCGTGCCCCCTACCCTTTGACCCCCTCTATGCTCACTACCTTGCGAGCGTGGAAGGCTGGCCTGGCCATTGAAAAATGTAAGCCACAAGAGTTTTCCCCCAATGCCCCGATCTGGCTGAACCCCAGCCTCTCACACCTGTACAGGTCCTTCTCAAAAAATTAGCATATTGTGATAAAGTTCATTATTTTCTGTAATGTACTGATAAACATTAGACTTTCATATATTTTAGATTCATTACACACAACTGAAGTAGTTCAAGCCTTTTCTTGTTTTAATATTGATGATTTTGGCATACAGCTCATGAAAACCCAAAAATCCTATCTCAAAAAATTAGCATATTTCATCCGACCAATAAAAGAAAAGTGTTTTTAATACAAAAAAAGTCAACCTTCAAATAATTATGTTCAGTTATGCACTCAATACTTGGTCGGGAATCCTTTTGCAGAAATGACTGCTTCAATGCGGCGTGGCATGGAGGCAACCAGCCTGTGGCACTGCTGAGGTGTTATGGAGGCCCAGGATGCTTCGATAGCGGCCTTAAGCTCATCCAGAGTGTTGGGTCTTGCGTCTCTCAACTTTCTCTTCCCAATATCCCACAGATTCTCTATGGGGTTCAGGTCAGGAGAGTTGGCAGGCCAATTGAGCACAGTAATACCATGGTCAGTAAACCATTTACCAGTGGTTTTGGCACTGTGAGCAGGTGCCAGGTCGTGCTGAAAAATGAAATCTTCATCTCCATAAAGCTTTTCAGCAGATGGAAGCATGAAGTGCTCCAAAATCTCCTGATAGCTAGCTGCATTGACCCTGCCCTTGATAAAACACAGTGGACCAACACCAGCAGCTGACATGGCACCCCAGACCATCACTGACTGTGGGTACTTGACACTGGACTTCAGGCATTTTGGCATTTCCCTCTCCCCAGTCTTCCTCCAGACTCTGGCACCTTGATTTCCGAATGTACTTTGGACCACTGAGCAACAGTCCAGTGCTGCTTCTCTGTAGCCCAGGTCAGGCGCTTCTGCCGCTGTTTCTGGTTCAAAAGTGGCTTGACCTGGGGAATGCGGCACCTGTAGCCCATTTCCTGCACACGCCTGTTCACGGTGGCTCTGGATGTTTCTACTCCAGACTCAGTCCACTGCTTCCGCAGGTCCTCCAAGGTCTGGAATCGGTCCTTCTCCACAATCTTCTTCAGGGTCCGGTCACCTCTTCTCGTTGTGCAGCGTTTTCTGCCACACTTTTTCCTTCCCACAGACTTCCCACTGAGGTGCCTTGATACAGCACTCTGGGAACAGCCTATTCGTTCAGAAATTTCTTTCTGTGTCTTACCCTCTTGCTTGAGGGTGTCAATGATGGCCTTCTGGACAGCAGTCAGGTCGGCAGTCTTACCCATGATTGCGGTTTTGAGTAATGAACCAGGCTGGGAGTTTTTAAAAGCCTCAGGAATCTTTTGCAGGTGTTTAGAGTTAATTAGTTGATTCAGATGATTAGGTTAATAGCTCGTTTAGAGAACCTTTTCATGATATGCTAATTTTTTGAGATAGGATTTTTGGGTTTTCATGAGCTGTATGCCAAAATCATCAATATTAAAACAAGAAAAGGCTTGAACTACTTCAGTTGTGTGTAATGAATCTAAAATATATGAAAGTCTAATGTTTATCAGTACATTACAGAAAATAATGAACTTTATCACAATATGCTAATTTTTTGAGAAGGACCTGTATAAACTTTTAGACCCCTATGCGTGGACGAAATACGGCATCAAGCTTATTTCACAAATAACACTGCACAACGCCTTGCTTCCTTTTTCAGACCTTTCCTCCGCTTTCAACCTGCCTAACCACTACCTATTTAGATATCGCCAGCTGTCCCATGCATTTGAGGCACAGTTCCCTCGTTCCTCCTGCCTTGTGGCCCAGTTGGAGCTGGAGAGAACACTGCGGTTTAACCACTTAATGACCGCCCACTGTAAATATACGTCGGCAGAATGGCACGGACAGGCACAATCACGTACCTGTACGTGCCTGCCTTCGTATGGGTGGGGGGTCCAATTGGACCCCCCTCCGGTACAGTGAGCGGCCGGGATCGCTTCGGGAGCGATCTGTGATGAGGTGGCCGCCATTCGATTCTGGCCACCCCGTCGCGATCGCTCCCGGTGAATCAAATGCTTCCTCTGCCTATGTAATGTTTACACAGGCAGGAGGAAGTGATGTCATCCCTCATGCGGCGCTCACATATACCGAGCGCCGCATGAGAGAAGACACAGAGGTTAGTGCACAAACACTACACTAACAAGAGCACACATAGGCACATGATCGCCCCCCCCAGACACCCCCAGATCACCCCCCAGTCACAGTGTCATTTATTTACTGATCACTGCAATCAGTGACATTTGTGACTGTAAAAGTGTCAGGGCAGTTAGTGTTAGGTCCAGTGTAGCCCCCTAACCCCCCCTAATAAAGGTTTAACCCCTTGATCGCCCCCCAGGTAACCCTTTCACCCCCTAGCACCGCCGTCACTAAGCGATCGTTTTTCTGATCGCTGTTTTAGTGTCGTGATGCCGATAGGTAGCCAGTTCTTTTTTTTAGGTTCGCCACAGGTTTTTATAGCGTTGGGTACCCCCATATATTACCCAATAAAGGTTTAACCCCTTGATCGTCCCCCCAGGTAACCCTTTCACCCCCTAGCACCGCTGTCACTAAGCGATCGTTTTTCTGATCGCTGTTTTAGTGTCGGTGATGCCGATAGGTAGCCAGTTATTTTTTTTAGGTTCGCCGCAGGTTTTTATAGCGTCGGGTACCCCCATATATTACCTAATAAAGGATTGCCCCTAGTTAACCCTTTCACCAGTGATCACCATATAAGTGTTACGGGTGCTGCTGGTTAGTTAGTTTGCTTTTTATAGCATCAGGGCACCCGCCGTATATAACCCAATAAAGGTTTAACCCCCTGATCGCCCGGCGGGTGATAATTAGGTTTTAGCGTCAGAGAGGGTCTGCCTCGCCCCAGGCAGCGTCAGGTTAGAGCCAGTAACGCTAACACCCACGCGTGAAGCATATACATCCCTTAGTGGTATAGTATCTAAACAGATCAATATCTGATCTGATCAGATCTATACTAGCGTCCCCAGCAGTTTAGAGTTCCCAAAAACGCAGTGTTAGCGGGATCAGCCCAGATACCTGCTAGCACCTGCGTTTTGCCCCTCCGTCCAGCCCAGGCCACCCAAGTGCAGTATCGATCGATCACTGTCACTTATAAAACACAACACACATAACTGCAGCGTTCGCAGAGACAGGCCTGATCCCTGCGACTCCAGTGCTGTAGGAGGTGATTTTACCACCACAGTTAAAAAAAAAAAAGCATATATGCCGAAGCATTGGGGCAGCAAGGGCAGAGGAGCGGAGGAGCGATTTTGCTCCTAATGCCGCGTACATACGGTCGAAATTCCGACGGAGGCTTGCCCGTGGAAAAGTCCGACCATGTGTGTGCGGCATAACTTTTGCGGGAGGAGGCCCCCATGCTTCGGCATATATAAATGGTGCATGTATGCCCATCATTAGAAGTGGGTGAATGAAGGGAGGTATTCTAATGGTGGGCATACCCACCGATTAATCTCTTTTTTCGTTCAGCCAACAAGGACCAGCAACATACTGGTATGTTGCTGGACTTTGAATGGTTATACCAGATTGATGCCTGCGGGTATAGGTATCAACTTGGTATCATTCTTTTAAGCCAGCGGCCGGCTTTCATGTAAAAGCAATCCTAGTGGCTAATTAGCCTCTGGACTGCTTTTACAAGCAGTGGGAAGGAATGTCCCCCCCCCCCCCAGATATAAAAAGTGTCATTGGGAAAGCATTTTATCACACCGATCTTGGTGTGGTCAGATGCTTTGAGGGCAGAGGAAAGATCTAGGGTCTAATAGACCCCAGTTTTTTCAAAAATAGAGTACCTGTCACTACCTATTGCTATCATAGGGGATATTTACATTCCCTGAGATAACAATAAAAATGATAAAAAAAAAAAAATATGGAAGGAACAGTTTAAAAATAAAATAAAAAAGCAAAATTAATAATAATAAAAAAAAAAAAGCACCCCTGTCCTGCCCTGCTCTTGCGCAATGGCGAACGCAAGCGTCAGTCTGGCGTCATATGTAAACAGCAATTGCACCATGCATGTGAGGTATCACCGCAAAGGTCAGATGCATTAAAATTAAAAAAGTGTATTTTTTCCCCAAAAAATGCGTTTGAAAAATCGCTGCGCAGATACTGTGTGGAAAAAAAAATGCAACACCCACCATTTTAATCTGTAGGGCCTTTGCTTTAAAAAAATATATAATGTTTGGGGGTTCAACATAATTTTCTTGCAAAAAAAAAATATGTTTTCATGTAAACAAAAAGTGTCAGAAAGGGCTTTGTCTTCAAGTGGTTAGAAGAGTGGATGTAAGCTTCCTAATGTTGTGTATAAAATGCCAGGACAGTTCAAAACCCCCCCAAATGATGCCATTTTGGAAAGTAGACACCCCAAGCTATATACTGAGAGGCATGTCGAGTCCATTGAATATTTTATATGTTGACACAAGTTGCGGAAAAAAGAAAATGTCTTTTTTATTTTTATTTTTTTTGCACAAAGTTGTCACTAAATGATATGTAGCGGGTATTTGAATTATGTGAGGACTCTGGTGGTGTGAGGTTCCTTGGGGTCCCTGGGTGGCGCTGTTGCCTGGGGCCGGAGTTGAACTCACACCGCAAACCGTGCCTTTTTGTCCTCCCCTGGAGCTGGTACAGCGGGGCGGGGAACCCGCTGTGGCGCAAAGGGAGAGGTCATAAAAGGGGTGGACGCCCTGTTTGGGGGAGAGAGTCGGAGGACGCGGCCGCACCCAGGCACCTTCAGCTTGGGTGCTGGCGTTCCGGTGTTTCAGGCCTAGGCGCCTTTGGCCTAGCTGGAGCAGGGATGGAGTCCATCTCAGGCACCTTTAGCCTGGGGTGAGGTACTATGGCGGATGCCTGGGGCTCAGTACCTTTGACTGAGTTCCGCGAGGGTGGAGGAATCCGAGGGGGCCCTAACTCCTTGGGTGCCCGTGTCTGAGTTCGTGAGGACTGGTGCGCAGTAACTTCTCTGAAGAGCCCGACGCAGCATCGCTGGTGACGGAGAGGCCTCCACTTCTCCCTTGGACGGATTTCTTCCCCTGACAGGGGCAAAGTGAGCGAAGGTAATTCACATTCTATATTACCTAGTCAGTGGCAGTGACTATTCACCACTGGTGACAGCACAGTGGGCAGCAGCAAGAAGGGAAAGGATTGTGCCTCGATCTGTCCCCCTCATTTTCCAAAGGAGAAAGATTGTTTTATTGCTTGGCAAGAAGAATATAACTGAGTTGTACCTATTCACTGTGTGGAACTTGGGTTACTAAAGCAAAGGAGTCAGGGACGAAGGACTGGACTTGACTCTAGGACACCTACACAAAAGCCCAATCTCTGGCCTTCACCTCCCAGTTACGGAGGACATGGGCCGTGGTGTGTTTTATCTCTCTCCCAGGTACCCCTAGACAACAGCTATATAACCGATAAAGAAAGGGAGAGAGGTGAGGCTGCTACACAAGGGGGCATCGTATCCGGGATATGTGTATGGTGTCTGAAATTGAACTTTGCTGCCCAGAGGAGTTCCGAGTAGGTCGGCCATATTGGCCAACGCGCCACGAGGCAACCCATAACTGTGTAGTTCGTGGGCGGGGCAAGGGAAAAGCCAGCGAACAAGTGCAGAAGGTGGGAGGAGTCTGGTCACGTGGAGGTACGCACGTGGAGATTCCGGCGCGGGTGGGTCAGTGCGCAATGGAGCAGCAAAGAGAGAGGATGGCTTCAAGTGCTCCGTGGATTTCTGTTCCTTCCTTCGCGGATATGTCTTCTCTGGCTGCTCCGATTATGGATACGGGGATAAGACTAAGGCCCCGGGGGTGATTGGCTCTCTTTACCTGTAGAGACATGGAAGCCCTCGGTGTGATCTGTCCCGGCTGTTCGGGACTGGTGGTCCAGCTGAAGCCGTTTGGGCGCTGTGAAGTCTGCAAAGAATTCCTCTTCGAGGTGGAACCATCCACTGAAAAGCCTCTGGCTTTCCACCTCAACTACCTCACAGGGACTGCCACTCCAGAGGGAGAGATCGATTCTGGTGCGTTCCCCGTGCGCACTGATCCGGGCGAAGGGACTGCCCAAGCGGAAGTGAAAAGAGAAAAATCCGAGGATGCTGCCTTGGTCACCAGCAGCTCCCTGCTCCGGCCACTGAAGAGAAAAGTCGGCCTGGTGATGGCCTCGTGTGGTCGTGGAAGAGCTTCGCCCCACTGCTTGCCTGACCTGGATGGATTTGGTAGACAACATCCTGGACATCCCTGCTCGTTTAAAGGTCCAGGTGAGCCCGGGGTTGGGACTGTCTGTGTGGTAGAAAGTGGCGGTAGTCCACAGTCGGTAGAGGCCATCAAGGGGGATAGTTCTGTGACTGGGAATTATCTGCCCGCTGAGTGCTACGACACCTCTGAGCTGGATTCATTGTCTGACAATGGCGATGATGGGGAGATAGACAAAATCTTCCAACAGAAGGGATGGGACAAGATGAAGCTACCCTTGGCCCGTGTCACGAGGGACCTGCCCATGTCTACTGGAGAAAGTACACCTCGGGTGGAGGCCCCGGTGCCAGGGGATGAAGCTGGTCCTTTGTATGAAGTTCCCCTTCTGGATTCGACATCCATTTCACCTGCTCCTGATGTGGGAGTGCAACGTCAGTCACTGCGGGCTCCTAGGCCCAGGTCCACCGAGGTGGTGAACGCACCTCGCCACCCAGAAGCGATTGTTCCATCTGGAAAGGGAGACCGAGCTACTATGCCACCTTTGTCAAGGCTGCAGGGTCTCTTTGGCCAGAAGGTTGCTCAGGAATATGGGTGGGAATACCCGTATCTGCCTCGGGAACTGCTCTATGAGGTGGAGGTCTTTCGGCAAAGATGGTATGATACCTTTGTATGGGACAAACTGAAAGTACAGCAAGCACGGTGGTACCTTTCCTGTTCACCAACGGTCACCAAGAAGTTTCAGGACTGTAAAGCTAAATGGATGCTGGGAAGACACATTCATGCGGACAAAGTGGTGATCTGCCGCAAAGAAGGAAAAAGTATTGAGTACCATGTGGAGGCTTTTGATGATCGTTTGAAGCCTATATCACTGCCTCATCCAAAGTTTTACCTGTAAGGAAAAAAAGACTCCCGTGTGCTTTTCTTTTCTATTCCTGGCTGAACTTTCCGGAGTGCCTTTTCTTGAACACAGGGACTGTGCCCTAGTTTTTTTTTGTATTTGGGCAGTTCTACTCGTTGGAGATGTCGGAGCGGTGTTTTTGTTTGTTCTCCCTCCTTCTCCTTGCGCTCAGAAGAAATCAGTGACTTTGGGTTTTAGATAGTGTAGGATCACAGAGAAAATGTTCAAGAGGAAAGTTCATCTGGAAGTGATGAGTGTCTTGACCGCGGCACTGTCACCAGGTGGCAGTGTTGCGCAACGATTGTTTTTTATTTTTTTCATTATGCAGCACTTATTGGAGTGAGTGGGTTTCTTCTAGGATAGACCTATTCATTCCAAGCAAACACACATGTTGGTAGGATGTATGTTTCTTTTCTTTCCCTCTGCAGGACACTCGTCTGTCAAGACTACTGAGAGTGGGTGGTTCTTAGATAGTCAGAGGGAGGAATGTAAACGTGTGAGATATTTAAAGTGTTTTTATTGAAAAGTTTTATAGTTATATTGTTTTAAGTTTTCCTTTTCCCATTCAGGTCTTGGCACAATTCGGGGCTAAATTGTGTAGTTTGGTTTCTGGGTTGAACTTATGTCATCACCCTTGTGGGATGTGAGTTTGTACCAGACACTGGGGACCAGTGTCAAATCACCAGGGGGAGAGTGTAGCGGCTATTTGAATTATGTGAGGACTATGGTGGTGTGAGATTCCTTGGGGTCCCTGGGTGGCGCTGTTGCCTGGGGCCGGAGTTGAACTCACACCGCGAACCGTGCTTTTTTGTCCTCCCCTGGAGCTGGTACAGCGGGGCGGGGAACCCCCTGTGGCGCAAAGGGAGAGGTCATAAAAGGGATGGACGCCCTGTTTGGGGGAGAGAGTCGGAGGACGCGGCCGCACCCAGGCACCTTCAGCTTGGGTGCTGGCGTTCCGGTGTTTCAGGCCTAGGCGCCTTTGGCCTAGCTGGAGCAGGGATGGAGTCCATCTCAGGCACCTTTAGCCTGGGGTGAGGTACTATGGCGGATGCCTGGGGCTTAGTACCTTCGACTGAGTTCCGCGAGGGTGGAGGAATCCGAGGGGGCTCTAACTCCTTGGGTGCCCGTGTCTGAGTTCGTGAGGACTGGTGCGCAGTAACTTCTCTGAAGAGCCCGGCGCAGCATCGCTGGTGACGGAGAGGCCTCCACTTCTCCCATGGACGGATTTCTTCCCCTGACAGGGGCAAAGTGAGCGAAGGTAATTCACGTTCTATATTACCTAGTCAGTGGCAGTGACTATTCACCATTCGTGACAGCACAGTGGGCAGCAGCAAGAAGGGAAAGGATTGTGCCTCGATCTGTCCCCCTCATTTTCCAAAGGAGAAAGATTGTTTTATTGCTTGGCAAGAAGAATAAAACAGAGTTGTACCTATTCACTGTGTGGAACTTGGGTTACTAAAGCAAAGGAGTCAGGGACGAAGGACTGGACTTGACTCTAGGACACCTACACAAAAGCCCAATCTCTGGCCTTCACCTCCCAGTTACGGAGGACATGGGCTGTGGTGTGTTTTATCTCTCTCCCAGGTACCCCTAGACAACAGCCATATAACCGATAAAGAAAGGGAGAGAGGTGAGGCCGCTACAGATATATTGCTCAAACATGCCATAGGCATATGTGGAATTACACCCCAAAATACATTCTGTTGCTTCTCCTGAGTATGGGGATACCACATGTGTGAGACTTTTTGGGAGCCTAGCCGCGTACGGGACCCCAAAAACCAAGCACCGCCTTCAGGCTTTCTAAGGGTGTAAATTTTTGATTTCACTCCTCACTGCCTATCACAGTTTCGGAGGCCATGGAATGCCCAGATGGCACAAAACCCCCCCAAATGACCCCATTTTGGAAAGTAGACACCCCAAGCTATTTGCTGAGAGGTATGGTGAGTATTTTGCAGATCTCGCTTTTTGTCACAAAGTTTTGAAAATTGAAAAAAAAAAAAAAAAATATATTATTTTCTTTCTTCATTTTCAAAAACAAATGAGAGCTGTAAAATACTCACCATGCCTCTCAGCAAATAGCTTGGGGTGTATAAATGGGGTCATTTAGGGGGGTTTTGTGCTATTTTGGCATTTTATGGCCTTCAAAACTGTGATAGGTAGTGAGGAGTGAAATCAAAAATTTGTGCCCTTAGAAATCCTGAAGGCGGTGCTTGGTTTTCGGGGTCCCGTACGCGGCTAGGCTCCTAAAAAGTCCCACACATGTGGTATCCCCGTACTCAGGAGAAGCAGCAAAATGTATTTTGGGGTGCAATTTCACATATAACCATGGCATGTGTGAGCAATATATCATTTAGTGCCAACTTTTTGTAATTTTTTTTTTTTTTTTTTTTTAGTCATTATTCAATCACTTGAGACAAAAAAAAAATATTCAATGGGCTCAACATGCCTCTCAGCAATTTCCTTGGGATGTCTACTTTCCAAAATGGGGTCATTTGGGGGGTTTTGTACTGCCCTGTCATTTTAGCACCTCAAGAAATGAGTCCTAAATTAAAAGCTGTGTAAATTCCAGAAAATGTACCCTAGTTTGTAGACGCTATAACTTTTGCGCAAACCAATAAATATATGCTTATTGACATTTTTTTTACTAAAGACATGTGGCTGAATACATTTTGGCCTAAATGTATGACTAAAATCGAGTTTATTCGATTTTTCTTATAACAAAAAGTAGAAAATATCATTTTTTTAAAAAAATTTCAGTCTTTTTCCTTTTATATCGCAAAAAATAAAAATCGCAGAGGCAATCAAATACCATTAAAAGAAAGCTCTATTTGTGGGAAGAAAAGGACGCAAATTTCATTTGGGTACAACATTGCATATCCGCACAATTTCCAGTTAAAGCAGCGCAGTGCCAAATTCTGAAAACACCTCTGGTCCTTTAGCTACAAAATGGTCCGGGGCTTAAGTGGTTAATTGCGTAGAAAAGCCCACATCTCATTTGTACTCATACCTGCTCCGTGTGTCTCTCCCGCCCCTTGACAGGCTGTGGTCCAGTTGGTTGAGGGACATTCCCACTCTAGATACTGATGACTGGGATGATGTCTGGGATCTACCTTTCAGATCCCTGGTCTCCATCCGAGACAGGGTAGTGCAGTTTAAGATTGTACACAGGGCCTACTTTACGCCGCATAGACTCCACAAGATGGACCCAGCGCACTCCCCAGAGTGTTGGAGGTGTGGCGCCTCCCCGGGCGACTTCTCCCACATTTTCTGGCAGTGTCCTGGGATCCAACAATACTGGATAGGGGTGCTGGATCTCATTAACAGGGTGGCCTCGGACAATATTCCACTGAAGATGGAGATATGCCTGTTGGGCATCATTGAACCTGTAGTTCAGTCATCTGCCGGACGTGTCCTGGTCAGCCTTCTGCTATTCTATGCTCGCAAAAATATTGCCATGCATTGGAAAAAGCCCACTCCCCCATCCGAGACGCAGTGGAAATGCTTGGTGAATGCCAGCCTTCCCCTTTATAAAGACACATACGCTAACAGAGGATGTTTCCTAAAATATGACAAGGTCTGGCACCCCTGGTTGGAGGAGCCTGAGACCGCTGGCTAACTGGTGATATGTGAGGTGTACTGATGTGCCTAGATATGTGATGGACACATACCCTTCAAGTTACAATGTCTGAGACCATGTCTGTATTGCCAATCATGCTGTACCAACTGACTGTCTGATGGTATTGTAAGTGCCTGAGCCTTGTCTTCTTTGCCTTTTTTGTATTGTTTCTATATGTCTTTGTGTTTTAAAAATGTAATAAAAAACAAGTTTAAAAAAAAAAAAAAAAAAACTCCCAGCATTTGGTGTATTTTTCTGCAATAATTGACCCCAGCATAGGTGGGAGGATATCAGGTTAGACACTTCCTAATGGCTCAGTCCCTAGGAATAGTAATGGATAATGGCCAACAGGCCCTCCTACCAGACCTGGTGAACCTGCAACAGTGATCCCTCTGGCTGGACGTTCGCTCACTCTGGGTTGCCCGGGGTGACTCTAGTCAGTAGTGTAGCATGCCTGTACCCTGGCAGTGGCTCGGTCTTTCTCCCTCTCTGGTGGTGCAGGTACAGCGTGGCTCCCTCTCTGGTGGTGCGGGCACAGCGTGGCTCCCTCTCTGGTGGTGCGGGCACAGCGTGGCTCCCTCTCTGGTGGTGCCGGTCCAGCGTGGCTCCCTCTCTGGTGGTGCCGGTCCAGCGTGGCTCCCTCTCTGGTGGTGCCGGTCCAGCGTGGCTCCCTCTCTGGTGGTGCCGGTCCAGCGTGGCTCCCTCTCTGGTGGTGCGGGTACAGCGTGGCTCCCTCTCTGGTGGTGCGGGTACAGCGTGGCTCCCTCTCTGGTGGTGCGGGTACAGCGTGGCTCCCTCTCTGGTGGTGCGGGTACAGCGTGGCTCCCTCTCTGGTGGTGCGGGTACAGCGTGGCTCCCTCTCTGGTGGTGCGGGTACAGCGTGGCTCCCTCTCTGGTGGTGCGGGTACAGCGTGGCTCCCTCTCTGGTGGTACGGGTACAGCGTGGCTCCCTCTCTGGTGGTACGGGCACAGCGTGGCTCCCTCTCTGGTGGTGCAGGTACAGCGTGGCTCCCTCTCTGGTGGTGCAGGTACAGCGTGGCTCCCTGTCTGGTGGTGCCGGTCCAGCGTGGCTCCCTCTCTGGTGGTGCGGGTACAGCGTGGCTCCCTCTCTGGTGGTACGGGCACAGCGTGGCTCCCTATCTGGTGGTGCAGGTACAGCGTGGCTCCCTCTCTGGTGGTGCGGGCACAGCGTGGCTCCCTCTCTGGTGGTGCCGGTCCAGCGTGGCTCCCTCTCTGGTGGTGCCGGTCCAGCGTGGCTCCCTCTCTGGTGGTGCCGGTCCAGCGTGGCTCCCTCTCTGGTGGTGCGGGTACAGCGTGGCTCCCTCTCTGGTGGTGCGGGTACAGCGTGGCTCCCTCTCTGGTGGTGCGGGTACAGCGTGGCTCCCTCTCTGGTGGTGCGGGTACAGCGTGGCTCCCTCTCTGGTGGTGCGGGTACAGCGTGGCTCCCTCTCTGGTGGTGCGGGTACAGCGTGGCTCCCTCTCTGGTGGTACGGGTACAGCGTGGCTCCCTCTCTGGTGGTACGGGCACAGCGTGGCTCCCTCTCTGGTGGTGCAGGTACAGCGTGGCTCCCTCTCTGGTGGTGCAGGTACAGCGTGGCTCCCTCTCTGGTGGTGCGGGTACAGCGTGGCTCCCTCTCTGGTGGTGCGGGTACAGCGTGGCTCCCTCTCTGGTGGTGCGGGTACAGCGTGGCTCCCTCTCTGGTGGTGCGGGTACAGCGTGGCTCCCTCTCTGGTGGTGCGGGTACAGCGTGGCTCCCTCTCTGGTGGTGCGGGTACAGCGTGGCTCCCTCTCTGGTGGTGCGGGTACAGCGTGGCTCCCTCTCTGGTGGTGCAGGTACAGCGTGGCTCCCTCTCTGGTGGTGCGGGTACAGCGTGGCTCCCTCTCTGGTGGTGCGGTTACTGCGGGGCTCTTTCTCTGGTGGTGCGGGTACAGCGTGGCTCCCCCTCTGGTGGTGCGGGTACAGCGTGGCTCCCCCTCTGGTGGTGCGGGTACAGCGTGGCTCCCCCTCTGGTGGTGCGGGTACAGCGTGGCTCCCCCTCTGGTGGTGCGGGTACAGCGTGGCTCCCCCTCTGGTGGTGCGGGTACAGCGTGGCTCCCCCTCTGGCTTCCCCCAGCACAGTATTCTCTTGTCTCCTCTTGTAACCCCCCCCCAGCAGAGTGCTTGCATGCTGGGGGCTGTAGCATGGTGTCTGTGGACACACTGGGGCCACCACTCTTCAGGGACTACATTTCCCATGATGCCCCCCGAGTCTTCTGATTGGCCCTCTGCTGTGGCCAATCATGGGGAGGAAAACAGCGGGCAGGAAGTGGGGCGGCAGCATGGCAAATTCGATTAGAGCCGCTCTCTCTCTCTTCTAGCTTCAGCTGACAGAAAGGGGGATGGGGGCGATCGGGGGAGATATACAGACAGCCTGCAGCGCAGCTCTCCTCTCCCTGTCACAGCGCAGCTGCTCCATTTACCAGAGAACTCGGCAGCGGTGCCATGACAGGGAGAGGAGAGCTGCGGGCTGTCTGTATATCTCCCACGCTTGCCCCCTCCCCCTTTCTGTCAACCGAAGAGTGAGAGAGAGTGTTTCTAATTGAATTGGCTGTGCCGCCGCCTTTCATCCTGCCTGCTGTTTTCCTCCCTGCCATTTTCCTTTCAGAGAATCGCTGCACTGGATTCCAGGGGGGGGGGCAATCACCCCCCCTTGCCCTATGGAGCGGACGCCCATGCCCCACAACCACTGGGCAAGGGTTGTGGGGATGAGGCTCTTGCCCCCATCAACATGGGGACATGGTGCTTTGAGGGGTCATAGACCCCCAAAGCATCCTCCCCATGTTGAGGGCACGTGGCCTGGTACGGTTCAGGAGGGGGGGGCTGCTCTCTCACCCCCCCTCTTTTCCTGCGGTCTGCCAGGTTGCATGCTCGGATAAGGGTCTGGTATGAATTTTTGGGGGGAACTCCACGACATTTTTTTTTAATTTGGAGCGGTGTTCCCCTTAAAATCCATACCAGACCTGAAGGGCCTGGTAATTGAATTTGGAGGGACCTCCACGCATTTTTTTTTTTTTTTATGAATGACTTTCAATGACTTTCTCTGTATTGCCGGGAGCCAACAATTCATTATAGCCGCAAGTACTTTTAAATGACTTTTTTTTCCCTTCAGAAATTACATTTTGTGCAGGGACAGTTCTAAGCACCGGAAACAAGCGCTACAGGCATACTATACACACCCCCAGGTACGAAATTTAAAGGAATATTTCACTTTTATTGTTTCACTTTAAGCATTATTAAAATCACTGCTCCTGAAAAAAATGCAGTTTTTAAAACTTTTTTTTGCATTGATAACATGTCCCCTGGGGCAGGACCCAGGTCCCCAAACACTTTTTATGACAATAACTTGCATATAAGCCTTTAAAATTAGCACTTTCGATTTCTCCCGTAGACTTTTACAGGGTGTTCTGCGGCTTTTCGAATTTGCCACGAACACCCCAAATTGTTCGCTGTTCGGTGGGCGAACAGGCAATGTTCGAGTCGAACATGAGTTTGACTCGAAGCTCATCCCTACTACTCAGTAGGGATGAGCTTCATGTTCGAGTCGAACCCATGTTCGACTCGAACATCGGCTGTTCGGCTGTTCGCCGAATTGCGTACATTATGGGCCGTTTGCGCCAAATTCGAGTGGCGCGACAAGGCCCATAATTCACTGCAGCATCGCAGTGCATTGCTGGCTGATGATTGTCCAAGCATGCTCTATGACCCGCATGCTTTGGCCAATCACAGCGCAGAAAAAAAGGAGAGCCGTAATTGGCCAAAGCCAGGGTGGTTTTGACCAATTATGGCTCAGGGGGTTAGTACACGCCCCACACTATATAAGGCTGCCGGCTCTGCGGCCTTGTGTAGTGTGTTAGAGTTGTGAAAAGAGAAAGTGTACAGAGACAGACAGTGTCATTTATATTGAGTTAGATAGAGCAGGCAGGCGAGTCAGTTAGCTGCAGTTACAGTGTGTAGAGGATATATAGGTGTTGTGTATATATATTTATACACTGTATTCAGTTTAGCTAGATCCGTTCCTGGTTTTCTCTATACTGTGACAGGCAGGAAGTCGATTGTGCTAGCTGCAGTCAGTGTTTCACTTAGTGTACTGTGTGCTTTGCATAGCATTTACCTAAATCTTACCTGAATACAGTTAGTGACTAGGGATGAGCTCGGTATTCGAGTCGAACATACGTTCGACTCGAACATCGGCTGTTCGGTCGTTCGACGAAGATCGAAAGTTTTGGGCCGTTCGCGCCAAATTCGAGTGACGCGAACGGCCCACAATACACTGCGCCATCGCAGTGCAATCCCGGCGCTGTGATTGGCCAAAGCATGCACTGTGACCCTGCATGCTTGGCCAATCACAGCGCCGGCAGCGAGGAGAGCCATAATTGGCCACAGGCAGGATGCCTGTGGCCAATTATAGCTCAGGGGGGTTAAGTACATGCCCCACACTATAAAAGGCCGCCAGCGCGGCGGCCTTGTGTAGTGTGTTCCGGTTCAGGGAGAGAGAAGGATAGGCAGGGACAGTGTTAGTGATATTCTGCTAAACCTTGTGTGCAGGGAGAGAGAAGGATAGGCTGTGATATTTTTGCTAAGCCTCCTGCACAGTATACACCTGAAGCTAGCCCTTATTGCTGTGTTTTCCTGTTGTGTAACACAGGCAGGCATCTGCAGCACTTAAAGCAGGCGTAGTGTGATTCCTGAAAAATATACACCTGAAGCTAGCCCTTATTGCTGTGTTTTCCTGTTGTGTAACACAGGCAGGCATCTGCAGCACTTAAAGCAGGCGTAGTGTGATTCCTGAAAAATATACACCTGAAGCTAGCCCTTATTGCTGTGTTTTCCTGTTGTGTAACACAGGCAGGCATCTGCAGCACTTACAGTGGGCGTAGTGTGCCTCCTGCACATTATACACCTGAAGCTACCCCTTATTGCTCGTAGTTTTTTTTTCCTTTTGTGTTACACTAACAGGCATCTGCAGCACTTACAGCGGGCGTAGTGTGCTTCTTGCAAAATATACACCAGAAGCTAGGCCTTATTGCTGTGTTTTCCTGTTGTGTAACACAGGCAGGCATCTGCAGCACTTACAGCGGGCGTAGTGTGCTTCTTGCAAAATATACACCTGAAGCTACCCCTTATTGCTGGTTTTCCCCAACTCCCTGCAGGCCTTTAGAATGTCTGGAAGGCAAACAAGGAGAGGCAGACAGTCAGGAGCCAATAAAAGAGGGCAAGCAGACTCTGTGTCTAGAGACAACAGTGCTGGTCGTGGACGCGGTGCATCGTCATCAGCACGTGGCCATGGGACACGCCTGTCCTTATTTTCGGCAGCTGGACGTGTTGAGCCGCATCATGCCGAAGACTTGGTAGAGTGGATGACCAAGCCCTCCTCATCCTCCTCATCCTCTCTCACCCAGGCTCAGGGTACTGGCAAAGCAGCTGCCAAAGCGTCCTCAATGTCATCATCAGTCACTCCTTCCCTAGACCCACGAGTCGTCCTGAGGAGTCCCCCGAACTGTTTGAGCACAGTGTTGGGTACACGCTCCAGGAGGATGCCCAGCGTTTCGAAGGGTCTGAAGATGATACCCAGCTAGAGGAAGGCAGTAGCGTGAGAGCAGAGAGAGGGGATGCTCAAGAAGGACACCAATCTGGCAGTCATGTTCCAGCATTTGCAGCATACTGCCAGATTGGTTCCAGTGATGAGGAGGGAGGGGATGATGAGGTCACTGACTCCACGTGGGTGCCTGATAGGAGAGAGGAGGAGGAGGAGGAGGAGGCACATCTCCAACGAGGCAGGATGCCCTCCGGGAGCCAGCGTAAGGGCAGCACACCGACTGAATCACACCGCAGAGCTCCGCCTGTGCAGGGCGCTGCCTCTGCCCGTTATTCCAAAAGTTCTTTGGTGTGGGCCTTTTTTGAGTCAAGTGCATCAGATCGCACCGCTGCTGTTTGCAACATATGTCTCAAGCGTATCTCGCGTGGCCAAAACATCAGCCGCTTGGGCATCACATGCTTGACCAGACATATGTTGACCTGCCATGCAGCTCGTTGGCAAGCCTACCTTAAAGACCCACACCAAAGAACAAAGCGGACCTCTCCTTGCTCGGCATCAGCTGGGATCTCCAACCCCACTATACCTTCAGTCCTCTCTGAAACCTGCACTGAGAGGAATGAAGGTGTAGAATTAGGTGTGTCACAGCCAAGTACTTGCGGGCACTCTGCTAGCAGTACACCTACGTCCGATTCTAGCAGGCAAATTTCCCTGCCCCAGCTGCTGGACCGTCGAAAGAAGTTCACTCCCAGCCATCCACATGCCCAGCGGTTGAATGCTAGTTTGGCTAAATTGCTAGCACTTCAACTGCTGCCTTTTCAGTTGGTAGACTCGGCCCCCTTCCGTGAGTTTATGCAATGTGCGGTTCCTTAGTGGCAGGTTCCCAAACGCCACTTTTTCTCACGGAAGGCAATTCCGGCTCTCTACCGGCATGTGGAAGGCAATGTCCATGCCTCGCTGGACAGGGCAGTCAGCGGTAAGGTGCATATTACCGCTGACTCATGGTCCAGCAGGCATGGACAGGGACGTTACCTTTCTTTCACGGCCCATTGGGTTACTCTTTTGGCAGCTGGGAAGGATGCAGGACAAGGTGCAGTAGTGTTGGAGGTTGTTCCACCGCCACACCTCCAAAATGCTACTACTGGTTGTTGTGACACACCTCTCTCCTCCACCCCCTCCTCTTCTTCTTCCTCCATGGCCTCTTCCTGTGCTTTGTCCTCGGAACCAGCGGTGCTCCGTAGGCGTTCAAGGGGCTACGCAAGTACGCAGGCAAAAAGATGCAATGCCATGCTTGTGCTAGTGTGTTTGGGGGACAGGAGCAACAATGAGGCAGAGATTCTGTCAGCTCTGCAGGGGCAGGCCGAGAGGTGGTTGACGCCACGCCAGCTTAAGGCAGTAATGGTGGTTTGCGACAATGGCACCAACCTCCTCTCTGCCCTCCGACAGGGACAACTGACCCATGTGCCCTGTGTGGCTCATGTCCTTAACCTGGTGGTGCAGCGGTTCTTGGGCAGGTACCCAGGCTTACAGGATGTCCTGAGGCAGGCCAGGAAAGTCTGTGTGCATTTCCGCAGATCATATAATGCCAGTGCTCGGCTGGCTGAACTGCAAAAGGAGTTGAACCTGCCCAAGAACCGCCTTATATGTGACATGCCCACCAGGTGGAACTCAACATTGGCCATGCTGCAGCGGCTGCACACGCAGCAGAGGGCCATCAATGAGTACCTGTGCGACTACGGCACCAGGACAGGGTCAGGGGAGCTCGTTTTTTTTTTCACCACGCCAGTGGGGCATGATCAGGGATGCATGCACTGTCCTGGCACCATTTGAGGAGGCCACGAGGATGGTGATCAGTGACAGTGCATGCATCAGTGACACTGTACCTCTTGTCCACCTGTTGGAGCATACGCTGCGTGGAATAATGAACAGGGCACTTGAGGCAGAACAGAGGCAGGAAGAGGAGGACTTCCTTGCCTCTCAAGGCCCCCTTTACCCAGACAGTGTTCCTTCTGTCCCACCCATCCCACAGGAAGAGGACGAGGAGGAGGAGGATTGTGTCAGCATGGAGGTGGAGCCTGGCACTCAGCATCAACAGCAGCAGTCTTTTAGGGATGATTTACAGTCCCAAGAAACACGTGGACTTGTACGTGGCTGGGAGGAGGTGGCTGCGGATCATGTCGTCCTTAGTGACCCAGAGGACTCTGGACCGATTGCCTCAGCTAACCTACGCTGCATGGCCTCCCTGATCCTGCAAAGTCTGCGGAAGGATCCTCGTATTCTTCGGATCAAGAAGAGGGACCATTACTGGCTGGCCACTCTCCTTGATCCACGGTACAAGGCTATGGTTGCGGACCTTATCTTACCATCGCAGAGGGAGCAGAGGATGAGACAACTCCGGGAGGCCTTGCAGAAAGGTCTGTGCAACGCGTTCCCAGAGACTGGGAGGTTACAAACTCCTGGTCCGGGACAACGAGTTGCTGAGGCTTCGGTCAGTCAAAGAAGGAGCGGTGGGGAAGGTGGCCGTCTGACCGATGCGTTCAGACAATTCTTTAGTCCGCAGCCCCAAGGTATGATCGGTTCCAGCAACCATCGCCAGCGTCTGATATACATGGTGCAGGAATACCTAGGGGCAAGGTCAGATTTGGACACCTTTCCCACCGAAAATCCTCTGGCTTACTGGGTCTTGAGGATGGATCACTGGCCAGAGCTTGCACAGTATGCAATTGAGCTACTGGCCTGTCCTGCATCCAGCGTTCTTTCGGAACGCACATTCAGTGCTGCTGCAGGATTTGTCACGGATCACAGGGTGCGCCTGTCCACCAACTCGGTTGATCGACTGACTTTCATAAAGATGAACCAGTCTTGGATCACCACCAGCTACCAAGCACCTGAAGCTGATATAACAGAATAATTTATTTTCAAATGTCACATCCCTTCAAGACTGATGCTGATGCTGAGTGACTGTCCTGTTATGTTGACTGACTATCCTCCTCCTCCTCCTCAATGATCCGATTCATGATGATATCTTGGAAAAACATTTTTGTTTTTGGGTGCCGCCACCAGTGGCTAAGGCCCAATTTTTCAGCCCCTGTTTAACAGGGGCATGTAATTACAATTTTTGATGCAATGCTTTGCAGCAGGGCTCATTCCTGCACTCCAACTAGAGTATCTGTGAGAGGTTGCAGTGTCGTGGCACCAGCACCAGTGCCTAAGGCCCTCATTTTTAAGCCCCTGTTTAACAGGGGCGTGTAATTACAATTTTTGTTGCAATACTTTGCAACAGGGCTCATTGCTGTGCTCCAAATACAGTATCTGTGAGGGGTTGCAGTGTTGTGGCACCAGTGGCTAAGGCCCAATTTTTCAGCCCCTGTTCTACAGGGGCATGTAATTACAATTCTTGATATAATAGTTGGCAGCAGGGCGTTCCAGCGCCCACCAAGAGTAACTGTGAGTGCTTACAGTGTTGTGCCAACACCAACACCTAAGGGGCCAATTTCTGCAGAGTATATACGGCAGGCCCCTACTTTCAAACATCCAACTTACAAACGACTCCTACTTGCAAACGGAAGGAGACAACAGGAAGTGAGAGGAAATCTACCCCTAGGAAGGGAAATTCTCTCCTGTAAGGGTTAATATGGGAAAAAGGTGTCTCCTCTCTACTGATGCTTTATCACCAATCCTTGTTTCAATAAAAAACCCACTTTTCAAAAACAGTTGTCATTGGGATGGAAAGTGAGGTGAAATGTTCTGAACAGGGGCACAGACAGCAAAACAAATGTTACAGGGGTGATAACCCTTCCCTATGTTTTCCAAAAAGCTTAAAAATTTATTTTTTGTCTGGAGCTACACTTAAACAATGTACGTGTTCAAAATTACAAACAGATTCTACTTAAGAACAAACCTACAGTCCCTGTCTTGTTTGCACCGCCTGTATACTGCTGTTCAGAGTATATAGGGCCTTTTTTTAATTTTGGGTGCGGGGTTCCCCTTAATATCCATACAAGACCCAAAGGGGCTGGTAGTGGGGTGGGGGGTACCCATGACATTTTTCTCAAAGATTTTCATCCATATTACCGGGACCAGACATGACATTAAAGCCGCAAGCAGTTTTAAAGGGCTTTTTTTCCTTTAGAAATGTCATTTTATGCAGGGACAGTTCTAAACATGGGAAACACGTGGCACTTCACAGGCATACTTTAGACACCCCCCAGGTACGATATTTAAAGGAATATTTGACTTTTTTACTTTATGCATCATTAAAATGACTGCTGCCAAAAAACGTCCGTTTTTAAAACTTTGTTTTGCATTGATACATGTCCCTTGGGGCTTTTTAGGACAATAACTTGCATATTAGCCGTTATAATTAGCACTTTAGATTTCGAACGTTCGCATCCATTGTATTTAATAGGGTTCTAATGTTCGTGCGAACTTTCGGTCCGTTCGCAGGTTCTGGTTCGAACCGAACCCGGGGGTGTTCGGCTCATCCCTATTAGTGACTAATAGTGGTGTTCTCCTAATTAAACCACAGGCAGAGAGCTGCACAGTTTTTACCTAGAACTAACTGAAGACAATTGCTGCTTTTCCCATACTAATACCACAGCAGGCAGTTGATTTTGATAGCTGCATTATCAGTACAGATTATATATATATATATATATATATATATATATATATATATATGTAGCGGGGTGTTCCCCTTTAATGCTGAGAGACAAGAAGTTCCAGGTGAGAGGTGAGTCGGGAGGAAGTAAAGAGACATTATGGAAGTGAAAGCAGAGGAGAGAGAGACTACATCTCCCAGTACATCTTGCAGCACCCAGGGTGCATTGCTCCAGAACAGAGACTGCTGGGGGAGACTTTATAATGGGGAGGCGGAGTTTTGGTCGTTTTTTTTTGGACACCCCTCTCCTAGCAAGAGGATGTCTGTGCTGAACTGCTGTGTGCACAAGGCCTGAAGCCTGGGCCGTGTGCTCCTTTCCAAAGAGCCCTCTGCCAGCCTAGCAGAGCCTTAGAGACATCTAATCCTCCTTGCTGCAGTACACCAGAAGGATTGAAGACTTGGATGTCGGTGGATTCCTGTTCCTAGACGAATCGATGGAGGAAACGGACTTTGACTTGCCCGGGTGGTGAGAGCTGTTTAAAGACAGATACCTTTATTTTTACTATTCGTTGGGATTACAAAGTTGTTCTTCAAGTGCACCACCGAAAAGATTGCTAGCGAATATTGTTTCACTGAACTTCCATCTAGATCAGTCAGGCCTGACTGCATAGGTAGACATTGCTGGGTGTTAGTCTACCCATGAGGGGAAGTAGCTGTAAAAGGGCAGCGCTAGAGTTGCATAGCAATACTTTATTATTCTGATTACTCTGTTTATCTTTATTACTGTTTATTGCAGGGATCTGCAACTTGTTATACTGTTTATTACTTGCCCATTAGCCTCAGTAAAATATCTGGGTAAAGTACATTTGGTGTCAGTTCCGCTTACTTTAATAGGAGTTTTAAAGTATATTCTGTGTATGTTTGTTATAGGACTGCGTCACCAACAGTTGCGGTCACGCGGTCCTATCCCTCTATCACCAGCTGTGCCACGGGAGGTTAGAGCCGATTGCCAGGGGTTGACAGCAGTGCACTACAGGGCCCAAATCAATATCAGCGGCTCTCTTAACTGGGGGTAGCGCTACACGTGGGGGCTCGAGTCTGGGATCCTTGTACGTTGCACGCTGCAATCAAGCCGGTCAGAAGTACCAGCATGGACCCGCTGGCAATGTCACAGTGGTGCGCAGCGATTGGCGCCGATCCAACCGCGGCGGTAGTCATTGTACTCCCGGGGGAAAGATGGAAGGAAGAGGAGATAAAACAGCTCGTATTGTTACTGTCTCCGAGCCACAAAGCATGGGTGATGGATTTTAGGCCAGATCCAGTGATCTCGTTTACATACGCACTGGTAGAATGGAAAAACGAAATCCCAGAGCATTTTAAAAGTCAGAGTATACAAGCCATAGATAATCAGATCTATCACTTGATACATACGCTGCCAGTGAAGGAAGAATGGTTTCAGACACCAAAGCCATCACTCCCACAATTATCTCCACCACTATCCCCTAAAGCAGAAAAGCTTAAGGAACTATTAAGCCCGGGATCACCGCTGGCCGCTATAGGGCCTGAATTGTTGAATGCTCTAGGAGACCTTGTAATTAAGTGCCAGAAAAGCAGTACGGTGCATGTGGAGGCCGGTTACCGGAAGCTTAGCACCTTCTCAGGGAAGCTCCCCGTCCCTGCGGGGGAGGAAGATTTTGACACTTGGGTGGAACAGGCATTGCAGGCAGTAGAAGCATGGGAGGTGCCTGAGGCACAGAAGAGACAGCGAGTCTTAGAAAGTCTGAAAGGTGCCGCGGCAGAAGCGGTGAAGAGCTTCCGGTTTGGAAATGAAAACTGTACAGCTCAAGATTGCCTGGCCATGCTGCAGGAAGAGTTTGGTCAGCTGGAGAAGGTGTCAGAGATGATTTATCAAATTGAACACACTCTCCAGCAGCCGAATGAGAAACTGTCAGAATATGTTAGAAGGCTGAACAGGCAGTTATGCAAGATTGTACTGAAGAAGGGAATGCTGCCCAAAGATGCAGATGAAGCACGCATGAAGCAGATCATGAGGGGAGCGCGGCGCTCAGACCCGGTCTGGCTGCACCTGAAAACCTCAGGAGGAGGAATGTCACTAACCTACTCTGATCTAATAAAAATTATTAGGGACGAAGAGGCGCTGGAGGAAGATCAGCAGGTGGCCAAGGCGAATGTCACACCTGTACCAGTGTTGGTCCATTCGGTCAAGAGCCCAGAAAGAGATGCGGAGGTTGACACTCTGAAATCGCAAATGGCCCAAGTGTTGGAGATGCTGACCTCTTTGATGGAGAAAGATCAGAGAAGACGAGAGAAACCAAGCCCAAGAAAGGAGTTGTTCCCGAACACCTCAGCACCGGCCTCCCTACAGGACCGAGAAGAGGTGATTTGCTATAACTGCGGAGGGAGTGGCCACTTTGCTAACGTATGCTCCAGCCCAAAGAAGAAGAGAACAGATAATTGCAAGCCGGCGGGAAACTCCAAAGGGGCCCCGGTGAAGGAGTCAACCGGGTGCCCATCATCTTCAGTGAGCTCCAAACTAAAAAAAAAGGCCAAGAATGGAGGAGACAAAACTCCTAGGAGGAGGTAGAGTACACCCCCACCAAGATGTACCCCAGAGGGAGGGGGCAAGACCCCTCAGTGGAAGTACAGCACCCCAAAGAAGGAACATCCACCTAAAAGGAACAATAACATCCCTCAGCGGGTTTGTGCCCCCATTGAGAGGGAGAAAGTCAATGCATGCCAGGCTCAGGAAAAATTAAAGTCCAAAAGGAGCAGGGCAAGGGTCGAAAGCCAAAAAAAAGAGGTGACCCCAGTCCGGCCATACCCAAAGGAACTGGTGGGCCCGTCTCCTACTGTGCCCATTCAAGTGGAAGGAGTCTATACTAAAGCTCTTTTGGACACCGGAGCACAGGTGACTTTACTATACCGGGACTTCTATGATAGGCACTTGAGTCATCTGCCTATCCAGAAGATAGAAGAGCTGGAGATATGGGGACTTGGAACCCAGAGTTTCCCTTATGATGGGTACCTGCCCATAAAGATGACTTTCGACCCATCCGTGGCTGGGAAGGCTGAAGTGTTTGACACCCTGGCAGTTGTGTGTCCCCGGCCGCCTGGAGCCAGCAAAATTTCCCTGATCATTGGGACAAACACGGATCTAGTCAGGAGACTCCTGACCCCTCTAGTGAAAGAGAGAAACCATTCAGCCACCAAAATCCATCCCATGCTAAAGACGGCCTACCAACGACTGGTCTTAGAGCAGAAGACCCCGGGAGAGGGGATAGGGAAGGTGTGGAGACTTGGCAGAGAAGGAGTAGTGCTACAGCCCGGAGAAGTAACCTGTCTTAGGGCCACTGTGAAGCTTTCGTGGGAACAACCTGGCCCCTTTGTCATGCTGGAATCAGACCCAAGGGAAGAGTCCTCAGGCCTGGAAGTGATACCAGAAGTGATTCCGTTCAAGGCCCTGAAGAAGGCCCATGGCAGAGTTCCGGTGAGTGTTAGGAACACTACGGGAGGACCCATGGAGATCCCTGCCAGAGTGTTGCTTGGTCAGGTGAGCCCTGCTGCCCCGGTCACTTGGTCCGAAGTCAAGGGGACGGGTGACGGAGGAGATGTTTGGGAGAAACTGTCCGTGGAAAACCCGAACCTACCCAGGGCTTGGAAAGAAAGAGCCAAGGCCCAGCTGACCAGGTGGGAGAAGATCTTTTCCGAAGATGAATTCGATGTGGGGTGTGCAAGAAGTGCCACCCATCGGATCCGCCTCCAAGAAGATAAGCCCTTCCGAGAGAGGGTCAGGCGGGTCCCCCTGGCAGATCTGGAGGATCTGAGGGAACAACTTGTAGAACTAAAGAAGACTGGTGTTATCCGTGAGTCTAGAAGTCCCTATGCCTCCCCAATCGTGGTGGTCAGAAAGAAGAATGGGTCGTTGAGGCTTTGTATCGATTACAGGACTCTCAACAGGAGAACCATCCCTGACCAATACACCACGCCAAGGATAGAAGATGCCCTACAAAGTTTGTCTGGAGCCAAATGGTTCAGTGTGATGGACCTCAAGAGTGGGTACTATCAAATCCCTATGCACCCAGAAGACAGGGAGAAGACAGCCTTCATAACCCCGGTGGGATTCTTCGAATTCAATAGGATGCCTCAGGGTCTGTCTGGAGCTCCTGCTACCTTTCAACGCCTTATGGAGAAGACTGTTGGAGACATGAATCTTATAGAAGTCCTTGTGTACTTGGACGATGTCATTGTCTTTGGAAGAACCTTGGAAGAACATGAAGCCAGGTTGGAGAAAGTATTGAGAAGACTCAGCGAAGAGGGACTTAAGCTTTCCCCCGAGAAGTGTCGGTTCTACCAGTCTTCTGTGAACTATCTGGGGCACATAGTGTCTGAAGAAGGGGTGGCCACAGATCCTGAGAAGTTGGAAGCAGTCACTTCCTGGCCACGACCCACCACAGTAACAGAGCTCAGATCCTTCCTGGGGTTCTGCTCCTATTATAGGAGGTTTGTGGAGGGGTTTGCTCGGATTGCCCGCCCGTTGAATGAATTGCTAAAGGCAGAAGGGGAAGAGGATGACTCAGGGCCCAGGAGGCCTGGTGAGTCAGTTCAAGATCAGTGGAACCCAAGGTGTGAAGAGGCCTTTCATGCTCTGAAGAGGAGCTTAACCACTGCCCCAGTCCTGGCCTACGCCGACCCTACCAGACCTTATGAATTACATGTGGATGCCAGCCATGAGGGTCTAGGTGGTGTACTCTACCAAGAACATGAAGGACAACTGCGACCAGTGGCCTATGTGAGCAGGAGCCTGACCCCCTCAGAAAAGAATTACCCCACTCATAAGCTGGAATTCCTGGCTCTCAAATGGGCGGTAGTAGACAAGCTAAAAGACTACTTGTATGGGGCAGAGTTTACTGTGAAGACAGACAACAACCCCCTGACCTACCTCTTCACCACCGCGAAACTAGATGCCACCGGACACAGGTGGTTGGCCGCATTGTCTGGATTCAACTTCAGTCTGAAGTACAGACCAGGAGCCGGAAATAGGGATGCAGATGCCCTGTCCCGGAGGTCTCATGCCACGACAAATGACTGGGAAGATTGGACCCAAGTGGCACCGGACGGGGTGCGGGCCCTTTGTCAAGGGGCTGAATTCCAAGCCAGAGGAGGCTCCAGAGCAGAAGAAATAGGGGTTACCATGGTAGGAGTCCCCAAACACTATTGTGGGGTAACTCAACTGGAGGAAGACAACCTACCGAGACTGTCCAAGAAGGAGTTGAGGTGTGACCAATTGGAAGACCCCATGGGGAGATTGGTCCTCGAAGCCCTGGAGAATCAGGATCCCAACAAATTCCTACATCACCCCTCAAAGGAGGCTCGCCTGTTGAGGAAGGAATTGGACAGGCTACAGGTACATCAGGGAGTGGTCTACCGAAGGGGCCCCTCTGATGACTCAGAAGATAAGTGGCAGTTATTTCTTCCAGAGAAGCACCGAGAGACTGTACTAATTGCCCTGCATGACCATCATGGTCACCTAGGGGCAGAAAGGACCTTCCAGCTCGTCAGAAATCGGTTCTATTGGCCCTGCATGAGGGCAGAAGTAGAGGAGTATTGCCATTCCTGTGCACGATGCATTCAGAGAAAGACCCTACCCCATCAAGCTGCCCCAATGGGCCACTTACAGAGTCAAGGCCCAATGGATCTGGTATGCATTGACTTTCTCTGCCTCGAACCCGACCTGAGTGGATTGGGGAATGTTCTGGTAATAACCGACCATTTCACCCGCTATGCTCAAGCTTTCCCAACCAAAGACCAGAAGGCATCCACTGTGGCCAAGATACTTATGGAGAAGTATTTTGTCCATTACGGACTACCACAGAGACTCCACTCAGATCAAGGAAGGGACTTTGAGAGTCGGTTGATCCGAAGACTTTTGGATTCATTAGGAATAAAGAAGACCAGAACCACGCCTTACCACCCACAAGGAGATGCTCAGCCGGAGAGATTTAACCGGACCCTGCTCAACATGTTGGGAACCTTAGAAACAGAGAAGAAGCAACACTGGAGTCAGCACATATCAGCCCTAGTACATGCCTATAACTGTACCACAAGTGACGCCACTGGCTACTCCCCTTATCGACTTATGTTTGGGAGAGAAGCAAGGCTACCTGTGGACCTGGCCTTTGGCACTTCTATAGACAATACCTCAGCTACATCCCACAAGGGATACGTGGACAGACTTAGACGTAGTTTGCAGGTGGCCTATGAACAAGCCCAGGCGGCTTCGGATCAAAGGGGGGCCCGCAACAAGAGAAATTTTGATCTGAAGGTTCGAGTGCAAGATCTGCAGCCCGGGGACCGAGTACTGCTACGCAATCTGGGGGTCCCTGGAAAACACAAGCTTGCCGACAGGTGGAGATCTGAGCCCTATGTTGTCTGTAGGAAGTTGCCCGGTTTGCCTGTCTACAAACTAAAGCCAGAAGGAAAGGTGGGTCCACTGAAGACGTGGCATCGGAACCACCTGCTCCCACTTGCTGAGGCAGTCAGAATACCTCCCGTGAGAGACTCCCCTGAACCGGCCTCTATCCTGGATATTCCTAGGCCGAACACTCGGTCCCAGACCTCTCGAGCCAAAGATGGGGAGGCCTCCCAATTGAGTACAGAAGAAGGTGGAGAACTGGACTGGCTGTGGCCTCCCTCGACTCTGGGAACGTCCGCCATAGATCTCCCAAATGGAGGGGATACCCCAGATGCAACGCTGAATCCGGAGGCTACTGAATTCATACCCTTCAGTCCCTCAGCTGATTACTGGGAAGATGTTCCTGACACTTGCGCAGAGGAGGACTCTAGAGATTCCATACGTCAGTCGACTTCTGAATCAGAGGTTCCAGAACCAGCAATGTTACCTGAACTTACTCCTGAAGAAGAGCCTGTGGTGCCAGAGTCAGAAGCACCAAGAGAGCAGAGGGCTCGCAGAGTCATCAGGCCTCCCAAGAAACTAACTTACCCCCAAATGGGGACGAGCTCAGAGGACTCTGTTGTAACGGCTAGGAGAAGTGTTGAACAACCTGATCCTTCCACCGTCCATTTGGTGGAGGGCAACCCCAGCTCACTCTCTGGCACAGTTAGGCAGGCCACTCATGGTAGTGTGACCTGTGGGCAAGAGAGTTCCATCCCAAAGTTTTGGTGGGAATTCCCTATGCCAACATCATGCTCGACATTGTCCAAAATGGTAAACAGTATTTGTTGAAGTTTATCTTTGGGGACCAAAGAGTTCAAGTGGGGGGAGTGTGTAGCGGGGTGTTCCCCTTTAATGCAGAGAGACAAGAAGTTCCAGGTGAGAGGTGAGTCGGGAGGAAGTAAAGAGACATTATGGAAGTGAAAGCAGAGGAGAGAGAGACTACATCTCCCAGTACATCTTGCAGCACCCAGGGTGCATTGCTCCAGAACAGAGACTGCTGGGGGAGACTTTATAAAGGGGAGGCGGAGTTTTGGTCGGTTTTTTTGGACACCCCTCTCCTAGCAAGAGGATGTCTGTGCTGAACTGCTGTGTGCACAAGGCCTGAAGCCTGGGCCGTGTGCTCCTTTCCAAAGAGCCCTCTGCCAGCCTAGCAGAGCCTTAGAGACATCTAATCCTCCTTGCTGCAGTACACCAGAAGGATTGAAGACTTGGATGTCGGTGGATTCCTGTTCCTAGACGAATCGATGGAGGAAACGGACTTTGACTTGCCCGGGTGGTGAGAGCTGTTTAAAGACAGATACCTTTATCTTTACTATTCGTTGGGATTACAAAGTTGTTCTTCAAGTGCACCACCGAAAAGATTGCTAGCGAATATTGTTTCACTGAACTTCCATCTAGATCAGTCAGGCCTGACTGCATAGGTAGACATTGCTGGGTGTTAGTCTACCCATGAGGGGAAGTAGCTGTAAAAGGGCAGCGCTAGAGTTGCATAGCAATACTTTATTATTCTGATTACTCTGTTTATCTTTATTACTGTTTATTGCAGGGATCTGCAACTTGTTATACTGTTGTTTATTACTTGCCCATTAGCCTCAGTAAAATATCTGGGTAAAGTACATTTGGTGTCAGTTCCGCTTACTTTAATAGGAGTTTTAAAGTATATTCTGTGTATGTTTGTTATAGGACTGCGTCACCAACAGTTGCGGTCACGCGGTCCTATCCCTCTATCACCAGCTGTGCCACGGGAGGTTAGAGCCGATTGCCAGGGGTTGACAGCAGTGCACTACAGGGCCCAAATCAATATCAGCGGCTCTCTAAACTGGGGGTAGCGCTACATATATATATATATATATATATATATATATATATATATTGTAGCGGGGTGTCTGTAAAACAAGTTAAAATGACAGGAGAAGTGATTGATGGGATATATGTTCCTCCACGGATGCTTAGATTTACAATCTAAGATAATACTAGCAAAGACTTTAGGATAAAGAAACATAGTTCTTTATCCTGTGTTGGTAAAGTTCGTTCCGGGGCTGGTTTTATTGGGAGCCTGATAGAGCTCTGGGTGGGACAGGCTCCCAGGTACGTGGAGCCGCAGTTTGTTGGTTTCCTTCCAGGCCTTGATTAAGGCAGCTGGTCTCAGCTCTCAGAGAGAGAGTGTGTGTCCCCGGGTGAGGAGGCATACTGGAGCATGGCTGCTTATCCCTGATTTTGGATTCAAGTTTGTGCAACTGTAAGGACACTTATTACCAAACCAAAGGACTGTTCAGACTACGGATACAGTAAGGCTCGGTAGAGCAGAAGTTTATTTTGTTTGTTTGATGGCAAGATGCCCTTTTTCTTCTGTTGGAAATATCCTGTGCATTAAACATGGTGTTTTCCTAAAGAGACTGTGAGTTGTCCCTGCCTTGAGTCTGATCCCCCTACAATATATATATATATATATATATATATATATATATATATATATATATAAAAAGACGCTGTATCCTGGCCTAGGCCAACAAGGCCCAGGCCTAGGGCAGCAGCACAGAAAGAGTCCCCGCCGGCTTGTGCTACACTGTTAGTGTAAAGCCCGTACACACGGTCGGACTTTTGGCCAACAAACTTTATTTCGAGCAAGTTGGACCAACAATCCGACCGTGTGTACGCTCCATCGGACAAACTTTTTTTGCTTTTTTCTTGTTTTCATTGGACAAAAGTTGGGTCTGCAAACGGATAAACTTTTGCCCAACAAAAGTCAGATGGAGCAAAGTCCGACCGTGTGTACAGAAAACCATCAGACTTTTGTCCGATGGACAAAACAACTAATGTTAAAATCAACCAACAATAGCAGAAGTTGACTAAAGGGTGGCGGTAAAGAGCAGAAAAGAGCAGAAAAAAACACATGATGTTGCAAAAAGTTTTGGGAAAGTTTGCAGAAAAGTCAGAGCGTGTGTATGCTATGGGTGTTCCCGACCAACTCCGTTCGGACAAAAAACCACGGAAAAGTCAGATGGAAGTCCGACCGTGTGTATGGGGATTAACGCAAGCTGCTTCTAATTTTGACTGTCCTATCAGCCTGGACCACAAACCTTCCTCACTGTGCTATATGTGTTTTCTGCTGCACAATTGGCAAGGTTATATCTTCTTAGTCCTCTCCGCCATAAAATTATCAGAAATTTGTGCTTAAAGTAGAACTATAGGCAACATAGGGTGGGTCTTAAACAGAAAGGGGTGTGGCCTTGACAGGAAGGGATGTGTCATATTTAAATTAGGGGGTGCACAAGTTTAGTCAGGCCTAGGGCAGCACAAAACCTAAATACACTAATAAATATATATAGACACACACATATATACACATACATACATATCCCACCTTTGTGTAGCTACATCTCACTGCAGGCCATTAGTATGTCTGGAAGGCAAACAAGGAGAGGCAGACAGTCACGAGGCAATAAAAGAGGGCAAGCAGGCTCTGTGTCTAGAGGCAACAGTGCTGCTGGTCGTGGACACGGTGCATCCTCATCAGCACGTGGCCGTGGGACACGCTTGTCCTTCTTTTCGGCAGCTGGCCATGTTGAGCCGCAACATGCCCAAGACTTGGTAGAGTGGATGACCAAGCCGTCCTCATCCTCCTCGTCCTCTCTCACCCAGGCTCAGGGTACTTTGTCTGGCAAAGCAGCTGCCAAAGCGGCCTCTTCCCTCAGCTCAATGGCATCAGTCACTCCTTCCCTAGCCCCACCATGTCCTCCTGAGGAGTCCCCCGAACTGTTTGACCACAGTGTTGGGTACATGCTCCAGGACGATGCCCAGCGTTTTGAAGGCTCCGATGATGGAACCCAGTTGGAGGAAGGCAGTAACCTGAGCCCAGAGAGAGGGGGTAGTAACGTGAGCCCAGAGAGAGGGGGTGCCCAACAAGGACAGCTATCTGGCAGTCATGTTCCCCCAGCTGCAGCATACTGCCAGATTTGCTCCAGTGATGAGGAGGGAGGGGATGATGAGGTCACTGACTCCACGTGGGTGCCTGATAGGAGAGAGGAGAGAGGAGAGGAGGAGGAGGCACATCTCCAACGAGGCAGGATGCCCTCCAGGGGCAAGCTTAAGGGCAACATACCGACTGCATCACACCGCAGTGTTCCGCATGTAAGGTGCATATTACCGCTGACTCATGGTCCAGCAGGCATGGACAGGGACGTTACCCATCTTTCACGGCTCATTGGGTGACTCTGCTTGAAGCTGGGAAGGATGCAGGACAAGGTGCAGTAGTGTTGGAGGTTGTTCCGCCACCACGCCTCCAAAATGTTACTACTGGTGATTCTGACACATCTCTCTTCTCCACTCCCTCCTCTTCTTCTTCCTCCATGGCTTCTACCTGTGCTTTGTTCTCGGAACCAGCGGTGCTCCATAGGCGTTCAAGGGGCTACGCAAGTACGCAGGCAAAAAGATGTCATGCGGTGCTTGAGCTGGTGTGCTTGGGGGACAGGAGCCACACTGGGGCAGAGATTCTGTCAGCTCTGCAGGAGCAAGCTCAGAGGTGGTTGACAGCATGCCAGCTTAAGCCAGGAATGGTGGTTTCCGACAATGGCACCAACCTCCTCTCCGCCCTCCGACAGGGACAACTGACCCATGTGCCCTGTTTGGCTCACGTCTTTAACTTGGTGGTGCAGCGGTTCTTGGGAAGGTACCCGGGCTTACAGGATGTCCTGAAGCAGGCCAGGAAACTCTGTGGGCATTTCCGCCGGTCATATAATGCCAGTGCTCGGCTGGCTGACCTGCAAAAGGATTACAACCTGCCCAAGAACCGCCTAATCTATGACATGCCCACCAGGTGGAACTCTACGTCGACCATGCTGCAGCAGCTGCACACGCAGCAGAGGGCCATCAATGAGTATCTGTTGGAATATGGCACCAGGACAGTGTCAGGGGAGCTTGGATTTTTTCCCCACACCAGTGGGCCATGATCAGGGATGCATGCACTGTCCTGGCACCATTTGAGGAGGCCACGAGGATGGTGAGCAGTGACAGTGCATGCATCAGTGACACTGTCCCTCTTGTCCACCTGTTGGAGCACACGCTGCGTGGCATAATGGACAGGGCACTTGAGGCAGAACAGAGGAGGACTTCCTTACCTCTCAAGGCCCCCTTTATCCAGACAGTGTTCCTGCTGGCCCAGCTATCACACAAGAAGAAGACGAGGAGGAAGATTATTGTGCCAGCATGGAGGTGGAGCCTAGCACTCAGCATCAGCAGCAGTCTTCAAGGGATCAATTACAGTCCCAAGACACCCATGGACTTGTACGTGGCTGGGAGGAGGTGGCTGCGGATCATGTCGTCCTCAGTGACCCAGAGGACTCCGCACCGAATGCCTCAGCAAACCTACGCAGCATGGCCTCCCTGATCCTGCAAAGCCTGCGGAAGGATCCTCGTATTCGTGCGATCAAGGAGAGGGATCATTACTGGGTGGCAACCCTCCTTGATCCATGTTACAAGGCTAAGGTTGCGGACCTTATCTTGCCGTCGCAGAGGGAGCAGAGGATGAAGCATCTTTGGGAGACCTTGCAGAAAGGTCTGTGCAACGCGTTCCCAGAGACTGGGAGGTTACAAATTCCTGGTCCTGGACAACGTGTTGCTGAGGCTCCGGTCAGTCAAAGAAGGAGCGGTGGAGAAGTTGGCCGCCTGACCAATGCGTTCAGACAATTTTTTAGTACGCAGCCCCAAGGTATGATTGCTTCCGGGAACCATCGCCAGTGTCTGGTTTACATGGTGCAGGAATACCTAGGGGCAAGATCAGACTTGGACACCTTTCCCACCAAAAATCCTCTGGGTTACTGGGTCTTGAGGATGGATCACTGGCCAGAGCTTGCACAGTATGCAATTGAGGTACTGGCCTGTCCTGCATCCAGCGTTCTTTCGGAACGCACATTCAGTGCTGCTGGAGGCTTTGTAACCGATCACAGGGTGCGACTGTCCACCGACTCGGTCGATCAACTGACCTTCAAAAAAATGAATCAGTCTTGGATCACCACCAGCTACCAAGCACCTGATGCTGATGTAACCAAATAATTTTTTGGGAAATGTCAGATCCCTTCAAGACTGCCTATGCTGAGTGACTATCCTGTTATGCTGAGTGACTATCCTCTTCCTCCTCAATAATCATGCTGATAGCTTGAGAGAACATTTTTAGTTCTGGGCACCGCCACCAGTGGCTAAGGCCCAATTTTTCAGCCCCTGTTTAACAGGGGCGTGTATTTACAATTTTTGATGCAATGCTTTGCAGCAGGGCTCATTGCTGTGCTCCAACTACAGTATCTGTGAGGGGTTGCAGTGTTGTGGCACCAGCACCAGTGCCTAAGGCCCAATTTTTCAGCCCCTGTCTAACAGGGGCGTGTATTTACAATTTTTGATGCAATGCTTTGCAGCAGGGCTCATTGCTGCGCTCCAACTACAGTATCTGTGAAGGGTTGCAGTGTTGTGGCACCAATGCCTAAGGCACAATATTTCTGCCCCTGTTCAACAGGGGCATGCAATTACAATTCTTGATCTAATATTTCACAGCTGGGCCCATTCCTGCACCCACCAAGAGTAACTGTGAGGACTTACAGTGTTGTGGCACCAGCACCACTACCAAAGGCCCAATTTTTCTTACCACTGTTCAACAATGGCATGTAATTACAATTCTTGATATAATAGTTCACAGCAGGGCGTTCCAGCGCCCACCAAGAGTAACTGTGAGGGCTTACAGTGTTGTGGCAACACCAACACCTAAGGGCCAAATTTCTGCAGAGTATATACGACAGGCCCCTACTTTCAAACATCCAACTTACAAACAACTCCTACTTGCAAACGGAAGGAGACAACAGGAAGTGAGAGGAAATTTACCCCTAGGAAGGGAAATTCTCTCCTGTAAGAGTTAATATGGGAAAGAGGTGTCTCCTCTCCACTGATGCTTTATCACCAATCCTTGTTTCAATAAAAACCCCAAATTTTCAAAAAACATTTGTCATTGGGACGGAAAGTGAGGTTAAATCTTCTGAACAGGTGCACAGACAGCAAAACAAATGTTACAGGGGTGATATCCCTTCCCTATGTTTTCCAAAAAGCTTATGTAGCGGGTATTTCAATTGCGGGGAGGCATCTGGGTGGTAGTGTAACCCAGATGCACTGATTGTTAGGGAATTTGGGACCATTTGTTGTTCATGGAGGACTCTCATGGTGTGAGCTTCCCTTCGGCCTGTGGGTGGCGCTGTCGCCCTGGGCCGGGGTTGAACCCTCACTGCAGTACTGTACCCTTTTTGTCTTCTTCCGGCGGTTGTACAGCGGGGCAGGGAACCTGCTGTGACGCTGGGGAGAGGAGATAAAGGGGGACGGACGCCCTGAACACGGGGTTTAGAGTCGGAGGTCAGAGTCGCGTCCAGGCACCTAAAGCCTGGGTGCCGGCATTCCAGGGTTCTGGGCCCAGGTGCCCTTGACCTGGCCGGAGCGGGAGATGGAGTCCATCCCAGGCACCTTTAGCCTGGGGTGAGGTACTATTGAGGAGGCCTGGGGCCCAGTACCTTCGACTGGGTCCCGCAAGGGTGGAGGAATCCGAGGGGGCCCTAAAGCCTTGGGTGCCCAAGTTTGAGACGAGGAGGCCAGTGAGCAGAACTTCTCCGGATAGTCCGGTGCAGCATTCGCCGGTGACGGAGGGGCCTCTGGTAACTCTCTTGGACGGATGTCTTCCCTCTGACAGGGGCTGCGCTTAGTGAAGGTAATTCACTTTCTGTTCTACACAGTCTGTGGCAGCGGCTGTGCGCCATAACCGTTGGTGACACCACAATGGTTAGTTCTATCTAAGGATTGTGCCTCGACCTACTCCCCACCTATACTAAACTGTTCTTTGGGTCACAACCTGTCTGTGCTAAATAACGATTTATTGCTATTGGAGAATAAGTACGAGTTGGACCTTTTCAGTGGTGTGGAACTCCAGTTACTGGGAGCAGAGGGGGTCATTTACAGAAAAGACTTGGCTCTGGGTTATGCACACGACCCGATGGTAAAATAGGTTCTGGCCTTCACCTCTACCCAAAAGAGGACATGGGCCATGGTGTATCGCATCCCTCCTCCCATACTCCCCCCTAGACGAGACAACAAGCCGAGAAGAAGAAGGGGTGAGAGGGGTGAGGTCGCTACACTTAAAAATAGATTTTTTTGGCTGGAGCTACACTTAAAAAATTTACCTGTTCCAAATTACAAACAGATTCTACTTAAGAACAAACCTACAGTCCCTGTCTTGTTTGCACCGCCTGTATACTGCTGTTCAGAGTATATAGGGCCTTTTTTTTAACTTTGGTGCGGGGTTCCCCTTACTATCCATACAAGATCCAAAGGGGCTGGTAATGGGAGGGGGGGGGGGGGGTACCCATGCCATTTTTCTCAATGATTTTCATCCATATTGCTGGGACCAGACATTACATTAAAGCCGCAAGCAGTTTTAAATTACTTTTTTTCCTTTTAGAAATGTCATTTTGTGCAGGGACAGTTCTAAACATGGGAAACACATGCCACTTCACAGGCATACTTTAGACACCCCCCAGGTACGATATTTAAAGAAATATATCACTTTTTTTTTCACTTTATGCATCATTAAAGCGGTTGTATGCCCGCATTTTTTTTTTTTCTTTTTTTTAACACCTGTAAAGGAAAAGGCATAATGAGCTAGTATGCACAGCATACAAGCTCATTATGAAATACTTACCTTAGAACGAGGCGTCGGTGTCCCTCCCGGTCCACGCCGAGGCAGCTGACATTATCCCTTGGCGCGTCTTCCGGGTATCGCGGCTCCAGCGCTGTGAGTGGCTGGAGCTGCGATTCGTCACTCCCGCGCATGCGCGCGGGAGACTTCTTTCCGGCAAGGTCCGGCGTCCGCCGGGCCTTCAGCCAAGAATCCCCTGTGTGAATGTGCCACTGCAGTCAGCGGCGCAGTGCAAGGGAAATATCTCCTAAACCGTAAAGGTTTAGGAGATATTTCTTTTACCTACAGGTAAGCCTTAGTATAGGCTTACCTGTAGGTAAAAGTAAAAAAAAAAGACCATACAACCGCTTTAAAATCACTGCTCCTGAAAAATGGCAGTTTTTAAAACTTATTTTTGCATTGATACATGTCCCCTGGGGCTTTTTAGGACAATAACTTGCATATTAGCCGTTATAATTAGCACTTTTGATTTAGAACGTTTGCGTCCATTGTATTTAATAGGGTTCTAAAATTTGCGCAAACTTTCGGTCCGTTCGCAGGTTCTGGTGCGAACCGAACCGGGGGGGGGGGGGGTGTTCGGCTCATCCCTACTGCTCAGGCACTGACTTCAGATTATTTACAGAGGTCACCGGTAACAAAGTGGTTTATCCCTTAGGCTACTTTCACACTGAGGCGCTGGGTGCGCTGGCGGTAAAGCGCCGCTATTTTTAGCAGCGTTTTACCGTGTTGTTTGCCGCGATTTTCAGCCGCTAGTGTTGTGGTTTTAACCCCTGCTAGCGGCCGAAAAAGGGTTAAACCCGCCCGCAAAAACACCGCTTTGCAGCGTTTTGCAGGCGGGTTGGAGGCGCGACCCCCTTGTTTTTTATAGGGCAGGGACGCTATAGGAGCGGTATTTTTACCGCTCCTTCCGCGCCTCAAAGATGCGGCTGGCAGGACTTTTTTTAGCGTCCCGCCAGCGCAATGCTCCAGTGTGAAAGCCCTCAGGCTTTCACACTGGATAGAAAGGAGCGGCTCTTTCAGGGTGCATTGCAGGAGCTATTTTTAGCGCAATAGCGCCTGCAAAGCGCATCAGTGTGAAAGCAGCCTAAGTGGCGACAGCTTTCCCTCTACCTCTGACCACAGCTGGTTCCCCATCCGGCTGAACCGCTACTTCTTGTTGGACTGCAGACCAGCAATCCCAACCCTACGCTCTCTTGATTCTGGATAAACCTCAGACAGCCTAGCAGCCAGATGCCCCCGGGATAGGCCTCAGGCTTCCGGCCTAGCAGCCTTGGGCAGTACAACACACGTCCACCAAGACAGCCATACAGGTGGCCAGTAGTGTATTTAGAGCTGCCCTAGGCCTGACTCAACTCCTGCACCCCCTAATTTAAATATTACCCACCGCTTTCTGTCAAGGCCACACCCCTTGCTTTTTAAGACCCGAGTGGGGACACTAGTTCTGAGGGCCTGGGAGGGGGGGGCAAAGAATTCCCTTAATTTGCATAAATTTCCTCTCACTTTCTGTTTGGCTATGGGGCAGGAAGTGAAGGGAAATCTCTGCAATGGGACAGGGATGGTAAAAAATAAACTGACAGGGGCTAAAAACCCTCCCTTACTCTATCCAAAATGAAAAAAAAAGTGTTGCCTATAGTTCTATTCTAAGCACAAATTTGATAATTTTATGGAGATGTAGCGGCCTCACCCCATCTCTTTCTTCTAGGGGTATCACACACGATAGGGTGAGATGCGCTACGGCCCATGTCCTCCCCATAGCTGTGGGTGAGGTGAAGGCCAGTATCAGATATTTTCTCGGGCCTGTGTGTTTCTGTAAAGGATTAAGTCCTGTTGTGCCAACACTTCCCTCTGCTCCCATTAACCAGAGTCCCACACACCGATCACAGTCCAACTCTTGTTTTATTGCATTTCTCACAATAAACAGTGCTTCAGTAGCCAACTGGTTGCGACTTGATAACATTTTGATACAGGGGATGAGCAGGTCGAGGCACTATCCTAATTACCAGCTAAACCACTGCGATCTCGCCAGCGGTTACTATAGCCATAGCTTGAAAGGACTTAGAACTTGAGAGTCTCTACCAGCGACTCAAGAGAACATAGATAGGAGTACCTTCGCTGCGCTGCGGCCCCTGTCAGGGGAAGATGTCCCTCCAAGGGAGTTACCAGAGGCCCATCCGTCACTGGGTTGATGCTGCTCCAGACTCTCCGAATGGGTAACCTCCCCGGCCTCCTCACCTCAGACATGGGCCCCATCCACTTCAGGGACCCTCAGACTTCTCCACCCTCGCGGGACCCAGTCGAAGTCACTGGGCCCCAGGCCTTCTGGTTTAGTACATCACCCCAGGCTGAAGGTGCCTGGGATGGACTCCAACTCCATTCCGGTTAGGCCTAGGGCACCCGAGCCGGAATCCAGAACCGCCCGCACCCAGGCCTAAGGTGCCTGAGTGCGTGATGAAGGACCTCCAAAAGAGCAAGACCTCGTGACCAGGGCGTCTCCCCCTTTAATCCCCTCCAATGACGCCACGGCAGGTTCCCCGCCCTCGCCGTACCATCTCCGAGAAGGGACAAAAAGGACAGCACTATGGCAGTGAATCTACCCTGAGCCTGCGGGTACCCCGCCACCCACAGGCCAAGGAGATTATTACACCGCCCAATCCTCCACGAATACAAATGGTCATTAATCCCATACCTACACACCTGAACTTCCACCCAGGTGTACCCCACCTAAATTTAAAGACCCTGCTACAGAGAGGACTAAGAAGATATAACTAACTATGGCAATAGTGCAGCAGAAAACATATAGCACAGTGAGGATGGTTTGTGATCCAGGATGATAGGATAGTCAAAATTAGAAGCAGCACAGTTGCGGAAAGCCGGCCGCCCGCATACCGGAAGCAGTGTGGCCACTTTATGGGGGCACTACACTAATTTGCCTCTCAGCCCAGTCCGCCCCATAAGACTGGCGCTACACTAACAGTGTAGCGCAAGCCAGCGGGGACTCTTTACGTGCTGCCCCCCTGCAAAGTGCTGCCCTAGGCCTGGGCCTTGTTGGCCTAGGCCAGGATACAGCGTTGCAGGTGGCACAGAACCCCGATTACCTGACTCCTACCAAATAAATAGGCTATCCCAGCAGGCTGAGGGACTTAAAGAAACCCCTGCTAATTGGCTGAGACACCCCATCCATTCATAATCTGTCTTTGCTATGCCCTTGTCTTATCCAATGTCACCAGCTACCATGCCACCTAGTGACAGAAGAGTGCAGCAATTCCAGAATTAGGGGGAAATCAATCGATCTCCTAACAATTGGCCAAGGAAACTATCGCCTGGCAACTAAATTTAATCGCAACCCTGCCTAAACCTCAGGGTGCTACATTAGCATGCTATTCTGCATATACAGACTGATTTTACTGTTGTGGGTTTAGTAACACTTTAGTTTTAGAACCACATTAAATACACCATTGAAAGTGTTTTATTATATTTAATGACTGCAAAAAAAAATTAAAAATTGCTGTTCATCCAGCCAGAAATATTGTGAGCTGATAACAGTCCAGAGGCAGATAGTACAGGAGGTTATCAGTTAGCATTGTTCCCTGCTATTTCCGCAGACTGCAAAACAACTCCCACTCTGATGCAAAGAGAACTCCTTAACACACTGCCTGTCCTAGGGTGACAACCAGCGGTGTCCTGTCGATATGGGGCACAGGTGCGCTGCCCCCCTAATCCATGCACCCAGCCCCTAATCTACATGCAGGGCGCCGGGCACATGGATTCCAATGAGGTTTTTTTTTTTTGTGGAAGCATGTGATTAGTCCTGGAGGCTCTAATTGGCTTCAAAAAAAGGGTGTGCTCAAAGTGCAGAGCACTGCTCCCTGAGCCCACCCAGTTGTGTGACAATAGCATATTAATATTCACTATTGTCTTCCTGATTCTCCTCCTGGCCAATCCCGGTGTTCTATTGAAAAATACCCCCCGTCGAAAAATGCCCCCAATGGGTCTGCCCATGCACAGTAACAAACGTCACTTCAGCTGATGTTGATCAGCTGGTGTGATGTAAACACAGCGCATGCACAGATTGTTGGAGGCATTATGCGATGGGACGGACAGTATTCAAAGCTATGCAAACAGCAGAGGGAGACTGTACTTTTTAACCACTTGCCGACTGCCGCACGCCGATGTACATCGACAGAATGGCACGTACAGGCACATTGGCGTACAGGTATGTCCCTTTAAATTTGCCACCCAGCAGGCGCGCGCCCGCCGCCGCGGGTCCCGGGAACTCGATGTTCCCGGGCGACCCGCAAATGCGGTCGGCAAGAGCAGAATAGGGGAATGCCTTTGTAAACAAGGCATTCCTCCATTCTGCCTAGTGACACTGTCACTGATAACCGTTCCCCATGATTGGGAACGGTCATCAGTGATGTGTTACGTGTAGCCACGCCCCCTAACAGTAAGAATCACTCCCTAGGAAACACTTAACCCCTGCAGTGCCACCTAGTGGTTAACCCCTTCACTGCCAGTGTCATTTTTACAGTAAGCACTGATCGCTGTAAAAATGACAATGGTCCCAAGATGGTGTCAAAGTGTCCGCCATAATGTCGCTGATCACCGCCATAACTAGTAAAAAATGAATTATTAATAAAAATGCCATAAAACAGTCCCCTATTTTGTTGAAGCTATAACTTTTGCGCAAACCAATCAATAAAACGCTTATTGCGATTTTTTTTTTTTTTTTACCAAAAATATGTAGAAGAATACGTATCAGACTAAACTGTGGAAAAAAAAAGTTTTTTTATATATTTTTGGGGATATTTATTATAGCAAAAAAGTAAAAAATATTGATTTTTTTTTTCGAAACTGTCGCTCTTTTTTTGTTTATAGCGCAAAAAATAAAAACCGCAGAGGTGATCAAATACCACCAAAAGAAAGCTCTATTTGTGGGGAAAAAAAGGATGTCAATTTTGTTTGGGAGCCACGTCGCACGACACCGCAATTGTCAGTTAAAACGACGCAGTGCCGAATCGCAAAAAGTGGCCTGGTCTTTGACCACCAAAATGGTCCGGGGCTGAAGCGGTTAAAAGATAAAAAGTGCATTTATAACCAACTATATATATCAGACCAAAATGAGGGGCAAATGAGGAGGAAAGAGGGACAGAGACTTTGTTCCAAATCAGGGACAGTTATGTAGAAGGGGTAAGTGTGGGGACTGATTGATCGACCAACCGGGGGGGGGGGGGGGGCTGACAGATTGCTCCGCCCCCCCCAAAAAAATATACCACCAGCTGCCACTGGTGACAACTCTGCTCAGTACAGTTGTCACTCTAGGACAGGAAGTGAGTTAATATCAGGATTATCAGGTTAAAATAAGAAAACAAATGCATCCACCAACTCTAAAGACTGCAAGTTCACGATATTTTGTTTTTGGGATTAGAGATACACTTTAATTATACAGTAAATCTTTGTGCTTGGCAAGTAATGGCTGCAGCACAGAATGGTAGACGTGCCTGCCACCTAGTGGCGCGCTGAAGGCATGACACATCTACAGGGATGCCAGGGATGTCTCCATTTAGATCGCACAGGCTTGTGTATTGGATGTTATCTCTGATCTCTGCTTGTGATTGGTCACTGTCTATTCCGCCAGCGCTGAACACACAAGGTGATACAATGTAAGCGCTCATCCTCCTCCAGTCTGGGTGTCATTTACTTCCAAAGCCGAGCAGAGGGTACTTCCTCCAATCAGGAACTCATGCTCGGAGCTACCGAAGGCCCCGCCTTCCTGTATACATTTGCATATGGAAGATATGGGCGTGGCTACACCTCCATAGTACTGTTATGTGGCGGGGAGAGGCGCGGGAGAGGTGAGTGACGTGTCCTCCCGGTGTCCGTCTGTCTGTCTGTCCTTCTGTCCGTACGCTGGGCCTGAGCTGTGTCCGGTCAGACATGAGGGACGTGACACACGGATACTTTTTTAATTACTTCTCCAATTCCCTCCCTACCACTCACTGACATTCAGTTTGGAGTCTCACCAGTGGATGGCGCTCCATTCTTCTCACCAATGAAATGCAGTTGTAGGTGTTGGCAGCCAGGGGGCGCTCCATCGCATCATAGAAAGGACCCCCTGTCACCAACTTAACCCCTTGCTGCCCGGGGGCCATTTTCCATACACTTGTTCAAATCAGCACTTCTATGCTAGAAAATTGGTTAGAACCCCCAAACATTCTATATTTTCTGGAGAATAAAATGGTGGTTGTTGCTATTTTTTTATGTCGCATGATATTTGCGCAACCATTTATCAAACATAACTTTTCAGGAAAAAATTCACATTAATTATTTTAGTGCGCACAAACATAATATCCACTTTTTTGGTAAAATGGAAAATGATGGTGTTGTGAGGAATAAATAGATACCAAACGTGTCAAGGCTGAAAATGGCCACAAACTACAGTACCTACAATTATCCATAGGTGGCGCTTTAAAGCCTCTACAGGTTATCAGGTTAGAGTTGAACGCGTGTTGCTAGAATTGTTGCTCTCTGACATTCGCAGCGATCCCGAACATTGTTTGCATGAGGATGTTTTTTTTTTTCATTCAACTTTATTGCTATCACAAGGGATAGACAACAGCCCTTGTGAGAGCTTGGGCAGTGACAGGTACTCTTTATAACGCCATCAGGGGTCTACAAGAGCCCTTGTCCTTCCTCTGCCCTCCAAGGCAGCTGATGAAACAGAGATCTGTTTGATTGGCTGCTTCCCTGGACTGAAACACACACCAAAGTGATGAAATCCTCATTGCTTCCGGCTTCATTCTTCATTGAGAAGACAGAAACAACAGATTTTTATTCCTCACCTCTGTGTGCAACCTACAGAGGTGGAGGGGAGGGGGAGGGGCTGTCAGGTGATCGGGCAGCTGTATAAAGCCGCATAATCACTTTTACTGGCAAGCCAGTCACCAGCTCTAGGAAATGATACCAGGATCGTGGCTACAGCCTGGTACTACTACTTCCTCTCTACAACGTGTGTGTGCCTATACACAATATCTCACAAAAGTGAGTACACCCCTCACATTTTTGTAAATATTTTATGATATCTTTTCATGTGACAACACTGAAGAAATGACACTTTCCTACAATGTAAAGTAGTGAGTGTACAGCTTGTATAACAGTGTAAATTTGCTGTCCCCTCAAAATAACTCAACACACAGCCATTATTGTCTAAACCGCTGGCAACAAACGTAAGTACACCCCTAAGTGAAAATGCCCAAATTCAGCCCAAAGTTTAAATATGTTGTGTGGCCACCATTATTTTCCAGCACTGACTTAACCCTCTTGGGCATGGAGTTCACCAGAGCTTCACAGGTTGCCACTGGAGTCCTCTTCCACTCCTTCATGAGGACCAGATACAGGGCTCCTTGTGCAGCCTGTCAGAAGCTACATACAGAGCGGCCAGTTTAAATACAAGCTAGCACACTCTGTTTGCAGCAGACTGAGAGGATGATTTTACAGTGCCTCTCACTTCTTGTCAGAGGCACTGAGCTCAATGGACAGCTTGGAGACTTGGACCAATGGTAAAGTACCATTGGCCTAAGCTGTCCAATAAAAAATGCTGCAGTGGAGGCAGGCCCCTCTCTGAGTGTCATAGAAGGGAGCATGTGTCCAAAAGACACATGCTCCCCTCCAGCCCAGGAAAATACATGGGTTTATGTGTATAAGACAATCCCATGTTTTTTCTCACACAGTTAAGAGGGAGAATGAGGATCTGCCGCTGCTGAAAAGGTACTGTTTTAATCAAGCTAAATCATATTATGCTATAAGTTATACTCATACTCTTTTTTTATTGATCTGTTTACTGTGAAATTACTGGTTGGAAGTTATACCTTCAAACTTCAGTAATTTGTCCATTAAGCCACCTGCTTGAGTACAGATTTAGAAAATATAGCAAATTACCTTAAAAACAATATTGCCACCCAGGCCAATTCTGACACTTTTCTCCTACATGTAAAAATTTCTAATTTGTTTTGCTAAAAAATTACTCAGAACCCCCAAACATATTATATTAGCAGACACCCTAGAGAATAAAATGGTGGTCGTTGCAACTTTTTATGTCACACGGTTTTTGCACAGCAGTTTTTCAAACGCGTTTTTTGTTTTTGGAATGAAACAGTTTCATGAATAATAATAATAAAAAAAATAAAATAAAAAAAAAACAGTAAAGTTAGCCAGATTTTGTAATTATTATTTTTTTGTATAATGTGAAAGATGTTACGCCGAGTAAATAGATACCCAACATGTCACGCTTTAAAACTGCGCACACTTGTGGAATGGTGCCAAAATTCATTCCTTATAAAGCTCCATAGGCGACACTGTAATTGTTTTTACAGGTTACATGTTTAGAGTTACAGAGGAGGTCTAGTGCTAGGATTATTGCTCTCGCTCTAACGATCATGGCGTATGTAACCTGTGTGTATCTGGCTCTGATACTAGTCAGTGCCTCACCAGCCACTGACCTCACCGCACGTACCTGACTTCCAGTGACCAGTATTAGAGATTTAGAGCGATAACACCAAATTTACCACAACTGCTCACCATTCACACCTGAGACCTTGTAACACCAACAAGTAAAATGGCTTATTGGGCCCAATTTGGAAATTTTCACTTAAGGTTTTCACAGAAGTTTAGACATTAATGGCTGTGTGTTGAGTTATTTTGAGGGGACAGCAAATTTACTGTTATACAAGCTGTACATTCACTACTTTACATTGTAGCAAAGTGTCATCTCTTCAGTGTTGTCACATGAAAAGATATAATTACAAAAATGTGAGGAGTGACACTCACGTGTGTGTGTGTGTGTGTGTATATATATATATATATATATATTATACACACACACACAGTAGGTCCTCTGTGCTGGAGGTGGTTAAAAGGAGCATTCCACCTTTTGCCAAAAAATAAAACGTTGACCTATACTGCAAAAAGCAGAAAAAGGGATTTTTATAACAGCTTACCTGTAAAATCCTTTTCTTGGAGTACATCACGGGACACAGAGCGACTTAGTCATTACTAATGGGTTATATAGATTACCTTCAGGTGCTGGCACTGGCCACTTCCAAACCGGAAGTACCCTCCCCTATATAAGCCCCTCCCATCCGGGAGCACCTCAGTTTTGTAGCAAAGCAATAAGTGTCCCAAAAAGAGGGGTGGGAGCTCTGTGTCCCGTGATGTACTCCAAGAAAAGGATTTTACAGGTAAGCTGTTATAAAAATCCCTTTTTCTTTTTCGTACATCACGGGACACAGAGCGACTTAGTCATTACTAATGGGACGTCCCAAAGCAATGCCAAATGAGGGGAGGGATACATAAGCTGGGCGCCATCAGGCATGAGGCTCTTTTGCGGCCTGCAACACACTGCGCCCAAAGGCGACATCCTCCTGACTTCTGACGTCTACCTGGTAGAATCTAGTAAACGTGTGTACTAAGGACCATGTTGTGGCCTTACAGACTTGAGCCAGGGAGGCTTGGTGATGCACTGTCCATGAAGTTCCAACTGCTCTTGTGGAGTGCGCCCTAACTTTGAACGGAGGCGGTCTCCTTTTCAAGCCATAGGCTTGTATTATGACCTGTCGAATCCACTTGGCTAAAGTAGATTTTTGATGCTGCCTGACCCTTTCTGGGGCCTTCCGGCAGAACAAACAAAGTATCCGTTCTACGAATCTGAGCAGTGGCTTTAAGATAAGCTTTAACTGCTCTTACTACATCCAAAGAATGCAATAACTTTTCCTCTACCGAACTAGGTTTGGGGAAAAAGGAAGGAAGAACCACATCTTGGTTCAAATGGAACCTCGATACCACCTTAGGAAGAAGGCTGGATGAGGACGTAATACTACTCTGTCCTTATGGATAACCAGATATGGCTCCTTACAGGACAAGGCGGCTAATTCCGATACTCTTTAGCCGAACAAATGGCTACTAAGAAAATCAATTTCCTGGTGAAAAGAACCAAGGAAATGTGCCGCAATGGTTCAAATGGTTGTTTCTGTAGAACCGACAGAACCAGGTTTAAGTCCCATGGATATATGGGAATACTAACCGGAGGGCTAATACGCATCACTCCTTGTATGAAAGCTTTGACTAATGAATGCAAAGCCAAGGGCCTTTGAAAAAAATATTGACAAGGCCGTCTGACCCTTGATAGTACTCAAGGCAAGCTTCCTATGTACAGCCCACTGTAGGAAGTCCAGAATCCTACCTATTACGTACTTACGTGGATGCCATTTCCTGGCCTCACACCACGTGATGTACGCCTTCTAGATCCTATAATAGATCTGCCTGGATACCGGCTTCCTGGCATTGATCATGGTAGATACCACAGGATTAGAGAGCCCTCTCTTTTTTAGAATGTGGGCTTCAATAGGCAGGCCGTCAAACCTAGGGCTGGTAAGGAAGGGTAGTATATCGGTCCTTGCGAAAGCAGGTCCGGACGATGTGGGAGGGTCCAAGGACTTCCCACTGACATTTTTACAATCTCTGCGTACCATGCCCTTCGGGGCCACGCTGAAGCCACCAGAATCACTGGTTTCTTTTCTACCCTGATTCTGCGGATTAATCGCGGTGGGAATGCATATACCAGCTTGAACTGATCCCAAGGGAACACTAGGGCATCCGAACCGCAAGCTAGGGGATCCTTTGTGCGAGACACAAATCTGTCCACCTTTGCGTTGAATCTGGATGCTAGCAGATCTACATCCGGTGTTCCCCACCGCTGGCATATTGCCTGGAAAACCTCGGGGTGAAGAGACCATTCCCCGGGCATAATTGCTGGCGACTTAAAAAGTCCGCTCTCCAATTTTCCACTCCTGGGATGAAAACCGCGGATATGGCTGTGACATACCTTTCTGTCCATTCCAGGAAGCAATTCGCTTCCCTCTGGGCTGCACGACTCCTGGTGCCACCCTGGTGATTGATATATGCCACTGCTGTGGCATTGTCTGATTGAATTCTGACAGGTGACCCTTGGAGTTTGGATGTCCATGCTACTAGGGCATACCGGGCTGCTCGTATCTCTAAGAGATTGGTGGGCAGGGCCTTCTCTGCTTCTGACCACTTGCCCTGGAGAGACCATTGCTCCAGTACTGCCCCCCAGCCTATGAGGCTGGCATCTGTAGTGACCACCTTCCAAGAAACCGGACTAAAGGGTTTCCCTTTTTCCAGATTCTGGTACCAACCACCAATGGAGGCTCTTGCGAACGCAAGGGAACAGGGACATTGGTAAGTCTAAAGCCTGAACTTTTTTGTTCCAGGCTGACAGTATGGCCCTCTGCAAGTTCCTTGAATGGAATTGACCGTAGGGTACTGCTTCGAATGAAGCCACCATTTTTCCCAGCAGCCTTATACACAGGCGTATGGATGGTTTTTCTTTTTTGTACCCACTAAGTGGGTCAAATCTTTCAAAGACGACACCTTCTCTGGAGGTAAGAAAATCTTTCTCTGATTTGAATCCAGTCTTAGCCCCCAAGTATTCCAGGCTTTTGACTGGTTTTAGGGCTGACTTGTCTCGGTTGATAATGCAACCGTGAGATTCCAGATACTTGATTATCTTGTGAACGACCACTTCTAGTTTTTTTCACTGAGTGGTCTATCAGCAACAAGTCGTCTAGATATGCCATTATCGTTACACCCTGTGTTCCTAGTTTGGCCAATCGTAGGGCCAGAATTTTTGTGAACACTCGTGGTGCTGTGGCCAGACCGAAAGGTAAGGCTCTGAACTGAAAATGGCGCCCTTCTACTGCAAGGCGTAGAAATTTCTGGTGGGCCGGACAGATGGGAATATGCAAATAAGCATCCCTTATGTCGATCGAGGCTAACCATTCCTGCCCTTGTAGGGCAGTGGCCACCGATCGGATCGACTCCATCCGAAAAAGTCTTGATATGTAGGAACTTGTTTAGCCCTTTTATATTTAATATGGGCCTCATGTCCCCATTTGGTTTGGGGACTGTGACAAGGTTCGAGTAAAACCCGAACCCGTTTTCTTCCAAGGGAACCTTCATGATTACCCTTGGGGCAATAGTTGCTCTAGTGCCAGAAGGAGGGATCCACTCTTCTGGGGATCGCTTGGCACGTTTGACCTTATAAAATGGGCAGGAGGAATGTCTTTTAACTCCAGCCTGTATCCCAGACTCACTGCGAAGATCACCCATCTCTGATGGTGTCCCGCCAGGTCTCTGTGAACAACTGAAGTCTTCCCCTCACCCGATTGAGTGGGGGCAACCCTTCATGACTTAGGGGGAGGTTTTGTACCTCTCTTGACCCAGGGTTTCTTGTTACCCTGTGATTGTCCCTGATTTCTGCCCCCTGGATTTGACCGCGGAGGCCGTCGGAACTGTTTCACAGCCGATGTGCCAGGGACTGGAGAAGTAGGCCTTTTAAAAGAAGGACTTCTACCCTTGTTCTTAACCGGCAAGAGTGTACTTTTACCGGCAGAAGTTTTCTGGATATATTTGTCCAGATCATCTCCAGATAAGCGTTCTCCATAAAATGGGAAGCTAATCAGCAATTTCTTACAGGGAGCTTCAGCAGACCAGTTTTTGAGCCATAGAAGCCTACGCATATGTCTACAGACAGCGTAAAGCGGGATGCCTGTTGGATTGTATCCTTTATGGCGTCCACCGCAACACAAGGCTCTAGGTAGGTCAGCTAGGGCAAGAGCCTGCTGATCTGGTAAGTCCCTTAAGACTTGTTTCAACTGATCTTTCATTGCTTGGCAGACTCCAATCGCTGCTACTGCAGGTTGTGTCACCATGCTTGCTGTAGAGAAAGCAGATTTTAGTAAAGACTCCAATTTTTTATCTATTGGGTCCTTGAACATTGGAACATTATCTACTGGACATGTCAGTGATTTATTTACACAAGAGATGGCTGTGTCCACTGTAGGGACCCTCCATTTTTTTTTTTTATGAACTTATCCTCCATGGGATAGATCACTGGAAATCTCTTGGGGGGAGTAAATATTTTACAGGATGCTCCCAATCCTGGTAAATAAACCCTTCCAATAAAGGGTGGATTGGGAAGGAACAGACAGTCTGGGGAGCTTTCAGTGACCCCAGCGAGGAGACAGTAGTGGTTGATGGTTCCGCCAGAGGCATTTAAAATGCTGCTCGGACCATGTTAGTCAGAGACTGAACCCATAATCTTTCAGCCTGAGATGCTGAGAAAGGTTCTTCCACTGTTGATTCCTCTATAACTTTATCAACCTCACCTGATCCCCTTCAGGTAGGTCGATCTCTGGGACTGTTCCTCCACTAACAGGCACTCTGCAGGAGGAGACGGAGATCGGACGCGCTTTTCCTGTGACAGGGAAGCAGCGATCAATGCTGTTAATCTCTCTTCCAATCCTCCCAGAGTTGAGGATAAAACCTCCTCTGTTATATATACAGGAGCAGGTGGACTGGGGACAGCCGCAGTACCAGGTACTTCTGCGGGGTTCCTACGGCTACTGACCTCTGAAATTTCAGGGGAGATTGGCGCAGTACAGCATGCCCAAAATCCTCAGAGCCCGACGGAGACCCCTTTCGCTTCTTGGAAGATCTATTTCCAGAGCGTCTGGACGACATATCCTATAAGCACAAAGCTGAGGTATTCCCGTCGTCATACACCAATTTTGCTGGTAATAGTCTAACACAGTTGCTGCTATATACCAGCTGGTGTCCACTAAAGTGCCTTTCTATGGGGATGCCTGCATCAACCGCCTCTGTGTGCCACTGTTTGTTGCTAGCTCTGTTTGCATCCAGCTGACACTTGTACTGTGTCTTTATACAAGCTTGGACGCCTGCACATGCGCAGAAGCGCCGTGGCGCGCATCGAGCGTCATCCACCCGCCCCGCCCCTTTTTTTTCATAGGAGGCGCGTGCACGCGCCCGTGCGCCATTGGCGCCCTTTTCAAAAATCAAACAGGGACTAGGAGCCAGGGCCCTTTTTGCCTGAGGGCCTGTGCGGTGGATGAGCGCAGCAACAGGGCAGAGGAAGTGGATTCCCACAGAGAAACTTACCAACTGCCTGGATCTTTTGACTTGAGAAAACCAAAGATCCACATGACAAGAAAAATGGACCACAGCGGCCTCTAGTGGTTTAACACAGGTACTGCGGTCCTTTTTTTTTTTTTTTCTTGACTACTATTAAAATTTTACATTTTCAGTAGTTACAGGCATACACAGATATTAGCGGGAATACCGTTAGGTAACAGACAGAAAGACAAATTAGGCTTGGGGGTCCCCCAATAGAACCAAGTTCCTGGGGGCCCCCACTTACCTGATCCCCGCCGCAGGACTTTGTTTGGTCCACAGAAGCCCAAACTTCACCTATCACGGCAGGCATTGTAATTAAACCTTCAGGGACCGGGTTCCCAAGGATTCCACTCCCCTGGACCTGTATAGCACCCTGCACAGACAACATCTTGGTCGTGGGTATGACCAGAGCTCTGGATCCCAGGGTCCAGCCCTCCTAAGAGAGGCATTACAGGCAAAACCTTGCTCTTCTGCTGCAAGGCCCGGGTACCGACCGTTTAGCTATGAAGCTTTTTTGGTGGGATCCGGAACAGCTTACTAAGGCCCAAAAGAACCTGTACGCAAGCCCAGTGAAAACACGTTACTCTTTGGCCAACACCTTAGACACTGGCAAAAAACTGAGGTGCTCCCGGATGGGAGGGGCTTATATAGGGGAGGGTACTTCCGGTTTGGAAGTGGCCAGTGCCAGCACCTGAAGGTAATCTATATAACCCATTAGTAATGACTAAGTCGCTCTGTGTCCCGTGATGTACGAAAAAGAAATGTCCATTTATTATTATTTCTTTCTCGTACATCACGGGACACAGAGCGGCATAGTCATTACTATGTGGGTTATATAGTTTACCTTCAGGTGCTGGCACTGGCAACTTCCAAACCGGAAGTACCCTCCCCTATATAAGCCCCTCCCATCCGGGAGCACCTCAGTTTTTGCCAGTGTCTAAGGTGTTGGCCAAGAAGTAACATGTGTTTTTCACTGAGCTTGCGTACAGGTTCTTTTGGGCCTCAGTAAGCTATTCCGGATCCGACCAAAAAAGCTTCATAGCTAAACGGTCAGTACCCGGGCCTTGCAGAGAAGAGCAAGGTTTTGCCTGTAATGCTTCTCTTAGGAGGGCTGGACCCTGGGATCCAGAGCTCTGGTCATACCCACGACCAAGATGTTTTCTGTGCAGGGTGCTATACAGGTCCAGGGGAGTGGAATCCTTGGGAACCCGGTCCCTGAAGGTTTAATTACAATGCCTGCCGTGAGAGGTGAAGTTTGGGCTTCTGTGGACCAAACAGAGTCCTGCGGCGGGGAAAAGGTAAGTGGGGGCCCCTCAGGAACTTGGTTCTATTGAGGGGACCCCCAAGCCTAATATGTCTTTCTGCCTGTTACCTAACGGTATTCCCGCTAAATATCTGTGCATGCCTGTAACTACTAAAAAATGTAATAATTTTAAGAGTGGTCAAGAAAAAAAAAAAAAAAAAAATGGTTAAACCGCGGTACCTGTGTTAAACCACTAGAGGCCGCTGTGGAACGTTGTTTTCTTGTCATGTGGATTTTTTCTTTCCAAGTCAAAATCCAGGCAGATGGTGAGTTCTCTGGATGGGAAACTGTTTCCTCTGCCATGTTGCAATGCTCGTCCATCCCCTGGCCCTGTGGCAAACAGGGCCCTGGCTTCTGTCCCTAGTTCCTTTCAAAAAAGAACGCCGAAGGCGCACGTGCCCTCCCGCGTGCGCGTGCACGCGCCTCTATTTATAGAGGTGAGCTGGAAAAAGGGGCGGAGCTTGGTGGATGACGCTCTGTGCGCGCTGCAGCGCTTCTGCGCATGTGCGGGTGTCCCAGCATGATAAAAAGCACAATTAGGTGTTGTCAGCTGGTTATGGAAGGCAGAAACAGAGCTGGCAACATTTAGAAAGGCATACAGCAGGCGGTTGATGCAGGCATCCCCATAGAAAGGCACATTAGTAGACACCAACTGTTTATATAGCAGCAATTGTGCTAGACTATTGTCAGTAAGTGGTGTATTTCGGCTGGAATACCTCAGCTTTGGGCTTAGGAATATGCCGTCTAAAGTCTCCGGGACTAAGAATCCCAGGAAGCATAGGGGGTCTCCATCGGGCTCTGAGGATCTTGGGCATGCTTCGGCTGCACCAATCTCCCCTGAAAAATCAGAGGTTAGTGACCGTAGAGCACCCTCAGGAGTACCTGGTACTGTGGCTGTCCTCAGTTCACCTGCTCCTGTGTATATAACAGAGGAGGTTTTTTCCTCAGCTCTGGGAGGACTGGAAGAGAGATTGACAACATTGATCGCTGCTTCCCTGTCAGAGGGAAAGCGCGCCCGATCTCCGTCTCCTCCCTCAGAGTACCTGTTAGCAGAGCAACAGTCCCATACAGGGATCGACCTACCTGAAGGGGATCAGGATGAGGTTGATTCTGTTGTAGAGGAATCAACAGTGGAAGAGCCATTCTCAGCATCACATGCTGAAAGATTATGGGTTCAGTCCCTGACTAACATGGTCCGATCAGCATTTAAAATGCCCCTTGCGGAGCCATCATCCACTTCTGTCTCCTCGTTGGGGTCGCTAAAAGCTCCCCAGACTGTTTGTTCCTTTCCAATCCATCCTTTACTGGAAGGGCTCATTTACCAGGATTGGGAACATCCTGATAAAATATTTACTCCCCCCAAGAGATTTCCGGTGGTCTATCCCATGGAGGATAAGTTCATCAAAAAATGGAGGGTCCCTACAGTGGACGCAGCCATCTCTTGTGTGAATAAATCACTGACATGTCCAGTAGATAATGTCCAAATGTTCAAGGACCCAATAGATAAAAAATTGGAGTCCTTATTAAAATCTGCTTTCTCTACAGCAGGCTTGGTGACACAACCAGCAGTGGCAGCTATTGGGGTCTGCCAAGCAGTGAAGGATCAGTTGAAACAGGTCTTAAGGGACTTGCCAGATCAGCAGGCTCTTGCCCTAGCTGATCTACCTAGAGCCTTATGCTTTGCGGTGGACGCTATAAAGGATTCAATCCATCAGGCCTCCCGCCTTACGCTGTCTGTAGTACATATGCGCAGGCTTCTATGGCTTAAAAACTGGTCTGCTGAAGCTCCCTGTAAAAAATTGCTGGTCAGCTTCCCATTTCATGGTGAACGCTTATTCGGGGAAGACCTGGACAAATATATCCAGAAAATTTCCAGCGGTAAAAGTACACTCTTGCCGGTTAAAAACAGAGTTAGAGGTCCCTCTTTTAAGAGGCCTGCTTCTCCAGTCCCTAGGACATCGGCTGTGAAACAGTTCCGACGGCCTCCTCGGTCAAATCCCGGGGGTAAAAATCAGGGACAATCGCAGGGTAACAAGAAACCCTGGGTCAGGAGAGGTACAAAACCTCCCCCAAAGTCAAATGCATGAAGGGTTGCCCCCACTCAATCGGGTGGGGGGAAGACTTCAGTTGTTCGCAGAGACCTGGCGGGACACGATCAGAGACAGATGGGTGCTCTCCGCAGTAAGTCTGGGATACAAATTGGAGTTAAAAGACTCCCCTCCTTCCCATTTTATAAGGTCAAACGTGCCAAGGGATCCCCGGAAGAGAGGATCCCTCCTGTTGGCACTAGAACAACTATTGCTCCAAGGAGTAATTATGGAGGTTCCCCTGGAAGAATGGGGGTTCGGGTTTTACTCAAACCTCTTTACAGTCCCGAAGCCAAACGGGGATGTGAGGCCCATATTAAATCTAAAAGGGCTAAACAAATTCCTACATATCAGGACTTTCCGGATGGAGTCGATCCGATCGGTGGCCACTGCCCTACAAGGGGAGGAATGGTTAGCCTCGATCGACATCAAAGATGCTTATTTGCACATTCCCATCTTTCCAGTCCACCAAAAATTTCTACGCTTTGCAGTAGAAGGGCGCCATTTTCAGTTCAGAGCCTTACCCTTCGGTCTGGCCACAGCACCACGAGTGTTCACAAAAATTCTGGCCCCATTATTGGCCAATCTAAGAACACGAGGTGTAACGATAATGGCATATCTAGACGACTTGTTGCTGATAGACCACTCAGTGGAAAAACTAGAAGTGGTTGTTCACGAGACAATCGAGTATCTGGAATCTCACGGTTGGATTATCAACCGAGACAAGTCAGCCCTAAAACCAGTCAAAAGTCTGGAATACTTGGGGCTAAGGCTGGATTCAGACCAGAGAAAATTTTTCTTGCTTTAAGAAAAGGTGTCGTCTTTGAGAGATTTGATCCACCTAGTGGGTACAAAAAGACAGCCATCCATACGCCTGTGCATGAGGCTGCTGGGAAAAATGGTGGCATCATTCGAAGCAGTACCCTACGGTCAATTCCATTCAAGGAATTTGCAAAGGGCCATACTGTCAGCCTGGAACAAAAAAGTTCAGGCCCTAGACTTACCAATGTCCTTGTCCCCTTCCGTGCGCAAGAGCCTCCGTTGGTGGTTGGTTCCCCAGAATCTGGAAAAAGGGAAATCCTTCAGTCCGATTTCTTGGAAGGTGGTCACTACAGATGCCAGCCTTATAGGCTGGGGAGCAGTACTGGAGCAATGGTCTCTCCAGGGCAGGTGGTCGGATGCAGAAAAGGCCCTGCCCATCAATCTCTTAGAGATACGAGCAGCCCGGTATGCCCTAGTAGCATGGACATCCAAACTCCAAGGGGCCCCTGTCAGAATTCAATCAGACAATGCCCCGGCAGTGGCATATATCAATCATCAGGGTGGCACCAGGAGTCGTGCAGCCCAGAGGGAAGTGAATTGCATCCTGAAATGGGCAGAAAGATATGTCCCAGCCATATCCGCAGTATTCATTCCAGGAGTGGAGAATTGGAAGGCGGACTTTCTAAGTCGCCAACAATTATGCCCAGGGGAATGGTCCCTTCACCCCGAGGTTTTCCGGACAATATGTCAGCGGTGGGGAACACCGGATGTAGATCTGCTAGCATCCAGATTCAACGCAAAGGTGGACAGGTTTGTCTCTCGGACAATGGATCCCCTAGCTTGCGGCTCGGATGCCCTAGTGTTCCCTTGGGATCAGTTCAAGCTGATATATGCATTTCCACCGCCACAATTGTTACCTCGATTACTCCGCAGAATCAGGGTAGAAAAGAAACCAGTGATTCTGGTGGCTCCAGCGTGGCCCCGAAGAGCATGGTATGCGGAGATTGTAAAAATGTCTGTGGGGAGTCCTTGGACCCTCCCACATCGTCCGGACCTGCTTTCGCAAGGACCGATATACCACCCTTCCTTACCAGCCCTAGGTTTGACGGCCTGGCTATTGAAGCCCACATTCTAAAAAAGAGAGGTCTCTCTAATCCTGTGGTATCTACCATGATCAATGCCAGGAAGCCGGTATCCAGGCAGATCTACTATAGAATCTGGAAGGCGTACATCGCCTGGTGTGAGGCCAAGAAATGGCATCCACGTAAGTACGTAATAGGTAGGATTCTGGACTTCCTACAGTGGGCTGTAGATAGGAAGCTTGCCTTGAGTACTATCAAGGGTCAGATTTCGGCCTTGTCAATATTTTTTCAAAGGCCCTTGGCTTCGCATTCACTAGTTAAAGCCTTTATACAAGGAGTGATGCGTATTAGCCCTCCGGTTAATATTCCCATATGTCCATGGGATTTAAACCTGGTTCTGTCGGTTCTACAGAAGCAACCATTTGAACCATTACAGCACATTTCCTTGGTTCTTCTCACCAGGAAATTGATTTTTCTAGTAGCCATTTGTTCGGCTAAAAGAGTGTCGGAATTAGCCGCTATGTCCTGTAAAGAGCCATATCTGGTTATCCATAAGCACAGAGTAGTGTTACGTCCTCATCCAGCCTTTCTTCCTAAGGTGGTATCGAGGTTTCATTTGAACCAAGATGTGGTTCTTCCTTCCTTTTTCCCCAAACCTAGTTCGGTAGAGGAAAAGTTATTACATTCCTTGGATGTAGTAAGAGCAGTTAAAGCTTATCTAAAAGCCACTGCTCAGATTCGCAGAACGGATACTTTGTTTATTCTGCCGGAAGGCCCCAGAAAGGGTCAGTCAGCGTCAAAATCTACTTTAGCCAAGTGGATTCGACAGGTCATTATGCAAGCCTATGGCTTGAGAAGGAGACCGCCTCCGTTCAAAGTTAGGGCGCACTCCACGAGAGCAGTTGGAACTTCATGGGCAGTGCATCACCAGGCCTCCCTGGCTCAAATCTGTAAGGCCGCAACATGGTCTTCAGTACACACGTTTACTAGATTCTACCAGGTAGACGTTAGAAGTCAGGAGGATGTCGCCTTTGGGCGCAGTGTGTTGCAGGCCGCAAAAGATCCTCATGTCTGATAGCGCTCAGCTTATGTATGGTGTATCCCCCCCCTCATTGGGCATTGCTTTGGGACGTCCCACATAGTAATGACTATGCCGCTCTGTGTCCCGTGATGTACGAGAAAGAAAATAGGATTTTTATAACAGCTTACCTGTAAAATCCTTTTCTTGGAGTACATCACGGGACACAGAGCTCCCACCCCTCTTTTGGGGACACTTATTGCTTTGCTACAAAACTGAGGTGCTCCCGGATGGGAGGGGCTTATATAGGGGAGGGTACTTCCGGTTTGGAAGTTGCCAGTGCCAGCACCTGAAGGTAAACTATATAACCCACATAGTAATGACTATGCCACTCTGTGTCCCGTGATGTACTCCAAGAAAAGGATTTTACAGGTAAGCTGTTATAAAAATCCTATTTTTAGTGCATTGGAGCTTGCAAAGCATTACATCCGCAATCAATGGATCATGGATGCAATGCCCTGGCTGCTGCAGACTGTTCCTCCAACCCCAGATCCGTACAAAAGTATGGACTTTTAGTTACAAGGCTGGAGAAACTATCAATGGACTACAAGTGCGGTGGTGTCCCTACTCATGTGCTCCATTGAGAACTACATGCTTCAGTGGCATATGGGATTGTAGTGTTTTTATTCACAGCTTACTGTGCATGAATGACTCAACTTTGCAGACGGAGCCACGGACAGCCACGCCAATTTTGAAAAATGACAGTAGCCTGCAGGTAAAAGAAACAACCCCACAACCCTGTAATGGGGGGGGGGGATTGTTGGCAGGGGGCTGGGCATGCTGACTAATTTTTGTTACACTGAAAGTGCCCGGCGTTAGCGATAAAGCTCCACTAGTTTTAACGGCGCATTACCGATGTTTTAGCGGCGATTTTCAGCCACTAGTGGGGCGCTTTGAACCCCCACTAGCGGCCGAAGAAAGAGTTAAAAGCGCCCATGTTCCGTGTTGTGGCGCTCTCAAATTGCCCCAAAGATGCTGCTTGCATGACTTTTTCTAACGTCCCGCAAGCGCAACGCCCCAGTGTGAAAGCACTCGGGCTTTCACACTGGGGAGGCGTTTTTAAGGTGCCTTAAAGGCGCTATTTCTAGCGCTAAAACGGTGAAAAGCGGTGCGGAAACTGACTGCGTTGGTGTGAACTAGAGCCATTGGAATACATAGAAAACACTGTGCATGCATTTTTGGTGCAGAAAAAAAAGCGCATGGAACTGCATCTTAGCCCACGTTCACACTGGGGCTGCGGGAGTGAAGCCTGCGAGTTCAGCTGAACTCGCACGATTTCACTCCTGCTGGCAGTCCCGATTTCAGCTGCGATTTCAAAGACATCTGAAACAGATGTCAATGTAAATCGCGGCTGAAATCGCAAAAAGTAGTACAGAAACGACTTTTTGTAATCGGTGCAGCGCCGCAGATGCTGCGTCGCACCGATTAGGACGGTGTCATTGCCTGCAATTTGCGGCAAATTTCGCCGATTTGACATGCGATTTGACATGTCAAATCGCACCAGTGTGAACCAGGGCTAATGTGAACTGGAGAAGTTTGGGGTTTGTAAAAAAAAAAGAAAAACACATACTCACTTCTATGCTGCAGCTGTCCTGTGTCGGCTCTTATCCTGAGAACTGAGTGATCACATGTGCACTCGTTACTTCATTCAAAGCCAACTGAACCATATGGGTCCTTTCACACGGGGCGGATCCGTGAAGATCCACCCCGTGAAGCTCCGCTTGCTCAGCGGGGATCGCTCCGTTGATCCCCGCTGAGCCGACGGATGACTGGGCGGTCCCCGCACACTGTGCAGGGACCGCCCTGTCAGAGCGCCGCTCTCCCCTATGGGGAATCGGATGACGACGGACCGTAGAGTCCGTTGTCATCCGATCCGCTCTGCCGACGGAAGGAAAAATAGGGTTTTCCTCCGTCACACTTTGGCGGAGCGGATGTCAGCGGACATGTCTCCGCTGACATCCGTGCTTCCATAGGGGTACATGGAGGATCCGTTTTCAGGTCCGCCTAAAAAACTGACAGGCGGACCTGAACGGACCTCCGTGTGAAAGAGCCCTATCTCTTTGGAACTTCATGTCCCATGATTTATAGGGCCATCGGACATGGGTGGTGCTTACAAGTCACTTTCAGTCACTTCCACTTTGGAGGTGTGTCTTATGTCTCTAAAGGCACAGGCAGCAAACTTATGTCAGCCCAAATGGATAGCTACAGGGAGCCCCTAAGGCTGGGTTCACACTGATACGACACAACAGTCATACAACTTTCATCCTTCTTTGCTCTGCGACATCAGTCCTACATTGGTCCGACATCCATCCGACATTCATGAACAGGATACTACTTTGATCCGACATTGTGCTAGTCTGACTTGTCCTTTGACCAATCAAAACAATCCCAGGGTGAGATAAATTCCTTTTACTGCTGCTGTAATCACCATGTCGGATGTCAAATGTCGGATGGTTAGGACAAGGATCCTACTTTGATCCGACTTCAATGATATTCAATGGGCTGAAGTAGGATCAAAGTCGGACAGAAGTAGTACAGGGAGCATTTTTAATGTCGGACCGACTTGTGTCGGACCAGTTAAGACGGCTCTCGTAGGGATTCATTGATTTTCACACGTCATGCGACATGAGCTCCTAATGTCGGAGCGTTTGTCGGACAAGTGTGAACCAGGCCTAAGGACGCTACAATCCAAGGAGCCACCCTTATATTAGAAGGTGGGGTCAATGATCAGGGTACCAGATAAAACTGCAGATCTTATATTAGAAGGGGGTGTCAATGATCAGGGTACCAGATAAAACTGCAGCAAAGGAAAGCTTTCAAACATGCAGGAGCACCATGTAATGTAAATCTGGACATTACATACTGACATTCTTACAAACTAAGGGTTGGTAATGTCTTGTTCACATGTATGTCTTTAAAAAAAAAAAAGACATTTGATTTAATTTTTAATTTTCAAAATGCATGTTTTACACCATGACATAAATATTACCGTATGCTTTATTGTAGTTACACATATGCACATTATAATGACACCAATACTCTGGTGACAGGAGAGGGTTAATTTCCAGTCTGCCCACTCACATTTGCACTGATGCTATTTGTGAAAGGCTGTCTGTCAGCCCCCAGAGCTGAAAAGCTCAGCATGTTTTATATTTAGTCCCACCATTCAAATGCTGCATTATATTCTGGCTCTTGCCAGTTAGGCATTCAACTTAAAGAGCAAGTAAGACCTTAATGCTCAAAATAACTGGAGTATTTATACATTACTGATGGACGTCATACTGTATTTCACTCATACAATAAAACCACAATGTAAAGTTGTTCACAAACAGCAGGCAGCAAGGTTATGGTCCACGTAGTCCAAGTACAGTACAGAATCAGATTAGGTCTAAACTGTGATATTTGCGGTAATTAGCTCAGGTGGTAAAAACATTGTTTAGTGAGTCAGTCTGTTTCACAATAAGTTTTATTGGGTTTTCCCAAGAGTTTTTTTTTTTTTACAATAAAACCATGCATAATAAAGGAGTGCGCATAAAGTGTCAAAACGAAACGTACAACCCAAGAAAATCCCAGTTGCACGGTAAGATGCTGCATGCCAGTCTGAACTGTGGTTTAAGGCTTGCCAGCCCACTTTTATTTAACAAAATTAAAATTCAACAGAAATCCTGTTCCCCGGGCAGCAGTTTTCACCTTAAAAAAAAAAAAAAAACACAAGATGAAGAAAAAAATTTGCCATCTGGCTCGGTCTTCAGTGGTGCCACTGCTTAGGCCTTAAACCTTGGCTTTTGCCTGGTCTCTCGGAAAACATCTTACACGGTACCTCTGTGTTCATTCAGCTTTCCCAGCTCTCCTGACTCTCTCAGCTTTCCCAGCTCTCCTGACTCTCTCAGCTTTCCCAGCTCTCCTGGCTCTCTCAGCTTTCCCAGCTCTCCTGGCTCTCTCCGCTTTCCCAGCTCTCCTGGCTCTCTCCGCTTTCCCAGCTCTCCTGGCTCTCTCCGCTTTCCCAGCTCTCCTGGCTCTCTCCGCTTTCCCAGCTCTCCTGGCTCTCTCAGCTTTCCCAGCTCTCCTGGCTCTCTCAGCTTTCCCAGCTCTCCTGGCTCTCTCAGCTTTCCCAGCTCTCCTGGCTCTCTCAGCTTTCCCAGCTCTCCTGGCTCTCTCAGCTTTCCCAGCTCTCCTGGCTCTCTCAGCTTTCCCAGCTCTCCTGGCTCTCTCAGCTTTCCCAGCTCTCCTGGCTCTCTCAGCTTTCCCAGCTCTCCTGACTCTCTCAGCTTTCCCAGCTCTCCTGGCTCTCTCAGCTTTCCCAGCTCTCCTGGCTCTCTCAGCTTTCCCAGCTCTCCTGGCTCTCTCAGCTTTCCCAGCTCTCCTGGCTCTCTCAGCTCTCCTGGCTCTCTCAGCTCTCCTGGCTCTCTCAGCTCTCCTGGCTCTCTCAGCTTTCCCGGCTCTCCTGGCTCTCTCAGCTTTCCCAGCTCTCCTGGCTCTCTCAGCTTTCCCAGCTCTCCTGGCTCTCTCAGCTTTCCCAGCTCTCCTGGCTCTCTCAGCTTTCCCAGCTCTCCTGGCTCTCTCAGCTTTCCCAGCTCTCCTGGCTCTCTCAGCCTTTTCAGTTGCAGTACCCTGCTGCACGGGCCCATGCCCTGGGCTCTCCATAGGGAATCTCCTGATTTCCCTGGCTCTCTCATTTTTCTAAGACCTCAGTTTCCTGGACTCTCATAGTCATCTCAGCTGTCTATCCTCCAGACTCACGTAGCCATCTTAACTCTCCCCTCCAGCATGGAGTACTGTCTCTTGAGTGAAGTGTACCGGGCTTTTAATGGGAGCTCTGCACTATGGCCAGGTCCTTCATTATAAGGGCTGTGTGAACCTGAACTCACAGCCTGCCGGTCTCCTACAAGACCAGGACATTGGGTTGGAGACTTCTTTCCACCCAAAACTCTTCAAAGTCTGCAAACTCTGGTACCCAATACAGGAATACCGAAACCAAAAGAAAGCTGTAAAAACTGTTTTCTCTGCTCATATTCAATACTCCAGAGCCCTGCACTCTGCATACGTGCAAACCTTGTGATATTTGTATTTTCATTTTCACAGTGGCAGGGCCTTGCATTGTCATTGGCAGGGCTAGACAAAACCAAGGTGCCAGGTTGCCATGGTGACTAGAAATTGTCGGCCCATTCCCATGTGTGGGCAATTCCTATTGCCCGACAACCCCAGACGTGCAGTTCACTTTTCTCAGCCCATTTCCAGGCGTGAGTAATTCCTATTGCCCGATGCCTCGGACATGCAGTTCTGGGCGCCGGGCAGCTAGTTGTCAACCGTGTGGTTGGCTAGTTCTGGGAGGGCGTCTATTGACGTCCTCCCAGAACAACCCCGGGGTGCACATCGGGCACACTCTGTGATTGCTGTGTCATTCGGACACAGCTGATGACAGATCGAGGTAAAGGGCCAATCACAGTGGCCCTTTACCATGTGATCAGCTGTGTCCAATCACAGCTTATCACATTGTAAACAGACTTGCTGCTTATCGGCAGTACTTTCCTTGCGCACTGTCACCCTATTATCAGTGCTGCCTATCAGTGCAACCTCATCAGTGCACATCCGTAAAGAAGAAAAATTACTTTGAAAATTGCAAAAATTAAGAAAAATTAGTTTTTTTGTTTGTTTAACAAAAAAAAAAAAAACCCCAGTGGTGATTAAAAACCACAAAAAAAAAAAGCTCTATCTGTCTCAAAAGAATGATACAAATTTCATATGGGTACAGTGTTGCATGATCGCTCAATTGTCATTCAAAATGTGACAGCGCTAAAATCTGAAAATTGGCCTGGGCAGGAAGGGGAGAAACTGCCCGTTAGGCAAGCGGTTAACATCTAAAAACAAACAGAAGAAAAACGTTAGCGCAAAAAAAAAAAAAAACAGGCTCCTAACTTTTTTAGCTGGCTACATTCAAAGCAAATTTGTCAAGCCCTGCATTGTTTTGGGTGACAGCATTCTTGGCACTCTGTCCTGTATTCCATGCCATCCACTGTCTTCTAGGAGGAGGAACTTATTTCTTTGATGGAGCAGAGAACTTTACAGGGAAAAACAACAAAAATCGTTACAACTACAATAACCGAGTGTTGCGTTGCATTAGCGATTGACAGAACTAGATTTGGATCTAGGGTAATACTATGTAGTTAGCCAATAAAAAGTATTACAACATCTTTACAGTTTTAATTTATTGTAATTAGAAGGAACATTGCGTGGCATATTTAATTAAAATGAGACTCCAGGCAGTTACAGTGAGGAAAAAAGTATTTGATGCTGATTTTGTACATTTGCCCAGTGAAAAAGAAATGATCAGTCTATAATTTTAATGATAGGTTTATTTTTTTGCTAAATCTTTTTTATTGAAGTTCACATTAGCATACTGTGATATTGGGGTGTTTAGCTCAAGTGGATAGATGCATTTTTGTGCAGTGAGTCCACGTCAGACAGGCTTATGATAGTTAAGGGCCTGGTAGTCCACGTTTATTAAGTGAAAAAAACAAAATCAAAAGGTCCATTCAGGATTCCCACGCAGGGGTTTAACTTAATTTAGCAGTCCAAAAAATAAGGAAAAACATACCGAGCCACCTGGCTCTCTTGTCAGCAGTTCCTCTGCTTGCTCTCAACAGATTTCACGATTCTTTCCAGCCCCCTGGACTTACTGGCTTCCTCAGTCTCCCCGACTCACAAGGCTGGCCAGCCTTTCCCAGTCCTTGGCCAAAGAATCCCCTTTACATGGGCTGCAGTCTCCCACAGGGCAGACTGCTCTCCAGACCTATATGGGTCTGTCCTCACACAGCAGTAGCAAGCTGCTCACTCTCCACCATCCTCCACACACTGTTCTGATCAGTCCCTCGTTATATGGGCTGTGTGCACCTGAGCACACACCCTGCTGGCTGTCCATAAGACCCGGCCGGACACCGGGTTGGAGATCCTGTCCCACCCAAGTCTCTTAACCACTTCAATACCATGCACTTATGCACCTTCCCGCCCAGACCAATTTTCAGCTTTCAGTACTCTCACACTTTGAATGACAATTACTTAGTCATGCTACACTGTATCCAAACAAATTTTTTATCATTTTCTTCTCACAAATAGAGCTTTCTTTTGGTGGTATTTAATCGCCACTGGGTTTTTTATTTTTTGCGATATAAGCAAAAAAACAGCAATTTTTTAAAAAAAAAAAAACACTTTTTTTTAGTTTCTACTGTAAAATTTTGCAAATAAGTAATTTTTCTTCATAAATTTGTGCCAAAATGTATACTGCTACATATCTTTGGTAAAATGAACCCAAATTGGTGTATATTATTTGGTCTTTGTGAAAGTTATAGAGTCTACAAACTATGGTGGCAATCACTGAAAATTTATCACATCTGATCACGCCTGATGTACTGAAGGGATATCTCATGGGATCACATGCATCATGTACACCCCCGCAAACATGCATAGAGCACAAAAAACACCAGAGCAAGTTATAACTTAAACAACCAATTTTATTAATCTCCATGTAACATTTTTTATTTTTATATATATTATTATTATTTTTATTTATTTTTTTTATTATTATTTTTTTTTTTTTTTGGATAATTATTGGCCACGGCCTGATTCACTGGTTTTCAAAACATAAATCCATAATCCACCAATTTTAACTTTTAAAACATACTTTCCAACCAAGTGTTTATCAATACCCGTACTCAACCCAGCCACTGAGACTCGAGCTGATTATTACTTGAACTTGACTTTCCTTAATTCTCCCAACCGACGGGAGGGGGGCTTGCAGCACCCCTCCCGTCCCCAACCCCCCAAACCGCGGCCAACTCTATGCGTGTTTGCAAATTTGTGTTTAAGATATCTAGACCTATGGGCGATAGATGCACCCCGTCATCCCTATATAGACCCTATAAACCGCCCTCCAGCTCATGGTGCCGAAATGAAAAACCCATACCATCGCTCAGAAACTTCGCCATGGCTCTATTTATCCGCTTGCGGACCTTCTCTAGTGGCTTGAAAACTGCGGATTCCAACCACCTCAGACGTGGAATTATCTCTGAGAACCCAAACACCGTATTTGGAGAGGCTAAACGTAAAAACTTAAATGTATCCTTCATATCGGTAATCAGATCAAATGTCTTTAACTTCCCAATGTCATTACCACCAACATGTATAATTAGTATATCTGGAGCCTCATGTAAAGCGTATAGCCTACTTAATTCAAACAACAAATCCTCCCACATCATTTCCCTACGACCATACCAATGAATCCGGAAGGCTGCAGGGTCCAGGCCCAAATTCTCCGAATATATTCTATCAGCAGCTCTCTTCTGTGCCCAAAAAATAAAAGAATGCCCTATAATCCAGACTGTATGTAGGGGACCTGAAACAAAATAATTAATTAATATGGACGAATGTATAATTTGTAACAATCTGACCTCCATCTACCAATCTTCTTAATTGTACTCTCCTCTAGACCAATCCTGGCAGCCTCTGTGGCTGCTCCTATTCGAAATGAGTGAGTCGTTATTTTAGTGTTGCTCAACTGAAGTTTTGCTAAACATTTCTTCAATACTGATGAAAACTGGTAAACTGTTACTGGTAAACCATCCTTGTGAATGAACAAAAACCCTGAACTGGGCGGGCGAACTGCCATGTAAGCCTGAAGGGTCCTTACTGGGCAGATATTCTCAACACTATACCTCTTTAAAGCCACCCAATTACCAACACCAACCGCATCCGTCTTACTTGTAGCTATAAATAACTTTATATTATCTGAACCCATAAACAAATTAGATAATAACATGCCTATGTTACTTCTCTTTGATGCAGGAAGGATCTCAGAAATCCGAAACGCACCGAAGAATGCGAGCGTAAACACTGATTTAAAAAGGACAGCTTCATAAGCAGAAAAGCATACTTCTGAAGTTATCCCACAAATCCGTGCTAATATAGCCGGGGTAATTGGGGACCTCATATCCTTTCTAAAATTATTCTTCCTGTATCCCTTTAGCACCTGCCGCACCGAGAAAAAACTGTGACAAGCCGGCAGATTATAAAGGCGCAGAAAAAATGACACCCCTGATAATGTCTTACTAATGTGAGACCAAGAATACTGTTTCAACATTAATGATTGTAGAAACAGAAGTACTAGGTCCTCCGAATGATTAGATAAAGACAGACTCATCGATGCTAAAAAGATTGACCACAATAACCATGAAGAACTGTAGCTCTTCCAGGTAGAAGCCGCCACAGAGTCCTGGATGTTTTGGAAAATTATGCTATCTCCCATAAACGGGAAGGGAAGATTACCCCCACTGGATCCGCTTCTGGCAGCAGCTTGAAAAACTGGTCCATCTGCAGGCGAGAAAGAGCGTCAGCAACGACGTTATTCTTTCCTGGGACGTATTTCGCTTTTAACCAGATGTTCCATTTTAAACACAGAAAAACCAAATATCTTAAATAAGAAACCACGGGAGGAGATTTAGATGACAAACTGTTAACTGCAAAGGCTACTCCCTTGTTGTCAGTGCTCACCAGCAACCTTCTATTGGCGAATAAACTGCCCCATATTTCCAATGCCACTACCACTGGGAATAGCTCTAATAATACTATATTTCTGCAGAACCCATTGATGACCCACCTGTGAGGCCACCCAGCAGCGCACCAATGGTTTCTCCAAACCGCCCCAAAGCCAACCGAGCCAGCTGCATCTGTTTCAAGGTGAAAATCCTTGTCCAGCACAAAATCATGCTGCCACATGGTTTTCCCATTAAATTGCTCCAGAAATTGCAACCAGACCATCAAGTCCTGCTTGATCTCTAAAGATAGCCTGATATGGGCCAACGGGTTCTTTAATCCTGAAATGGCAGCATACAATCTTTTGGAAAAAACCCTACCCATGGGAAGAACCAGTGCCGGCCCAAGACATTGTGCTGCCTGGTACCAAGAATGAAATGCTGCCCCCCCCCAAAAGAAAAATCACGCCCACCAAAATGCCCCCATATTCATTATTTTATATCATGATAACCAAAATGGACCTGTCATGGCTCTATACATGTATATAGGAGTATAAAAGGACCTGTGCATGGCCGTTGGCCGAGATGTCAGCTGGCCACCCGCGATCGCTCCATAGAGCCAGAACGGGGATCTGTCAATGTAAACAGACAGATCCCCATTCTGACAGGGGAGGAGAGACAGATCTGCTGTTCCTAGTGATTAGGAACAGAGATCTCTCTCCTCCTCCAGTCAGTCCCCATCCCCCCAGTTAGAAACACCTCCCAGGGAACACATTTAACCCCTTTCCTGACAGTGACATTTACACAGTAATCAGTGCATTTTTATAGCACAGATCGCTGTATAAATGTCACTGGTCCCAAAAAAGTGTCAAGTGTCAAGTGTCCAATCTGTCCACCGCAATGTCACAGTTTCGCTAAAAATCGCAGATCACCGCCATTACTAGTAAAAAAATATATAATAATAATAAAAATGCCATAAATCTATCCTCTATTTGGTAGACGCAATAACTTTTGTGCAAACTAATCAATATACACTTATTGCGTTTTTTTTTTTACCAAACATATGTAGAAGAATACATATCGACCTAAACTGATGAAGAATTTTTTATTTTTTTGGATGTTTATTATAGCAAAAGTTAAAATAAAAAACAATTTTCAAAGTTGTCGCTATTTTTGTTTATAGCACAAAAAATAAAAACCGCAGAAGTTATCAAATACCACCAAAAGAAAGCTCTATTTGTTTAGGTACAACGTCACACGACCGCGCAATTGTCAGTTAAATCGATGCCGTGCCGAATCGGAAAAAAATGATTGAAGTGCATTATTTCTATTGTTATATAAAATAAAATAGTTCAACTCACCATAATGCAGAATAAGTGGGAGCCCCGAGTGTGTCACTTCCCGCGTCACCTGCCACCAGATGCAGATTGTCACTTGTTGCGAATTGTCACTTGCCACAATGCCATCTGCCACAAATTGCGGCTGGTCACTTGCCACGATGCCACACATTGCAGATTGTCACTTGCCACGACATCACCTGCCACACGTAGCGGATTGTCCCTTGCCATGACGTCACCTGCCACACGTCTGACAGAGAGGAGGAGGGGGGTCTGACAGAGAGGAGGAGGGGGGTCTGACAGAGAGGAGGAGGGGGGTCTGACAGAGAGGAGGAGGGGGGCGGCTGATAGAGAGGAAGAGGGGGGCGGCTGATAGAGAGGAAAGGGGGCTGATAGAGAGGAGGGGGGCGGCTGACAGAGCAGATGAGAGAGACGGACCTCAGGAGGGGGGGCGAGGAGGGGGGTGGCTGATAGAGAGGAGGGGGGCCGCGGGTGGCTGACAGGGCAGATGAGAGAGACGGACCTCAGGAGGGTGGCGGCTGATAGAGAGGAGGGGGGTGGCTGATAGAGAGGAAGGGGGCGGCTGACAGAGCAGATGAGAGAGACAGACCTCAGAAGAGGGGGTGGCTGATAGAGAGGAGGGGGGGCCATTGGCAGCTGACAGGGAGATGAGAGAGACAGACCTAAGGAGGGGGGGCGGCTGATAGAGAGAGGGGGGCCGCGGGCAGCTGACAGGGAGATGAGAGAGACAGACCTAAGGAGGGGGGGCGGCTGATAGAGAGGAGGTGGGGCAGTGGGCGGCTGACAGGGAGATGAGAGAGACAGACCTCAAAAGGGGGGGCGGCTGATAGAGAGAGGGGGGCCGCGGGCAGCTGACAGGGAGATGAGAGAGACAGACCTCAGGAGGGGGGCGGCTGATAGAGAGGGGGGTCCGCGGGCAGCTGACAGGGAGATGAGAGAGACAGACCTCAGGGGGGTGGCGGCTTATAGAGAGAGGGGGGGCCGCGGGCAGCTGACAGGGAGATGAGAGAGACAGACCTCAGGGGGGGGGCTGATAGAGAGAGGGGGGCCGCGGGCAGCTGACAGGGAGATGAGAGACAGACCTAAGGAGGGGGGGCGGCTGATAGAGAGAGGGGGGGCTGCGGGCAGCTGACAGGGAGATGAGAGACAGACCTCAGGAGGGGGGGCGGCTGATAGAGAGAGGGGGGGCCACGGGCAGCTGACAGGGAGATGAGAGACAGGCCTCAGGAGGGGGGGGCGGCTGATAGAGAGAGGGGGGGCCGCGGGCAGCTGACAGGGAGATGAGAGACAGACCTCAGGTCTCCTGTGACACACAGCGCTAGTTAGGACTCCGGGAGCATGCAGGGCTGGCGCGATTACCCACAGTCCAGCTCCTCCGCTCCTCCAGGCGAATCACAAGCCTCATGTCTGCTGTCCGTCCCTCCCACATAACCTGCTCGGCCAATCACAGGACACCCGCCGCTGCCCATTGCTGAGCTTGGCTCAAAACACAGAGAGATTTTTAGGCAGCAGTTTGAACACTGATTTGCCGCTCCCCTGAAAGTGCCGCCTGGGACCGTGGTACCATCGGGTCCCATGGTAGGGCCGGCCCTGGGAAGAACCCTAGTGGCAAATGCCAATTGCCCCAAAAGGGACTGCATTTCTTTCAATGTCACCTTTTTTCTACCCAAGAAAAAATGCAAAGATTGGGATAATTTGCCGATTTTTTCACCAGGCAACCGAAATTCCATGGTGGCCGAATCCAGTGTTATACCCAAAAAATCAATACATGTTGTAGGAAAAACAGTTTTATCTTCCGCCAATGGTATCCCAAAATGTTGGCATACTAATTTGAATGAAGATAATAGCTGACCGCAGTCCTCTGAACCTTCCGGGCCTAAAAATAAAAAGTCATCTAAATAATGAATAATAAAGGTGGAATGTGATACCATACTTACCACCCATTCTATAAATGTTGAGAAAGCTTCAAAGTAAAAACAAGAAATTGAGCAGCCCATCGGCAATGCTTTATCAAAGTAAAATTTATTGTCAAAACATATACCGAGTGAGTTGAAACAATCTGGGTGCAAAGGAAGAAGCCGAAAGGCTGATCGAATATCTGCCTTTGCCATCAAAGCATTTTTCCCTAGCAACCGTATCTTCTCAATTGCTAAATCAAAAGATGAATAAGACACTGATATAGCCTCAGTGTTGATTTGATCATTCAAAGAACTGCCAAAAGGAAATGATAAATGGTGTATCAAACAAAACTCATTTGGCTCTTTCTTAGGTACCAAACCCAAAGGGGAAATCCTGAAATCCAAAAAGGGGGGATGGTCAAACGGACCCTCCATCCTTCCTGACGCGACCTCTTTTAGCAATTTTATTTTTACTATTAAAGGTGCCTCATTAACAGATCTCAGATTTTCCACTACTGTACAACCTTTACCTTGAAAACTAGGTAACTGGAAACCCACTGTGAACCCGCTAATTAGCAATGAAGCTATCTGCTGGTTTGGATAGAGAAACAGCCATGGCAGCATGCTTGAGAGCATCACTGGTGTTGCTGCTTTTGGAAATACCTTCTTTTGCATTTGCTTGTAATTTCCGAAAACATTTGGAAACTGGGTGATTCCCAGCACAAAAAGCGCATTCGTGCTTGTATTTACAAGACGCCATCCATTTGCAATGCGCATCATTGTAAGCAAAGCACACACCCTTCTTATAATTTACATTAGATGATACCTGGGGCCCTGCAGCCGCAGCTGAGCGAAAAATTGATTGTTTTTGAGGCAGAAATAAATTGAGCCATAGGCCAACATCCTTTGAACCCCATTGTAGAGATGGCTGCACCGCTAGCTTCTGCCTAAATGCTTCATCGTATAGCAACCATGACAAGCCACTGAAGCTCCTGTAGGCTTCTAAAACGATATCAATGTGTTGAAATAAAAGGGGGCTTAATTCAGGGGATTTTTCACAAAGCACACTAGCGTATATTATAAATGATTGTAACCACCCATAAAAAGACTTAATGAGAGCTTTGCGACGCTCCTCATCTGTCCTATCATCTTTTTTATCAAACCTGGATGGTTCTTTTGAAGGGGGAGGAATTGAACTGAGATCAATATATTCCCCCCTCCAAATCTTTTCCTTTACTGTAGAGGCTAAGTGAAACCCCAGCGGGGACAGAAAACAAGGCATGCACTCTTTTTGCCCTGTGACTTGCACCCCTCTTACTGCTTCTACATTACTGTTATTAGATGCACTGGCTAACTTAGATATACACATGGGCTCAGCTGTACAAGCTGGCCAAACCCCTGCACTGTTATCTCTGGGAACCTGCTGATTTGTAGCCTGTGCCTGCATTACAGTTAACAATTGTTCTAAGGATTTAGCTAATATAGATAATTGATGTGCTGTGTTTGACTCACCAACTGCCCCCTGAGCAGGGATCACTCCAGGGGATGACACCGGCGATGCACACCGCACAGGGATTCTGTCGGCTTGTTGGATTTCAGGCTGTGTGGTCACACATGCAGCTCTCTGTCCTCCCTTTCCGCCCTTGCGAGCCCCCTGCCGACCACGGGCGGGCTGCTGGCGTACTTCTCCTGTTGCTGTTGTTGTCCCCAGCGTGCTTTGTCCCCTCTCTCCGGGCTCTGTCATTGCGCATGTGCGTCGGCTCCTATAAGGGAGAGAAGAAAAAGTTTGGCTGCCATGGGCAGAAGCGGGCTGATCCGGGCTTGCGCTCCTCCTCAATGGGCGTCTTCTCTTGCTTGACCTCCGACCAGCCTCCTTTTCTTCTTCTGCGGCGTCATCCGTCCCCGACGCTGTATGATGGGGGAATCCCGCGACCGCTCCCTCCGCTCCAGGGCATGGCTGTTGGTGTGGTCCCGCCGCGCTGTTCGTTTGCCCAGCTGATCGGTCCTCCGCGCTGCTTGCTTCGGGATCAGGATATGAAGGTGAGGCAAGACACTGTCGAATCCATTCTTCCCCTCCCGCAGCCTCGGCTTTTTCGATCAGTTGACGAATCAGGGCTTCCATGACGATACGTGAGCTCCTCCTGCTGGAATCTTCTGGTATCGCACCACTAACCTGCCTGGAACTGCTCCTTAAATGGACCAGAAACCAGCTTCTAGAATTTTCCTGATCTAACACCTGATTTCACTAACCAATCCCTTACTGATTCTCAGATTTCCAGAACTCTCTAACACACCTGAGCTTAATCAAATCTACTGACTGGGGTTTTTTTTTTTTTTTTTTTTTTTAAACTATTGACTCTCTAGCCCTGTAGCTAAACCTTCTTAGAAACTTATGTATTAACCTTGCAGTTACAGTGACCCCATGAGGAAAGGGGAGCCTATATGGCTACTCCCTTTCCTTCCCCATGGGATCACATGCATCATGCACACCCCCGCAAACATGCATAGAGCACAAAAAACACCAGAGCAAGTTATCACTTAAACAACTAATTTTATTAATCTCCATGTAACATTTTTTTTTTTTTTTTTTTTTTGGGATAATTATTGGCCACGGCCTGATTCACTGGTTTTCAAAACATAAATCCATAATCCACCAATTTTAACTTTTAAAACATACTTTCCAACCAAGTGTTTATCAATACCCGTACTCAACCCAGCCACTGAGACTCGAGCTGATTATTACTTGAACTTGACTTTCCTTAATTCTCCCAACCGACGGGAGGGGGGCTTGCAGCACCCCTCCCGTCCCCAACCCCCCAAACCGCGGCCAACTCTATGCATGTTTGCAAATTTGTGTTTAAGATATCTAGACCTATGGGCGATAGATGCACCCCGTCATCCCTATATAGACCCTGTAAACCGCCCTCCAGCTCATGGTGCCGAAATGAAAAACCCATACCATCGCTCATAAACTTCGCCATGGCTCTATTTATCCGCTTGCGGACCTTCTCTAGTGGCTTGGGTGGGGAGCTCCTCCTGCTGGAATCTTCTGGTATCGCACCACTAACCTGCCTGGAACTGCTCCTTAAATGGACCAGAAACCAGCTTCTAGAATTTTCCTGATCTAACACCTGATTTCACTAACCAATCCCTTACTGATTCTCAGATTTCCAGAACTCTCTAACACACCTGAGCTTAATCAAATCTACTGACTGGGGTTTTTTTTTTTTTTTTTTAAAACTATTGACTCTCTAGCCCTGTAGCTAAACCTTCTTAGAAACTTATGTATTAGGCCTCATGCCCACGGGCGTTTTTTCAGCCGCGTTTTTGAGCGTTTTTTACAGCTTAAAAACGCCTGTCCATGTTAGTCTATAGCTTCATGCCCACCTAGGCGTTTTTGAGCTGTAAAGAGCATAGGCGTTTGTAAGCTGTAAAAAAAACCCAGGGCCAGTGCGTTCCTCAGCGTCAGAACTAGGCAGGAAAAAACGCGCAAAAACGCGCACTAACGCGCAAAAAACGCGCACTAACGCGCGGTCGCGTTTTTAGCTCCGACGTTTTTTTTTTTTTTTTTTGTTTTTTTTTTTTTCAAAAAAAAAAAAAATATATTTACAATAACATGGACAGGCGTTTTTAAGCTGTAAAAAACGCTCAAAAACGCAGCTGTAAAAACGCCAGTGGGCATGAGGCCTTAACCTTGCAGTTACAGTGACCCCATGAGGAAAGGGGAGCCTATATGGCTACTCCCTTTCCTTCCCCATTTCTTGAGACACTAACAAGCGAGGAAAGTACAAATACCCCAAAATTACCCCTTTTTGGAAAGTAGACAGTCCAAGGTATTTACTAAGAGGCGTGGTGAGTTTTTTGAAGTTGTATTTTTTTCCCACAATTCTTGGGAAAATGTTTTTTTTTTTATTTTTTTATTTTTTTTTACACAAACTGGTCATATTAACAGTTTTTTTCTCTCACACAGCATATGCATAATTGCAACTACACCCCAAAATACATTCTGCTACTCCTCCTGAGTATAGCGATACCACATGTGTGAGACTTTTACACAGCCTGGCCACATACAGAGGCCCAACATTGAAGTAGCACTTTCAGGCGTTCTACAAGCATAAATCGCACATATCCTTTCTCAACCACCTATTACACTTTTGAAGGCCCTGGAGCACCAGGACAATGGAATTTTCCACAAAATGACCCCATTTTGGAAAGCACACACCCCAACGTATAATCTATGAAGCATTATGAGTCTTTTGAACGGTTCATTTTTTTCCAGAAGGTTTTGGAAAATGTGGAGAAAAAATGAAAATGCATTTTTTTTACACAAAGTTGTCCATTTATAAGATATTTCTAACGCATAGCATATACATAGCAAAAATGACACCCCAAAATGCATTCTGCTACTCCTCCTGAGTATAGCGATACCACATGTGTGAGACTTTTACACAGCCTGGCCATATACAGAGGCCCAACATTGAAGTAGCACTTTCAGGCGTTCTACAAGCATAAATCGCACATATCCTTTCTCAACCACCTATTACACTTTTGAAGGCCCTGGAGCACCAGGACAATGGAATTTTCCACAAAATGACCCCATTTTGGAAAGCACACACCCCAACGTATAATCTATGAAGCATTATGAATCTTTTGAACGGTTCATTTTTTTCCAGAAGGTTTTGGAAAATGTGGAGAAAAAATGAAAATGCATTTTTTTTACACAAAGTTGTCCATTTATAAGATATTTCTAACGCATAGCATATACATAGCAAAAATGACACCCCAAAATGCATTCTGCTACTCCTCCTGAGTATAGCGATACCACATGTGTGAGACTTTTACACAGCCTGGCCATATACAGAGGCCCAACATTGAAGTAGCACTTTCAGGCGTTCTACAAGCATAAATCGCACATATCCTTTCTCAACCACCTATTACAATTTTGAAGGCCCTGGAGCACCAGGACAATAGAATTTTCCACAAAATGACCCAATTTTTGAAAGCACACACCCCAACGTATAATCTATGAGGCATTATGAGTCTTTTGAACGGTTCATTTTTTTCCAATAGGTTTTGGAAAATGTGGAGAAAAAAATTAAAATGCATTTTTTTTACACAAAGTTGTCAATTTATAAGATATTTCTAACACATAATATGTACATAGCAAAAATTACACCCCAAAATGCATTCTGCTACTCCTCCTGAGTATGGCGATACCACATGTTTGAGACTTTTACACAGCCTGGCCACATACAGAGGCCCAACATCCAAGTAGCACCTCCAGGCATTCTAGCAGCATTAATTGCACATATCATTTTCTGACTACCGATCACATTTTTGAAGGCCCTTCATATATCTAACACATAGCAGGTACATACCAAATAACAAAAGATTACCTGTGGTTTTAGAAGTGCAGTGGTCCACAGAGGAGAGCATCGGTCCAGGCAGCAGGCAGGGATGAGGTCAGCGACAGCAAAAGCAATCATCCAGGCAGCAGGCAGGAATACTGTCCATAGTTCGCACAGGCAGAGATACTGTCAGCACAGCCAGAGCACAGCCAAAGCACAGGTCCAGGTAGCAGGCAGAGGTGTCCTATCCTATCCTATCGATGATATCTTCGATATATTGGAGGTAGTGGAGTCGGTGATTTTGAGTTGCTTTTTGGTAGCAGACAAACGAATTAAAAAGGGCCATGTGAAACAGGTGAAACGCAACTTTTTTGTGCCAATAATGGGACTTTCTGGTTGATAAGTAGGGCTGTAGCATCTGGTCGTTTAAATCCACCCCCCCATGTACAAATTGTAGTCGTGGACACATTCAGGCTTTACAATGGAGCCGCGTCTTCTTGGGATCTCCACCATGGTGTCATTGTGGATCGTAGAGAGGATGTGGACATCTTTCTTGTCCCTCCACTTCATGGCCAACACCTCCTCGTTCCTCATGGATGCCGATTCTCCAGGTCGCAATTTTTTTGTCAATAAATTTTGTGGGAATCCCTTCCGTTTTTTTTTGAAGGTACCGCAGGCCGGGGTTTGTTTACTGTAAAGGTGGCGAAAAAGGGGCAGGCTGGTATAATAATTATCAACATATAAATGGTAACCTTTTCCGAACAGGGGGTATGCCAACTCCCAGACAATTTTCCCACTGGTTCCAATATATGTGGGGCAATCACGGGGCTGGAGCTGGGAGTCTTTGCCTTCGTAGATCCTGAATTTGCAGACGTATCCAGTGGCTCGATCACATAATTTATTTAATTTTAACCCATACCTGGCTCTCTTGCTTGGTATGTACTGCTTGAACTGCAGTCGGCCGGTGAAATGTACGAGGGACTCGTCCACACAAATTTTTTGGTCTGGGATGAAAACGTCTTCAAATCGCTGGGAAAAGGCATTGATTAGGGGGCGTATCTTGTACAATTTGTCGTAGTTGGGATGATCTCGGGGAGGGCACTGTGAATTGTCATTGAAGTGGAGAAAGCGCATAATCATGTCGTATCTTTTCCTGGACATGACAGCGGAATATATGGGCATGTGTTGGATGGGGCATTTGGACCAATATGAATGGACTTCGTTCTTTTTTGTAAGCCCCATATTGAACATAAGGCCCAAAAATAATTTAAATACCTCCAATGTTAGACGCCGCCACTGGAACATGCGGGCGTAGGAAGAATTGGGGTTGGCAGCAATAAATTGGGATGCATACAGATTCGTTTGATCCACTATATTCTGCAGCAAATCTTGTGGGAAAAATAAACAAAAATAATCAAATTTAGAAAAATTTGTAGTGTCGGGCTGCACACCTGGCTGTGCGGTGAAAGGGGGGATGATAGCGGATCCTGAGTTGGCAGGCAACCATAAGGGGTTTGCCAGGGCATCGGGAAGGTAGGATTGGGGCTGGATTCTTCGGGTTGGGCGTGCATTTCCATTGCTTGTACTGGGCTCCTCTTCCTGGGGTATGGCGCTGCTGGTGGTGGGCAGTTCTGATCTTGGTGCCGATCGCATTCTTTTGGGAGGGACGGTTTCCTCCGGGGACTCGGACTCTGAGCCACTATCCTCCACTGGCTCGTATTCCGAACCAGAATCGGATAATGGGAGCTCCCCGCTGCTCTCATCATCCGACATGGCAAGAATGGCATATGCCTCCTCAGGTGTGTAAACCCTTTGGGACATTATGGCAGTGCTTATTGGTGGGCCTGTGTAATGGTACTGCTGGTGGTAGTGGTGGCGGTCTGTGTGGTAGTACCGATGGAGTTATTAGTGGTGGGCCTGTGTGGTGGTACCGATGGCGGTATGGGTGGTGGTGGTACCAATGGCGGTACAGGTGGTGGTGGTACCGATGGCGGTACGGGTGGTGGTGGTGTCGGCGGTACCGGTGGCGGTACGGGTGGTGGTGGTAGCGATGGCGGTATGGGTGGTGGTGGTACCGATGGCGGTACAGGTGGTGGTGGTACCGATGGCGGTACAGGTGGTGGTGGTACGGGTGGTGATGGTACCGATGGCGGTACAGGTGGTGGTACAGGTGGTGGTGGCACTACCGACGGTGGTACGGGTGGTGGTACTGGTGGTGGTACCGATGGCGGCACTAGTGGTGATACTGGTAGCGGGCCTGTGTGGCAGTATAGATGCTGGGCCTGGTGGTGGTACTGGTACCGATGGCGGTACTGGTAGCCTGTGTGGCAGTGCCAATGGAGGTGGGCCTGTGACAGATGATTGACAGATGGGCTGATTGATTGACAGATGGGCTGATTGATTGATTGACAGGTGGGTTGATTGATTGACAGGTGGGGTGATTGATTGACAGGTGGGGTGATTGATTGACAGGTGGGGTGATTGATTGACAGATGGGCTGATTGATTGACAGATGGGCTGATTGACAGATGGGCTGATTGACAGATGGGCTGATTGACAGATGGGCTGATTGGCTGGGCTGATTGATGTACTGGGCTGTGTGACAGGTCCTCTTTATGGGGGGGGGGCGTGTTGTGCACTGTAAACTTATGTAGACAAACTACACTGAGCTAACTTACTGATCTCTTCTCTCTCCTCACAGATCGGTGTGTGAGGAGAGAGCAGGGATCAGGTAGTAACTCCTGTGGAGTTTGTTTACATTTGTGACCGGCTGTGATTGGACACAGCCGGTCACGTGGTAAACAGCCAATTCATTGGCTGTTTACTCTGATCGGGGATGCGCTGTGTCCAAGGGACACTCGCCTTCCCCGATCCCCGCTCTGCAAGCCTGTGGCGGCGCGCACGGAGCGCGCCGCCGAGTTTGTTTTGACAGGTGATCGGCTGTGACTTTGACACAGCCGATCACATGGTAAACAGCCAATGAAATTGGCTGTTTACCGTGATCGGGGTAGCGCTGTGTCCGAGGGACACATGCCGTCCCCGATCACCGCGCTGCGCGCCCCCGCAAGGCAATATCCTGCAGGACGTCATATGACGTCCAGTATCGATATTGCAACCACTTCCCGGACGTCAATTCGCTATTGACTGGGCGGGAAGTGGTTAAGGATCTCCAAACGACAGAGTCCCATACTAAACTAGCAAAACCTGGAGAAAACCGACAGAGCAGTTTTCTCCATTTAAACTCTACACTCTGTAGTCTTGAAGTCTGCAGATATGCAAACCCTGTGTCTCTTTTACCTCCAACTTCATAGGGACAGAGCCTCGCTCTGCCACAATACAAAACTAGCCCACGCAGGGGCCGAACATTTGCCCACGTAGGGGCAGTTCCTCTGTTGCGGCAACACACCGCAACAGGGCACAACACACAACATAAACAGACTAACTTAGCTTATACTATAACCCCAATGTGGGGAGAGGTTCAGTTCAGGATAATCTGTGCTGAAATTGGTACCGACAGGATAATGCAACATGAGAATAGTTGTGTCAATAAACGAACAGACTAAAGATATATTGTCAATCTAGGCTTTATTTTAACAGTGAGAGACAGAATAACAACAAAAATATCCAGAAAAATGCATTTCAAATAAGTTATAACATTGATTTGCATTTTAATGAGTGAAATAAGTATTTGATCCCCTATCATTGAGCAAGATTTCTGACTCCCAGGTGTCTTCTATACAGGTAACAAGCTGAGATTAGGAGCACTCCCTTAAAGGGTGTGCTCCTAATCTCAGCTTGTTACCTGTATAAAAGACACTTGTCCACAGAAGCAATCAATCAGGTTCCAATCTCTCCACCATGGCCAAGACCAAAGAGCTGTTAAAGGATGTCAGGGACAAGATTGTAGACCTACACAAAGCTGGAATGGGCTACAAGACCATCGCCAAGCAGATTGGGGAGAGGGCGACAACCAGGGTGCATAAAAATCAATAATTTGTTAAAAAAAATTAAACAAATTGGATTTTTTTAATTTTTATCTAATTTTATTTTAATAAAATGCTTCTGGAGTTTTCTATTTAGGATGCATTAATAATTTTGTTTATTCAGCATGAAATGGAGCTTAGTTATGTAGCATAAGGCTGTATATTCTGCAATATTTACATTTATTGGTAAACTCATTCAGTGAATCCAAGCTCTGGAAGCTGAGATAACATGCACTGCATTGATGCATTCACACAGTTTCGCATAAGATAAAACAAAGCTCAGGAATATTCCTTATTCCCATTGTTTTGCAAATCTATGTACACTACAAACTGTATGATTGAATCAGTTCTCATATCGCTGTTTTACTATCGCTTCTTGGCCTTTTGGCTAAGATCAAGTATAGTATCTGTTCTTATCAGTTGCCAGGAGGTGGCGCTATGCTAACCATCACTGGTCCACGGCGGTGGATTAAGGATGGCGGTGGCTATGCAAAACCTCTTGGCGTAATGGCAACCTGAACGGTTAGTATCAGGGCGGACCAAAAGCGTACTGCTTGACGGTAACTGAGGGGCGTTACTAGGCCGCCTTTAGAGAAAGCCGAAAGGGAAGCTTCCTGATGAGGATGGAGAACCATCGGGTCTGGGCGAAGGGTCGGGTCCCTGGCCTTCTGGCCTAGATTTGTGTGGTTTCCTTTTTGGTGTTATTGAGGGGAATTAGCCATTACTACCGAATATAATTAGGTGGGAGCGACGGTGGAGGCTTCACCAATTTGGTCTTTCCATAGGCTCTCAGTGTTCTGATACCTTCCTGACTGGGGTGGGGCTGCATCGGTCTGGGCTGTTGGTCAGGGTCGAGAGAAAAGCCAGTGGTGAATGTGCCCCTGGAGTGGCAGTCCCGGAGTGCCATATGCTTGCACAAGTGTTGAGGGGCACTTCGAGGTTTGGCACCTTGGTCACTTCACCACACACTTTTTTCGCACCTGCCTCTAGGCCTGAGCCTTTCGGCTAGGACCAGAGGAATTTTTGATTCCTGGCTGAAGTGTCGGCCATTGTATTGCACAATGGCCACTTTCACTTCTCCCATCTTCCTTTTCCCCACTTTCTATTTATTTTACCCCCTGTGTTGTCACTTTTATGTATTTTTTTTGTTGAATGTATTACACATTTCGTCACTGTGGGATTAGTAGGGTGTGGGTCCTCAGGCCTACATTGAACGTCTTGGGAGGGGGTGGACATGGCCTTCTGGCTTAGTTTGTCCTCTCTCATGGGGTCTCCCTTCAAGGGAACCCCACCAATTACTTGGGTGGGTCTGTTTCGTCAGACCCTCCAGAGAAAGGGGTCAGTCTGGTCTTGGCCAGATGGCCCTAGCGAGTACCTCAGTCCCCGTCAGGAGCCTAATGCCCCGGGGGATCAGGGTAAGGTCCTTCCTAGTGGAGGACAGTGTTACACTACACCCCTTGCACGTTTTGTGTCACTCTTTGTGTGTGCACTTTTTTTGTCACCGGGTGGAGTTTTTGGGTGTGTTTCACACACCACTGGCTTTTCAAAAAAAATTAAAAATCGCTGTTTTACTTACCTGACAGCTTACTATTCTAAATGGGAAACCTTCATTTTGTTTGCGAATAATAAAGATTCTAACTACCAGCAAGAATAAATCCTTACATTTAAAGAGCAACTGTAATTTCAGATCCATCATGGCAGCGCCTGCCATCCCATAAAGTGAATGGGACTGTCGGTGAGTCAACAGCGGGTCAAAAGCCGATGCGGGATAGAGATGACAGTGGATCTTTAAAGATGATGATTTAAATCGAGTTGATTAAAAAAAAAAAAAGCCTTTTCACTAGTGATTTACATTATGATTTAAAGTGGTTGTAAACCCAAAATAGAAAAAAAAAACTGCAAGACAAAGGCATAATGAGCTAGTATGACTAGCATACTAGCTCATTATGAATTACTTACCTTAGATTGAAGCCCCCGAAGCCGTCCTCGTCTCCCCCTCCGGCCGAAGACATCTCTCCCGGAGGTTACTTCCGGGTATCGCCGCTCCGGTACTGTGATTGGCTGGAACGGTTTAGGAGATATTTGCCAAAAATAATGCACAGATGTCTATGGCACATGCACGCCGTAGACAACGGCGCAGGCGCACTGAGAATGCCGGTTTTTGCAAACACCTACAGGTAAGCCTTAATCTAGACTTACCTGTAGGTAAAACTTGTCAGAGAGGGTTTACTTCCATTTTAAATCGACTTGATTTAAATCAAATCCACCAGGGTGGCAACAGTTGGTGCGATTATTCGCAATTGGAAAAAATAAATAAAATAACTGTCCATTTCCATCGGTCTGGGGCTCCATGCAAGATCTCACCTGGGAGTTTTAATGATCATCAATGATCATGAGAACAGTGAGGAATCAGCCCAGAACTACACGGGAGAATCTGGTCAATGATCTCAAGGCAGCTGGGACCATAGACACCAAGAAAACAATTGGTATTACACTACGACATGAAGGACTGAAATGCTGCAGCGCCAGCAAGGTCCCCGTGCTCAAGAAAGCACATGTACAGGCCTGTCTGAAGTTTGCTAACGAACATCTGAAAGATTTAGAGGAGAACTGGGTGAAAGTGTTGTAGTCAGATGAGACCAAAATCAAGCTCTTTGGCATTAACTCAACTCGCCGTGTTTTGGGAAGGAGGAATTCTGCCTATGACCCCCAAGAACACCATCAAACATGGAGGTGGAAACATTATGATTTGACAGTGTTTTCCTGCTAAGGGGGCAGGACAACTTCACTGCACCAAAGGGACGATGGATGGGGCCATGTACTGCCAAATCTTGGGTGAGAACCTCCTTCCCTCAGCCAGGGCATTGAAAATGGGTTGTGGATTGGTATTCCAGCATGATAATGACCCAAAACACACGGCCAAAGCAACAAAGGAGTGGCTCAAGAAGAAGCACATTAAGGTCCTGGAGTGTAGGGGTGTGCATCTTCACTGGTCTCACGGTTCGATTTTTTTACGATTATCCTGTCCACGATTCGAATCCGCGATGCATCACTATTACTGCGCAAGTGCGCATGGTTAACTACTTGCTACCCAGGCTAATTCTGACACTTCGCTCCTACATGTAAAAATCATAATTTTTTTAGCTATAAAATTACTCAGAACCCCCAAACATTCTAACAGAGACCCTAGGGAATAAAATGGTGGTCGTTGCAACTTTTTATCTTGCACGGTATTTGCGCAGTAATTTTTCAAACACGTTTTTTTTTTTTTTGGGGGGGACGGGGACGGGGACTGGGACTGGGACGGACTGTTTCCTGCATTAAAAAAAAAAAAAAAACAGTAAAGTTAGCCCAATTTTTTTTCCATAATGTGAAATATTATGTTACGCCAAGTAAATAGATACCTAACATGTCACACTTTGAAATTGCGCACACTTGTGGAATGGCGCCAAACTTCGGTACTTATAAATCCCCATAGGCGACGCTTACATTTTTTTTACAGGTTACTTGTTTAGAGTTACGGAGGAGGTCTAGCGCTAGAATTATTGCTCTAGCTCCAACGTTTGCGGCGATACCTCACATGTCTGGTTTGAACTAGACATGTGCATTCGATTTCGTCCGAATGCATTTTCGTCCGAATTTCAGGTATTTTCGTTATCGTTTTAACAAACGAAAACGAAATTGCAGAATTCGAAAACCAAAAGATTCGACATAAACAAATGCTTCATTTTCGTTTTCGTTGCAACAACAGTTCGATATAGATGGGAGATTCGACATGAGGCTGACAATAACAATCTGTGTCCATCGAACCTGTGGTCGAATGTGCCTAACCTTAAAGGGGTTGTAAAGGTTCGTTTTTTTTTTTCTAAATAGGTTCCTTTAAGCTAGTGCATTGTTGGTTCACTTACCTTTTCCTTTGATTTACCTTCTAAATGTTTTTTTTCTTTGTCTGAATTTCTCACTTCCTGTTTCTCCTCACTAAACTTCACACCATCATCCGAGTGGTGGTTAGTCAGCCAGAACAGCTTACTGAACAGCTTACTGAGGAGGAACAGGAAGTGAGAAATTCAGACAAAGAAAACAAATATTTAGAAGGGAAATCGAAGGAAAAGGTAAGTGAACCAACAATGCACTAGCTTAAAGGAACCTATTTAGAAAATAAAAACAAACCTTTACAACCCCTTTAACTCTATTAGTCCAAGATCATTCTACATAGAGAGAAAAGATTCGACATTATAGAGAGAAAAGATTCGACATTATAGAGAGAAAAGATTGCTGCCGGAATTGGGTGGGGGAAGTAAAATAAAAAAATGATGATGATGAATGTTATTGGCTGATTGTAACCAAAGAGGAGGAGCAGTAAAATAGCTAGAACTAACTCAACGTGAACGACGAAGATTCGACAAAGCATCGAAAAACATACAAACATCGAATCTGTCATTGAAGGCTTATGGTGTCTGTTGAAAGTTCTAAGAAGATTCGGCGGAGCAGATAAACTGTACGACGCTGCAATCGTACATTTCCGGGCAAATGCTCGGCCCATAGGCTATAGAAGAATTCTAATGTTGGTTGACTAGTAATAATAATTAATAAATATAATTATTTCTAGTCATACAACATTATAATTCTACTATAGCTTGTAGGCGGAACATTCGACCGGAAATGTATGATTGCAGCGTCGTACAGTTTCGCTGCTCCGTCGAATCTTCTTTGAACATTCGACAGACACCATAAGCCTTCAATGACAGATTCGACCTTAATTCAGATTTTCGGACAAATGCAATTTCTAACGAAAACGAAATAAATAAAAACGAATTTCGGAAGTAACTAACTACATTTATTTTTCTAACGAAAACGAAATTCCGAAACGAAATATTTCAGTGTGCACATGTCTAGTTTGAACGTTGTTTACATATGTGGGCGCGACCTACGTATGCGTTCGCTTCTGCGCTTCTGCACTGTAAAAAAAAAAAAAATTCTTATTGTTTATTTTACTTTTATTTTTCTATTTTGACACTTTCTTTTTGCTTTAAAAAAACAAAACATCCCTTGTAATAGGAATAGTGCGTGACAGGTCCTCTTTACAGCAAAATCTGGGATCAAAAATTGGTCAGATCTCGCCTCTAGGCTGGAAAGCCTGAAGAGAAAAAAAACAAACCATCCTGGCTTCCCAGCAGAGGCCGGGCGTATCGTCATAACATCGCGCCCGCCCGGCCTCCGAAAGATTATAGAGATGTCCGGGGGCCACCTGGCCCGCCGGATTCTCTATAGTAAACTTCCGGCATGGACCGATTCCTTCTCTCTCTCACGGATTGTACAGGCGAGCCAGGAGAAGCACTGGAGGGGGTTGTCCCGCTGCCTGTAAGAACGATTAAGTGGCTGAACAGCTGCTATGATTGCTCTTGCGGTGCATGGAATCGCCGGCTCTAAAAGAAGATATCTGAATGATGCCTGTAGCCACAGGCATTATTCAGATATCCCCACTCAAAGTCAACAACGTCATATGACAACGGGCGGTAAGTGGTTAAAAGCTTCAACGGCAATTGGGTGGCTGGGATCAGAGGCAGTAGGATAGCTGGGATCAGGGGCAGTGGGATGGCTGGGATCAGAGGCAGTGGGATGGGTGGGATGGCTGGGATCAGGGGCAGTGGGATGGCTGGGATCAGAGGCAGTGGGATGGCTTGGATCAGAGGCAGTGGGATGGCTTGGATCAGAGGCAGTGGGATGGCTTGGATCAGAGGCAGTGGGATGGCTTGGATCAGAGGCAGTGGGATGGCTGGGATCAGAGGCAGTGGGATGGCTGGGATCAGAGGCAGTGGGATGGCTGGGGTCAGAGGCAGTGGGATGGCTGGGATCAGGGGCAGTGGGATGGCTGGGATCAGGGGCAGTGGGATGGCTGGGATCAGGAGCAGTGGGATGGCTGGGATCAGAGGCAGTGGGATGGCTGGGATCAGAGGGATGGATGGGATCAGGCAGTGGGGTGATGGTAGTGGAGGGATGGGATCAGAGACACAGAGCACCGCACAGAGCGACGGATGGCGTCACCAGACATCGATTCGGCCGACTCGCAGAATCATGAACGTTTGAAACACCTCTACTGGAGTGGCCTAGCAGTCTCCAGACCTTAAAGCGGAGCTCCGCCGGAAAAAAAAAATATTAAAAGCCAGCAGCTACAGCTACAGCAGCTGCTGGCTTTTAATATTTGGACACTTACCTGTCCTGGAGTCCAGCGACGTCCGCAGCAGAGGACGAGCGACCGCTCGTCGCTCTGCTGCTCCCTCCGCCATCCTCGCTGAGGGAACCAGGAAGTGAAGCCCTGCGGCTTCATGCCCGGTTCCCTACGGCGCATGCGCGAGTCGCGCTGCGCCGTTCTGATTGGTGCTCCTGTGTTCTGGGAGCCGAGTTTCTCCCAGAACACCAAGGGAAGTCTGCGGGAAGTGACGTAACTCCCGCAGATTCCCGGAGAGAGGACTCCCGGATGTGGGTGAAAATACCTGTCTTAGACAGGTATCTTCACCCCCCTCCCCCCTGAAAGGTGACAATTGTGACACCGGAGGGGGGGAGGGTTCCAAATAGCAAAAGTTGCTATTTAGGGTGGAGCTCCACTTTAATCCCATATAAAATATGTGGAGGGAGCTGAAGGTTCGAGTTGCCAAACGTCCGCCTCGAAAGCCTAATGACTTGGACAGGATCTGCAAAGAGTAGTGGGACAAAATACCCCCCTGAGGTGTGTGCCAACCTGGTGGCCAATTACAAGAAAGGCCGGATCTCCGTGATTGCCAACAAGGGTTTTGACACCAAGTACTAAGACATGTTTTGTGAAGGGGTCAAATACGTTATTTCACTCATTATCATGCAAATCAATTTATAGCTTTTTAAAAATGTGTTTTTCTGGATATTTTTGTTATTCTTCTGTCTCTCAGGCCTGGTTCACACTGGGGCGACAAACGCTCCGACATTGGGAGCTCATGTCGCATGACGTGTGAAAATCAATGTTTCCCTATGGGAGCCGTCTTAACTGGTCCGACACATGTCGGTCCGACTTTGAGAATGCTTCCTGTACTACTTTGGTCCGACTTTAGCCCATTGACTATCATTGAAGTCGGATCAAAGTCGGACCGCAGTCTTGCATGATCCGACTTTGGCATGCGACTTGTGCTGTACTGCTCGAGGGGGAACTCCAGGCCAAATTTTAAATAAAAAAACGGCATGGGTTCCCCCTCCAGGAGAATACCAGGCCCTTAGGTCTGGTCTGGATTTGAAGGGGCGCCCCTACGCCGAAAAACGGCGTGGGGGTCCCCTCAAAATCCAAACCAGACCCTTATCCGAGCACGCAACCTGGCAGGCCGCAGGGGAAGAGGGGGGGACGGGAGAGCGCCCCCCCTCCCTCCTGAACCGTACCAGGCCGCATGCCCTCAACATGGGGGGTTTGGTGCTCTGGGGCAGTGGGGCAACCTGTGGCCCCCCCACCCCAGAGCACCCTGCCCCCATGTTGATGAGGACAGAGCCTCTTCCCGACAACCCTGGCCGTTGGTTGTCGGGGTCTGCGGGCGGGGGGCTTATCGGAATCCGGGAGCCCCCTTCAATAAGGGGGCCCCCGGATCCCGGCCCCCCCACCCTATGTGAATGAGTATGGGGTACATCGTACCCCTACCCATTCACCTGGTGGAAAAAAATTACAATAAAAAAACCACACAGCTTTTTAAAGTATTTTATTGCACAGCTCCGGGGGTCTTCTTCCGACTTCGGGGGTCTCCGGTGTCGTCGTCGCGCTCTCCGGTTCTTTCTTCTGCCGGGCCTCCGCTAACTTCTTTTTAGCTCTTTTGCTAACGGAGGCCCGGTCTTCTCCGTCGTCTCGTCCGGCTCTCCGTTGTCCTTCTGCCGGCCCCTCCACTAACTTCTTGGTAGCTCTTTTGCTAGTGGAGGAGCCGGTCTTCCCGTCGTCGCCGTCTTCTTCCCTCTTCTCCTTCTCGATGTTGACGCGTCGCTTCCTCCCGCTGTAATACTGGCTCTCCGCTCCGCTCCGCATTAATATAGGCTTCTCATGACGTCACAGTCACATGTTCCGGGGCACATGGCCCCGGAGCATGTGACTGTGACGTCATGGGAACATGTGACTGTGACGTCATGAGAAGCCTATATTAATGCGGAGCGGAGAGCCAGTATTACAGCGGGAGGAAGCGACGAGTCAACATCGAGGAGGAGAAGAGGGAAGAAGACGCCGACGGCGACGACGGGAAGACCGGCTCCTCCACTAGCGAAAGAGCTAAAGAAGTTAGTGGAGGGGCCGGCAGAAGGACAACGGAGAGCCGGACGAGACGACGGAGAAGACCGGGCCTCCGTTAGCAAAAGAGCTAAAAAGAAGTTAGCGGAGGCCCGGCAGAAGAAAGAACCGGAGAACGCGGCGACGACACCGGAGACCCCCGAAGTCGGAAGAAGACCCCCGGAGCTGTGCAATAAAATACTTTAAAAAGCTGTGTGTTTTTTTATTGCAATTTTTTTCCACCAGGTGAATGGGTAGGGGTACGATGTACCCCATACTCATTCACATAGGGTGGGGGGGCCGGGATCCGGGGGCCCCTTTTATTAAATGGGGCTCCCGGATTCCGATAAGCCCCCCGCCCGCAGACCCCGACAACCAACGGCCAGGGTTGTCGGGAAGAGGCCCTGTCCTCATCAACATGGGGGCAGGGTGCTCTGGGGTGGGGGGGCCGCAGGTCGCCCCCCTGCCCCAGAGCACCAAACCCCCCATGTTGAGGGCATGCGGCCTGGTACGGTTCAGGAGGGAGGGGGGGCCGCTCTCTCGTCCCCCCCTTTTCCCCTGCGGCCTGCCAGGTTGTGTGCTTGGATAAGGGTCTGGTTTGGATTTTGGGGGACCCCCACGCTGTTTTTTCGGCGTAGGGGCGCCCCTTCAAATCCAGACCCAAGGGCCTGGTATGCCTCTGGAGGGGAACCCATGCCGGTTTTTTATTTAAAATTTGGCCTGGAGTTCCCCCTCAAGATTCATACCAAGCACAGTGCCTGATATTGGCGGGGATCCAAGTCGGATCCCCGTTCATTGAAAGTCGGACATATGTCGGCTTCATGTCGCAGGGCAAAGTCGGATCCAAAGTAGGACAGATGTCGTGTCGCACTAGTGTGAACCCAGCCTTACTGTTGAAATAAACCTACCACTAAAATTATAGACTAATCATTACTTTGTCTGTGGGCAAATGTACAAAATCAGCAGGGGATCAAATACTTTTTTCCCTCACTGTATAAAGAATCATACTTTATTTCCGTCAGGTAGTCATTAAAAAACATTCAACTAAGACTGGATTCACACTTATGTTTTTGGCCTGATGGGTTTTTCATTTAAAATCAATTGAAAACTCATATATTTAAAAATACAAAGTTTTAAAGCTGAACAGCAGTATATAGAAACTAAAAATACCCTTGAAGTGGGGCCTTTCCACACTGCAAAGGATATATGCTTGTTAAAGTCGGCCATAGACGGTCCTTGGCCGGCTCGACAAGGACCAGTCGAGATTCAAACCCTTTATGGGTTCATCAACTTGGTCAACCAGCTTGTCGGATTTTTCATGCGATTATTGCCAGCAGCTAGAGCCGCTAGCAATAATCACGGTCTTCTCCCAGCAGGGATAGCTTCCCCCATCCCCCCCCCCCGCTAGGATAAAACGATAGCTCTGTGGGAGAGATTCCCCCATCAACAATGACTGTGTTTATGGGGGAATCCAGCGAATGTTCTTTCCTGCAACCCGTGGTTGCAGGAAAGAAAAATCGCTCAACTAAGGCCAGCATTAAGTCTGAGGGGTAGATGGAGGAATAGCTGTAATGCTTACCATATTCCTTGCACCCCTGGCCACTGGTGCTCTAATCTTCTCTCTGATGCTCTGGGTTGTGGGTGGGTCATCAGCATTCTCACAATGCAGGGCTGCTGGTTATGCGTTGTACATGATGAGGCCAGAATGTGACTGCTGGTGGAGCACCATAGAGAAGAGGCTTCAGGAGACACACAATGTAGTGTAAAGCCTTGTACGCACAATCGGATTTTCATCGGACAAAGCGTAGGACTTTTGTCCGAAGGGCGTTGGACGTGAACTTGTATTGCATACAAACGGCAAAGAATGGTCGTCCAACAAACACGAAACTATGTGTTTTTTCAGCTCTTTAGCGCCACCCTTTGGGCAACTTCTGCTAATATTGTGTTATGGTTAGCATTGCTTCTGAGCATGCGTGTTTGTGCTTTGAATTTTTTTCCGATGGACTTGTGTACACACGATCGGATAATCTGACATCACACGTTTGTTGTCGGAAAATTTTAAAGCATGCTATCGAACAATTTGTTGGTGGAAAATCCGACAACAATTGTCCGAGCATACAAACGGTCGGATTATCCGACAACATCCTGCCATCACACTTTTCCCATCAGAAAAGCCGATCGTGTGTATGAGGCTTAAGCCTGACAATCTTTCCTCTGTCCCTAGACTTAAAGCAGAGCTCCATCGAAAAGGGAAAGCTCTGCTTGTCTGCCCCCCCCCCCCTCTGCTGACACATTTGGCACCTTTGGGGGAGAGAGGGAGCGGGTACCTGGTTTTGATAGGTACCCGCTCTCACTTCCGGCTCAGTTCACTGCGGCAAACTTAGCCAGAAGTTCGCCCCCCCACCTTCTGCAGCTTGCTGGGACACTTCACAGGTCCCAGAAGACTGCGGTCAATTTACAAATCGCAGCGCACTTCGCACATGCGCAGTAGAGCTTCACTGCCAGTTTCCCTTAGTCAAGATGGCACCAGCACCCGATGGCCGATTAAAGAATTGGTTCGGATGAGGACACCGCTGGATGCCTGGACAGGTAAGTGTCCTAATATTTAAGGTCAGAAGCTACAGTATTAGTAGCTTCTGACTTTTACATTTGAGGGGAGCCTGGAGCTCCTCTTTAACAAGCATTTACCTTTACAATGCAGAGAGGCCCCATTGCAAGCTTATTTTTATCTGCTGCCTTTATTATCTAAAAAAAACAAACAGTTTTCAAGTTATAAGAAGTTATCAGTTGCTATGATGATAGTCGGTGACCTCACTCTCCTGTAGACACTCTCCTTACAACAAGTACATAATATCAACAAATAATCTGAAGGTTCCTGCAAGTCTCTGTTAAAATTTTGGTATCCTAACAAGGCTGGTATAGGGGATCCCTGTGGATGTGAGTTCCTCTTTCCACATGGGGTGTCTGGAGTCACATAGGTCGGAGTAATCATCAGTGCTTACCAGAACATGCAGGCAGCCCCTTTCCTGAGTATTTTGTGATCTGTTTCTCTAGGGATTTCCTGAGCGCATTATTTCTGATTCCTGCCTGGAGACCTTGAATGGAGTGTATGTTGTCCGTATGAAATTATTCACCATCTTGGATATGTGTATGTTTTTTGCCATAAAACTTGGAATCTTTTACGCTAAACAATTAACACTTTCATTTAATTGAAACAAACATACAGCTTAGCTTTCATTTATCTCATTTCACAGGCTACACACCTGTTCAAGGTCTGTTCCTCTGAAGTATTGAAGCCACTGAATCAGCAATACAGCAAGGCGTACTAAATTTACATACTTAGAAATGAAAAACAACTTGTTCAGCTGTGTCCTATTGTCTCTAGAAGTGGTGCTGTCTGGTGAGCTGTGGATCTGGTTTGACCTGTCCATGTAGCCTTGCACACAGTTAACACCTATGTCAATTTTTGTTTTGTTCTCAGCTTTGTAGCACAAAGTGTAATCTGTTCCAAAAACATTTTGTGGAATTTGTCCCTTGTGAGAGTTCCCTGGACCTCTAAACTTTGAACCAATTCCACTTTCAACAGGTTGATCAATAGTTTTAGGCAAGCGGTCACAGCTGTGCACAAAAGGAAAAGATCGGTACAAAACATAACCGCACAAGGAAACAGAACTGGCAGATACATGAAAGACTGACATTAGAAAAAAAAAAAGCAAAGACACCATGAATAACACCAGACAGCAGTCAGATCCTGCAGACTACTATAGAAAATGTGCATGATTAAAGGGTAACTTTTAATTTGAACTTTTATTTATTATGTATGGTCAACTTCCACCTCAACCCCCCCCCCCCCCATTTTATCTTAGACTTATCTCTCCCTGTTCATATTAAGCTAAGCATACATAGCTCAGTTTATTAATTCTGTCTGAATTAAACCAAGTCCCCCATACACACAATGAAGGTGGATGGGGGAATCTTCCCGGCTACACTATTGTATTCTGACAGCGGAGAAACCTTTGAACATCTCTGGAGAGACTTAAAAATGTCGGTCCGCTGACAGTCCCCATCCAATCAGACTGAACTTGAGAGGATTTTCAAAGAAGAATGGCAGACAATACCCCAATCCAGGTGTGCAAAGCTTGTCGTGTCATCCCCAAAAGACTCGAGACTGTAATTGCTGCCAAAGGTGCTTCAACAAAGTACTGAGTATTATGGGGCACGGAGTGTAGATTGAGAAACAAAAATGAATTGAAACAACCGTAGTATCAGGCTGCAACATAACAAAATTGCAAAAATTGAAGGGGGTCTGAATACTTGATAAGAAATGAAAATATATATCTGCGCTAGGAACTAAAACAACCAGGAGCTGTACACTATAACCTAGATACCCGGCACAATGACAATATAAAAATAAAGTGCAGCGCTAAGCAAATAAACTACAGTCTGTGTGATGAAACAATATGCGTGAACAATAAAAATACAGAAGACATAAATCTTAAACTTACGTATTAAGTGCATTAAAAAGTAATGCACTTACATTAAAATAGTAGAGGTCGGGCATGTAGCCAAATGCCTCTGAACTCTATTTTAATGTAAGTGGATTATTTTTAAATAAATTGGATGTTTGATACAGTATCACACTATGTGGAGTTTCATATTTCCTACAAACTCTGGTATCGAGTTCCATTGATGGGTGTCTAATATTGCTTACTGGGGACCTTCCGATATTCATCATCTGTGGTCACGAGAGAGCATATCCGGGTTTCCCTTTAGTGGATCAAGTGCTGTTTGACCTCCCTGAGTAAGGGGGGGTCACTGTCTTTTTGATAAGCCGCCATCTTAGTTTTGGTGATTGGTGTCATGCCGCCAGGTGTTTGATCTTCATTTTCAACACACAGCTCTTCATGGGATTTCCTATGTGGACTTTAGTTCTTCATAATCTTGCAATTTATTATATATTAGAACACTGTTAAAATATATATATTTTTCATAGATCACGCATATTGATTGTATTTTATTTACATAAGTTCAAGATTTATGTCTTTTGTATTCTTATTGTTCACGCATATTATTTAATCGCACAGACTGCACTTTATTTGCTTAGCACTGCACTTTATTTTTATACTGAATACTTTATGAATGCACTGTATATGCAAACATGCGAGTCCGCGAAGACACATGGGTGCAGGACCATATGTACCTACCTCCCTGAACACAGACTTTCTCTGCATGGGGAGGTGCATGTAGTTGTTTGGATTTGTGTGTATATGCATGCTCCACCACATTTGCATGCTGCCTCCGTCACTCCCTGAAGAAAAATCCGGCTGTTCCAGTGCCAACTGAAAGTTTGGGATTTTCCTGACCCCCATTCCCAGTGATAATGGTAACTAGGACAAACAGAGAGTGTGAATCCTCCTAGTATTGCTGGGCTTATCTACTCTATCAGATAACAATAAGGTTTGGTTTTGGATAAACTTTAATGCTAGGTAGGTTCTAACAGTTGATTGTTTTCTTTATCGTTTACTTGCTTTTCAAATGTCTGTTTACAATTTTTTATAAATGTATCTCTGATCGACCTTTGCCCTTATGTTTCATTGTGACAAACATTAGAGGTAAACAACTGTTTGCTGGAATGTTAAATTCCTTTGCTGTCACTTAAAACATCTTCTTCTTCTCTCTCCTGTCTCTGCAGGGTAATGTATGGTGTGACGCCTCTCAGTTAATCATTCTCCCTGAAGTATTTTTGCTGCCAGCCTTATAGAAAACAGGGAGTAAACTCACTACTCAGCAGAAAGCCCTGAAGAGATTGGCAGAGTTCTTTCCCCTCCTCGGATCTTCTCTACTTACAGCTCCTCCGGCTTGTTCTGTGATCTGTGTTCTCACTGGGAAGTCTATTAGCTATATGTGAGCTGTGCTGATCGGATCTGCATCAATAGGCTGAGGACCCGGAGAAGAGCTTTTACCATTTTAAATGAATTACTGGAACTAAGTTACAAACCTCCACGTGGACACAATGGGGCAGCAAGGACAGGGATATGGCTACTACAGGACAGTCATTTTTAGTGCCATGTTTATGGGATATACTTTATACTATTTTAATCGTAAGACATTCTCTTTTGTCATGCCATCTGTAATGCAAGAAATCAAGCTTGACAAGGATGATTTGGGTGAGTAGTTTCTGTACAATTGTTCTGCAAACAGGCTAGATAATTTTCCCATATCTGAACTTTTTATATAGTAATTTTAGTTTTCTGTGTATGTAGCTTTATCTACGTTCTCACTGTATGCTAAATTTGTAAAGATCGTGCAATGCAGAACGCGTAGCTCAAACCTGAATCTGGGTGTACAAAAAGGCAGGTCTATATATGTTTTAGCACCCTCCCTGCCGTATAATGCCTGAACAAAACATAGGATCATTTAAAATGAAAATAAGTAAATGCCTTACACTATACAAATATATCCGCATTCTTAGTTCACGGTTAATGTTTTAGATGCCTTGATATGGGGTTGGAGATTTATCTTTTGCAAAGTAGTACAATCTCTTCTTTTCTAAGACAGATTTTGTATAGGAATGCTGAAGTGGAACAACAAATTATTTCCTTATTTCCAGGAGTAGTGCCCCTCCAGGTTGGACTGGTTCATGCTCTCATGACACTTTCACTTTAACTGCAGATAAGAGTGATGGACCAATAGCCATAGCAGCTTCTATGGTGCTTGGGGTGAAAGGAGCCCATTAGGGGGGCTGTTTAAACATAGAAAACCCATGTGCGTGTGAAGATAACACATATCCATTACTGTAGTATTAAGGATTGCAGAGGTTGCTAATGAAACTGACCCTCTACTCCCTGTGACATTTCCGACCAAGAAGAGCTGACGTCAGACATACAGTAGGAGACTTCTGAATAGCTGTCACTAGTCACAGATCTCTTTTGCAGGCTGTGCAGTAAGAAGAATTCGTTTGACTGTCTTAGTAGTATAGATTTATTGCCTTCAGAGGTTCTGGTCAACCTGGCCAGCACTGAAATGAACCCAGCATGGCTAAGACAGCCTTGCTCAAGCTGTAACAATCCCAGCACTATGGAGTTGATTTACTAAAGGCAAAAGGACTGTGCAGTTGCTCAATAGCTTAGTAAATGAGGTAAAGCTTCACTTTACAATAAATACCTAATCACATGCAAGGAAATAAAAAAAAAACAGCATTTTTGCGTGCACGTGATTGGATGATGGAAGTCAGCAGGGCTCCCCCTCATTTACTAAGCTCTGGAGCAACGGCACTTGCAAAAATGCACAGTCTATTTTCCTTTAGTAACTCAACTCCCATTTTTTTCAGCACTTGCTTGCTGTGTCAGTTGAAGGGGTGGGGGGCTTACAATTTACATTGAGACCCTAAGATGCTGAAAAAGATTTGGAGCTACGGAGGACAGAGTTGCGAGCTTGAAAATTAACATAAAAAGTTAATTCCTCACACTGATGCCCGCTCTTCAGCTTTTGCCCACCGCACTGCTCCCTAGTAGTGAAATGACTATGTTGACAGCTCTCTAGCTACATGGTCTTGATGTAAACCCCATCCAAATTTGGCTATGGGACCCCAGGATTTGTAGTTATGACCCTACAAATAGGGACATTGTATGGACACTCAGGCAGAGGCAACAAAGCCCACCATCAGCTCTGCCAAAGAAGCAGAAGCTGTTGGTCTGGAGAATCTGGCTCCAGCAGACTGATTTCTGTATGTCAGCAGCAAGAAGAAGTCAAGTTTTGGCTTAATGCCGCGTACACACGACCGTTTTTCATGACGAGAAAAAATACATTTTAAAGCTGACCTTCAACCTGGTAAGGTACTTTGAGTCCCTGCCTTGTCTACCCCTCCACTATCCAAGCAATGTGTTTTTGTTTTGTATTTTCTAGGCTTTTTTTTTTTTTTTTTGCAGAGTTCAATACCTCAAGCTCAAATGTGTAGACATACAAATGAGGGATTTACAAGAGTGACCCATAATATGAAAACTCATAATGTTCCAAGAATCCTGTGTAAAGGACACACTCTGCATTACATGTGTATTTGTAAAATCGTTTTTATAAATGGTTAAAAAAAAAATATATAAAATACTGTATTTATTGGCGTATAACACTCACTTTTTTACCCTGAAAATAGAGGGTAAACTGTGCCTGCGTGTTATACGCAGGGTGCTGTGGAAAGTTTTTTTCCTGAAACTTCCCTCTTAAAGTTAGGGTGCGTGTTATACGCCTGTGCGTGTTATACGCCGATAAATACGGTAGTTAAAAAATTTTAAAACCTGAAAAAACATAGAAATGTAATGCATCCCTGAGAAATAGCTTAGAGCAAGGTTCTTCCTGACTTCTAAGCATCAGAGAAAATAATTTAAATATAAAGTGAGCCTAATGCCGCGTACACACCGTTATTCATGTCATGGAAAAAAACGTTTTTCTCGATGTGATTTTTCGTGTTTCCTCTCAAGCCTGCCTTGCATACACACGTTCGTGAAAAAAATGCTTGAGCAAAGCGCGGTGACGTACAACACGTACGACGGCACTATAAAGGGGAAGTTCCATTAGAATGGCGCCACCCTTTGGGACGCTTTTGCTGATCCTCGTGTTAATAAAGTTTGGTGAGAGACGATTCGTGCTTTTCAGTCCGTTACAGCGCGACGAATGTGCTATCCCCATTATGAACGTTAGTTTTACCAGAACGAGTGCTCCCGTCTCATACTTGATTCTGAGCATGCGCATTTTTTTTCCCCTTGTAAAAGTATACACACGACCGTTTTTCACGACGTTAAAAAGAACGACGTGAAAAATGACGAGAAAAAATAGAGCAGGTTCTAATTTTTTTTCAGCCATTTTTCTCGTAGAGAAAAATGCTCTGGAGCATACACACACCACCTTTTTTCACGACCGTTTTTAAAAATGCCATTTTTTTAACATATTAAAAGCAGTATTAAACCTAAAACCAAATATTGCTTCTATTGTAGATTACCAATTCTTATGCCATGTACACACGACCCTTTTTACCTGTCATGCAAAAAACAACGTTTTTCTCGACGTGATTCGTCGTGATTCCTCTCAAGCCTACCTTGCATACACACATTCAGGAAAAAAAACGCTTGAGCAAAGCGCGGTGACGTACATGTACGACGGCACTATAAAGGGGAAGTTCCATTTGAATGGCGCCACCCTTTGGGCTGCTTTTGCTGATCTCGTGTTAGTAAAGTTTGGTGAGAGACGATTCGTGTTTTTCAGCCTCATGCTTTTCAGTCCGTTACAGCGTGACGAATGTGCTATCTCCATTTCAAATGCTAGTTTTACCAGAACGAGCGCTCCCGTCTCATACTTGATTCTGAGCATGTGCGGTTTTTTTTTCTCTCGGAAAAGCATTCAAACGAGCGGTTTTCGCCGCGAGAAAAAGAACGACGTGAAAAACCACGAGAAAAAATAGAGCAGGTTCTAATTTTTTGGCGGGCATTTTTCTCGTCGAGAAAACTGCTATGGAGCATACACACGACCGTTTTTCACGACCAATCAAAAAAATGGCAGTTTTCTCGTCATAAAAAATGGTCGTGTGTACGCGGCATCAGATGTGATGTCTGCATTCATTTAAAAAAAAATTTAATCTGGTGATCCTGTGAGTAAGTCTGTTTTACAAAATAACAAGCTCTCTTACAGATAAACAGGGATGAGACAAACCATTTAACACTGGCAGAGGCACTTACAATGATCAGTTTTATTTATTCATGTAAAACCTTTAACCCAAATGGAAAAATTCTGTTTGCTGCAACTGATTATGAAGTGTAAACTGAAGTTTAGCTTCAATATGTTATCTGCTAAACACTCCCCTCCCCCCAGACTGACTTTGCTGCTGTGCCCATGTGCTCCTTCATCCAGAGTGGAGACAATCTAATACAGGAGATGTGTTACTGGCCAGATCACCAGGATGAAAACCGAGGGGAAAAAAAGCCTAATAAAATAAACAAATGCAGCCACCACATCTAATGATTAATAAGCTGCAATAAAATATTTTTTTTTATTTTGCATTTAATACCACTTTTACAAACCAAAAGTAGCAAGTATGAGAAGTTCATTGTTCAGGTGGAAAATGGTCAAAAAATAAAACAAATGCCTGAATTCTAAGGCCTCATACACACGGATGTTTTTACTGCAGCGTTTTTGAGCTTTTTTTTGCAGTTTAACCACTAGCCGCCTGCCCACCCTCATATGACGGCGGGACGAGGCAGCTCTCGTTCTGGGCAGACGTCACATGACATCTTCGCCTTCCCAGGCCACTAGGGGGCGTGTGCCACTGGGGACCCGATGCGCGTGCCCGGCGGCCGTGATGTCCGCCGGGCACCCACGATTGCCCAGTAACTGAGCAGGACCGTGGATCTGTGTGTATAAACACACAGATCCATGTCCTGTCAGAGTAGAGGAGACCGATGGTGTGTCCCTTGTACATAGGGACACCGATCGGTCCCCTCCGCCCACAGTTAGAATCACTCCCTAGGACACACATTTAACCCCTTGATCGCCCCTAGTGTTAACCCCTTCTCTGCCAGTCACATTTACACAGTAATAAATGCATTTTTATAGCACTAATCGCTGTATAAATGTGAATGGTCCCAAAAATGTGTCAAAAGTGTCCGATATGTCCGCCGCAATGTCGCAGTCACGATAAAAATCGCAGATCGCGGCCATTACTAGTAAAAACAATAAAAATAATAAAAATGCTATAAATATAGACTATCCCCTATTTTGTAGACACTATAACTTTTGCGCAAACCAATCAATATACGCTTATTGCGATTTTTTTTTTTTTCAAAAAATATGTAGAAGAATAAGTATTGGCATAAACTGAGGAAAAAATATTGTTTTTTTTTTTTTAAACTTGTCCCTCTTCTTTTGTGATCAAATACCACCAAAAGAAAGCTCTATTTGTGAGGGAAAAATTATAAAAATGTCATTTGGGTACAGTGTTGCATGACCGCGCAATTGTCATTCAAAGTGTGACAGCGCTGAAAGCTGAAAAATGGCTTGGGCAGGAAGGGGGTGAAAGTGCCCTGTATTGAGGTGGTTAAAAAAGCCACTCCATGTTTTTCAATGGCCTCATACACACCATGGCATTTTTGAGCTGTAACATGCATTGGCGTTTTTAAGCTCCAAAAAAAAACAGGACCAGCGCGTTCTGAGGCTCCAGCGCTCGAGCTGTAAAAATGCCAGAGGCCGGTAAAAGGTGTTAAACGCGGTTTAACGAGGCTTAACGTCGTATACACAGCGGTAAGCCTCGCCTGGCGTTTCTCTGCCTCTGTTCAAAATCAGTGGTTCCCTATGGGAGTCCATTGATTTGAATAGAAGTCGCAACAGAATTTGGATCAAGATGATCCGACTTGCGGTACGACTTGTGTGCTGAGAATCCTGAAGGGAAACCCCGCCAAACTGTAAAAAAAATGTTTGCGTGAGGTTCCCCCCAAGATGATACCAGACCCATTGGGCTGGTATGGATCTTAAGGGGAAACTCCCCACCCACAAAACGGCGTGGGGTCCCCCCAAGATCTATACCAGAACCTTATCTATACACTCAGCCCGGAAGGTCAAGAAAGGTGGGGGACGAGCGAGCGCCCCCCCCTCCTGGACCATACCTAGCCACATGCCCTCAACATGGGGGGTGGGTGCTTTGGGGCAGGGGGAGCCCTGCGCCCCCCACCCCAAAGCACTTGTCCCCATGTTCCCTATGGGAGCCCACTGAGCCGGAGAGGGGAGAAGAAGTCAGGAGAGACCCCCAGAGCTGCCTTATAAATTACTTTAAAAACCTGTGTAGTGTGTTTTATTTTTGACACTTTTTTTTTTTCTCCAGGTGAATGGGTAGGGGTACAATGTACCCATACTCATTCACATAGGGTGGGGGGCTGGGATCTGGGGGCTCCCTTATTAAAGGGGCTCCCAGATTCCGATAAGCCCCCCGCCCGCAGACCCTGACAACCAATGGCAAGGGTTGTCGGGAAGAGGCCCTTGTCCCCATCAACATGGTGACAAGTGCTTTTGGGTGGGGGGGCGCAGGCCCCACCCACCCCCCATGTTGAGGGCCTGTGGCTAGGTATGGTCCAGTAGGGGGTGGGCGCTCGCTCGCCCCCCCCTTTCCTGATCTGCCGGGCTGCGTGCTCGGATAAGGGTCTGGTATAGATCTTCGGGGGGGGGGGGCCCGCGCCATTTCTTGGGCAGGGGGTTTGCCCTTAAGATCCATACCAGACCGAATGGTCTGGTATCGTCTTGGGGGGGAACCTCACGCAATTTTTTTTTAGCATTTTGGCGGGGTTTCCCTTTAAGATTCTCAGCACACAAGTCGCACCGCAAGTCGGATCATCTTGATCTGACTTCTGGTGTGACTTCTATTCAAATCAGTGGGCTCCCATAGGGAACCATTGATTTTGAATAGAGCCAGAGAAACGCGGCTGAAACCTAGTGCAGCTAAACGCGCATTGACGCCAATGCAAAACGTGGATAAAATCACGATTTTAACACCGTTTTTTCCAAGCGTCGGTACTAGCTTTACAGCCCGTTTTTTAAAACATCCATGTGTATGAGACCTTAGTTGTTGGTGGGTGCCTACATCCCTCTCCCTAATACTGTAACTCCCTCCATCACCTATCCCAGTCTTCCCGACCATTCATTGGCCTCCTTCCTCTCCTCAGGCTGGACACATGTTATAGGTGACCACCAGGATCCCCTTATGAGCTTTGTAGAGTGCTGTAGAATGGACATGTCCCAGTGAGGCAGTCAGGCAGGAAAATACAAACTAAGCTCAGTGTTTTAGAACAGTGCCTGAGCAAAGGTCCCAGCTTGTGCTCTAGGCTTTATTAATTTTCTACAAAGGGCTTGACTCCTGTAACGTCTGAACTAAGGCCTGCCCACCCGATGTGCTGTTTGGTAATGTATCAGACTTATTGTTGCTTTGAAGACACACACTTTTAATACATGTAACAAGTTGATAACTGAAGACAAACCTTATCTGACTCACCTTAGCAAGCTATGTTTGTAGTGGTGATGTATTTCCTCCTCATGCTAAGTTCCCATTTGTTTTTCTAAAATGTATTTGTGTTTTAACCGATTGCTGCACACCCACTGTACAGGGCAGGGCAGCATGGGCAGGCTGGATCCTATAGGTGTACCTCATCCAGCTTATTCCAGGTTAGGGGTGTGCATGCGCGCACCTGCTGCTAATCCACGCTGTCACTGGCTACAGTGGGATTTTGTCAACATGTCCCGCCAAATGATTTATGGCTGAGACCTGCAGCCAATCAGTGTTTACATACATACTCTGTACACAGATCAATGATCTGGTTGTTTCTGCAGGGAGAAAAAACAGCCAGATCTGTTAGTAAAAGCACCCCACAACATTACACATTTTTAGGAATACAGTTAACCCCCTTCATTACCCCTAGATGTTAACCCCTTCCCAGCCTGTGTCATGTGTACAGTATTATCACTAATCATTGTATTTTACCTTTTTTATTTTTATACTTTCTTTTAAATTATTTTTCTTGGATCACTTTTATTCCTATTACAGGGAATGTAAACATCCCTTGTAAAAGGAATAGTGCATGACAGGTCCTTTTTATGGAGGGATGTGGGGTCAATAAGACCCCACATCTCTCCTTCAGGCTGGAAAGACCAAGATCAAAAAATAAACTGTCTCTGCCTTTCCAGCCACGTCCCCAGCATTGTTTACTTTCGCCGGCCCAGATATAACGTCATAACGTCACGCCAGGGCCTTCAAGGGTCATAGAGATAACTGGGGACCATCTGGTCACCGGAAATCTCTCAAGGTCCGGCACCAAAGGGCGGCAGGAGGGGGAGTTGTCCCCTCCCGCCACCTGTAAGAACGATCAAGCGGCTGAACTGCTGCTATGATTGTTCTTACGGTTCACAGAATTGTAGGCTGAAAAATATGATATCTGAATGATGCCTGTTAACTGCAGGCATTATTCAGATATCCCCACTCAAAGTCCAGGACGTCATATGATGTCCTTGGGCTGGAAGTGGTTAAATAATTATATATATATTTTTTTTTAACCATTTATATAAACGATTTTACAAATACACACGTAATGCAAATTGTGTCCTTTACACAGGATTCTTGGAACATGTGTTTTCATATTCGTCTCCAGCTTTCATATTTAGGGGGGGCACATGGGGGGACAGGGACAAAAGTAGAGGGGGCCTACTATAAAATGCAATTATATATATATATATATATATATATATATATATATATATATATCCTGGGGCCCTTTACTACGATCCCACAACGGGCCCTTTCACATGTTCTGCAGTGAGCTCCCTTCCTACTATACTGGGGGCCCCCAGGGTGGCAGAAAACAAGAGATATATGTCCCCAGCACACTAAGAAAATATAAGGGTGCAAAGCAGTGGGAGAACTATCAGGGTTGCAAAGGTTGTCTTGCCTCCGGGCCCTGGTGTTCTGCCACTGTGGGGTTCCCCAGCTGTCCTGTCCCTGTTATTGACAGCACTGGTCTGGCATCTGTCTCCTTGGCAGCGGCGGCAGTCTATTAGGACCTAGTGCTGGTGACATTATGGGTGCGTGCAGGGGAAGGCTGGCACTACTGGTTATAGAGAGCTGAGCCCCCAGCTGGTCACCTAGCAGCAGTAATGCTGTATAACCTTCTCTGTTGACATGCTGATCGGGATGTGATCCAGGTGATGCTCCCAGTCAGATCTAATAAACACAGTATTTATTAGCATCAAGAGTACAAGCACATATATACAATCAACCGTATATTCAGCAGCCATGTGGGCTCCATGCCTGTAAGGTGTGGGCTTTGATCAATAAAATCACTGATATTTAACACTAGGATTTGACTAGGAGCATCACCTGGATTGCATCACGATCAGCATGTCAGAGAAGGCTCCACTGCTGCTAAGCAACCTGCAGGGAGTTCAACTGTCTATAACCAATAGAGATGGGCTCGGGTGTGTTTGAAATCCCACATGCCCGATCCCGCCAGGAAGCCGACACTCCACAGTGCTAATCACAGCCAGTGAGAAATTTCCTGATCTGTGCAGCTGCGGCCTGGGAAATGTCTCACTGCCTGTGATTAGCGCTGTGCAGTGTGGGCTTCCTGGCAGGCTCTGGCATGTGGAATTTTGAACATACCCAGCCCATCTCTAACAACAAATTGTGCTGGCCCTCCTGTACATCAGCCCCATAAAGTAACCAGCACTGGGTTCCAATGTGCTGCCGCCGCTGTGAATAGCCGGGACAGGACAGCAACTCTGGTTGTTCCAGCACTGGTCCACACTGGGAGGATTCCCCCATCCACCTATAATGTGTAGATGGGGGAATTGGATCATTTCTTTTTTTTTTCATTGAACCTAATAGTTGAATGAAAAAAAGTGATCAATGTATGGGCTGCCTAATGCCGCGTACACACGACCATTTTTCTCGTCGGGAAAAATTTCATTTTTTCTCTTTGATGAGAAAAACGCCCGTGTGTGGGCTTTTCAGCATTTTTCCCGACGAGAAAAACGGCAAGAATCATGACGAGAAAAATTAGAACATGCTCTAATTTTTCTCGTCGTGATTCACGGCATTTTTTTCCGCTGCAGTTTTCCCATAGGGAAACACTGCCAGGGAGCCTACACACGGTCGTTTTTCACGACCAAAACAAAAAATGTCATGAAAACCGGCCGTGTGTAGGGGACCAAGCCGGTCCTCGTTTTTCATGTCGATTTTCTCTGCAGTGTTTTCACCGTCGAGAAAATCGATCGTGTGTACACGGCATAAGAGCTAAGACCAGCCATAGACAGTTTAAATCTCAGCTGGTTCAGCAGGAACTAGCAGAGATTTGAACCATTAATGAGCAGATTCTCTTATGATTATCACTAGTGGTTGCTCTAGCCCAGGGGTCCTCAAACTTTTTAAACGGGGCCAGTTCACGGTCCCTCAGACTGTTGGGGGGCCAGACTATAGTTTAAAAAAATATGAACAAATTCCTATGTACACATCTTATTTGTAGTGCAAAAAAACTGGAAAAAACGATTTAATATTTCAAATAAAAAACGATTTTAATCAACATAAACTTATTAGTATTTCACAGACTCCCCTCATCACAGATCCCCCTCCCCCATCACAGAACCCCCTCCGCATCACAGAACCCCCTCATCACAGAACCTCTCCATCACAGATCCCCCATCACAAATTCCCCCCATCAAAAAGCCCCCATATAAGGTCATCCATCACAAAGCCCCCCATCACAGACCCCCATCACAAATCTCCCCATCACAAAGCCCCCCAACATAAACTCCTCTCCATCACAAAGCCCCCCGTAACAGACACCCCCATAACAGATCCCCCATAACAGACTCCCCCATCACAGTCTTCCCCCAACCACAATAGAAATATGTGTATTCCAGAAAGTTTAACAATCAGCAGATAAAGATACTCCAAACATCTGGTGTTAGCGCTTCAATCATCCCGGCACCATGGTTGTTATGGTGGCAGGGTGATTGAAGCGCATTATTTCTATTATTACATTGTAATATAAAATTAAATAGTTCAACTCACCATAATTCAGAATCAGTCTGAGCTCTGATGTCAATGTCCCCAGCCAGCGGGGTGCTTCCTTACATCTCAGGTGTCACTGTCCCCAGCCATCGGAGTGCTTCCTTACATCTCAGGTGTCCCCAGCGGAGTGCCTCCTTACATCTCAGGTGTCCCCAGAGGAGTGCTTCCTTACATCTCAGGTGTCCCCAGCAGAGTGCTTCCTTACATCTCAGGTGTCCCCAGCGGAGTGCCTCCTTACATCTTAAGTGTCCCCAGCGGAGTACCTCCTTACATTTCAGGTGTCCCCAGCGGAGTGCCTCCTTACATTTCAGGTGTCCCCAGCGGAGTGTCTCCTTACATTTCAGGTGTCCCCAGCGGAGTGCCTCCTTACATCTCAGGTGTCCCCAGCGGAGTGCCTCCTTACATCTCAGGTGTCCCCAGCGGAGTGCCTCCTTACATCTCAAATGTCCCCAGCGGAGTGCCTCCTTACATCTCAGGTGTCCCCAGCGGAGTGCCTCCTTACATCTCAGGTGTCCCCAGCGGAGTGCCTCCTTACATCTCAGATGTCCCCAGTGGAGTGCCTCCTTACATCTCAAGTGTCCCCAGCACAGTGCCTCCTTACATCTCAGGTGTCCCCACCGGTGTCTCCGCTGCCATTACTGAAGGCTGAGGGGGAACAGATGACAGACAGGCTGGGGGTGGGGGGTGGCCGGACCTCAAGCGGCGGCGGCGAAAAACATTGAAAAAAAAGGTATGGGGAGGGGGTTTTCTTGCAATGCTAAAGGAGCAGTCCGCGGGCCGGGAAAATTACACTGACGGGCCGGATGCGGCCCGCGGACCGTAGTTTGAGGACCCCTGCTATAGCCACTAGTGATAATCACTGTTTGTCGGGAGAATACAATTGCTGGGCAGGAGGGATATTCCCCTGTCAGCACTGTCTGTGTTGATGGGGGAATCATGCAAATTTCTTTCCTGCAATCTGTGGATGCAGGAAAGAAATTTGCATCGTATATTACCTGCCTAACTGAAAGTGAAAGTAAATTGTGAATGTCTTGAAAGAACAGGAGAGGGGGAGGGAGACAGATGGGGGAGAGAAGGGATGGAGATAATGCAGTTCAGTGATTACAGTGTACTGCAGTCTGCAGTTTACACACTTACTCAAGGTCCAGGCTAGAATCTCAGGCATCATTCACACTGCATGTCCCGCTCATTTTGACATTATGAGAAAGACTGGTGACATATCCATTGGACAAACGGGGATGTTTGACAGAGCCATTTAGAGACCCTGGCAGGGGTAACAGCCATCTGCGTATACTGATCTCTTGCAGGGATCTATATTTCTGGTAAGCAGCAGTTTTACTAGAGGAAGTGGAATGTCTGAATATCAGCACTTTTCTTGGGTGTTTCTGAGTTTGATGTCACCGATGGTTAACAAGAAGACATATATTCACACTATTGGCCTTTAGCATTATCATCTCAGCATTGACTTTATCCATTGATCATTTCCAATGAACTGTATGCATCTTGGTGTTGTCTCTTCAGAGATTGGCGTAGCAGAATTATAAGATCTTGGGGTTCATCCTTACTTCTTGTATTAGAATTTTTGGGTGGCAGAGACGGGATACACTATTTTCACAAACTCATTGCGCAGCTTTATTTTTCTCTATTTACTGATTTGTGTGTGTCTCACATATTAAGTTGCAGCATTTTCACATTTGTTTCATTATCAATCCGTTTCATTCAGGATTGTCATTTCAGGACAGCACAGTATACACACCCTTTATATCATTCACACACAGCCAGGAATGCTGCTGATTTTCATATTTCCCGCCCACACATCCCCTCTCTTCAGATACAGCACGCCGGGAAAGTGTGCGCGGGACTGGAAGGAGGAGGAGGAGCTGTATTCCTCCCTGCTTGTACGTGAAGAGAGTGAGGGGGGGTCGCTGGGCTGTGAAAGAGGGTCATAGACTGACACTCGGCTCAGCTTGCAGTCACCACTCTCGGAATTTACAGGCTGGTTCTCTTGTCCTAAGGACGAGAGAAATCAGTCTGTTTTTTCAGTAACTGAGATGAAGGCTTGGGCCCCCCTCCCCCCCCGACCCACAGTGCTCGTGGAGTCCTTCCTGCAACTCGCTCTTCTCCGTGCCAATGAGGATGCAGGGGAAGGAGCAGATCGTGCGGCTGTGATTGTGTGAGCGCTCGCATTATGCAGTGTCAGTGAGCAGAGGGAGGGGGGAGGAATCCCCTGCAGGAGCTGACTGGGGACGCTCTCCCTCACAGGAGAGACTGTGTTACTCCAGCGGCGGCCCGAGCAAAATACAAAAAATGCAAAAAAATATGTTTTTTTTTCTTTTTGGGGGGGCACATGGTGGGGCACAGCATAATGTTGGGGGGGGCAGGGCCCCCTCAGCCCCCCCTAGGGACGCCATTGTCTAAATCCCTCATTTGTATGTCTACATTTGAGCTTGAGATATTGAACCCTCCAAAAAAAAAAAAAGCCTTGAAAATACAAAACAAAAAAACATTGCTTGAATAGTGGAGGGGTAGCCAAGGCATGGACTCAAAGTACCTTACCAGGTTGAAGGTCAGCTTGTGTGTGTTTTTTTTTTTTTTATATATTAAAAACAGCATTAAACCTAAAACCAAATATTGCTTATATTGTAGATTACCAATTCTTATGCCATGTACACATGGGCGGGAATCCCGTCGAAAAAAAAAAAAACTTTGGTTTTCTCGATGGGATTCCTGGCAAGTTTGTCTTGCCAAGCCCTGTGTACACAGGCGCCATTCAAAAGAACCGCCGTCACATTCGATGCTGTCGCCGTCATCTTGCTACAACCTATACTACCCTTGTATGCTACCGCGCATGTGGACAGGTAAGCTACCGCGCATGTGGACAGGTAAGCATACAGACGACTGGGTTTTTCGGCAGGTTCTCTATTTTTCTCATCGAGATTCCTGGCAGCTTTCCTGCCGAGAAACCATACACACAAACGGTTTTCTTTGCAAAAAGCTCTCCCAGCAGTTTTCTTTCCGAGAAAACCTGTCATGTGTACGAGGCTTAAGATGTGATTGCTGCATTCATTTTAATTTTTTAGGTTTTCTTTCTTTTATTTTAATCTGGTGATCCTGCGAGTAAGTTTGTTTTACAAAATAACAGAAGGGAAATTGTCAGACAGACAGATGTTTCTATCTTCAAAGTGCCCGTCTGTCACACTGTTAAAATAAAAGTAACGTTATTGATTAGCACTGTGTGCATAACAAACTATAGTTGACATCTTGGGCTCATCCACATAGGCGTACTGATTCCGTGCGAAGAGACATCTTTACCTGCACAAAAAATGCACAGGTGTTCCATGCATCTGTGTGCAGGCCGTCCCATTCATGTCTGTCTGGGTGCAGCAGCTGCATGCACACAGCTGCTGCTTCCAATGTGACAACCATACGGGTGGGTGAACACAGATGTTATGAGTTCAGGGACAAGCACCAGTGCAGATTTCAAATTGGGAGCAGCGGCTGTACCCATGCAGCCCCACTGTGTTCCAATTGATATGATTTGGTTCTGCCTGCACCAAGATGAATGGAAGACTTGTGCATCCTGTGCGGGCAAAGAGAGCCCTTTACATGGGTTATAGATCAGTATGCCTGTGTGAATAAGCCCTAAAAAAAAGTTTTGGGCATTTAAAAACTTTATTGGTTTTTAAGTATTTAATAAATACATCAAATATTAGCATGATTAAATACTTTTATTTCTCAGTACAAGCTTTTATACTTCTGTCATTGCAAAGCATGTTGGGTTTATTTTAGGAAGAAATCCCGTAAGAAGTTTTACAATATTTTTCGACACCCTCTCTCGTTCTGTTTGGTCAATCTGGTTGCTTATAATAAATGAAGATCAGGAGTGTCCTTGTGATTTCCCATGCTGCCCCGCTCCCTTCAGTCAACCCTTCATTCAATAGCCCTATTTGCTAGTAGACAGGCTCAATTCCAGTAGAGTTTTTTTTGGTTGGTTTGTGCAGGACTTTTTGGTTCCTTTCTGTCCACCGCACCTTAAACAGTCTACTTATATCTTCTAGTAGACAGGAGAAATGTATGATAACAAACAAAACATAAAAAAAAATACAAAACATGTATAAAAAAAAAATTGGGCAGACTCGATAGACTAGTCTCTTTTTCTGCACTTTTCTATGTTTCTATAAAAGAGTGACAGCTGACATAGGCTTCATTCACACTTATGCAGGTGGGAAAGATTGTGCACATACATGCCTGGATTTGCGCGTTTCTGCGTGTCGCATTTAGGGCAGCCCATTAATTTCAAAGGGCTGCCTTGCATGTGAAAAATGTGCAAAATAATTGTTTGAGCCTTTTTAAAAACTTTGATACACCAAAACGAGAGAGCAAGCGATTGCTCATCTTCTGTGTTAGTAAAATGCATTGGGTACCATTAAAGGGGAGCTCCGCCTTAAATTTTTTTATTAAAAGTCAGCAGCTTCAAATACTGCAGCTGCTGACTTTTAATAAATGGACACTTACCTGTCCAGGGTGCCCGCGATGTCGGCAGCAGAAGACGAGCAATCGCTTGCTCTCTCGGCTGCCCCTGCTGCCATAATCGGTGAGGGAATCAGGAAGTGAAGCGTTGCGGCTTCACTGCCCGGTTCCCTACTGCGCATGCGCGAGGCGTGCCGCGCTTCTTCACTGGTCACCATTGTGTTCTGGGAACTGTGTGGGGGGACGACGACAGGAAGGGGCGTAATAGCTGCAGATTCTGCAGCTATCTATGCCCGGAAGTGGGTGCAAATACCTGTACTATACAGGTATCTGCACCCCCTCCCCCCTGAAAGGTACCAATTGTGGCACCGGAGGGGGGGAGGAATCCGATGAGCGGAAGTTCCACTTTAGGGTGGAGCTCCGCTTTAAGAAACAATTGAATTGTCATACGTTCGCTAAAGGGCTGCGTATTTTTGTGTGTTGCAAAAAAGTGTGCAATTTTGCATGTGAATGTAGCCTTAAGTTATTTACACCTCTGTTTTTTTACACCCACTCCACAGCAGGAACAAGAGAGATTGAGATCCAGCTGCAGATTATTCACAAGCATGTTTTTTTCTCAGCACATTTTGACATTATTAATCAGGAATTCATTTTAATATTAAACCTTACATATTTCTTTTCGAACGTGGATTTTGTTATTGTATCTAGGGCTCCTAGAACGGCGATTCGTATGGGTACTCATACCTCCCCTTTTTTTCAGCTTGATAGGGGCACTAGACAGGGCTGTCCACTGTCGCCCTTCCTATTTGCCCTGATGATGGAACCTGTGGCGATAGCTCTGAGAACAAATGGAGAGGTTAAAGCGATACGGGTGGGAAATATTGACGAAAAGTTGGCATTATATGCGGATGACATGCTGCTATTTCTGCAGGACCCTAGAGAGTCGCTAGAGGCAGCGTTGGGCGTATTGAACACCTTCTCAAAATTTTCTGGCTTGAGAGTCAATTGGTCTAAATCTTCTATCTTGGCACTGGATGCTGGGGCCAGGGCTGTAGCAGACCCGGCTCTTCCGTTGCAGTGGGTCAGTCAGATCACATATCTGGGTGTTAAGATTACAGCGAATGTAAGTGATTACATGCCTCTAAATTTGACTCCGCTTCTTGTCTTTTTTAAGCAGCGGGTTGTGGCTTGGCAGAAGCTACCGTTGTCTCTTATAGGGCGTATTAATCTCCTGAAAATGAAAATACTCCCAGTAATCCTGTATTTTTTGCGGAATGCTCCCGTCTGGATCCCTGGGTCTTTCTTCAAAAAATTGGATAGCCTTACCAGTACTTTTTTGTGGGCACCTAAACAACCGAGGATAGGGCTGAAAGTTTTGCAAGAACCGTGGGGGGAGGGGGGTTTAGCCCTGCCTGATTGGCGCAGATATTATCTGGCAGGGCAAATGGTTTTTGTGCATAGGTGGCTTACTGAGGACGATGGAGACTCCGCAACGGTTCTAGAGGCAGCTCAATTGGGCTCGTATGAGTCCCTGCGCGTTGCCATTCATAGGGGGGTCAGGATGGACCTTCCGCTAACAGCATCTATGAAGGCCACGGTTAAAGCGTGGGGGGAGGCGGTAGGGTTGGCGTGTCCCCATTACAAGGGTTTTTCCCCGTCCACCCCAATTTGGATGAATCCTAAATTGTTGCATTTCTACTCCTTTGATGACCCAATGGGGTGGGTGACTATGGGGATAAAAACTCTTAGAGACATCACTGTATTTGGAGAGTTGATGACTTTTGACCAATTAAAAGCCCGACACGACCTATCGAATTTTCATTTCTTTAGGTATATTCAATTGAAACACGCATATCTCACGCAATTTAAAAATATGACGATTGAATCTGTCCCGTCAGACCTGGAAAAATTACTAACAACTGAAGACCTTCCAAAGACGCTCTCGGTTTCTTATAAAAAACTATTTGTGACGAGCCCTGGGAGGATGCGTAAGTGCAGGGAATGGTGGGAGGCCGAGGTTCCGGATATTCAGGGGGAGGATTGGGAGGACATGTGGTCTCACCCTTTTCAACACCTGGTAGCAGCGAGAGATAGACTGATCCACTTCAAGTTTTTACACAAGATATATTATACGCCGGCTAGACTGGCCTCCATTTACCCGACGGTGTCGGCAGAGTGTTGGAGATGTACCTATGCTCCGGCGGATGCTGAGCATGTGTTCTGGAGCTGCCCTCAGGTCAAACATTTTTGGCAGGAGGTCACCTCATGCATTTCAGAGGTATTGATGGTCCCGATCCCAATAACAGTTAGAGTATGTCTCCTGGGACTGGTAGAGGAGGTCGTTCCGTCCAGGGCACATATAACTTTACTGAGCATTCTCCTATTCTATGGGAGGAAATCCATCTTGCTACGCTGGCGCAAGCCAGGGGCACCGGATGTGTGCTTCTGGAAAAGCCAGATAAATGCTATAATGCCATATTACAAAGCCACTTACTTATCTAGGGGATGTGGAAAGAAATTTGACAGGGTGTGGCAGGCCTGGTATAACTCGGACAAGACTGTGGGTTAAAGAAGGATGGGTAGCAAGGGGGAGCTTGTCTAACTATCCTGTGTAGAGGAAAGGGGCTTTCTCAGAACTATGTGGGGCATGTCTTAATGTATGAAGGTGTAAATGTATAACTGTATAATGTTTGGTGGTTAGAAGGGGGTGGTGGGGCGATATTAAGTGTTTTTCCTTCCTGGTTGATCACAATCTCCTGGGCCGGGGGGGGGGGGGGGGGGGGAAACTGAGCAAAAAAAAAAAAAAAAAAAGGGGGGGGGAGGGGTATATATGTAAGTGCTGTATTAGTTAGGTAGATGCAAAGCTAGATAGTCAGGTTTTGTTTGATGCCTGTATAAAGTTGTCCTGGGCCCTGTTTGGTCCAGTACTGACCTGGCGGTTTTAGCCAGGTCAGCTGTGTGTGTATGTATGTCATGTAAAATTTCAAATAAGCAATAAAAAGAAATTGTTAAAAAAAAAAAAAAAACTTACATATTTATATTTAATATTTTCCAGTTGAGGCTAAAATGCTGTGTGGTGAAGGCTGGGTTCTATCTTTTAATGCAGTACTGTGAATAGACCAGAAAAGATAAAGCTAAATTACATATGAATTCCTCCTAGGGGAGAGAAAACCTTCTCCCTTAATAGATATGCATGTTTGGATTTTCAGTCAAAAAGTGAATTTTGTGAAAGTTGGGCAGAGATTCGGGGTCACCACCACAATGGGTCTAAGGCAAAACTTTCTGGTTTAAGAATTATGGTTCTGGCAAATTTATTTGTATATTTGCCTGGAACAATTTTTTAAACCGTAATGCACTTTATGGCATTTGAACTGTGGCCAGAAGGCTAAGAAGGATCAATAAGGTGACTTTTGGATAATCCAGCCCTCTCACTATAAGAAGGGGGGCACAGAGCAGCTGTGGTGTCAGTGTATTAAAAGCTGCTATAGGGAAAATGGAAAGACTGCACAGGGAGAAATGAGGGTCATTTAGGACACTGCACAAGTCTCCAAGTCGCTTATCAAAATGTTATGAGTAAGATCCATGCATGTGCAGTAACTCTCTATTTATTCCTATAGAGCAGGGGTGTCAAACTCAATTTCATCATGGGCCCATCAGCATTATGATTGTCCTCAAAAGGGCAAGTTGTATCTGTAAGATTAGATGTCCATCGCATCCCCTCCCCTTTAGATTACATGTCAAGAGACACCCCACCATCAGAAGTTGAGTCCCCCACTCTCCCTTACATCACAGTGCACCCCCCTTTCATTATGCTGCTGCTGGGAGGAAGCTGGATGCATTGCTTGAAACCAGAAAGTAATGCCGCGTACACACGGCCGTTTTTCTCGTCGAAAAAAACAACATTTCTTTCTCGTACATCACGGGACACAGAGCGGCATAGTCATTACTAATGGGTTATATAGTTACCGTCAGGTGCTGGCACTGGCAACTTCCAAAACCGGAAGTACCCTCCCCTATATAAGCCCCTCCCATCCGGGAGCACCTCAGTTTTTTGCCAGTGTCTAAGGTGTTGGCCAAGAAGAAACATGTGTTTTTCACTGAGCTTGCGTACAGGTTCTTTTGGGCCTCAGTAAGCTATTCCGGATCCGACCAAAAAAGCTTCATAGCTAAACGGTCGGTACCCGGGCCTTGCAGAGAAGAGCAAGGTTCTGCCTGTAATGCTTCTCTTAGGAGAGCTGGACCCTGGGATCCAGAGCTCTGGTCATACCCACGACCAAGATGTTTTCTGTGCAGGGTGCTATACAGGTCCAGGGGAGTGGAATCCTTGGGAACCCGGTCCCTGAAGGTTTGATTACAATGCCTGCCGTGATAGGTGAAGTTTGGGCTTTTGTGGACCAAACAAAGTCCTGCGGCGGGGAACAGGTAAGTGGGGGCCCCCAGGAACTTGGTTCTATTGGGGGACCCCCAAGCCTAATTTGTCTTTCTGTCTGTTACCTAATGGTATTCCCGCTAATATCTGTGCATGCCTGTAACTACTAAAAAAAAAATGTAATAATTTTTAATGGTGGTCAAGAAAAAAAAAAAAAAAAAGAATGTTTTTTTATATATGTTTAGTATATTAAACTGCGGTACCTGTGTTTGTCCACTAGAGGCCGCTGTGGAATGTTTTTCTTGTCATATGGACTAGTTTCTTCTCAGAGAGCAAAGTCCAGGCAGCTGGTGAGTTCTCCTACAGGAAACTGTTTCCTCTGCCATGTTGCAGTGTTCGTCTATCCCCCGGCCTGCGGCAAAGGGGGCCCTGGCTCCTGTCCCTGGTTTCCATGTTTGAAAATTAGCGCAGAGGCGCACGTGGCCGCGCGCGTGCGCGTGCACGCGCCTCTATATATAGAGGTGGCCGGAAAAAGGGGCGGGGCCTGGGGGATGACGCTCTGTGCGCGCCGCAGCGCTTCTGCGCATGTGCGGGCGTCCCAGCAGGTTTTTAAAAAGCCACATTATTGCAGTAAGCTGGCTATGAAGTACAGAGACAGAGCTGGCAACATTTAAAGGCATACAGCAAGCGGTTGATACAGGCATCCCCTAGAAAGGCACATTAGTAGACACCAACTGTTTATTATAGCAGCATTTATGCTAGACTATTATCAGTAACTGGTGTATTTTCGGCTGGAATACCTCAGCTTTGTGGCTTAGGAATATGCCGTCTAAAAACTCCGGGACTAGAAATTCCAGGAGGAATAGGGGGTCTCCATCGGGCTCTGAGGATCTTGGGCATGCTTTGGCTGCACCAGTCTCCCCTGAAGAATCAGAGGTTAGTGACCGTAGGGCACCCCCAGGAGTACCTGGTACTGTGGCTGTCCCCAGTTCACCTGCTCCTGTGTATGTAACAGAGGAGGTTTTTTCCTCAGCTCTGGGAGGGCTGGAAGAGAGATTGTCAGCACTAATTGCTGCTTCCCTGTCACAGGAGAAAAGCGCTCGATCTCCGTCTCCTCCCTCAGAGTGCCTGTTAACAGAGCAACAGTCCCATACAGAGAACGACCTACCTGAGGGGGATCAGGATGAGGTTGATTCAGTTGTAGAGGAATCAACAGTGGAGGAGCCGTTCTCAGCATCACATGCTGAGAGGTTATGGGTGCAGTCCCTGACTAATATGGTCCGATCAGCATTTAAAATGCCACTTGCGGAGCCATCCTCCTCCTTCTGTCTCCTCGTTGGGGTCGCTAAAAGCTCCCCAGACTGTTTGTTCTTTTCCGATCCATCCTTTACTGGAGGGGCTCATTTACCAGGATTGGGAGCATCCTGACAAAATATTTACTCCCCCCAAGAGATTTCCGGTGGTCTATCCTATGGAGGATAAGTTCGTCAGAAAATGGAAGGTCCCTACAGTGGACGCAGCCATCTCTTGTGTGAATAAATCACTGACATGTCCGGTGGAAAATGTCCAAATATTCAAGGACCCAATAGATAAAAAATTGGAGTCCTTATTGAAATCTGCTTTTTCTACAGCAGGATTGGTGACACAACCAGCAGGGGCAGCTATAGGGGTCTGCCAAGCAGTGAAGGATCAGTTGAAACAGGTCTTAAGGGACGTGCCAGATCAGCAGGCTCTTGCTCTAGCTGATCTACCTAGAGCCTTATGCTTTGCGGTGGACGCTATAAAGGATTCAATCCATCAGGCCTCCCGCCTTACGCTGTCTGTAGTACATATGCGCAGGCTTCTATGGCTCAAAAACTGGTCTGCTGAAGCTCCCTGTAAAAAATTGCTGGTCAGCTTCCCATTTCATGGGGAGCGCTTATTCGGGGAAGACCTGGACAAGTATATCCAGAGAATTTCCAGCGGTAAAAGTACACTCTTGCCGGTCAAAAATAGAGTTAGAGGTCCCTCTTTTAAGAGGCCGGCTTCTCCAGTCCCTAGGACATCGGCTGTGAAACAGTTCCGACGGCCTCCCCGGTCAAATCCCGGAGGTAAAAATCAGGGACAGTTGCAGGGTAACAAGAAGCCCTGGAGCAGGAGAGGTACAAAACCTCCCCCAAAGTCAAATGCATGAAGGGTTGCCCCCACCCAATCGGGTGGGGGGAAGACTTCAGTTGTTCACAGAAACCTGGCGGGACACGATCCGAGACAGATGGGTGCTCTCCGCAGTAAATCTGGGATACAAATTGGAGTTAAAAAACTCCCCTCCTTCCCGCTTTATAAGGTCGAACGTGCCAAGGGATCCCCAGAAGAGAGGATCCCTCCTGTTGGCACTGGAACAATTATTGCTTCAAGCAGTAATTATAGAGGTCCCCCTGGAAGAATGGGGGTTCGGGTTTTACTCAAACCTCTTTACAGTTCCGAAGCCAAACGGGGACGTGAGGCCCATATTAAATCTAAAAGGGCTAAACAAATTCCTACATATCAGGACTTTCCGGATGGAGTCGATCCGATCGGAAGCCACTGCCCTACAAGGGGAGGAATGGTTAGCCTCGATCGACATCAAAGATGCGTATTTGCACATCCCCATCTTTCCAGCCCACCAAAAATTTCTACGCTTTGCGATAGAAGGGCGCCATTTTCAGTTCAGAGCCTTACCCTTCGGTCTGGCCACAGCACCAAGAGTGTTCACAAAAATTCTGGCCCCATTATTGGCCAATCTAAGAACACGAGGTGTAACGATAATGGCATATCTAGACGACTTGTTGCTGATAGACCACTCAGTGGAAAAACTAGAAGTGGTTGTTCACGAGACAATCAAGTATCTGGAATATCACGGTTGGATTATCAACCGAGACAAGTCAGCCCTAAAACCAGTCAAAAGTCTGGAATACTTGGGGCTAAGGCTGGATTCAGACCAGAGAAAAATTTTCTTGCCTCGAGAAAAGGGGTCGTCTTTGAGAGATTTGATCCACTTAGTGGGTTCAAAAAGACAGCCATCCATACGCCTGTGCATGAGGCTGCTGGGAAAAATGGTGGCATCATTCGAAGCAGTACCCTACGGTCAATTCCATTCAAGGAAGTTGCAAAGGGCCATACTGTCAGCCTGGAACAAAAAAGTTCAGGCTCTGGACGTACCAATGTCCTTGTCCCCTTCCGTTCGCAGAAGCCTCCGCTGGTGGTTGGTTCCCCGGAATCTGGAAAGAGGGAAATCCTTCAGTCCGATTTCTTGGAAGGTGGTCACTACAGATGCCAGCCTTTTAGGCTGGGGAGCAGTACTGGAGCAATGGTCTCTCCAGGGCAGATGGTCGGATGCGGAAAAGGCCCTGCCCATCAATCTCTTAGAGATACGAGCAGCCCGGTATGCCCTAGTAGCATGGACATCCAAACTCCAAGGGTCCCCTGTCAGAGTTCAGTCAGACAATGCCACAGCAGTGGCATATATCAATCGTCAGGGGGGCACCAGGAGTCGTGCAGCCCAAAGGGAAGTAAATTACATCCTGAGATGGGCAGAAAGATATGTCCCAGCCATATCTGCGGTATTCATTCCAGGGGTGGAGAATTGGAAGGCGGACTTTCTAAGTCGCCAACAATTATGCCCAGGGGAATGGTCCCTTCATCCCGAGGTTTTCCGGACAATATGTCAGCGGTGGGGAACACCGGATGTAGATCTGCTAGCATCCAGGTTCAACACGAAAGTGGACAGGTTTGTCTCTTGGACAAGGGATCCCCTAGCGTGCGGCTCGGATGCCCTAGTGTTCCCTTGGGATCAGTTCAAGCTGATATATGCATTCCCACCGCCACAATTGTTACCTCGATTACTCCGCAGAATCAGGGTAGAAAAGAAACCAGTGATTCTGGTGGCTCCAGCGTGGCCCCGAAGAGCATGGTACGCGGAGATTGTAAAAATGTCTGTGGGGAGTCCTTGGACCCTCCCACATCGTCCGGACCTGCTTTCGCAGGGACCGATATACCACCCTTCCTTACCAGCCCTAGGTTTGACGGCCTGGCTATTGAAGCCCACATTCTAAAAAGGAGAGGGCTCTCTAATGCTGTGGTGTCTACCATGATCAATGCCAGGAAACCGGTATCCAGGCAGATCTACTATAGAATCTGGAAGGCGTACATCGCCTGGTGTGAGGCCAGGAAATGGCATCCACGTAAATACGTAATAGGTAGAATTCTGGACTTCCTACAATGGGCTGTAGATAGGAAGCTTGCCTTGAGTACTATCAAAGGTCAGATTTCGGCCTTGTCAATATTTTTTCAAAGGCCCTTGGCTTCGCATTCACTAGTCAAAGCCTTTATACAAGGAGTGATGCGTATTAGTCCTCCGGTTAATATTCCCATATGTCCATGGGATCTAAACTTGGTTCTGTCGGTTCTACAGAAACAACCATTTGAACCATTACAGCATATTTCCTTAGTGCTTCTCACCAGGAAATTGATTTTTCTAGTAGCCATTTGTTCGGCTAAAAGAGTATCGGAATTAGCAGCTATGTCCTGTAAGGAGCCATATCTGGTTATCCATAAGGACAGAGTAGTGTTACGTCCTCATCCAGCCTTTCTTCCTAAGGTGGTATCGAGTTTTCATTTGAACCAAGATGTGGTTCTTCCTTCTTTTTTCCCCAAGCCTACTTCGGTAGAGGAAAAGTTATTGCATTCTTTGGATGTAGTAAGAGCAGTTAAAGCTTATCTAAAAGCCACTGCTCAGATTCGCAGAACGGATACTTTGTTTATTCTGCCGGAAGGCCCCAGAAAGGGTCAGGCAGCGTCAAAATCTACTTTAGCCAAGTGGATTCGACAGGTCATAATACAAGCCTATAGCTTGAGAAGTAGACCGCCTCCGTTCAAAGTTAGGGCGCACTCCACGAGAGCAGTTGGAACTTAATGGGCAGTGCATCACCAGGCCTCCCTGGCTCAAGTCTGTAAGGCCGCAACATGGTCTTCAGTACACACGTTTACTAGGTTCTACCAGGTGGACGTTAGAAGTCAGGAGGATGTCGCCTTTGGGCGCAGTGTGTTGCAGGCCGCAAAAGATCCTCATGTCTGATAGCGCTCAGCTTATATATGGTGTATCCCCCCCCTCATTTGGCATTGCTTTAGGACATCCCATTAGTAATGACTATGTCGCTCTGTGTCCCGTGATGTACGAGAAAGAAAATAGGATTTTTATAACAGCTTACCTGTAAAATCCTTTTCTTGGAGTACATCACGGGACACAGAGCTCCCGCCCCTCTTTGGGGACACTTATTGCTTTGCTACAAAACTGAGGTGCTCCCGGATGGGAGGGGCTTATATAGGGGAGGGTACTTCCGGTTTTGGAAGTTGCCAGTGCCAGCACCTGACGGTAACTATATAACCCATTAGTAATGACTATGTCGCTCTGTGTCCCGTGATGTACTCCAAGAAAAGGATTTTACAGGTAAGCTGTTATAAAAATCCTATTTTTTCCCATTCAACGAGAAAAACGATAGTCTGTGGGCTTTCTGTCGTTTTTTTCGACGAGAAAAACGGCATTAAAAACGACGAGAAGAATTAGAACATGTTCTAATTTTTCTCGTCGTTTTTTTCGACATGTTTTCCGCGGCAGTGTTTCCCATAGGGAAACACTGCCGCGGAGCCCACAGACGGTCGTTTTTCTCGTCAAGAGAAAAAATGACGTGAAAAACGACCGCGTGTGGGGAACAAGCTGTTCCCCCGTTTTAAATGACATTATTCACGGCGGTTTTTTAACCGCCGTGAAAAATGATCGTGTGTACGCGGCATAAGGGTCTGGAGTAGGACCAGAGGAGGGCTGGAGCTCTCCTGCAGCTGCAGGAGAGGTGCGAGGGCCGGATTCGGCCCACGGGCCTTGTGTTTGACACCTGTGCTATAGAGAGTTTGTACTCTACGCTTCAGGAGAATAAACTCTCCAAAGGATTGAATAAAGAGAGTTCTGCTTATACAGGGTATGTGCTCAGAAGATTTTGACAAGCAACTTGGTGGCTCTGTAGGCAGCATCCATCTGGGCCAGAGACAGGTAAGTGTAAGACCTACCGGGGAATCTGAGTGTGGAGGACAGTGCAGTCCAAGGGTACAGCTACACTTTAAGGTGCCCTTAGACATCAGTGAACATTTGCCTCCTCTGAACATTTTAAGTGTCACTAAAGCCACATCATAAAAAAAACTATCAATAAATGCTGTATTACATGCTGTTCATACTCAATCACTATTAGATTTGTTTTCTGTATTCTGCAAGAAAACCTGGTTGATCCTGCTGCTCTCTACTTCCACCTTCTGTTCATGTCGCTAATTCAGCGATAGATTTTGCAGCTGTGGTGCAAACTCTGCACATGCTCAGTTTTCAGTTCTGAGTCTATGCGTAGCATTTTCTCCCCATCACTTCTGGGCAGCCCATGTGACTATACTGGGTGTATAGACAGTGGTAAATGACAGCCCACTCCCTCCCTCCTCCTCTATGTCCACTAACCAGCTAAACTCCATAGGGGTGGGATATTACATGTAGATCTGGCAATGTTATTGACAAAAAATAATAAAGATTTAATTTCAAATATATATTTGTATGACATTTTAAAACAGTTTGATGATAAGCTATTTATTTATTTTTATATATATATATAATGCAAATTTAATGTGCCCACAGGTTTGATCACAAGCAGCCAGTCAGCAGCATATGCAATCAGCAAGTTTATAAGTGGAGTCCTGTCTGATCAGATAAGTGCCCGCTGGCTCTTCTCTTCGGGTCTCTGTTTAGTGGGCTTAGTGAACATTGTATTTTCATGGAGCTCCAGCGTGTCCGTCTTTGCTATACTTTGGTTCTTGAATGGACTGGCCCAGGGATTTGGATGGCCACCCTGTGGAAAGGTGCTCCGTAAGGTAAGCTTTAACCAAGCTGATTTGACAACTGTTGTGGTCTTCCAAAATAAAATCGAAAAAATTACACTCTAAAGTACCCCCCACACTGCAAAGTTGAAATGCTTGTGTGGCACTCACCACCCCTTCTCCCTTTGGCTCACTCGTGGGAGAAAGGGCACACCTATGCCACATGCCCGTACCCTCCTGTGTGAAGAGATTGAGCCGTGTAATGTACCTGGGTCTCTGTGGTTGGGTTCCCCCATAGAATGGCTCCCGTCTTCACTGCGATAAAGACAAGTCTCTATTCCCCAATAACTTCAAGGTCCACACCAATTGCAACTCCAACGTAGAGTTTATTTCTCTCTTATACACGATAATTAGACAGGAAAAAGTTGGAGGCAGATCAAGACAGCAAGAGGTGTGGGAATAGGTCCAGGCACAAACAAATTCTTATTCAATACCCATACCTTCAGGTAGACTCAGCACATCCGGATAATCTCCCAATGGAGTGGATCCTAGCAGCTGGAATGAGGCTCGAATCAGGGTACACACACAGTCTTTGCCACAGACCTGGTGAACGTTGGTTCTGGCTTTAGGCCTCTAACGGGAAAATGACATCCCTCCAGAGAGTTACCGGGCCCCTTCCTTCACTGTGATCTCTCACCAGTCCTTCGGAACGGTCCTCCCCCAGCCTCCTCGCAAGGCAGCACCCTGGGATTCCTTCTCCCTCCGCGGCTCCAGCCAAAGGCGCTAGACCCGAAGCCTCCAGTCGCAGCCCCAGGGCTAAAGGTGCCTGGGACTGATCCGCCAGTGTACCGAACCAAGAACTCCACCCCAGGGCTAAAGGTGCCTGGGCTGGCCACGAACAGAATCACACGCTCCCGGGGTCGGACCCCCGGGAACTCACCTCTGACAGACAGGGTCTGCCCCTTTTATATCCCCTCCCGGGATGCACAGCAGGCCGACACGCCCACCATACCTCCGCTGAAAGGGGACATCCAAGGCACAGCACTGTACCAGCGGTTCAAACATGGCCTCCGATGGCAGCACCACCAACAGGCCACGGGGAACTACACACCAGTATCCCACCTGCAGCTCAAAATGGGTTTTACTGAACCCTATTAAATAGTGTGTTTGAGCACAACTACCACTCAAACATTCCCCTAGATTTCAAAGCCCCGCTACACTTGTTTAGCCTCAGGGGATAATGGAGAAGCTGTAATACCTTATCCCATGCTCCCAAGCAGGTGAGGCTTATAATGGTTGTAAAGGCTAAAGGTTTTTTACCTTAACTACCTCCCTCCCGCTGTATAGACAAATGATGGCGGGCGTGATGCTCCCTTTTGGGACAACGTCATATGACGTCGCCCCTGTTTCACTGCGCTTGCGGGCATGCTTTGTTACTGGCACATGGAGCAACACTGATCTCGGTAAAGAGTTGATGATGCAGATCTTTACCAATCACAGTTGATCACATGTAAACAGGAAAATGCCGGCTGTCCTCTCTCCTCGCCAGATAGAGTGTGAGGGGAGGAGAGCTGATCAGCGGCATCTCCTCACAGGGGAGACCTGTACAGATAATTGGGGCCCTGATTATCAGTGCAGCCCCAACTGTGCCCAGCAGTGAATGCCAGCCTGTGCCTATCAGTGACGCCAATTTGTACCCATCAGTGAGGCCAGTCAGTGCCACCCATCAGTTCTGCCTATCATTGCCCATAAATGCCACCTATCAGTGCCACCTTTTCAGTGCCCATCAGTGCAGCCTCATCAGCGCACATGAGTAAAGGAGAAAAATTACTTATTAACAAAATTTTCTGACAGAAACTAACAAACTTTTTTTTTTTTTTCAAAATTTTCGGTCTTTTTTTTTTTCGCGGTGATTAACCACTTCAGCCCCAGAAGATTTGGCCCCTTAATGACAAGGCCATTTTTTGCGATACGGCACTGCGTCATTTTAACTGACAATTGCGCGGTCGTGCGACATTGTACAAAAACAAAATTGACGTCCTTTTTTTCCCCACAGATAGACCTTTCTTTTGGTGGTATTTGATCACCTCTGCGATCTTAATTTTTTTGCGCTATAAAAAAAAAAAGAGCGACAATTTAAAAAAAAATAAAAATGTTTTACTTTTTTGCTATGATAAATATCCCTCAAATGTAAAAAAAAAAAAATTTCTTCCTCAGTTTAGGCCGATATGTATTCTTCTACATATTTTTGGTAAAAAAATCGCAATAAGCGTATATTGATTGGTTTGCACAAACGTTGTAGCGTCTACAAATAGGGTATAGATTAATAGCATTTTTATTATTATTATTATTTTTTCACTAGTAATGGCAGTGATCTGCGATTTTTATCAGGACTGCGACATTACGGCGGACAGATCGGACACTTTTGACACTTTTTTGGACCATTGACATTTATACAGCGATCAGAGTTAAAAATAGCCACTGATTACTGTATAAATGTCACCAGCAGGGGGTTAACACTGGGGGGCGATCAAAGGGCTAAGTGTGTTCCCTAGATGTGTTCTAACTGTGGGGGGAATGTGGCTGACTAGAGGAGGCGACAGATCATTGTTCCTACTTAGTAGGAACACATGATCTGTCTCCTCTCCCCTGACAGAACTGGGATTTGTGGGATTTGTGTGTCACGAGCAATCATGGGTGCCCGGCGGTCATTGCGCCCCCGTGGACATGCTTCTGGCACGCAAATAGAAAGCTCTATTTGTGTGAGAAAAAATGATAAAAACTTAATTTGGGTACAGTGCTGCATGACACCGCAATTGTCATTTAAAGTGTGACAGTGCTAAAAGCTGAAAATTGGCCTTGGCAGGAAGGGGGTAAAAGTGCCCAATATTAAAGCTGTTAATGAATTCTCTGCATTAGAGTAAAAAATCTTCTCATGATCACCTTCAATCAAATGCTGTGAGGAGGAAATTGTTACACTGGGGACGCAGACAAAAGGAAAACTGTCCTGTTGACAAGTGAGGGGAAATCTCCCTAGTGGGGTCACAGACAATTAGAAAAACCTGATAGAACATTTATCTCTTTCCCACCATAAAACAAAAATACATTTTGGATGGAGTTGGACTGTAAAAATTAGCATTAAGACCCCTTTCACACTGGGGAAGTTTGCAGGCGCTATTGCGCTGAAAATAGCTCCTGCAAACCAACCTGAAACAGCGGCTACTGTTTCTCCAGTGTGAAAGCCCGAGGGCTTTCACACTGGAGCGGTGCGCTAGCAGGACCGCTCCAAAAGTCCTGCTAGCCGCATCTTTGGAGCGGTGAAGGAGCGGTGTGTATACCGCTCGTCCAACCGCTCCTGCCCATTGAAAGCAATGGGACACCGCGGCTATACCCCCCGCAAACCGCTGCTGCAGCAGCGCATTGCGGGCGGTATTAACCCTTTTTCGGCCGCTAGCGGGGGATAAAACCGCACCGCTAGTGGCCGAATACCGCCGCAATTCTGACGGTATAGTGATGCTAAAAATAGCGGCGCTATACCGCCAGTGCACCTCCCGCCCCAGTGTGAAAGGGGCCTTAACTTTGACTTTCTAAAGCCTGGTACACACGAGCAGTTTTTTTTTTTTTTCAACCTAGCAGGCTGAACGAAAAAAATGGAAGCGCTTGGGAGGAGACCCTGTACTAACAATCTGATGTTAGTATAGCCATCTCCCCGCTGAGCTATTGTGTCCTGACAGGGGGGCGGCCCCACCACCAGAACACCAGTCATTGGCTGAGAGCGCTGACCAGATGCCAATCAGCAGACCTTTTTAAGTCGTGCCCCTTCGTCAGAAGGATGTTTGTCTGGCTTCTGTCGGACCGGCTGCCGTACACATGGGCTGAATGTCGGACAGTTTCTACTGAACTGGCCGATACCACCTGATTTTTGGCCCACCTGTACAGGGCTTAGTTGAGCCCCATGCTTTTCATTTGTACTGAATTGTATACATTTAATGCAGCATATTCAAAGTACAGCAATAGGGTTTGTTTAATGCAGCTTATTTACACTAATTGCAATATTCTGTCTTTTCCAGTGGTTTGAGCCTTCGCAGTTTGGCACATGGTGGGCGGTATTATCTTGCAGCATGAATCTTGCAGGCACCCTTGGTCCTATCATTGCAACCCTTGTCGCAGCTAGTTACAGCTGGCGCAGCACTCTTTCCATGTCAGGCCTGATCTGTGTTGCGGCCTCTGTAGTGTGTCTTATGCTCATTAAAAATGAGCCATCAGATGTGGGTCTGAAGAATATTGAAGAAGGGCCCAAAAAAGGAAAGAAAGGTGAGCCTCAACTATGTATTCTACGGCAGAAAATCTGAATGCTTTATGACTCATGCACACTAGGCTTACAAAATGCCACTTTTAAAAGTGTTTGACATATTTCTTTCAGCCTGTAAAAGTACCTCTAGCTTCTGGGTTTTATTGTCAAAGCTTAATTGAACAAGCTCAATGGCTACTATGCACAGCTGCTCCAGATTCTGAGCACTCCAGTTTTAGTAAATATCGTCCTATGTGTCCATGCACACATAGGTGTTTATAGGCGTATTAGAAGAGGAGTGTTTATAGGCTGAAAAAAAAACCCACCAACGGTGCGTTCAGGAGCGGAGCTGCATAGTGGAAAAAATGCTGAACGTGCCTAAATGCTAGACACACCTAGCGTTTGAGCATTATTGCATACATTAATATTCCAACCAATGGAATCCATTAAGGCTTAAACGCTTGACACACCTTAACGCAAGCAAGGTCCATAAAGACATGGATGAGCGAGTTTGGGGTGGAGGAACTTGACTGGCCTGCACAGAGATCTTACCTCAACCTGATAGAACACCTTTGGGATGAATTAGGGCAGAGACTGGGAGCCAGGCCTTCTCATCCAACATCAGTGCCTGACCTCACAAATGCGCTTCTGGAAGAATGGTCAAACATTCCCATAGACACACTCCTAAACCTTATGGACATGCTTCCCAGAAGAGTTGAAGCGATTATAGCTGCAAAGGGTGGGCCAACTCAATATTGAACCCTACGAACTAAGACACCATTAAAGTTCATGTGCGTGTAAAGGCAGGCGTCCCAATATTTTTGACAATATAGTGTATATAGACCGCAATGCAAAACTGATAGAGATTTTAACTTTTCCCCACTCTACTATATGAAAAGTTTATTTCCTGGTGCCTCCATGGCAGCATACCTGTGATAGAGCTCCGCCTCGACTCCTTCCTCAGGACTAGTGAATAGCATAAATTAAAGGCATAGTCCCTCCACCAACATTCTCCTTTTTTTCCTCATACCTCTTGTGCTGGTGAAGAGTAGCAGTACGTCCATACCTCTGCCTTTGGCAGCGTCTGCCGGGTTTAGCCTTTCCCGTGCGCAGTCCCTGTTCTTGGGCCGCTCACAGCACTGATAAGACTGGGAACCCCTCTGTGGATCTGTTCGGGTCTTTTCACAGAGTTTCCTCACAGGAACGCAGTCTGCTACCACATCCATGATGAATGCAGTGGAGTCGCAAAAGGATCAGCTCCCATCTTCGCAGGCTGGTGGTTTCTGTTTTATTTTAAGGCATATGTTGTTCTCTCTTTTTTTTTCTCTCTCTCTCCCCTCTCCCGTTCCTTTCCTTCCTTTAACTTTGCTTTTTAGGTTTTCCTTTAAAAAAAAAAAGTTGTTATCTTACTTTGTTTTTTCTCTTTAGGCCCCTTTCACACGTACGGACCGTATGTCCGCTTTTTCATCTATCCGTTTACGGATGAAAAAGGGACATACATTGGTCCCTATGAAATCGCAGGTGTCAGCGGATGAAACATCCCCTGACACCCGATCTCATCCGTGTCCGCAATGCTCCGTTTTTCTGGACAGAAAAATTCCTATTTTTCTATCCGTCTACGGAGCGGATCGGATGAACACGGACAGACGGTCCGTGTTCATCCGATCCCCCCATAGGGGAGAACGGAGTTTTGACAGGGCGGTCCCTGCACAGTGTGCGGGGACCGCCCTGTCATCCGCCGGCTCAGCGGGAATCAACGGAGCGATCCCCGCTGAGCAAGCAGAGGTTCACGGGGCAGATCATCACGGATCCGTCCCGTGTGAAAGGGGCCTTAGACTGGTTAGCTTGATGGGTCCGGTGCCTTTTTTTGTCCTGACATGTTTGCATTAATGTGCTGCGTTCACTTATTTCATGTTCGGCGGGGGGCTGCAGGTGCCTTGTACAATCCGCCCGGCAGGAGAGTTTCACTGGTCGGAGTCCCCGCCGCCGTATTGCGCATGCGTGATCCGGGGGCGAGATGGAGAGCCATCTGATCACGGCTCTCTGTACTGTGCGGCACCGGCTCTACTGCGCATATGCGGGCGCATGCGTGGTCGCTCGGTGCAACTGCGGCCATTTTGGTTTCTGGAAAAGGGGCCAGATTTGCCCTTTTTTTTCAGAATCAATTGTCAGGGGTGGTTTATGGGATTAGCCCACCCACCTAGAGAGTATTTTAGGTCAAAATCAGGGCTAGCCGTCAGAGTCTCCTCAGCTGTGCCCTGCTAGGTTTCTCTGACGCTGCTCTGTGGTAGGTACTTTTTTCTCATAAAAAAAAAAAATCGTGTTTTAAAAAATAAAAAAAGAGACAAAAACTCCATAGTTCTTTTCCCTTTACTATATTTCCGCAGCTGATCCTTGTGCCCAACTCCGCAATGAGTCATGCACCTCGCAACAATGATCCTCACACTTCTATTAGGTATGAGACCAACTATACGTGAGTATAAAAAAGAAAGTGCGCTCGTCGGCCTAACGCGGATTTCTTAAATCGTAGCCCTGCCCACTCCAAGAGGTCCAGAAAGTCCCAAAGACACCGTGATGATGACAGCCCAGACCGCAGGTCTCATTCTTCTTGCCGCCGGTCCCGCTCTTCAGGTCGTAGGTCTCATTCTTCACGTCATAGATCAGAGAGGTCACGATCCAGAGCACGAGATCGGTCCCCCTCTCCTAGAACCTATACAAAGAAGAAATGCTGGACATGTGGGGCTACTCCGCTACCGGACAGAGTGGTCTGTAAGGACTGTTTTACGGACTATGCGTCCAACCGCGAGCTAGAAAGCCAACTGGTTGTGGATCTGCTCAAGCGAACAATGAAGGACTCCTTCTCTGAGCTTGCGGCTTTGGTCCCTGCTCAGCCAGTTCCGCAGGTGTCCCAGGTTCAAGATACAGAACCTAATCTTCCCGGTCCTTCTGCAGTTAGTACCCCTCTGCCACCATCAGGCCGACCGGCTAGAGATTCAGCACCTGAAGACCCTTCGGGGACTCTTCAGTGGAGTTAGAACCTTCTGGCCTTAGTCATTCCTTGGTAAAGTTGTTCATCCAGGCAGTCAAAACTGCAATCGCCTGGCAAGACGCATAAGAGCCTCCCCAAGAGTCTAGGAGCTACTTCCCATTCCTCAAAAGGAAACAGGTTCTCTTTCCATTGATGGACGAGATTGGCCAGGTCATTCAGAATGAATGGTCAAAGACTGATAGGAAACTTTCATTGGGCCGGTTCAATAGACTATATCCCTTACCAGAGTCAGGAACACAGTCGCTAAACTCCATGCCAGTGGTAGACGCGTCAGTGGTGCGACTCGCAAAGAATATAACTCTACCTATGGAGGATTCCGCTTCCTTCAAGGACCCTCTAGACAGGCGAATTGACCTGGACCTTAATAGGAGCTACTTAGCCGCGGGAGCAGAGTGTAAGCCAGCTATCGCACTCACCTCTGTGTCAAATGCCATCAGAGCCTGGACAGAAAATATTGAGACGGCTTTGCGTCAGGATGTCCCCAAGGAGGATATAATTAAAGCCTTAGAAGAGCTTAGATTATCTACAGACTTTGTCGGGGTAGCTGCCATTGACACGATTAGGTGCTCAGCAAGATCCATGCTGCACTCAGTAATGGCGAAGAGGGCATTGTGGCTGAAACCCTGGACTGCTGACTTAACCTCCAAACAAAACTGGTGCAAAATCCCATTCGATGAGAAAGCACTATTCGGAGACAAGATGGATAAAGCTATCTCCAGGTTGTTGGGAGGAAAGTCTGCTTCCCCAAACAGAAGGATGCGGAGATCCAGAGGCGGTTCTTCTAGGTTCCGCCAGTCGAATCGAGGGATTTTAGACAATCAAGGCAGCCCAGAGACAACAGAAGACTTTGGAAAGGCACTCGGGCATCCTTTTTGAACAGGAAGATGAAGGCCCTTCCAGCGCCACAGGAGCAGAAGCACTCTTTTTGATGCCAGAGTAGCCAAGACACTCCCGGTGGGAGCCAGGCTAAAGTTCTTTGTTCCAGTCTGGGCCGCCCTCTGCCAGGACCCCTGGGTTCTGTCAACTATTCAATGGGGGCAATTTTGGAATTTCTCTCATCCCCACCTTGGATATCTTTCAAAAGGACAGAGATTCCATCCTCTCCGCTGAATGCTCAAGCTGTAAAACACTTGATAACATCACTCCAGCTTCAGAGGGCGGCTGTTCCAGTTCCCTTGGCAGGGCGCTTCGCAGGCTCCTACTCAACCCTATTTCTGGTCCCAAAGAGGACAGGTGGGTAGAGGCCTGTAATAGATCTAAAGAGGCTCAACCGGTATATCCACCCCGAAAGCTTCAAAATGGAGTCCCTGCAAACAATTATTTAGGCAGTCCAGCCATTGGATTGGATGATTTCAGTCGATCTGCAGGATGCGTACCTACACGTTCCAATTTTACCTGCATTTCAAAAATACCTAAGATTTGCGGTGGAAAGGACCCACCTACAGTTTCAAGCCCTGCCTTTCGGTCTGTGCACCTCCACCAGGGTATTCACCAAGATACTAATATCCGCTCTGGTTCCCCTGCGGGAGAAGGGCTTGAGGACATACCACTATTTAGACGGCATTCTCCTCCTAGCAAGTTGGTATGTCACCGGGAAATTCTTCTACAGTCCCTAAGAGAACTGGGTTGGCTGATAAATTCTCACAAAAGTCAACTATCACCAACACAGCAGATGATCTACCTGGGTGCAATGTTCGACACTCAGGAGGGGACAGTGTCATTACCACCGCCAAAGGCAAGGATTGTCATCCAGAGAATGTTCAAGGTCATCCGGAGTCCGTATCTGATGGCCTCACAATGCCTGAGCCTCATTGGTACAATGTCTTCCTGCATTCCCTTGGTTCCTTTGTTCCCATTGGCACTTGAGGTATTTCCAGACGGGTTTCTTGGCACAGTGGAAGAAACGACGACTGTCTTAGATGATCCTGCTGATGGGAGTAATGCGCAGGAGTCATCACTGGTGGACCGTTCCAGAGAACCTCTCCAAGCCTCGTCGCCTGGGCTCCCTTCCCTGGATCACAATTACGTTCGATGCAAGTGGGCAGGGCTGGGGAGCCCATTGTGGGGAAACCAGAATACAGGGGAGATAGTCCTGTTCCACCACGGCATATGCCTTTCCTCCCAGGCCATTATTATTCAAGTTCCTCTTGAGGCTCCTCAGAGTCAGTCCAGGTGGTGGCAGTACTTCCGTATTGGCCGAAGAGACCCTGGTTTCCTCTAACCATGCGACTCAGTGTGAGCTCTCCAATCAGGATCCCTCCTTAACCTCAACTTCTGTCGCAGGGCAGTCTAGTTCATCCAAACCCTCAGAAGTTGAATCTTCGAATCTGGAGGTTGAGAGGCGAAGGTTCGAGTCCCTAGGGTGTTCCCCAGGAGTCATAACAACCCTTCTATAAGCCAGGAAGCCTGCAACTAATGCCATATATTCAAGAATCTGGGACAAGTTCTTGTCATTTGCTGCCGGAAATGGATTTAATCCAATTCTTCCCTCTACGTCCAATGTTCTAGGTTTTCTTCAGACAGGACTTGACCTGGGGCTTGGTCTGAGCTCCCTCAAAGTGCAGGTAGCAGCAATCTCTGCCGCAACAAATAAGAGATGGGTGGAGGATCCATTGGTAGTCACTTTCCTCAGAGGCGTATTGAAGATTCGCCCACCTGTCAGACGATCATTTCCTAAGTGGGATCTGTCCCTGGTCCTTGAAGTTCTATCTGACCATACCTTTGCTCCAGTGGAACAAGTAGCAATATGGAACCTGACACTAAAGACGGCTTTCCTGCTAGCCATTACGTCTGGCAGAAGGATCTCGGAACTTCACTCTTTAGGGATAGGCGATGACCACATCTCCTTCTTCCCTGACAGAGTGGAACTTCACCCCCCTTCAGGGGATCACACCTAAGGTCGCTACTCCTGTTGGAATCCTGGGCACTACCAGTGTACACCGATTCAGAGTCTTGTCACACGCTGGACGTATCCAGAGTGTTCAGGGCCTACCTAGAAGCCACCGGCCCCTTCAGAAGCTCTGAGAGACTTTTCATTGTACTGTTCGGCAAATACAGGGGCAAAGAAGCTTCCATCAGAACTCTTGCATCTTGAGTTGTAAAGTTAATCCAGAAGGCCTATAGGGTGAAGAATATGGAGCCTCCATCCCGAGTGAATGCTCATTCTACAAGGGCATTCTCAGCTTCCTGGGCAGCAAGGGCTAATGTTTCGTTGGAGACAGTGTGCAGGGCTGCCATCTGGTCTTCTCACCATACGTTCCTCAGACACTACCATATTGATCCAGGAGCTCTCACGACTGTTGAGTTCGGAAGAAGGGCAGTTCAAGCTGCTATGTCCTTTTCTAATTAAACATTTATTGTTAAGCATTATCCCACCCGTGTCAGCTAGTTATTTATCACAGGTATGCTGCCATGGAGGCACCAGGAAAACGCAAAATTGTATCCTACTTACTGTAATTTTCCTTTCCTGGTGCTTATCCATGGCAGCATACGCCCCCACCCTCGGTATTCTATATAACGGAGAATGTTGGGGGAGGGACTATGCCTTTTAATTTATGCTATTCACTAGTCCTGAGGGAGGAGTCGAGGCGGAGCTCTATCACAGGTATGCTGCCATGGATAGGCACCAGGAAAGGAAAATTACGGTAAATATGATACAATTTTCTGTTTTTTTTCTGCTTATGTGTCCCTTTAGAAGGGATTCCCCTAATTTCCTGTCCAGGAGACAGTGTTGCCACAGGGAGAGGAAGTGAGTAGAAATTTTCCCAGTGGGGAGAAGCAGCAACTTTACAGAAGGCCTAACCCATCTCTTCTGTCATGTGATCAAACGTCACCTCTGAATTCAGTACAGGTTAAAATTCACACCTACAAATACACAGAAAATACAACAAAAAAGCAACTACAATGCTAAGCAAATGAGTTCATATCAGATTATATTATCTCTCAATGTTAGAATTAACAAATATGTATTTATATATACAGCACATAACCACTCTATTTCTATTATAATCCAAGGCTGAATTGCAGACACAAACATGTAACGAGCGTGTTTTTTCCCCAGGTTCTGGAGCTTCAGATGAGACTACATTGAAGGAGTTTCTATTGTCTCCATACCTGTGGTTGCTGTGTACTGGGTACTTGGTTGTGTTTGGAGTAAAGACATGTTGTACAGACTGGGGTCAGCTCTTTCTGATTCAAGACAAAGGACAATCTGCTTTAATAGGTTAGTATGTGTCATCCTAAATAATGAAATACAATTTGCACTTAGAGTAGAATTCCAGGCAAAAACTCATACAAAAGGCTCCCTCCCCTTCCTAACATCTATTCTGACTAACCTGTGTAAAAAAAAAAAAATCTGCATACTTACCTATTTTCAGCTTCAGCTCGCTCTGATTTGGTCATGATACCAGCTTCCCTGTGTCAGACAGCCGCAGATGCAGGGTAGAGGAGGGAGTGCTGACAATGCATGGGCCATAGGAGACTATGGATGATGTCAACACTCCCTGGCATTACCAGTCTGGTCAAGGGCTCTTTCCTCTACCCTGCAGCTGGCACGGGCTAACACAGGAGAGATCAGGCAACTGGACCAGAAGCGCCTGAAAATAGGTATGTATACAGATCTTTACTACATATGTTAGTCAGAATAGTGGTTAGAAGGGGGGAACGGAGCATTTTTAAGAGTAGTTTGGTTTGCCTGGAATCCATACGTCCTACAAGCCTGACAGTGGGGGGGCTTTATACACATTCCCAGTTGCTACAGCCATCGGGATTGTGTGTAATCCTGACAAACAGACTCCTGCCTGTCAGGTGGAAGATTGCTTTCACACACCCCCAGCAACGGCGCCCTCACCACATATTCCAGGCTCCGCTTGCCCACCTGCAGTGCCGGGAAATACATAGTGGATAGTGGGTGCCGCCCCCCGTTGACCCGGAAACCGGCGTTGTTGACGTCACTTCCGGGTCCACCCCACGGTGTCCCCGGCCAGCATATCTGCATTGCATTACATTCCGTAGAGCACACGGGAGACACCCAGGGTCTTTTAGACCCTGGATATCTAATTAAAGAGAACCTGTCACCAAAAATCTATCACATAGGGGACTTTTTGTCTCCTGTGATGAAAAAATAAAAAATATTTTTCATTGTAAAAAATGTAAGTTACACCCAAACACATAAAATCCTCTCCAACAATTGGTGGGGGAAGGAGGAGAGAGCCAAGTGGTGACAACGGCTGTGGCCGAGACTCCCAGAAGTGGGGACAGGATAGCGGACAGGATTTGGCACCGGAGGGGGGGAAGGAGACAAATAAGCGGAAGTTCCACTTTTGGGTGGTGGAACTCCGTGTAACGGCACCCCAAGCATGAAAGGGGTTAACACCGTTTAAGATATTCCCTCTTTGGACACACGTCCACTGCCGATCCTCCACAGTCAGGCGACCGCTTCCCATAGGATTAATCCTTCCAAACATACGAGACAAACAATCTGTATGAAGTTTCCAACTGGACTGACTTTATTACAAGCACATGGAAACACATTTCTCTTCAAAACCCTTCCCTCCCATCCTTGGGGAACAGGGCGGGTTAAACTGTCCAATGACAATGGTCATACAGGTCAGGTGTGTTCAAACTTCTCTTTCAGTAAACAGTCTTAGCAGGAGGGGTGATTTTCCCCCCCCCCACTCCTCACAGAAAGACACTTAAACATCCCATAATAGGCAGCCAGACGGTCTACCAGCTCCAATCCACATTATCACAGTAGCAGACTTAATTACCACAAGCCACAATAGACGATAGAATGCAATCACACCCCATCACAGCAAATATTACACAACAGCCCACACACAATATACACCCAATATATACCATGTATATACAGCATTGAATATGACTATCACAGATCATGGTGGGGTTCTCATTCCCCCTGTGCCCCAAGTGACCCCTGTCACACTCCGCTTTAAGGACAGACCATAGGTTCCCCTTGCTCCTCTTCATGCTAATGACGAAAAATCCCCAACTTGTGCCTTATCACCTTGACTGCTAAGACCATGTATTGTGGCCACACTAGAAAGAAGTAGCTTTTTTACATTTTAGACCCAATAAATGTGCAGAAGACTGACTATTGCATTCTATCCTAGTAGTGTAATGGAGCCCTAAATGCACATTAATAATTCTAATAGACATCACAGACTTGAAATGGTGACCAGGATTTTTAAAGTTTTTAACATATCAGCCCACATAAGCTGTATACCATACTTGTACATTGTAAATACACTAACCAACTCATAGAAAGGACATATCTAAAAGAGGCGTTGTTTGTTGCATCGCCTTTTCAGGAACTCTGGTATATTTTTTCTGTATAATGTTTTAATATTATTAGTGTTTAATTTTTATGTCTCCTACAGGAAGTTCCTACATGAGTTCTCTAGAGATCGGAGGTCTTGTCGGCAGTATCTTAGCAGGATTGCTGTCTGACAGAGCAGTGGCAAAAGTAAGAACATTGTGCATTGTTTGTATTTCTTTCAGAAATCATTAGGCTTTCTTAAGACTCCTTTCACACTGGGGCGTTTTTGGGCTAAAAAATAACACCTGTAAAGCGCCTGAAAAATGCCTCCCCTGCAGCCCGAGTGCTTGCACACTGGGACGGTGCACTTGCAGGACGTTAGAAAAAGTCCTGCAAGCAGCATCATTCGGGTGGTGCCGGAGTGGTGTATACACTGCTCCTCCACCACCCCTGCCATTGAAATCAATGGGCACTGCTGCCGAAGCACCTGCAAAACGATTCAGCAGCGGCGCTTTGTGGACACTTTTAACCCTTTATTCAGCAACTAGCGGGGGGTTAGAAGTACATCGCTAGCGACCGAAAAGCACTGCTATAACAGCGGTAAAGCGCCGCAAATTTTTACCGCTGACGCCACCCCCACCCCCCGCCCCAGTGTGAAAGTAGCTTAATGGTTTTCTTTCCCCATCAAGTGTTCAGTAACTTGCAATCCCCGGTTTGGCTTTCAGATCTATTCTTCAATTTGCTTGTTTAGATAAAAGGTGTTAAACTAGGTTCACACTAGCCGCACCTTAAAGTGGAATTCCACCCATTTAAAAGTCAGCAGCTACAAAAAGTGTAGCTTCTGACTTTTAATAATCAGACACTCACCTGTCCCACGGTCCAGCGATGTGGGTGCAGGAAGCCTGGCTCCAATCCCCCTCCTCTCCGAGGCACCGGCATTCTAACTGTGGGCGCCTGGCTTTGGCTTCACAGCCGTGCGCGCACTGTGAATGCACAAGGTGAATGACCGGGCAATCTTCTGGGACCTGTGACGTGTCCCAGAAGATTGCAGGGAGGGAGGGGGGAGAGGTGAACTTCCTTCTGGCGCCGCAAAGCCAGGGGAGGAAGTGGGAGCTAGGTGCCTGTAAAAACAGGGTACCAGCTGCTCCCCCAAAAAAATGACATGCCAAATGTGGCATGTCAGGGGGTCACCTGCACTTAAAGCGGAAGTTCCATTTTTGGGTGGAACTCCGCTTTAAATGCAGCTTTTTGATCATGAAGATACCATGGTCCAACAGCTGTGTAGTATGTGTGTCAGCTGTCAGAGCAGCATGTATACTTTAATCAAAGAAATACATTATTTTAAACCATGCCAAATATTAACAAATAAGCAAATGACCCAAACACAACAACAAATTAACTTTAAAGCTAATCGCTGTATATTATGGTGTCCATTGAAGGGACACCGGAAGTCGTTAACCTTTAGAATATACTACCACCTACAAAAGGATTAGACACTGGCAAACAAAAATCTGTATTCCAGTCTAGGATAACCGCCCTCACTACCAGAAAGCCTCAGTTTTGTAGCAATGAAGTACCAGGGTATGTAAACTTTTGATCCAGGTCATTTGGGTAGTTTCTGTTGCTATTATGATTTAAAAAGAGTAAACACAATTGATTGATAATAAATGGCTTCACAAACACTAACCATGAGTGAAAGAAATGTTTTTGTGTTATCATTCAGATTCTCTGAAAAATGGCCAAGAAATCATAAATTCTGCCAGGGTATGTAAACCTTTGAGCACAACTGTAAATCAAAGAATATATGGGAAAAGACTTAGGAGAGTGCTTGTGACCCTCTGCGGTTAGAGTCTGCAAATAACTATGTGATTTGGGCCATAAAGTCTTGCATGGCTGTAGAAAAAAACTCTGCAGGGAGTGCAGAAAGAAGTAGTTACGCCTCAAAGATCTATCTAAGTAGGACAACGCAAATTCTAAGCGGAGAGGGCAAAATGATACCAGGCTGTGAATGTCAGCACTATCAGTAGGCACCCTGCAAGCAGGCCTAGATCCATTAGTAGAGTGTGTATGTCTAGTGCCAGAACCATGTGGCGGTTAGGCTCAGGGTAAGAGATAAGGCTTCAGGTACTCATGAAACCCAGATAGCTGGAGGTTACAAAAGTCACTTTAGGCAGGCAACAGGAATAGATTGAAGATCAGAGTTTCTTATGACTTTCTACAAGCAGGAGTAGAAGCGGGGAGATGTTTACTCTATGCTGTATGGTGGGATAGAGCACATACACACAACACTCCGCTAAGCAGATGATATCAGCGCTCAGTCCAACAGTGTTTACCCCTTCTGCTGTGGAAGCTGGCATGAAAACGAGAATTTTAAAGGCGCAATGTAATTGAGGTAACGTCCTGTGCTTGGCCAGCCTAGCCTGCTCACAAAGTGAGTCTTCAGAGCCAGGACAAGCACGGAGGAAATGTCAGCGGCTCTCGATTCGAAAAGCACTCTGCCGCTGACTTTTACCAGCACGGAGTCTGGAAAGCGCAGAACTGAGTGCCCAAAAATCACTGAGTGCCTGATGGTTAAACTACACCCAACATGTCCAAACTTGCAGGTTCTGGCCACAACACTCCAAAAGCCAAGCTGAGGATGGTCACATTGAATAGCTGAATTCACACATTGTAGAGAGGAGCTTTAAATGAAGAAAACACTTGAAGAGTGAAAAAAAAGGTGCTAAAAATGTAGGTTAGTTTTTCATGCAGCAGAGCTGAAGAAAAGATGTCCCTCCTTCTAGGACACTATCAAATAAAACTGAGGAATGCTGGTAGTGGGAGGGGTTATCTTGGGCTGGTCTATAGTTTGTTTGCTGTACAATCTTCCTGTAGGGGGGAGTATAACCTAACTTCCTATGTCCCCATAAGAAAATTCAATTTGTACACCTGTACAATCGTGAATTGAGGTTAAACATGTAAGAGATAATTCAGAAGGGAATCTTTTTTTTTTTTATTAGTTTTTCTCATTAACCACTTAAGCCCCGGACCATTTCGGGCCATTAGGACCAGGCCTGTTTTTGGGATTCGGCACTGCGCTGCTTTAACTGTAAATTGTGCGGACATGCAATGTTGTACCCAAATGAAATTTGCGTCCTTTTCTTCCCACAAATAGAGCTTTCTTTTAATGGTATTTGATTGCCTCTGCGATTTTTATTTTTTGCGATATAAACAGAAAAAGACCGAAAATTTTGAAAAAAAAAGATATTTTCTACTTTTTGTTATAAGAAAAATCGAATAAACTCAATTTTAGTCATACATTTAGGCCAAAATGTATTCAGCCACATGTCTTTAGTAAAAAAAATGTCAATAAGCGTATATTTATTGGTTTGTGCAAAAGTTATAGCGTTTACAAACTAGGGTACATTTTCTGAAATTTACACAGCTTTAAATTTATGACTGCCTATCTCATTTCTTGAGGTGCTAAAATGGCAGGGCAGTACAAAACCCCCCCAAATGACCCCATTTTGGAAAGTAGACACCCCAAGGAAATTGCTGAGAGGCATGTTGAGCCCATTGAATATTTTTTTTTTTGTCCCAAGTGATTGAATAATGACAAAAAAAAAAAAAAAATACAAAAAGTTGTCACTAAATGATATATTGCTCACACATGCCATGGTTATATGTGGAATTGCACCCCAAAATACATTCTGCTGCTTCTCCTGAGTACGGGGATACCACAGGTGTGGGACTTTTTAGGAGCCTAGCCACGTACGGGACCCCGGAAACCAAGCACCGCCTTCAGGATTTCTAAGGGCGCAAATTTTTGATTTCACTCCTCACTACCTATCACAGTTTCGAAGGCCATAAAATGCCAAAATAGCACAAAACCCCCCCAAATTACCCCATTTTGGAAAGTAGACACCCCAAGCTATTTGCTGAGAGGCATGTTGAGTCCATGGAATATTTTATATTTTGCCACAGGTTGCGGGAATATGACAAACTTTTTTTTTTTTGCACAAAGTTGTCACTAAATGATATATTGCTCACACATGCCATGGGCATATGTGAAATTACACCCCAAAATACATTCTACTGCTTCTCCTGAGTACGGGGATACCACATGTGTGGGACTTTTTGGGAGCCTAGCCGCGTACGGGACCCCAAAAACCAAGCACCGCCTTCAAGGTTTCTAAGGGCATAAATTTTTGATTTCGCTCCTCACTACCTATCACAGTTTTGAAGGCCATAAAATGCCAAGATGGCACAAAACCCCCCCAAATGACCCCATTTTGGAAAGTAGACACCCCAAGCTATTTGCTGAGAGGCATGTTGAGCCCATTGAATATATTTTTTTTGTCCCAAATGATTGAATAATGACAAAAAGAAAAAAAAAAAAAAAATGTACAAAAAGTTGTCACTAAATGATATATTGCTCACACATGCCATGGTTATATGTGAAATTACACCCCAAAATACATTCTGCTGCTTCTCCTGAGTACGGGGATACCACATGTGTGGGACTTTTTGGGAGCCTAGCCGCGTACGGGACCCCAAAAACCAAGCACCGCCTTCAAGGTTTCTAAGGGCATAAATTTTTGATTTCACTCCTCACTACCTATCACAGTTTTGAAGGCCATAAAATGTCAAAATAGCCCAAAACCCCCACAAATGACCCCATTTTGCCTCTTGCTGAGAGGCATGGTGAGTATTTTACAGCTCTCATTTGTTTTTGAAAATTAAGAAAGACATTTTTTTTTCTTTTTTTTTTTCTTTTTTTACATTTTCAAAACTTTGTGACAAAAAGCGAGATCTGCAAAATACTCAACATACCTCTCAGCAAATAGCTTGGGGTGTCTACTTTCCAAAATGGGGTCATTTGGGGGGGTTTGTGCCATCTGGGCATTCCATGGCCTCCGAAAGTGTGATAGGCAGTGAGGAGTGAAATCAAAAATTTACACCTATAGAAATCCTAAAGCCGGTGCTTGGTTTTTGGGGTACGCGACTAGGCTCCCAAAAAGTCCCACACATGTGGTATCCCCGTACTCAGGAGAAGCAACAGAATGTATTTTGGGGTGTAATTCCACATATGCCCATGGCATGTTTGAGCAATATATAATTTAGTGACAACTTTTTGTACATTTTTTAATTTTTAATTTTTTTGGTCATTATTCAATCACTTGGGACAAAAAAAAAAAATATTCAATGGGCTCAACATGCCTCTCAGCAAATAGCTTGAGGTGTCTACTTTACAAAATGGGGTCATTTTTGAACTGTCCTGGCATTTTATGCACAACATTAGGAAGCTTATGTCACACATCATCCACTCTTCTAACCACTTGAAGACAAAGCCCTTTCTGACACTTTTTGTTTACATGAAAAAAAAAATTTTTTTGCAAGAAAATTATGTTGAACCCCCAAACATTATATATTTTTTTAAAGCAAAGGCCCTACAGATTAAAATAGTGGGTGTTGCATTTTTTTTTTCCACACAGTATTTGCGCAGCGATTTTTCAAACGCATTTTTTGGGGGAAAAACACACTTTTTTTATTTTTAATGCACTAAAAAACACTATATTGCCCAAATGTTTGATGAAATAAAAAAGATGATCATAGGCCGAGTACATGGATACCAAACACGACATGCTTTAAAATTGCGCACAAACGCGCAGCGGCGACAAACTACATTCATTTTTAAAAGCATTTAAAAGCCTTTACAGGTTACCACGTTAGATTTACAGAGGAGGTCTACTGCTAAAATGACTGCCCTCGATCTGACCTTCGCGGTGATACCTCACATGCATGATGCAATTGCTGTTTACATGTGACGCTAGACCGACGCTTGCGTTCGCCTTTGCGCAAGAGCAGGGGGGGACAGCGGTGCTTTTTTTTTTTTTTATTATTTATTTGGCTTTTTTATTTTATTTTTAAACTGTGCCTTCCATATTTTATTTTTTTACCATTTTTATCGTTATCTCAGGGAATGTAAATATCCCCTATGATAGCAATAAGTAGTGACAGGTACTCTTTTTTTGAAAAAAATTGGGGGGTTAGACCCTAGATCTTTCCTCTGCCCTCAAAGCATCTGACCACACCAAGATCGGTGTGATAAAATGCTTTCCCAATTTCCCAATGGCGCTTTTTATATCCGGGGGGGGGGACATTCCCTCCCACTGCTTGTAAAAGCAGTCTAGAGGCTAATTATCTGCTAGAATTGCTTTTACATGAAAGCCGGCTGCTGGCTGAAAAGAATGATACCAAGATGATACCTAAACCCGCAGGCATCATTCTGGTATAAACATTCAAAGTCCAGCAACATACCAGTACGTTGCTGGTCCTTGTTGGACATGTATTGTAATCATTTTTTTCATACAGCCTATTGGCTGAACGAAAAAAAGAGATTGATTGGTGGGTATGCCCACCATTAGAATACCTCCCTTCATCCACCCACTTCTAATGATGGGCATATATGCCGAAGCATGGGGGCATCCTCCCGCAAAAAAGTTATGCCGCGTACACACGGTCAAGCCTTCGTCGGAATTTCGACCGTATGTACGCGGCATAAAAGGTTATGCCGCGTACACACGGTCTGACTTTTCCACGGGCAAGCCTCCGTTGGAATTTCGACCGTATATACGCGGCATTAGGAGCAAAATCGCTCCTCCGCCCCTGCTGCCCCCATGCTTCGGCATATATGCTCTTTTTTTTAACTGTGGTGGTGAAATCACCTCCTACAGCGTTGGAGTCACGGCTTTATGTATCGTGGGAGCAAACGCTGTTGCTGTCAAGATAAATAGATCCGCGCTGCAACTGAATGGCGTACCTGCTAAGCAAATGGTGGTTAACATTAAAACAAAGTAACATTACAGTACAACAGTAAGACCTTACCATGCCATACCTGCAAAGCAAATACCAAAACAAAACCTAGTAAAAACTAAAAAAATGTTTTAACGCAACCTGTGCCTAAAATATATATATGCCGAAGCATGGGGGGCATCCTCCCGCAAAAAAGTTATGCCGCGTACACACGGTCGGAATTTTCCACGGGCAGGCCTCCGTCGGAATTTCGACCGTATGTACGCGGCATTAGGAGCAAAATCGCTCCTCCGCCCCTGCTGCCCCCATGCTTCGGCATATATGCTCTTTTTTTTAACTGTGGTGGTGAAATCACCTCCTACAGCACTGGAGTCACGGCTTTATGTATCGTGGGAGCAAACGCTGTTGCTGTCAAGATAAATAATTCCGCGCTGCAGTTGAATGGCGCACCTGAAAACAAAAAATTACATACCTGAAAAGCAAGCATGATAAAACATTGCAGAATAGAATACAGTAAAAAAGAGCAGAACAATAGAGAGAAAATAGAGAGAGAGAGAACAATAAAACGACAACTATTTTTGGTTTTTTTATTTTATATTTTTTTTGTGTTTTGTTTTTTACGTTTTTTTTTTTTCTTTTTTACACTTTTTTTTGTAACTTTACAACTGTAATGGTTCGGGTCTCTCAAAATGTAATGGCATCTTGGGAGACCCTGTGTAAGTGTGTCCTTGTCTGTGAAATGCTGTACCCTACGCTAAAACTTCACTTTTGAGTGGTAGCGTTCAAAACATTCACCTTGGCAAAGACCAGGCTTGTCAGGACAGAGTGGACAAAAACTACGGGTGTCACGCCTAAATCCGCGCTTGCTACAGACACGACATCTTTTTTGGGGGTGGCTTTGGGTAGGGGTACTCGGGAGGACATACGAATAATGCCTCTCATGCAGCCGGCTTACTGCATTTGGTTGGGGATGGTGAGGTGCAGAACCGCCTGGATACAGGAGTTCTGTGACTATCTCATTCTGGAATTTTAGAAGAGATAACGTCCCGCCTGAAGCTCTGTATAGCACATGAGCGTTCAGCAAAGCCAATTGGAATAATGATAGAGACACTTTTTTGTACCAGCGTCTCGCCTTACGGTCAATTAGATACGGCGCCATCAACTGGTCGTTGAGGTCCACCCCTCCCATATTTTGGTTATATTCGTGGACACAGAGGGGTTTCTCCACAACACCAGTCGCCGTACGAATTTGGACTGTCGTGTCTGCATGAAGGGAGGTAAGAAGGAAAACATTCTTATTGTCCCTCCACTTCATAGCGAGCAAGTTATTACACTTCAAGCAGGCTCTCTCCCCCAGCCTAAGACGGGCATCTACAAGCCGCTGGGGAAAGCCCCGGCGATTAGGTCGCACGGTGCCACATGCTCCAATCTTATGATCAAACAAGTGACTAAACGGTGGCACGCTCGTGTAATAATTGTCCACATACAAGTGGTACCCCTTTCCGAATAAGGGTGACACCAAGTTCCACACTATCTTGCCAGCGCTCCCTATGTAATCCGGGCAGTTGACCGACTCAATCTGACTATCTTTTCCCTCATAAACCGTAAAGTTCACTACATAGCCTGTTGCCCTGTCACAGAACTTGTAGAGCTTGACCCCGTATCTGGCACGCTTGCTGGGAAGGTACTGCTTGAAAGACAAGCGGCCAGAAAATTTAATCAGGGACTCATCAACGCAGACAACTTGATCGGGAGTAAACAAGGCTGCAAAACGTTCGTTGAAGTGGTTTATGAGGGGCCGAATTTTATAGAGCCGGTCGTATTCAGGGTCCCCACGTGGACGACAAAGTTCATTGTCGTTGAAGTGCATGAACCGCAAAATCTGCTCGTATCGTGCCCTGGACATGGAGGCAGAGAACACGGGCATGTGGTCAATTGGGTGCGTGGACCAATAAGCACGCAATGACGGAAATTTATGTGTGCCCATGTTGAGGGAAAGGCCCAGAAAGGTCTTAAATTCGGAAACCGTAATTGGTTTCCAATTTCTGGCAATTTTAGGCAACTGGGGGTTAGCGGCGATAAATTGACCAGCATATAAATTACTCTGGTCCACAATAGATCTATAGAGATCTTCCGTGAAAAACAGCGAATAAAAATCAATTGGAATAAAATCAGCTGTTTCCACCTGAATACCGGGTTGGGCAGTGAATGGGGGAAGTACGGGTTCTGCAGAAGTGGTGGGGACCCAATCAGGATAGGCGAATTCTGCAGGAAGGGCAGTATGGGCACGACGGGCCTGCCTTTGTCTTCTTGGTGGCAGCGGGACACTACTTGTGCTTGCCACCTCGCCAGCTTGAACTGCACTTATGGGACTCGCCACGTCACCAAGTGTTACTGCAGTGCTGGATGTACGTCCAGGCTGTACTAGGCCGCTGGTGCTTGCCAGTTCACCAGAAGGAATAGCGGCGCTAGTACTACTCTGCTCCATGATACGAGAGACCTGCGGTTCTTGCTCCTCAACAACCTCAGAAGATCGGGATCGGGTACACCTGACCTTAGCAGGGACCTCAACTTCGTCGTCAGAGCTATCTGACGTGGGGCCGCTGACGTCACTGTCTTCTACGGGAAGATATTCGGAGCCTGAATCTGACAGATACGTGACCTCCTCTTCACTATCTGTCATGCTCAGAATCTCGTAGGCCTCTTTACTAGTGTACCTTCGTCTTGCCATTTTGGGCTCTAAATTTAGGGGTACACTAGTAAGATTCACAGGAAAAAAAGCACCTGACTGTCGTCAGCAAATATATCAAACGCTACAAAAAAACTGTTAGCGATCGCAGGGATCAGGCCTGTCTCTGCGAACGCTGCAGTTATGTGTGTTGTGTTTGGTAAGTGACAGTGATCGATCGATACTGCACTTGGGTGGGCTGGGCTGGGCTGGGCGGAGGGGCTAAACGCAGGCGCTAGCAGGTATCTGGGCTGATCCCGCTAACACTGCGTTTTTGGGAACCCTAAACCGCTGGGGATGCTAGTATAGATCTGATCAGATACTATACCACTAAGGGGGGTGTATGCTTTGCGCGTGGGTGTTAGCGTTACTGGCACTAACCTAACACTGCCTGGGGCGACGCAGACCCTCTCTGGCGCTAAAACCTAATTGATCTCACCCGCCGGGCGATCAGGGGGGTTAAACCTTTATTGGGTTATATACGGCGGGTGCCCTGATGCTATAAAAAGCAAACTAATCAACCAGCATCACCCGTAACCTTTATATGGTGATCACTGGTGAAAGGGTTAACTAGGGGCAATCAGGGGGTTAAAACCTTTATTAGGTTAAATATGGGGGTACCTGACACTATATAAAAACCTGACGGGTAACCTAAATAACTTACTGGCTAACCAGTGACACCAGTGACGCTTATACGGCGATCACTGGTGAAAGGGTTAACTCTAGGGGCAATCAGGGGGTTAAAATAATATATGGGGGTACCTGACACTAATAAAAACCTGCGGCGAACCTAAAAAAAAATAACTGCCTATCTAAAACACCAGCGACACGAATACAGCGATCGGAAAAACAATCGCTTAGTGACGCTGAAGTTAGGGGGTGAAAGGGTTACCTGGGGGGTGATCAAGGGGTTAAACCTTTATTAGGGGGGGGTTAGGGGGCTACCCTGGACCTAAAGGGGCCTAATCCTAACTGCCCTGCAACTTTTTACAATCACAGATGACACTAAATGCAGTGATCAGTAAAATAAATGATCACTGCAATCAGTGACACTGTGATTGGGGGCTTTGGGGTGACCTGGGGGGTGATCTGGGGGTGACTGGGGGGTGATTTGTGTGCCTATGTGTACCTACGTGTCAGTGGACTGTTGGAGCACTAACCTCTGTCTTCTCTCCTCGGCGCCGGGAACGAAAAGACCGCGGCGAGGGAGATGACATCACTTCCTCCAGCCTGTGTTTACATTTCAGGCAGGAGGAAGCAATTTCATTGGCCGGGAGCGATCGCGAGGGGGGGGCGGAATCGAGCGGCCGCCCCCTCATGCCTGATCGCTCCCGAACACTTAACGGCCGCTCACTGCAGTGAAGGGGGGTCCGGATGGACCCCCCAACTGCACAAAGGCGATCACGTAGATCTACGTGATTCTGCCTGTCCGTGCCATTCTGCCGACGTAAATCAGCGGTGGGCGGTCGTTAAGTGGTTAAACACAATCTGTGATTTGCCATATATTAATCTCTTTTAGAGGGTAAAGGAGGTGGGTTAGGTTAAATCCTGGCTGATTTCTAACCACAGTCTGTACCGAAGCCAAGGGACCATCAATGACAAATGGGCATAAGATAGTTAGTTTGTTTAGGAAATTATTTCTTCTAATAAGACCTAGCTACAAAATACTATTTGCATATGGTGTTAATGACCAAAAAATACTTAAAACATTTGCTTAAATTTAATAAAGGTATTTGATTAATTTACTGTACAAATTTAATTCAGTTGCTGTTTTCTGAGTCAAAAAGGAATTCATTCTACTTCCTGAGGCTGTGGATGTAATAGGAATTGGGTTTTTGTTTTCTCTTCCTTATGATCAACACTATCAAAATGTATGATTGTTACAACTGACTGATCTATTTATTTTTTAACTTAAGTTGATGTATGGCATTGCTGTTTTATGTTCTTTCTCTTTTTTCACTAATGGCTTTTTTTCATAGGCAGGGTTAAAGAGCCATGGCAGCCCGCGTCATACTTTACTTCTCTCAATGATGGCTGGAATAGTGGGCTCCATGTTTCTGTTCCGTATTACAGTGACTCCTGGATCACCCAAGGTACCAATAATCAATGCTCAGTGCTCAAACATCCAGCAATGAAGTTCTGTTAAATATATAGTTACTGCATCTACACGTTATTTCTAGTTAGCAGGCCTGGGATGCTTTTCATTCTTTGTGAACAGCTGCTGTTCCTAAAATGTCCCTGTTTTTCTTTTCTTCTTTCTTCTTCCCTGCTGTCCTCTCGCTCAGGTTGATGGAATCTTATCTATTGCTCTCGAGCCACTTGCTGAGATGTCGGGTCTGAATGAACAAGAGGTTTACATCCTTTCTATATTTTGTTGTTCATCTTTTGTCCATCACGTTGTCCTTTTGTTTTATCCCATTCCCTTCATGGCCATTTCTACATTTTTGTCATTTTACATGTTCATAGAGCATGTGTACTGTATTGTAGTAATAGTAGTGTTTCAAGCAAATAAAGGGTATTTCAGCGACTGGAATATTTGTGATTGTGTAAGGCAATCTTTCAGCTTCATGTGCTGCAGCAGTGTGTCTGTTAACAACATGATCTCTTGTTATAAGTTGTGATGCTGGAGGTAGACAGTGGAAAGATGACAGATGGAAATTAAATTCTGTTGCTGCCATCTCCACGTTCCTTTTTTCAAAATAATTATACAAATCACGTCAAGTGTGTTTATGGCTGCTTTACATCATATGTGGACCCAAGGCAAACATTTTATGGATGAGGACTTGCACACAGTTATTTCAGTGTGTGCATGTTCTGTTTAATCTTTGACCATTATTACTGCAGGAATTCATTTACATACCATTCAGGTAACCAGAGATGTCAGAATGCGTCTCCTGTCCCATTGCCTGTGAAGAGCCAGCTGTCATTGACACATTTATCCAGCACGGTTTGGTGCCTTGCAGCAACATGCAGACACAGACTGATAGTGATGTGAATATTCAGACTCAGACTTAAGCCCCATACACACGGTCGGACTTCCATCTGACTTTTCCGTGGATTTTTGTCCGAACGGCCGGGCACACCCATAGCATACACACCACAGGACTTTTCTGCAAACTTTCCCAAAACTTTTTGCAACATCACGTGGTTTTTCAGCTCTTTTTTGCTCTTTACCGCCACCCTTTGGTCAACTTCTGCTATTGTTGGTTGATTTAAACATTAGTTGTTTTGTCCATCGGACAAAAGTCCTATGGTTTTCTGTACACACGGTCAGACTTTGCTCCATCGGACTTTTGTTGGCCAAAAGTTTGTCCGTTTGCAGACCCAACTTTTGTCCGATGGAGCGTACACACGGTCGGAGTGTTGGTCCAACTTGCTCAAAATTAAGTTTGTTGGCCAAAAGTCCAACCGTGTGTACGGGGCTTAAGTGGATACTTGCTGCTTCTGGAGCCCACAGCCAGTGATGGCTGGTCTCCTCAGACACATATATGTAGGGGGAAGACCAAAGACATTGGCCCATGTTTGGTTAGACAGATCTACCCATCTCACAGCTGATTTAAACCTTGAAGACAGGGCTTGATTTACAGGGCCACACAGACTATAGTATAAGGCAGCAGGGTTGCCATAGGTTGCACCAGTAATACTTTGTCATCCTGCTGATGTCACCTGGTGATATATTGGCATATTCACTATCCCTATTTACACTTTGTCCTCTCTTTATCTGTACAGAACAGGAATGTCTGTTTGCACAGTAAGGGTGAAGTGGCCATTGGTGCAGACTATACAGCTGCACAAGGACCCTCTAGGATTTGGGAGCCTATTTGCATTAGGTGTAATCTAGCTATTGATACACAGGGAATCATATCTGGGTAGTAATTATTGAGGAAGGCCAGAAAAATTGCTCTTGCACAGGATTCCCTTGCTGACCTTTGTTTGCAACTACCTAATGTGTTCTAGGTGCTGTCCCCACCTTAATTTACTATTGGTCAGGTTGTAAAGACACCTAAAAATGTCCAGGTGTGGTCAGATATTTGTGCAGGATCTGAGAGATTTTAAACTTGAGTGGTGCATAAAATGTACAAGCCCCACGTCTCTATATGTTCTGTGCCCTTTCCCTCTCCATAGAGGCAGTAATATATCATGAGGAGAGCATATATGTTCAGGATTTCTAACCTACCCAGTCAATTGTTCCCATAGATATAGTATCCCATAGAGTATCCCATAGGCATAGATGTGAGATTGTCACCTGATTAATTTTGTGATGCAACTGTAGGAGAAATAAATTTGCAGCCTTGTTTCACAAAGATTTTATGAAAGGATTTTTTCAGGAAGGTACAGTTTTCAGGAAGGTACAATGCCTTGCAAAAGTATTCACCCTCTTGGCTTGTTACCTATTTTGTTACATTACAGCCTTTAGTTCAATGTTTTTTTAATCTGAATTATATGTGATGGATCAGAACACAATAGTCTAAGTTGGTGAAGTAAATTTAGAAAAATATATACATAAAACAATTTTTCAGAAATAAAAAAATGATAATTGGCATATGCGTATGTATTCACCCCCTTTGTTATGAAGCCCATAAAAAGCTCTGGTGCAACCAATTACCTTCAGAAGTCACATAATTAGTGAAATGATGCCACCTGTGTGCAGTCTAAGTGTCACGTGATCTGTCATTACATATACACACCTTTTTGAAAGGCCCCAGAGGCTGCAACACCTAAGCTAGAGGCACCACTAACCAAACACTGCCATGAAGACCAAGGAACTCTCCAAACAAGTAAGGGACAATGTTGTTGAGAAGTACAAGTCACCCTGGAGGAGCTGCAGAGTTCCACAGCAGAGACTGGAGTATCTGTACATAGGACGACAATAAGCTTTACGCTCCATAGAGTTGGGCTTTATGGCAAAGTGGCCAGAAGAAAGCCATAACCTTCAGCAAAAAACAAAATGGCATGTTTTGCGTTTGCAAAAAGGCATGTGGGAGACTCCCAAAATGTATGGAGGAAGGTGCTCCGGTCTGATGAGACTAAAATTGAACTTTTTGGCCATCAAACAAAACGCTATGTCTGGCGCAAACCCAACACATCACATTACCCAAAGAACACCATGAAACATGGTGGTTTCAGCATCATGCTGTGGGGATGTTTTTTAGCAGTCGGGACTGGGAAACTGGTCAGAGTTGAGGGGAAGTTATATGGTGCTAAATACAGGGATATTCTTGAGCAAAACCTGTACCACTCTGTGTGTGATTTGAGGCTAGGACGGAGGTTCACCTTCCAGCAGGACAATGACCCCAAACACACTGCTAAAGCAACACTTGAGTGGTTTAAGGGGAAACATGTAAATGTGTTGGAATGGCCTAGTCAAAGCCCAGACCTCAATCCAATAGAAAATCTGTGGTCAGACTTAAAGGGGTTGTAAAGGTTTGTGTTTTTTCACCTTAAAGCATCCTATGCATTAAGGTGAAAAAACACCTTGTAATCAAGCCCCCCCGTTTTACTTACCTGAGCCCGTTCACCTGCTGGGCTTGTCCCAGGCGTCCTCTTCTAAAGGGAGTCTCGGCGTTGATTGGATAGATTGATAGCAGCGCAGCCATTGGCTCCCTCTGCTGTCAATCACATCTAATGACACTGCCGCCGGGGGCGGGACCGAGTCATACACTCGGCGTCTATGGACGCCGAGTGTATGACACCTGAGCGCGCCCGCACGGTAACCCCCTCGGGAGAGAGCTTCCCAGAGGGGGTTAGCTATTGCGGGGAGGAGCTGAGTGAGCCGCACAAAAAAATTAACCTTTACAACCACTTTAACCACTTGACAACTGGGCACTTATACCCCCTTAATAACCAGACCAATTTGCAGCTTTCGGTGCTCTCACATTTTGAATGACAATTACTCAGTCATACAACACTGTACCCATATGAATTTTTTGTCCTTTTTTTCACACAAATAGAGCTTTCTTTTGGTGGTATTTAATCACTGTTGGGTTTTTTATTTTTTGTGCTATAAGAGAAAAAAGACTGAAAATTTTGTAAAAAAATGATTTTGTTTTCGTTTCTGTTATAAAATTTTGCAAATTACTATTTTTTCTTCATAAATTTTGGCCAAAATTTATACTGCTACATATCTTTGGTAAAAATAAGTCCAAATTGGTGCATATTATTTGGTCTTTGTGAAAGTTATAGAGTCCACAAGCTATGGTGCCAATATCTGAAAATTGATCACACCTGAAGTACTGACGGCCTATCTCAATTCTTGAGACCCTAGCATGCCAGAAAAGTACAAATACCCCCCCAAATGACCCCTTTTTGGAAAGAAGACATTCCAGGGTATTCAGAAAGAGGCATTGTGAGTTTTTTGAAGTTGTCATTTTTTCCCACAATTCTTTGCAAAATCAAGATTTATTTTTTCTCTTTTTTTTTTTTCACAAAATTGTCATATTAGCAGGTTATTTCTCACACACAGCATATGCATACCACAAATTACACCCCAAAACACATTCTGCTATTCCTCCCGAGTATGGCGATACCACATGTGTGAGACTTTTACACAGCGTGGCCACATACAGAGGCCCAACATCCAAGGAGCACCTTCAGGCGTTCTGGAGCACCCAGGCCAATTCTGACATTTCTCTCCTACATGTAAAAATCATCATTTGTTTGCTAGAAAATTACATAGAACCCCAAAACATTATATATGTTTTTTTAGCAAAGACCTTAGAGAATATAATGGTGGTTGTTGCAACTTTTTATCTCGCACGATATTTGCGCAGACATTTTTTTAACGCGTTTTTTACGGAAAAAAAATGTTTTGTGCTTAAAAAAAAAAAAAAAAACAGTAAAGTTAGCCCAATGTTTTTGCATAATGTGAAAGATGAAGTTACGCCGAGTAAATAGATACCTAACATGTCACCCTTAAAAATTGCACACACTCGTGGAATGGCGCCAAACTTCGCTACTTAAAAAATCCCCATAGGCGACGCTTTAAATATTTTTACTGGTTAAATGTTTTGAGTTACAGAGGAGGTCTAGGGCCAAAATGATTGCTCTCGCTCTAACGTTCGCAGAGATACCTCACATGTGTGGTTTGAAAACCGTTTTCATATGTGGGCGGGACTTACGTATGCGTTCGCTTCTGTATGCGAGCTCACGGGGACAGGGGCGCTTTAAAAAAAAAAAAAAAAATGTATTCTTCATTTTACTTTATTTATTTTAGTTTGACATGTTTTTCCGCACCAAACATTTTTTTGATCACTTTTATACCTATTACAAGGAACGTAAACATCCCTTGTAATAGGAATATGGCATGACAGGTCCTCTTTACAGTGAGATATGGGGGGGGGGGGGTGTCAATAAGACCCCACATCTCACCTCTAGGCTGGGAAACCTGAAAAAAATACAACAAAAAAAACAACAATCCTGGCTTTGATCGTAGCGGTGAGTCGGTAGAAGCGGCGGGGGGGGGGACATCCCCTCTCGCCTCCCGTAAGAATGATCAAGCGGCGGAACAGCCACTATGATTGTTGTTATGGTGTAGGGAATCGCCGGCTGAAAAAGCTAATATCTGAATGATGCCTGTAGCTGCTCCCATCATTCAGATATCCCTGCACAAATTCAAGGACGTCATATGACGGCCGGAGGGCGGGAAGTGGTTATTGCAGAGTATTGCGGAGTATTGCCGGGCATTGCGGAGTATTGCCGGGCATTGCGGAGTATTGCCGGGCATTGCGGAGTATTGCCGGGCATTGCGGAGTATTGCAGGGCATTGCGGAGTATTGCGGACTATGGCAGGGTATTGTGGTGTATGGCAGGGTATTGCACGGGGTATTGCACAGGGTATTGTGGAGGGTATTGCAGAGTATTGTGGAGGGTATTGCAGAGTATTGTGGAGGGTATTGCAGAGTATTGTGGAGGGTATTGCAGAGTATTGTGGAGGGTATTGCAGAGTATTGTGGAGGGTATTGCAGAGTATTGTGCAGGGTATTGCAGAGTATTGTGCAGGGTATTGCAGAGTATTGTGCAGGGTATTGCGCAGGGTATTGCAGAGTATTGCGCAGGGTATTGAAGAGTATTGCGCAGGGTATTGCAGAGTATTGCAGAGTATTGCACCAGAGTATTGCAGAGTATTGCACCAGGGTATTGCAGAGTATTTTGCAGGGTATTGCGCAGGGTATTGCAGAGTATTTTGCAGGGTATTGCAGAGTATTTTGCAGGGTATTGCAGAGTATTTTGCAGGGTATTGCAGAGTATTGCGCCAGGGTATTGCAGAGTATTGCACCAGGGTATTGCAGAGTATTGCACCAGGGTATTGCAGAGTATTGCACCAGGGTATTGGCAGGGTATTTTGCAGAGTATTGGCAGGGTGTATTGCAGAGTATTGGCAGGGTATAGCACAGGGATGGCTGAGCAGGGATGGATGGATGGCTGGATCTGTGACTGCAATTGTCACAGATCCAGCCCACAGTGCTGCTGCTGCCATCCGCTCCCTCCCCTCCCCTCTCACACTGTACCGATCGGTACAGAGAGGGGAGGGAGGAACCGGCGTCATCAAATGACGCCGGTCTGTTTACAAGTGATTGCTCCGTCATTTGACGGAGCGATCATGTGGTAAACGGCCGCTATCAGCGGCGATTTACCGCGATTCGTGATCCGCCGGGTCCTCTGGACCCGGCGGTCACGGAGTTTCCCGTGTGCGCGCCCCAGGGGGCGCGCGGGAGCGCGATTCTGGGAGGACGTTATATAACGTCCTCCCAGAGTTAAGCAACCACCTTGTCGACGTTATTTGTCGGCAGGTGGTTGTTAAGTGGTTAAAGATTGCTGTTCACAAGCACAAACCATCCAACTGGAAGCCTATAGCATTTTTGCAAGGAGGAATGGACAAAATCCCAGTGGTAAGATGTGGCAAGCTCATAGAGACTTATCCAAAGCGACTTGGAGCTGTGATAGCTGCAAAAGGTGGATCTACAAAGAATTGACTTTAGGGGGGTAAATAGATATGAATGTTGACTTTTTCTGTTATTTTGTCCTATTTGTTGTTTGCTTCACAATAAAAAAAAAAATCTTCAAAGTTGTGGGCATGTTCTGTAAATTAAATTATGCAAATCCTCAAACAATCCATATTAATTCCAGGTTGTGAGGCTACAAAACACGAAAAAAGTCAAGGGGGGTGAATACTTTTGCAAGGCACTGTATACCGAGCCTGAAACAGTGTCAATATACTCAATGGTCTTCTTATAGATATATAAAGTACTAAAATAGGTATCAGAGGTTGGTTAGCAAAGCAAAAGTTGCTAAGTATAGCAACAAGAGGGAAAATATCAAATTTATCTGTAGCCGTATTCCTATGCTAAACTTATGATAAGCCCCTTATCATGAAGGTATACATCAGATTGCTAGAGGGAAAAGGGAGGAAGAGGTAGGGGGAGAAAGGGAAATAAAATGAAACAATTGGTAAAAGAGGAAAGAGTGAGGGGAAAAGAGAGTAAAGGAAGAGATTTGGTTTATGCAGGGGGAAAGGAAAGGAGGAACTGAGGGGGTCCATGGGGTCTGGCCAGACGCATGGCTTCTCTAATGTACTGGGGAGTATATTAGAGTGAAAGGAGAGAGAGGTCAAGGTTCATGCGATTATAATTTAATTATGGAGACCTTAACTTGAGAAATTTAAAGTGAGTGTTGTTAAGCATTGCAGTACGGTAGGCATCTGGTGCACCATAATGCCCATTATTCACAGTTTCAACTATGCAAAATTGTTGTTTCCACACTTTAGCCAACGTTTGCCCCGCAGCTCTGCTAGGTTTAGTTTGTGTTTCAAAAGGTCTGGTCAGTGCAGCAGTACTTCCCAGGGATTCCATATTAAGTTGGTGTTCAGGGCTGACCTGAGCACGTTGAACACACAAATCCCAAATCAGGTAGCCTTGGGGCACTGCCACCAGATATGTAGCAAACTATGTAGTGCCACATTCCCCACAGCCTTGAAAGCAGACCAGGGCCAAGAGGCTGATTGTTTAATAAAATGCAGAGTATCTGGGAAGGAATAAAAACAGCAACCATGCACATTATGAATGTCTTTAGTAATGCAGCCCTGCTGTTCAGCAAAATTTAGTCTCCTGAAAACGTGACTATTCATTTTTGAGAGCTGCAGGACTGTTTCTATCACTTGGGAAGGTAAAACTCTTGTCTAGGCTGGCTCCTTCCTAGGTCTGGATGAAATATTATTCCCAGGCATCATTTAGAAATGGATGGAAGAGTAGTGGACAGCACCTGACACTTTATGATGACTTCTATGCGCTGGAAAACATTATTTTTTCCTTTTTTAAGACCGAGATAAATAAAGCTTATTTCAAAATTGTGTTTTGAAATGTGCTTGATTTGTTTTAATTTTCTGTTTCAATATATTTATTGAGGTTTCAAGAATCATAACAAGCCATGGTTTGCCCTCACAGGGGCAACATCGAACAGGCATGTAAAGTAACAGCGTGTGAACACGTAATAAGTAACATAATCGTAACCTGTTAGCAGGACCGTAGAGGACCAAGTTAAAAATTAGGCATATATCATAAGCTATATTACTCTGTACCCTGGAGTACAGCAGTCTACATTGATAGCCTTAATAGGGATGAGGAGGAGGAGGAAACGGAGAAAAGAAAGAAAAAAAACAGAGGAGGGCGAGTACCACAGATGCGGGACCAGTACAAACAAGGTTTAAAGCCGACCATAACTAGTCGGGGGCAGGAACGGGAAGGAGTAACTAATCCACGTTTTAATTTTCAAGTTAGAACTGAAAAATGTATTCTACAATCATTTTTATGAGCTATGTACACAGGCTGCAATTCATTAAAGTAGTGACAACACTTTTCTGGCAGTACAAGCTCTCAGTTCTGAGTGATACGACAAATTAAAGGGGTTGTAAAGGTTCCTTTTTTATTTTCTAAATAGGTTCCTTTAAGCTAGTGCATTGTTGGTTCACTTACCTTTTCCTTAGATTTCCCTTCTGAATGTTTTTTTTCTTTGTTTTCTTTGTCTGAATTTCTCACTTCCTGTTCCTCCTCAGTAAGCTGTTCAGTAAGCTGTTCTGGCTGACTAACCACCACTCGGATGATGGTGTGAAGTTCAGTGAGGAGAAACAGGAAGTGAGAAATTCAGACAAAGAAAAAAATAATTTAGAAGGGAAATGGAAGGAAAAGGTAAGTGAACCAACAATGCACTAGCTTAAAGGAACCTATTTAGAAAATAAAAAACAAACCTTTACAACCCCTTTAATTCATCATTTGTACCATTTTCCTTAACCGTTGTGATGTGTGCAACTTATTCATAAAGTTTTTATTTACCACACTTTTGTATTATGGTACTATAATAATCAATGAAAGATACTAAAATTACCTGGCCCTCCTTATTAGTATCACTCTTCGCTTATAGATAAAACTACAGAGATAAAAGCACTAGAATAAAATGTGTATGCGAACAGCTTAAAACTAAACGTAAAATGCAATGTAAACACAGTGTTAAAAAAACTTATATCAAAAGTTCAGAATAAAACTGCAGCAGCGCTACGGACAAATGTTCATATGTGCGTCTTCTATATAGTTATTCATATAGGTAGTGTAGATAGTGAACGGTGAGTCTGGTTGTAATTGGTCCAAATCCTAGTTCCAGTGCTCCAGGTGTGTTTCACCACGTAGGGGGGTAAAAAGTCCCCTTATGGGGATGCACTCACCAGATATTAGATCAATGTTAGCATAGATAAACCATCCTCCTCTAATGTTTCTGTCTTCTTTACCACAATACTACATCTATGGTGCCGCTGGCATATATGAGGGAAAAGAACAAATCCACATAGGGCAGTACTGTTTGGAAAATGTATTGTGTAACAATCCCCCAAGTACCCCCTTTACAAATGCGCGTACCATAAAAGCATAATAAACAGGCGAATAGTAAAAGCTTGTGACTTGCCCCTGATGAACGCCAATGTACAGTTCCTTTTGGCGTCTTCCTGGTTAGGCAGGTCCTGGAGCGCAAAACGTCACTTCCGGTTAGCTTGTGCTGGTCACGCCCTAATAATCGTTAGTTGATAGGACTGCAAGGGTAGATTTTTGTGTTATTCCCAGAGTTCAGTTTTAAGTATGGTATTTATTTATTTATATGCTATTGAACATAACCTATGTACAAAAAAGTGACACAAAGCTTTCCTTTTGTAAGCTTTTCACAAGCCATTTTCTCCTATATAATAAACCTGTGAAACTAGCAAAATTGTGTGAGAACAGAATTTTGTTTATAAACTACATCTGCAACGTGTCCTGTGTGAGCCTTTGGCTACCCCTGGACATCTGGTGCCTGCGTAACTGATGGGTATGATGGGTGGTTGTATATAGGCAAACTTATCTCTTTTATCATAAGAAGCAAGGCTGGCCAGGTTGCAAGTTTGTTACCTCCTGTTTATACTGTAAGATACAAGCATGCATGTGCGTGTTGGTGTTAGGTGTACTTATTGATCCCAACATTTCTTATTCATCAGTCACCGTCTCCTGTCTATGTCCAGCATAATAGTGATGAATAATTGGTCTTTTTACTTGTGTGTTGATCTGAAGCAAATTATTTTCATTATAAATACTATTTTTTCCAGGTATGGATTCTCATCCTAGGTGCCATATTTGGCTTTTGTTCATATGGACCTATTGCTCTCTTTGGCGTTATTGCCAATGAAAGTGCACCATCCAACTTCTGCGGCACTTCTCATGCAATTGTGGCTCTTTCTGCCAATGGTAAGTTGAAAATTGTCTACACAGTATGAATGTGTTGCCTATTATTACTTTAGCCTCGTACACACGGTCAGACTTCAAACAAACTTTTCCGTGGATTTTTGTCCGAAGGGAGTTGGCCGGGAACACCCATAGCATACACACGGCAGGACTTTTCTGCAAACTTTCCCAAAACTTTTCCAACATCACGTGTTTTTTCTGCTCTTTTCTGTTCTTTACCGCCACCCTTTGGTCAACTTTTGGTATTGTTGGTTGATTTTAACATTGGCTCTGGGCATGCTTATTTGTCTTTCGAACAAAAGTCCGATGGATTTCTGTACACACGGTCGGACTTTGCTCCATCAGACTTTTGTGTCCGAAAAGTTTGTCCGTTTGCAGAACAAACTTTTGTCCGCTGAAAACCGAAAAAGTTTGTCTGATGGAGCGTACACACGGTCGGATTTTTTTCTAAACTTGCTCATTTTGAAGTTTGTTGGAAAAAGTCTGACCGTGTGTACGAGGCTTTAGTGTGCTATACCTTTGTTTTAGGGACCAAAAAAATTGTGTATTCTAAACATGGATATGAGTGTATATCTTTTTTTTTTTTTTTTAAATATTTTTTATTGAGTTTTTATAAAACATACACACAATTTGCCCACATCTAGGCACAACAGCTGCCCACGCAGGGGCCATTACCCTGTTTCGGCATCAGACCGTCACAGGGCGACAAATAACAAAAAAAAAAAAAAAAAAACCTTAACTTATTCTATACTACAACCCCAAGCCTGGGGAGAGGGTTCATTCAATATACATCATGCTTCAAAATGTTATTGTTAGAGGAAGGTAGCCTGAAGACATTTTTTTTTTTGGGGTTAATAATCGATATTTCGAAGATACAATATAAATCTAGACCGTGGTCACTGTATCACTTGCCGTGCTTCTGTCATCTAACCAACAGTTCCATACCTTTTCAAATTTGTGCGGACAACCTCTAGACAAGTACGTGGCTCTATATAGGGGCAAACTGGCATTAATTAAGTTTTTCCAAAATTTAACAGAGGGGGGAGACGATTTTTTCCAATTCATTGTAATGGCTTTGCGTGCATAATACAACAACAGGGATATGAGTGTTTTTCTGGCTCTGAGTATTGGCAGTTGGTCAACCAGTCCTAGCAAACAGTGTATGGGCTCGCATGGGACGCAAGTCCCGGTGGCTTTATTGATCACCTGTATCACTTCACTCCAATACTGTACAATTTCTGGGCAAACCCAGAAAATATGGAAGAAACCCCCTGGCCGGTAGGAGCAGCGCCAGCACTCCGGAGAATGCTCCGGTGACATCTGGTGCAGCCTGTGAGGTGTGTAGTGAGCCCTGTGGACAATTTTATATTGAACTAATTTGTCCCTTGCTGAGATCAGAGGGGAGAAGGGATAATCCCAAACCTCCCTCCAGTCGTCCGCGTCCAGCCCCGGTATGTCCTCCACCCATTTCCTGCGGAGGGAAGACAGCTCGGGGATAGCAGCAACCAGCAGGGATCCATAAATCTGAGACGCGGGTTTTTCCAGGTCTTTCACCCGGATAGTAGATTCCAACTCTGAGTACGCCAGTTCGACCGGCCTGCCCAGAAATTGGCACCTGAAGGCATGTGCAATTTGGAGATATCTAAAGCGGGCTCGGTCAGGAACGTTGAATTTAGCACATAAAGTGTGAAAGGGAGTGAGATCTCCGTTGGTGATGATATGTTTGAGGGTCAGTATTTTGTACTTGGCCCAGGCCTGCGGATCGGGGATAGTGTGGAATTGTGACAGGTTGGGATTCAGCCACAGGGGGGTGTGAGGAGACCAAGAGTTCGGCTGGGGTGCCCTTAGTGCCTCACCCGCCCTCCATGCCCGCATAGTGGTACGCATGGAAGGGGTGAGATTGTGGGGCGTTTTTTGCCCCCTGAATAGCAGTCCCTCCAGTGCCTCCAGGGACCCCACTACGGCTGCCTCCAGTACCGTCACAGAATTGGTCAGGTCCGGTCTCAGCCACCAGTGGGCGGTCACAAGCTGAGTGACCAAATAGTACTTGTAACAATCAGGGAGAGCCAAGCCGCCACTGTCCACAGGCCTGGTCAAGGTGGAATATTTGAATCTAGGTGGCCTGCCCCCCCAAATAAAGGAGAGGAAGAGTTGCCTGAGGGAATTAAAGAAGACTTTAGTCAGCCAGTGAGGGGAATTCCGAAAAATATACGTGAGTTTAGGAAGGACTTTCATTTTAATCAGGTTAATACGCCCAATGAGAGAAAGGGGGAGGTTACTCCACGCCTTAAATTTGGCTTTAATGGTCACCAGGACAGGGTCGAGATTTAGCCGCACAAAATCCCCAGTCTCCTTTGAGATAACAATTCCTAAGTAGGTGAACTGCTCAACCCACTGAAGCGGGAGAGAAGGGGGCGAGGAGGACCGGGCCCCCGCATCCACTGGGAACAATTGCGACTTGTGCCAGTTCACCCTCAGCCCCGTGAAGGCGGCGAAGGTATCCATGATACCAAGTGCGCCCCGCAGAGAGTCACCAGCGTCATTCAGGAACAGGAGCATATCGTCCGCGTATAAAGCCACTCTCTCCTCCAGCCAGCCCACCCGAAGACCACGGACCCCGGCCGAGGTCCTAAGGGCCTCAGCAATAGGCTCCACGGCCAGGGCGAACAGAGCCGGGGAGAGAGGGCATCCCTGTCTGGTGCCCCTCTGCAGGGAGAACGGTGGAGACAAAGAGCCATTCAGCTTAATGCGGGCCGTAGGACCAGTGTAAAGTGTGCGTATCCAGCCTATAAATTTTAACGGGAACCCCATTCGTCTAAGCACCTCCCACAGATAGACCCATTCCACCGTGTCGAATGCCTTCTCTATATCCAAGGTGGCAATGGTTCTAGTACCCTGGTTAGTATGGGGGGCATGAATATTAGTGAATAGTCTGCGTATATTAATGTCCGTAGATCTACCGGGCATGAAGCCCGTTTGGTCGGGGTCAATCAGGGACTTTATCACTACGTTGAGTCTAATGGGCAGTAACTTGGTCAAAATTTTAAGGTCACAGTTGAGAAGTGCAATTGGCCTGTATGAGGCGCATAACTTAGGGTCTCTATTAGGCTTAGGAATAAGTACCACATGGGCTTCTCTCATAGAGGGTGGCAAGGAGTCTTGATTCAAGCAAGCCTGAAACATCTGAGCTAGTTTAGGGGCGAGCAATTCTGCGTGGGCCCTATAGTACTCAATGGGCAGGCCGTCCGGCCCTGGGGTTTTACCTGCTGGAAAAGATTTAATGGCAAGTGTGACTTCTTCCGGGGTGATCTCCGAGACAAGGAGTTGCCTCTCCGTGTCAGAGAGCCACCCCAGGGCCAATGTGTCCAGCATGGAGGTCATAGGCGCAGGATCAAACCCGTCAGGAAGTGAAGAGACATAAAGAGAAGTGTAGAAAGTATTGAATGTAGACAGAATATCCTCCTGAGAGGTGGCTAAAGCGCCATCTGCCGTGAGGATCTCCGATATAACCGCTGAGGGCCTGTCTTGCTGCGCTAGCATCGCCAGCAGCTTGCTATTTTTGTCACCATGTTCAAAGTATGCCTGTCTGCTACCTTGTATACCGAGACGAGTGGCATCTGTAACACAGAGATGTAGTTCTCGCCTAAGCGATGACAGGTGTTCAAAATTGGACACCGTCGGCGAGGCTGAATACCGATTCATCGCCTCATCCACCCTACGCTGCAGGTCAGATACCCCATCTCCCAGTTCCGCCTTTACCGCCGCCACAGCCGAGATATACTGACCCCTGCTGTGAGCCTTGGAGGCGTCCCAGGTCGTCTCCAGAGAAGCCGACCCCGCATTGTGCACCCAATATTCCCCCAGGGGGGAAAGAACTCTGTCATGGACAGCCTCGTTATTGATCCAATGGGGTTGCAACCTCCAAAGGGCATTGTTCCGCGACCTGGTGGTCCTAATGGTCAATTTAAGGGGGTGATGATCAGAGAGGCCAGAGGGGAGATAACATGCCTCCTGAACGTTAGCCAGCATGGTGGAATTAGCAAAAGCTAGATCAATGCGAGAGGAGGTTCTAAATGTGGCCGAAAAACAAGAATACGTTCTATCTTGGGGGTGAAGCCACCTCCATGCCTCCTGGAACTCCGTGGCCTGAGCCCACGTTCCGAGATCAGAGTTAAAATTGGATTGGGGGGAAGGCCTGTCCAGGTCACGGGACAGCGTAGCATTAAAGTCTCCCATGAACAGAACCTGCGCTGGGCAATGCGGAGCCAACCTCTCGTAGAGAGTGTACAGAGCCTGTACCTGACCAGGGGGAGGCAAATAAACATTCACTATGACATACTTTTGGGTATATACACTCAGAACAACCATAACGAACTTTCCCTGGGGGTCCAGATGAACATCGTGTATCACACACGGTACACGTTTGCTAATCAGGATAGATACCCCACGAGAATATGAAGAGTAGGTCGCATGAAACGCCTTCTGTACCCAGGGCTTCTTCAGAGCCATAACCTTGCTGCCGGTTAAATGTGTCTCCTGCAGTAGCACCATGTGGGGATTATGTATTTTCAAATATTGAAATAAGAGTGACCTCTTAAACTTCGAGTTGAGCCCCCGAACACTCCACGACAGAACGGTCAGGAGCTCAGCATCCGGAGGAGCCATCAAGGAACACCAGGGGGAAATAGAAGCAGGATGAGACCATCAACCCAACACATATAAGTAAACACAGTAGTGGCACACTCATTCAATAGGGTCAGAGACCCATAAGGTATTTGAGCAATACAGTAATTATCTGGACCTTCATAAAAATTGAACTCCTCTCCCCATAACATAAAACACCCTACCCAAACACCATACAAACCTAGCGTCGAGGGCCAAAAAAAAGGGACCCAAGAGCCATAAAAACTGATGCAGGGTTTTGTCCCTTAACTGAGAAAAACATGTAATCTTTAGGTCACTGCGACCCTAAGAAGTCGGCCCGTAGGACCGCAGGTGGAGGGATACGTTTCCGGGGAAGTCCGCCTCAACTCTGGGTGGAAGTCCAAGGTGTGGAAAGGGGGAACAACTTGAGTCACCTTGGTTCATGAGCGAGGCAGTTCGTTAGTTGCCATTGGAGCTCCTTAGACAGGAGTGAGTGGAAGTTCAATCAGCCGAAGTGAACATTTGTGTATAAGGAACAAAGGTGAAAGCCAGCAGGGATAAGCAGGATTAGGGACATAGAAGGGGGCAGTGCTGGGGTTCTTCAAAAGACAGGAAAGATGTTCATTGATGTGATAGTTGAAGCATATCTGTTCCCTGCCGGGTGAAATCCACCGTTGGTCCTCGGCTGCCTAAGGTTAACGGGCGTCTAGCCACGCCGCTGCCGCCTCCGGGGTATCAAAGAAATGAGTGTCGCTACCGTCAGTGACTCGCAGTCTGCTGGGATACAACAGGCCAAAGCGCAGACCCCTCTCCCGGAGCCGGCGTCTCACATCAGTGAAGGACTTGCGACGTTGCTGTACCTCCTGGGAGAAGTCCGGGAAGAAAAGTAGTCTGGTGTTTTCATACTTAATGTCTGGCATGGCTCGTGCCGCCGCAAAGATGCGGTCCCGGTAGTTCAGCATTCGTAGCAGGAAGGGGCGTGGAGGGGCCCCAGGTCTCGGAGGGAGCGGTGGAACCCTGTGGGCTCTTTCAACCACAAAGGTAGATGCCGGAGCACCCAGGTCAAACAGGGTGGTCAGTAATTGCTCAGTAAATTCAGCAGGCCTAGGGCCCTCGGCCCTCTCGGGCAGTCCAATTATACGGATGTTGTTCCGCCTGAGGCGGTTCTCGGTGTCTATCGCGCGCTCCTGCAGCGCTTTCACTTGAATTTGGAGGGCCCGTATCTCCCTGGAGTCTGACCGAACCGTATCCTCCACCACAGAGACCCTGTCCTCCACCTCCGTGATGCGAGAACGAAATTTATCCATATCTTGACGGAGAAGACCGACATCCACTGTCAAAAAATCAATCTTAGATGTCAGAGTTTCTTTACAGGATGTGATGGCTGCCAGGATCTCCACTCCCGTGGGTGGCGCCGCCACCCCCGACTCCGCAGCCATCCGCGCAACGGCCGCTATCCCAGCCGAGGACCTCCGGGTAGACGGAACAACTGCTGACGGAGGTATGTGAGGAGCCTTCGGGCCCTTATTTGTATAGCTGCGGGTCCTAGGGCGGCCCATCCAGTCCTAACCCCAAAATTAGGGAAAGTTCAGGGGGGGGGGGGGGGAGGGGGGGGCTCGCGGGCAGAGGGGCCCAGTCCAAATGGGAGGACGGGGGGGCACAACAAAGACAGGATGGAGAGGTGCTGGAGTGGGGGAGTCCCCCCCCTCAGTATTGTGGGGCAGTCGATCACCCAAAGGAACCCAGGAGGAGTGGAGGCGTACCTGCGTCCGATGGATGGGGCCGGTCAGGAGGCCGAGAGATGGCTGCGGGCTGCAGACGTGGATGCGTAGAAGCAGCTCCCCGAAAGTCGTCAGGCGCAGTGCCGACCCCCCCCCCCGGCACGGATGGTAGCTCCGGAGGACGTGCCCGTCCGCCGCGTGTCCGGCGGCACTCAGAAATTGAGGACGGAGGCTCCCGGAATCGCGGTAGGCCGCAAGATGTGCGTAGGCCGCAGGCCTGGGCAATCAATTTCCCGAGGCCCCCAGGCGGTCACAGCGCCGGTCCGGGACACCCTCCCCACCACTGGTGCCCTCGGTGTGCGCGGATGAGGCACCTCCAGCCCCGCGAACCACGGCAATCGAGCCCAGAGGCTCCGAGGAGGACAGCAGGCCGCAAGATGGCGGCGGGACCCGGGAGCACAGAGCCAGCTGCAAGTCCCAATAACGGCTCGATCGGGCGACCAGGGCCAAAAATTCAGGATGTGGCCGAGGCAGAGGACCTTCAGTGACCCGCAGGGTAAGTTTTAGGGCTCACCCGTACAGAGGGAAGGCAGGATGGCAGCAGATTTTGTCAGGATGTATGGAGCTCCTCAGCAACACGTCTTCCCTGCTCTACATCCGGACACGCCCCCATGAGTGTATATCTTTAGGTGTTAGCTTTTGTGCTGTCTCTGTTACTTGATCATGTATACAGAATAGTTCTCGCACAGAAAAATTGCTGACATTTTCCTTTTGTCATATGTCTGTGAAGGTTCTCATTTATCCAGGTCATGGTATAGCAATTGGTAATTAGTAACATTTAAATGTTTGTAAACTTTTTATTTTGTTAATAACAAGCTGATTTATACTTGCGTGCTCTGTGCAATGGAATTGCACAGAGTGGCCCCGAACCTCCTCTTCCAAGGTCCCCTTCGCCCTTCCTGGCTCCTCCTCTCCTTGGTGTACCACCATAAGAAGCTGCTTCCAATATGGTGGCACACCTCCAGGCTCGATCCCCTGCCATGCTGCCTGTGTCCATAGACAGTGATGTGCACAAAAGCGACAATGGACATGTAATTTGAAGAGATTACGGCAACAGTTTTTTTTTCATCCTTTTTCATGAAAAAAAAGGGCATTTCCCTTACTTTGGATAGATTTGCTGTCACTTCCTGTTGTGTATCCTGGACAGGAAGTAAAGGGAGAACCCCCACCGGGACACAGATGGCAAAAAACTTACAGGGTTTCTAACAATTTGTTTCTCTATCCAAACTAGATCAATCAGTTAGTTATTTTGCAGCGTTGCTTTTTGTTAGTCTAAACTGTTTTGCGGTTAAATCTGTTCAGGACACACTCTTTATATATTAGAATTTGATATGCATTATAAAAACAGCTTCAATAAATATACTTATCAGGTATAATATAGTTAAAGTGATTGTATAGTCTTGTTTTTTTTTTTTCTATTAAAATAAGAAACATGTTCTACTTACCTTTTCTTTGTAATGGTTTTGCACAGGGCAGCCCGGATCCTAATCTTCTCGGGTCCCTGGCTGGAGCTCCTGGCCCCTCCCTCCTGTTGAGTGCCCCCACAGCAAGCAGCTTTCTATGGGGGCACCCGAGCCAAGCTGCAGCTCCAAGTGTCCATTCAGACACGGAGCCGTGCATAGGCCCGCATCTCTCTCCTCATTGGCGGCGTTTGACAGCAGGGGGAGCCAATGGCACCACTGTTGTGTTTCAGCCAATTTAGGAGAGAGAGTCTCGGACAACCAAGGCATTCGTGGACATCGCTGGATCGAGATGGGGCTCAGATAAGTATTAGAGGGGCTGCACACAGGTTTTTTTTTTTTTTAACTTCGTGCAAAGACTGCATTAAGATTAAAAAAACACCTGCCTTTACAACCACATTAATAGTTTACACTTTAGTGTTCTTATGAGAAAATGTCCTCTCGCCTTCTTTTCTGTGACAATAGGATACAAACTGCAGTGAAATCCTAGAAGTGCATCTGATTATTTTATTTAAATGATATCAGTGAAGATATAAAGTGTCTCATTTTAACACTCTTTCTTTTCTTGCAGTTGGAGGATTTCTTGCAGGATTGCCCTTCAGCACTGTTGCCAAATATTACGGATGGGACGCAGCCTTCTGGGTTGCTGAGATGACCTGTCTGGCAGTCACCATAATCTTCTTTCTTCTGAGGAACATCCAGACTAAAATGGGGCGTTTGCCCAAGAAGTCAGACTGAAATGAAATGAAAGATCCCTCCACCGAAGAGCATGGAAGTCAGACGGAAGGTGGAGGGATAGATTTTAAATTATTAACTCTTTTCAACTCAAAGTACTGCAGAGTTCTGATTGGATGCTGCAAGCAAGTCATGTGGCCTTTCCCCGTTAAGGCACAGAAGTGTCCAGACTGCAGGACATGAAGAGAATGGGGATATAACACACTGCAAATAGCCAATGTGAAATCTATTAGGAGTTTATGAAGGAAAGTTCATTTCATTTTACCTTTTACTGTGATCCATCACAGACTTAACTGGAATTAATACTACTGCACCTATCACATACAAAACTAAGAACAATAGTGTCATTAAATAAACAAAACTGGAACAAACCCTTTGTAACTGGGTTACTGGAACGTGACCTGTCAGATTTTCCGCAGTTGTATTCCTACTCTTCTCATGCTTAAAGTGATTGTAAAGCATTAAGGCGAAAAACCTTCTGGGCTGCAGCCCCACCCCCCTATTTTCTTACCTGCCTGAGCAGATCCAGCAATGTGCATGAGATCAGAGGCTCCCGCCACCCTCTCCCGCCTCAATGGGCAGATTGACAGCAGCGGGAGCCAATGGCTCCTGCAATCAGTCAAAAGCGGGGGGCAGGGCCGCGTCCCGCTGTCTGTGTCAATGGGCGCAGCAGCAGGACTCGGGAGCGAGCCCACACGGAAAGCAGCTTTCCGTGGGAGCAGCCAATGAAGAGGAGGGGCCTGGAGCACCGGTGGAGGACTCCAGAAAAAAACGATCGGGGCTGCTCTGTGAAAAACCATTGCACAGAGCAGGTAAGTATTGGCATGTTCGTTTTTTTGATTTTTTTTTTTTTAACCACTTCAGCCCCGGACCATTTTGGCTGGTTAAAGACCAGGCCCCTTTTTGCGATTCGGCACTGCGTCGCTTTAACTGACAATTGCGCGGTCGTGCGACGTGGCTCCCAAACAAATAGAGCTTTCTTTTTTGTGGTATTTGATCACCTCTGCGTTTTTTTTTTGCGCTATAAACAAAAATAGAGCGACAATTTTGAAAAATGAATTTTTTTTACTTTTTGCTATATTAAATATCCCCAAAAAATATATAAAAAATTTTTTTTCCTCAGTTTAAGCCAATACGTATTCTTCTACATATTTTTGGTATGGCATTTTAATTAATATTTTTTTTTTCTACTAGTAATAGCGGCGATCAGCGATTTTTATCATGATGGCGCACACTTTTGACACATTTCTAGGACCATTGTAATTTTTACAGCGATCAGTGCTATAAATATGCATTGATTACTGTGAAAATGACACTTGCAGTGAAGGGTTTAACCTCTAGGTGGCGCTGTCACGTAGCTTCAGACCTGGTCGCGAGCGTGCCGCCGGCGGTGCGCGCGTGACCCACGGACAGGTTCTTAAAGGGGACGTACCTGTCCGTGCCATTCTGTCGACGTTCGTCGTGCGGCAGTCCTTAAGTGGGTAAATAAACGTTTACAATCACTTTTTAAAGGTGGCCATAGAGGGATAGAATATCATACAAAAATCCTTAGGAAAATTTGTATGAAGATTCTCAGAACATCTGAATGTCATTTAAAAGATTTTGTTTACCTGTAACATTTGATTTTGGAATGAATGGACTTTACCGAATGCAAACCACATTCACTGCTAGAAATTTGAGAAACATTTTCCATCCTGCTCCTTGGAAGTTTTTGTTTGCATTGTAGTTAAAAACAAACATTTAACCCACTAATGATTAGAAAAATGAACAAACTTTCTTATAACAAACAGAAAAAATACACTAGAACTGGACTTTTGAGGCACGCATCAAACCTGTAAGGCCCCATGTACACGGGACGCTGCTAAACGTACGTTTAGAGGCAGTTGGACGCTTTTTTCAACTGCCTCTGAACTTATTCAATGTTATCCTATGTGACCACAGTCTCGTTTGACGTTTTTAGGCAGTTGCGTTTAACAGCGTTTCTTTAAAAGCAAAAAAATGGGTTCAGACGCCGAAGATTTCCACGTTTCAGATGCCAAACGCGGTAACCCACGTTTAGCAGCGTTTCGTTTATAGGCGTTTTTGGCCATTTAAAAAAAAAAAAATTATTTTTTTTAAACGCGGCAAAACGCAGCTAAATGCGGCATGTAAACGCAGCAAAACGGACGTTTTAAACGTGGGTTACTATCTGTCAAGTTAAATCGTTCAGGAGAGGTTGTAAAAACGTCCCGTGTACATGAAGCCTTAGGTCTGTACTATATTGTTTTAGTGTAACAATATGGAAAATAATTTATATGGATGTTAAAGCGGAGGTTCCGCTGCGATTTTTTTTTTTTTTTTTTTTTTAGCATTCAAACTTGTTTTAGCATACTAATGTGTACTCACATTTTCGTTGTCTTTAAATAAACCCTCTCGGTTTTCGTTAGATAGAACAACTTATATTCTGCTTTCCTGGCTGTTTCCATTTTGCTTGTGGGCATTGTGAAGCCCACAAGCAATCACTTCCTGGAAGCACGCATTGTTCACGGCGAGTAGCGCCGTAAACATATTGGTTGCCATCACAACGGGCGGCGTCAAAAAAAATAACATGCCCCGTTGTGATGGTATGCAGAAAAAATGTGCTCCCAGAACACATTGCTGCAAAGTCCCACACTGCATTGTGGCGCTGGGGAAAGGCTTAGAAACGCCTACTCCCGCGGGAGCCGAATCCCGAAGTATGCTATTATACAGTAACTATATATGATTATAAGAATTGATTTGGCTTTTGATGAAGTATATAGGGTACTGATTGTGTTGGCATATAGATAATTTTTTGGGTGAACCTCCGCTTTAAAGAAAAACTGTTTTTATGTAAGATGGTGTGCTTTAAGAGTCCCATTCTAGCATATTTTTCTTTACTTTTATTGTGTTTGATAAATTTTATGGAGATGTGGCACCATTTTTATTTTTTTGTAAATCATCTTGGTACTTTCATAGACCATTCTTTTCCTAAGAATTTTCCTTTGAAATTCTACCCATCTATGGCCAGCTTTAATGCGATGGAAGGGTATCAGGACTGTTTTAATTTACCATGGAAAGTTTAGACTGGTGATATTACGTTGGTTTGATTCTCCCCCGCAGGTAAGGCTTAAATATAGTAGGTGAGTTTGAAAAAAGACACAAGTCCAACCTATGTGTGTGATTATATGTCAGTATTACATTGTATGTCCCTGTATGTTGTCATTCAGGTGCTTATCTAATAGTTTTTTGAAACCACCGAATCTCCCCGCTGAAAGCACTGCCTGTGGAAGGAAATTCCACATCCTTGCCACTCTTGCAGTAAAGAACCCTCTACGCAGTTTAACCACCGCTCACTGTATAGATACGTCGGCAGAATAGCTCGTACAGGCACAATCACGTACCTGTACGTCCCCTTTAACTGCCTGCCGTGTGGGCACGCTCGCGACCCTGCTGCCATCACCGTGAGTCTGGCGGCATGTCCCGCGGACTCGATCGCCGACGGAGGGATGGAGCGGGGAGATGTTAGTGTAAACACAACATCTCCCCGCTCGCCTACTGACACTGTCACGGATCTCCGCTCTGTGTAATCAGAGCGGAGATCAGTGACGTGTCACTCGTAGCCACGCCCCCTAACAGTGAGAATCACTTCCTTAGGCACACTTAACCCCTTCAGCGTCCCTAGTGGTTAACCCCTTCACTGCCAGTGTAATTTTTACAGTAACCAGTGCATTTTTATAGCAAAATGGTGTCAAAAGTGTCCGATATGTCCGCTATAATGTCGCAGTCACAATAAAAAATCGATGATCGCCGCCATTACTAGTAAACAAAAAAAATTATTAATAAAAATGCCATAAAACTATCCCCTATTTTGTAGACGCTATAACTTTTGCGCAAACCAAACGCTTATTGCGATTTATTTTACCAAAAATATGTAGAAGAATACGTATCGGCCTAAACTGAGGAAAAAAAAAATGTTTTTTTTACATTTTTTTGGGGATATTTATTATAGCAAAATGTAAAAAATATTGCATTTCTTTCAAAATTGTCACTCTATTTTTGTTTATATCGCAAAAAATAAAAACCGCAGAGGTGATCAAATACCACCAAAAGAAAGCTATATTTGTGGGGAAAAAAGGACGCCAATTTTGTTTGGGAGCCACGTCGCACAACCGCGTAATTGTCAGTTAAAGCGACGCAGTGCCGAATCGCAAAAAGGGGCCTGGTCTTTATGCTGCATATTGGTCCAGGGCTTAAGTGGTTAAGGTTAAACCTTTTTTCTTCTAATTTTAATGAGTGGCCACGTGTCTTATTAAACTCCCTTCCGTGGAAAAGTTTTATCCCCATTGTGGGGTCAAAAGTACAGTATTTGTAAATTGAAATCCTATCCCCTCTCAAGCGTCTCTTCTCCAGAGAGAATAAGTTCAGTGCTCGCAACCTTTCCTCATAACTAATATCCTCCATTCCCTTTTATTAGCTTTGTTGCCCTTCTCTGTACTCGCTCCATTTCCAGTACATCCTTCCTGAGGACTTGTGCCCAGAACTGAACAGCATACTCCAGGTGCAGCCAGACCAGAGTCTTGTAAAGCGGGAGAATTATCGCTTTATCTCTAGACTTAATCCTCTTTTTAATGCATGCCAATATACTGTTTGCTTTGTTGGCAGCAGCTTGGCATTGCATGCCATTGCTGAGCCTGTCATCTACTAGGACCCCCAGGTCCTTTTCCATCCTAGATTCCCCAGAGGTCCTCCCCCCAGTGAGTAGATTGCATTCATATTTTTGCAACCCAAATGCATTATTTAAAATTTTCCCACATTGAACCTCATTTGCCATGTAGTTGCCCACCCCATTAATTTGTTCAGATCTTCTTGCAAGGTTTCCACATCCTGCGGAGAGGTTATTGCCCTGCTTAGCTTAGTATTGTCCACAAATACAAAGATTGCACAGTTTACCCCCATCCTCCAGGTCGTTTATGAACAAATTAAACAGGATTGGTTCCAGGATAGAACCCTGGGGGACCCCACTACCGACCCCTGACCATTCAGAGTACTCCCCATTTATTACCACCCTCTGAACTCACCCTTGTATGTTTAAGAAGAAACCAAAACTGTATTTTGCTTCCTGGTGATGACAGCTTACACTGTATCCCAGAAAAGCATGGCTATCGCCAGCATTGGAATTTTATGACGGGGCAAAGTAGGAGCAAAACAAGATGTAATACATGCCTACTACCCACCCACCTACAACAAGCACAGATAATGGGTTTCCTGTATATTCTGTTGTGTGAAGGCAAACGTTCAGAGCAGTGGTACTCTGCAGCCAGAGCTTGAATAATGTTAGAGGCAAAGCCATGTGTTGAGTTGAACACAGGCACTTACACTGTAAGCTGGAAATAGGACGCAAGCCACTCTTGAGTTTGATTTTGTCTTCAGGAACATCTATTGCAGAATAAACCTCATGTTAAGCATCCTAAAAGGTGCAAATATTTAAACATGCTCAATAATATTATTATATTCAAAAAATTGGTAGAAGTTTAGAGAGTGTGAGCGTGTATATGTGTATATATATATATATATATATATATATATATATATATATATATATATATAATGTGTGTGAGCCATCAATTTAGTAAGTTTTGTAGTCTTAAACCGATCGGATTATCCGACGGAAATTGTGTGATGGCAGCCTTTTGTCAGAAAATCCAACCATTTGTATGCTCCATCAGACCATTGTTGTCGGATTTTCCGCCAACAAATGTGGGATAGCTTTAAAATTGTCTACCAACAAATGTGTTTTGTCGGATTATCCGATCGTGTGTACACAAGTCCGTCGGACAAAACTCCAAAGTACAAACACGCATGCTCAGAAGCAATGCTCACCATAACACAACATTAGCAGAAGTTGCCCAAAGGGTGGCGCTAAAGAGCTGATAAACCACATAGTTTCATGTTTGTTGGCTGACAATTCTTTGCCGCTTGTATGCAAGACAAGTTCGTGGCCAACGCCCTTCGGACAAAAGACCTACGATTTGTCCGATGAAAATCCGATCGTGTGTACCAGGCTTTAGAACGAGAGCACAGCATGGTCTAGCTGTGCCGAGAACCCAGCCTCACTTTGGGCAAGTACACTCTACTCGTATTATTGGAAAGCCATAACATATAGATTGGAAGAGGCTAAAAGACATCAGCAGCACTGAGATAAGAAGAAAACAAAACGGACGGCCAAACTTGGATTTGGAAACAGAAAAAAAAAAAAAAAATAATAATAATATTTGGAAAACCCAACATGAATATATTTTTTATTTTTAAATACTTTAAACAGTGCTACATATATCAGCATTTCAATTGAACATACTCAACCCTTATTTCAATATGAACCACCATACATTAGTAAACTTTACAATATATACAAGCAAGGCAGTGTGCAACATTCACTGAGCATGAAACAACAATGCTATATGTGAAGAGTACTTCAGGATTTAGACTCCACAGTCCAGCAATAGCTCCAGCTCTGTCCTGCACACTGTTATTTACTGACTGTAAGGTTAGGAACTGGGTCCAAATGTTCCTGCTTTCTCTGATATTTCCAAAGCAGACTTCAAGTTCTGGTCAAACAATTCACACCTAAAAAAAAAAAACACAACACACATTGGGTGACAGTAAGTAAACTCGCCTAGAAGCCTTTCCTCCTAAAAGCAGCGTTTTGGCAGAAAAAAAAAAAAAGCCTGACGCTTGTAAAAGTGCCTAAAGCTTTTAGGCACATTTACAGGGGTCAAGAACTTGGGCGGTAATTCATTTGGCAGAATATTTTATTCTGGCCACTGAAATTAAACGCGCCTAGCGTTTACCAGCATCAATTGTTTTGATGCCCCTAGAAGCATCTACAAAAAGGTCCAGGAGGGTGTGAGGCCTAATTATTACAATAAAACAATCACGATGACTGTTCCGTTTTGGCTGGAGTTCCAACTGAGAACAGAAGGAATTGGCAAACATTTCAGTTTTGGACAGATCAAGAAAAAGCCAGAAGCAATGTGAGGTTTGTATCGCTGCTTAGGTCTCCACTGGGAGATGAGCCCTTGCTTGAGAGGAGTTCAACATTTGACAGTTGCAACCAAAACAGCACCTGTCCAAAGGTGGAATTTCACTTTGAGAGGATTTCCATTCACATCCTGTTGTATTTCCTGGACAGGAAGGGAGGATAAATCTCCCCAACGAGGACCAAACAGATGTACATAAAATCCGGACTGAGTTACAAAGCCTTCCCGTTAACAAGATAGTTCTACTTTAACCACTTGACCTCCAGAAAGATCCCCCTTCATGTCCAGGCCATTGTTTGCGATACCGCACTGTGTTACTTTGACAAATTGCGCAGTCGTGCAACCCTGTACCCAAATAAAACATGTATTTTTTTCCCACACAAATAGTTTTCTTTTGGTGGTATTTGATCACCTGTGCGGTTTTTATTTTTTGCACTAAACAAACAAAAAACAAAAGAAAGGAAGATGAAGATTTACTTTGCTATATAAATCCAATAAAAAAAAAAAAAAAAATAGAAAAAAAAATATTTTTTTCTTCATCAATTTAGGCCAATATGTATTCTCCCACATATTTTTGGTTTAAAAAATCCCAATAAGCGTATATTGATTGGTTTGTGCAAGTGATAAGATCTACAAAACTATAGGATATTTTTTTTACTGGTAATGGCAGCAATCAGCAACTTATAGCGGGACTGCGATATTGTGGCGGACAAATCGGACACTTTTTGGGGACCAGTGAGACTAATACAGTGATCAGTGCTAAAAAATAATAATATATATGTACTGTCAATGTACTGACACTGGCTGGGAAGGGGTTAACACCAGGAGTGATTAAAGGGTTAACCGTGTGCCTAGCTGGTGTTTCCTTACTCCTGCTTTGCATAGACACAGGATCCATGCTTTCTGTACTGACAGAACAGCAATCTGCCTTGTTTACATAGGCAGATTGCCGTTCTCCCTCTGTACCAAGAGATTGGCAGGTGCCAGTCTCTGAGGTACCCGCCGATCAGCTCCCGCTGTGTACAATCACAGCGTAAGTGTGCCCCCCCAGACCCAAAAGTGCAGGATCACATACTAGGTACATGATCCTGTGCAGCAGAGCCACCTTGCTGTCGTATATACGGTCGGCAAGTGGTTAAAGTGTAAAGAGTGAAACAAAAATATACTATATTGCAACTTATTCCTTTCCTGAAGTGGCTCCATTACTTCTCTTTTTTTAGATATTTTTTTCCTTTAGGCTCCATGTACACAGAAGCTGATAAACTGCAGTTAATGGGCGTTTTTTTTTAAAAGCCCATTAACTGCACTCTATGTTAGCCTATGTGTTCATGTACACATAACGTTTTTTTAGCTTTAATGAGCAGTGGAGTTAATGGGCTTTTTTCTGAACGCAGGAAATTTGCGTTCAAAGTGCCGTTTTTCGGCAGAAAAAAACGCAAAACGCCGAAAAACGCTCAAAAACGCTGGCCGCGAGCGTTTTTTGGTCCATTGAAAATTTTTTTTTTTTTTTTTTTTTTTTTAAAGCTAAAAAAAGCTACACTGAAAAACGCTAATAAAAGCTAGTAAAAAAACACTGATAAAAGCTAGCTTTTTCTGCTGCTTTAAAAACGGCCGTTTTTGAGCTTCTGTGTACATGGAGCCTTATTTTCTCTGAGTTATCTTGCAAATAACAGACTTCAAACATATCTGCCTTTGTTCATCTCCATTATGCAGGGGAAGATGGGATTAGAAGATAACACAAAAAAAAAAAAAACAACACACGTTGCTTAATGCTTCCAATTTATCTCACAGGATGTGACAAATACACTATTTCTAGCAAGATCAACAGGTCATTTCTGTACTTGCTGATAATATTCTTAGCCTGAAAACTAATGTAGCCACCACCTCCAAGGACTGTTAGGCTGCAATAAATTACATTTTTGTTTTTGGAAACATTTCAAGTACTCCTGTGGAGAGCAATAGCTTACATTCAAACAAGAACAAGCAATTAAAAAGCAGTAACTATATAAAATGTTATAAAGTAGGATGGTTTTAAGGCAAGATTTGGCTCCCCGGCAGATTTTAGTAACATTAGAAATATATCATGAATGGTTCAATGAAATGGATTTGCATGAAATAATTCCAGTGGATTGTGATCTACTTATTTCATCACAAAGTCCACCCATGATAGTTAATTCTGCTAATAATTAACCACCACAGCCATCAACAAGCATCAACAAGCATGCCTCTTTTTACCTGTCAGCACAAAGAGCCGGGTTATGTAGTCACAGGTCATAGATAAGAATAGCAGAACACCCCACAGCTAAAGGGGGTGTACACAGCATGAACACCGACAAGCATTCAACTGATGTAGATTTTAGATGTTCTGAACGTTAAAAGATTCCCATGTGAATTGACTGCAACAGTTCAATATATACTTCTGTATTTTTCAGCTACCACGTCAAGCTGCTCAGACTCAAACAATGTGTGCAGCATTCAGACTGCACTGTGCCACCGACTCCAATCACTTTGCTTGGCAGAGGGCAGCCTGAATGGTCTTCTACATCCACCAGAATTTGACTCTTCAGCAGCTTGGTTGGCTACATTGTGAAGATGTAATTTGCACGCATGTGCACAGGTGTCATATAGTTACAGCAAAGAGCCATGCTGTAAATGTATGCTGAGCTGCACATGCTTGGGCTGGCAAGAAGGGTTTATGACAAAAGCGACCAATAGTGTGGCTTGTCAGAAAAAATAATTTTATGTTTAATTGTGCCTTAAATAGGTTGTAAACCTCCCTTTGTAAGTTGTACCTATAGGTAAGCCTAGAATAAGGCTTACCTATAGGTACTGTAAATATCTCCTAAACGTGCGCCTATTGGGAGATATTTACCGTTTACTGCGCCGATGATGTCATTAGCACATGCCCTCTGAAGTAACGGCCTCCCGTGACTCGGACTCTGGCCAGTCACAGAGCCAGAGTCCGCGGTCCCGAAAGGAAGACGGGCGAAGATGGATGTGGCCTGCAGCAGGGACGCAAGCTTCATTTGCAGGCGTTACATAGTTAGTTAGTCAGGTTGAAAAAAGACAAAATCCATCCAGTTCAACCATAAAAAATAAAATAATCGTACAATCCCATATATACAATCCTATACCCACAGTTGATCCAGAAGAAGACAAAAAACCCCAGCAGAGCACGATCCAATTTGCTACAGCAGGGAAAAAATTCCTTCCTGATCCCCCGAGAGGCAATCGGATTTACCCTGGATCAACTTTACCTATAAATGTTAGTACCCAGTTATATATTATGTACATTCAGGCCCCTTTCACAGTGGGGCGGTTTGCAGGCGCTATTGTGCTAAAAATAGCGCCTGCAAACCGAGCCTAAACAGCGGCTGCTGTCTCTCCAATGTGAAAGCCCCGAGGGCTTTCACACTGGAGCGGTGCGCTAACAGGACGTGAAAAAAAGTCCTGCTAGCCGCATCTTTGGAGCGGTGAGAGGAGTGGTGTGTTTACCGCTCCTTCCCATTGAAATGAATGGGACACCGCGGTAATACAGCCCGCAAACCGCGGCTATAGCCGCGGTTTGCGGGTGGTATTAACCCTTTTTCGACCGCTAGCGGGGGTTAAAACCGCACCACTAGCGGCCAAATACCTCAGCAATCCCTACGGTATAGCGCCGCTAAAAATAGCGGCGCTATACCGCCACCGCCCCAGTGTGAAACCAGCCTTAGGAAAGTATCCAGGCCTTTCTTAAAGCAATCTACTGAGCTGGACAGAACCACCTCTGGAGGGAGTCTGTTCCACATTTTCACAGCTCTTACTGTGAAGAAACCTTTCCGTATTTGGAGATGAAATCTTTTTGCCTCTAGACGTAAACAGTGCCCCCTTGTCTTTTGTGTTGACCGTAAAGTGAATAACTCAACACCAAGTTCACTATATGGACCCCTTATATATTTGTACATATTAATCATATCCCTCCTTATTCTCCTCTTCTCAAGAGAGAATAAATTCAGTTCCTCTAATCTTTCCTCATAGCTGAGCTCCTCCATGCCTCTTATCAGTTTGGTTGCCCTTCTCTGCACTTTCTCCAGTTCCCGATATCCTTTTTGCAAACTGGTGCCCAAAACTGAACTGCATATTCCAGATGAGGTCTTACTAATGATTTGTACCGGGGCTAAATGATCTCTCTCTCTCTCTCTCTCTCTCTGGAGACCATACCTCTCTTAATACAAGGAAGGACTTTGCTTGCTTTGGAAACCGCAGCTTGGCATTGCATGCCATTATTGAGCTTATGATCTACCAAAACCCCCAGATCCTTCACTACAGATCCCCCCAGTTGTACTCCCCCTAGTATGTATGATGCATTCATATTCTTAGCCCCCAAGTGCATAACTTTACATTTATCAACATTAAACCTCATCTGCCACATAGTCGCCCAATTAGACAGTGCCTTGAGGTCGGTTTGTAAATTGGAGACATCCTGTAAGGACGTTATTCCACTGCATAGCTTGGTGTCATCTGCAAAGACAAATGTTACTTTTGATCCCAGACCCAATATCATTTATAAAGATATTAAAAAGTAAGGGTCCCAGCACTGAACCTTGGGGTACACCACTGATCGTCTTAGACCATTCAGAGTAAGAATCATTAACCACTACTCTCTGAATTCTGTCTTTTAGACAGTTTTCTATCCATTTACAAACTGATATTTCCAATCCTGTAGACTTTACCTTACACATGAGCCGTGTGTGCGGAACTGTATCGAACGCTTTTGCAAAATCCCAAGTATACCACGTCCACCACCACCCCTCTGTCCAAGGTTTTACTTACCTCTTCATAAAAAGAAATCAGGTTTGTCTGACAACTTCTGTCTTTCATGAATCCATGCTGTCTGTTACTTAACCACTTAACGACCGCCCACTGTAATTATACGTCGGCAGAATGGCACCGACAGGCAAAGTCACGTACCGGTACGTGACTGCCTTCGTATAGTTGGGGGGTCCGATCGGACCCCCCTTCTATACAGAGAGCGGTGGTTATTTGTTCGGGAGCAATCCGGGATGAGGGGACGGCCGTTCGATTCCGGCCACCCCCTCGCGATTGCTCCCGGCGAATGAAAACCTTCCTCTGCCTGTGTAATGTAAACACAGGCAGAGGCAGTGAGGTCATCTCTCCTCGTGTCGGTCTTTTCGATCCGGCACGATGAGAGAAGACATCTCACAGTAAGTGCACCAACAGCCCACTGACACCAGTACACGTAGCCACACTTTTCACCCCCCGTACCCCCAGTCACAGTGCACCGTTTGCAGTGGTCATTTTTTTTACTGATCACTGCAATCAGTGTCATTTGTGACAGTAAAAAGTTGCAGGGCAGTTAGGTTTAGGCCCCTTTAGGTCCAGGGTAGCCCCCTAACCCCCCCTAATAAAGGTTTAACCCCTTGATCGCCCCCCAGGTAACCCTTTTACCCCCCAACGCCAGCGTCACTAAACAATCGTATTTCAGATCGCTGTATTTAGTGCCGGTGGTGCCCTAGATCAGTGTTTCTCAACTCCAGTCCTCAAGGCGCCCCAACAGGTCATGTTTTCAGGATTTCCATTATTTTGCACAGGTGGTTTGATCAGTTTCACTGCCTTAGTAATTACCACAGCTGTTTCATCTGAGGGAAATCCTGAAAACATGACCTGTTGGGGCGCCTTGAGGACTGGAGTTGAGAAACACTGCCCTAGACAGTTATTTATTTTTAGTTTTGCCGCAGATTTTTATAGCGTCAGGTACCCCCATATATTATTTTAACCCCCTGATTGCCCCTAGAGTTAACCCTTTCACCAGTGATCACCGTATAAGTTTTACTGGTGACTGGTTAGCCAGTTAGTTATTTAGGTTACCCGTCAGGTTTTTATATAGCTTCAGGTACCCCCATATATAACCGAATAAAGGTTTTAACCCCCTGATTGCCCCTAGTTAACCCTTTCACCAGTGATCACCATATAAGTTTTACGGGTGACGCTGGTTGGTTAGTTTGCTTTTTATAGCATCAGGGCACCCGCCGTATATAACCCAATAAAGGTTTAACACCCTGATCACCCGGCGGCTGATATCAATTAGGTTTTAGTGCCAGAGAGGGTCTGCGTCGCCCCAGGCAGCGTTAGGTTAGTGCCAGTAACGCTAACACCCACGCTCAAAGCATACACCTCCCTTAGTGGTATAGTATCTGAACAGATCAATATCTGATCAGATCTATACTAGCGTCCCCAGCAGTTTAGGGTTCCTAAAAACGCAGTGTTAGCGGGATCAGCCCAGATACCTGCTAGCACCTGCGTTTAGCCCCTCTGCCCAGCCCAGCCCCGATCGATCACTGTCACTTACCAAACACAACACACATAACTGCAGCGTTCGCAGAGACAGTCCTGATCCCTGCGATCGCCAACAGTTTTTTTTGGAAGCGTTTGATACATTTGCTGACAGTCAGGTGCTTTTTTTTACCAGTGAATCTTACTAGTGTACCCCTAAATTTAGAGCCCAAAATGGCAAGACGAAGGTACACTAGTAAAGAGGCCTACGAGATTCTGAGCATGACAGATAGTGAAGAGGAGGTTACGCATCTGTCAGATTCAGGCTCAGAATATCTTCCCGTAGAAGACAGTGAAGTCAGCGGCTCCACGTCAGATAGCTCTGACGACGAAGGTGAGGTCCCTGCTAAGGTCAGGCGTACCCAATCCCGATCTTCTGAGGTTGTTGAGGAGCAAGAACCGCAGGCATCTCATATCATGGAGCAGAGTAGTACTAGCGCCGCTATTCCTTCTGGTGAATTGGCAAGCACCAGCGGCCTAGTACAGCCTGGGCGTACATCCAGCACTGCAGTATCACGTGGTGACGTGGCGAGTCCCATAAGTGCAGTTCAAGCTGGCGAGGTGGCAAACACAAGTAGTGTCCCGCTGCCACCAAGAAGACAAAGGCAGGCCCGTCGTGCCCATAGTGCCCTTCCTGCAGAATTTGCCTATCCTGATTGGGTCCCCACCACTTCTGCAGAACCCGTACTTCCCCCATTCACTGCCCAACCCGTTATTTAGGTGGAAACAGCTGATTTTATGCCAATTGATTTTTATTTGCTGTTTTTCACAGAAGATCTCTATAGATCTATTGTGGACCAGAGTAATTTATATGCTGGTCAATTCATCGCCGCTAACCCCCAGTTGCCTTCCATTGCCAAAGATTGGAAACCAATTACGGTTTCCGAATTTAAGACCTTTCTGGGCCTTTCCCTCAACATGGGCACACAAATTCCCGTCATTGCGTGCTTATTGGTCCACGCACCCAATTGACCACATGCCCGTGTTCTCTGCCTCCATGCCCAGGACACGATACGAGCAGATTTTGCAGTTCATGCATTTCAACGACAATGAACTTTGTCGTCCACGTGGAGACCCTGAAAACGACCGGCTCTATAAAATTCGGCCCCTCATAAACCACTTCAACGAACGTTTTGCAGCCTTGTTTACTCCCGATCAAGTTGTCTGCGTTGATGAGTCCCTGATTAAATTTTCTGGCCGCTTGGCTTTCAAGCAGTACCTTCCCAGCAAGTGTGCCAGATACGGGGTCAAGCTCTATAAGTTCTGTGACAGGGCAACAGGCTATGTATTGAGCTTTACGGTTTATGAGGGAAAAGACAGTCAGGTTGAGCCGGTCAACTGCCCGGATTACATAGGGAGCGCTGGCAAGATAGTGTGGAACTTGGTGTCACCCTTATTCGGAAAGGGGTACCACTTGTATGTGGACAATTATTACACGAGCGTGCCACTGTTTAGTCACTTGTTTGATCATCAGATTGGAGCATGTGGCACCGTGCGACCTAATCGCCGGGGCTTTCCCCAGCGGCTTGTAGATGCCCGTCTTAGGCTGGGGGAGAGAGCCTGCGTAAAGTGTAATAACTTGCTCGCTATGAAGTGGAGGGACAATAAGAATGTTTTCCTTCTTACCTCCCTTCATGCAGACACGACAGTCCAAATTCGTACGGCGACTGGTGTTGTGGAGAAACCCCTCTGTGTCCACGAATATAACAAAAATATGGGAGGGGTGGACTTCAACGACCAGTTGTTGGCGCCGTATCTAATTGACCGTAAGGCGAGACGCTGGTACAAAAAAGTGTCTCTATCCTTATTCCAATTGGCTTTGCTGAACGCTCATGTGCTATACAGAGCTTCAGGCAGGACGTTATCTCTTCTAAAATTCCAGAATGAGATTGTCACAGAACTCCTGTATCCAGGCGGTTCTGCACCTCACCATCCCCTACCAAATGCAGTAAGCCGGCTGCATGAGAGGCATTATACGCATCTCCTCCCGAGTACCCCTACCCAACGAGCCCCCCAAAAAAGATGTGTCTGTAGCAAGCGCGGATTTAGGCGTGACACCCGTTATTATTGTCCACTCTGTCCTGACAAACCTGGTCTTTGCCTTGGTGAATGTTTTGAACGCTACCACTCAAAAGTGAAGTTTTAGCGTAGGGTACAGCATTTCACAGACAAGGACACACTTAAACAGGGTCTCCCAAGATGCCATCACATTTTGAGAGACCCGAACCATTACAGTTGTTAAAGTTACAAAAAAAAAAAAAAAAAAAAGTGTAAAAAAGAAAAAAAAAAAAAACGTAAAAAACATAAAAGAAAAAAAAAAAAAACAGTTGTCATTTTATTGTTCTCTCTCTCTCTCTCTCTCTCTCTCTCTCTATTGTTCTGCTCTTTTTTACTGTATTCTATTCTGCAGTGTTTTATCATGCTTGCTTTTCAGGTATGTAATTTTTTGTTTTCAGGTGCGCCATTCAACTGCAGCGCGGAATTATTTATCTTGACAGCAACAGCGTTTGCTCCCACGATACATAAAGCCGTGACTCCAGTGCTGTAGGAGGTGATTTCACCACCACAGTTAAAAAAAAAAAAAGGAGCATATATGCCGAAGCATGGGGGCAGCAGCGATTTTGCTCCTAATGCCGCGTACATACGGTCGAAATTCCGACGGAGGCTTGCCCGTGGAAAAGTCCGACCGTGTGTACGCAGCATAACTTTTTTGCGGGAGGATGCCCCCATGCTTCGGTATATATATATATATATATATATATATATATATATATATATATATATATATATATATATATATATATATATATATTTATTTATATTTTAGGCACAGGTTGCGTTAAAAAAATGTTTTATTTTTTACTAGGTTTTGTTTTGGTATTTGCTTTGCAGGTATGGTATGGTAAGGTCTTACTGTTATACTGTTATGTTACTTTGTTTTAATGTAACCATCATTTGCTTAGCAGGTACGCCATTCAGTTGCAGCGCGGATCTATTTATCTTGACAAGCGTTTGCTCCCATGATACATAAAGCCGTGACTCAAAAGCTGTAGGAGGCGATTTCACCACCACAGTTAAAAAAAAAAAGAGCATATATGCCGAAGCATGGGGGCAGCAGAGCGATTTTGCTCCTAATGCCGCGTACATACGGTCGAAATTCCGACTGAGGCTTGCCCGTGGAAAAGTCCGACCGTGTGTACGCGGCATAACTTTTTTGCGGGAGGATGCCCCCATGCTTCGGCATATATAAATGGTGCATGTATGCCCATCATTAGAAGTGGGTGGATGAAGGGAGGTATTCTAATGGTGGGCATACCCACCGATCAATCTCTTTTTTTCGTTCAGCCAACAGGCTGCATAAAAAAAAAAAAAAAAAGATTACAATACATGTCCAACAAGGACCAGCAACGTACTGGTATGTTGCTGGACTTTGAATGTTTATACCAGAATGATGCCTGCAGGTTTAGGTATCATCTTGGTAGCATTCTTTTCAGCCAGTGGCCGGCTTTCATGTAAAAGCAATTCTAGCAGATAATTAGCCTCTAGACTGCTTTTACAAGCAGTGGGAGGGAATGCCCCCCCCCCCGGATATAAACAGCGCCATTGGGAAAGCATTTTATCACACCGATCTTGGTGTGGTCAGATGCTTTGAGGGCAGAGGAAAGATCTAGGGTCTAACCCCCCAATTTAAAAAAAAAAAAAAAAAAAAAAAAAAAAAAAAAAAGAAGAAGGAGTACCTGTCACTACCTATTGCTATCATTAGGGGATATTTACATTCCCTGAGATAACAATAAAAATGGTAAAAAAAAAAAAAAAGAAAAGCACCGCTGTCCTGCCCTGCTCTTGTGCAAAGGCGAACGCAAGCGTCAGTCTAGCGTCATATGTAAACAGCAATTGCATCATGCATGTGAGGTATCACCGCAAAGGTCAGATCGAGGGCAGTAATTTTAGCAGTAGACCTCCTCTGTAAATCTAACGTGGTAACCTGTAAAGGCTTTTAAATGCTTTTAAAAATGAATGTAGTTTTTCGCCGCTGCGCTTTTGTGCGCAATTTTAAAGCATGTCGTGTTTGGTATCCATGTACTCGGCCTAAGATCATCTTTTTTATTTCATCAAACATTTGGGCAATATAGTGTTTTTTAGTGCATTAAAAATAAAAATTGTGTTTTTTCCCCAAAAAATGCTTTTGAAAAAAAATCGCTGCGCAAATACTGTGTGGAAAAAAAAATGCAACATCCACTATTTTAATCTGTAGGGCCTTTGCGTTAAAAAAATATATAATGTTTGGGGGTTCAACATAATTTTCTTGCAAAAAAAAAAAAATGTTTTCATGTAAACAAAAAGTGTCAGAAAGGGCTTTGTCTTCAAGTGGTTAGAAGAGTGGATGTAAGCTTCCTAATGTTGTGTATAAAATGCCAGGACAGTTAAAAACCCCCCAAATGACCCCATTTGCTGAGAGGCATGTTGAGCCCATTGAATATTTATTTTTTTGTCCTAAGTGATTGAATAATGACAAAAAAAAAAAAAAAAAAAAAAAAAAATGTACAAAAAGTTGTCACTAAATGATATATTGCTCAAACATGCCATGGTTATATGTGGAATTGCACCCCAAAATACATTCTGTTTCTTCTCCTGAGTACGGGGATACCACATGTGTGAGACATTTTGGGAGCCTAGCCGCGTACAGGACCCCGAAAACCAAGCACCGCCTTCAGGATTTCTATGGGTGTAAATTTTTGATTTCACTCCTCACTACCTATCACCATAAATGTGTTATGGTCTGATGAAAACCAAGGCTGAACTTTTTGGCCATAATTCCAAAATATGTGTGGCGCAAAAATAACACTGCACATCACCTAAGGAACACCACACCCACAGTGAAGCATGGTGGTGGCAGCATCATGCTTTGGGGCTGTTTTTCTTAAGCTGAAACAGGGGCCTTAGAAAAAGGTAGAGGGAATTATGAACAGTTCCAAATACCAAAGAAAAGAAGTGGGGTGATACTGGACTTTGGTAGCCACTAGTAGACCAAAAATGAAAGGAAGAGAGCACTCAATACAATTAAAAATCTAAAATTTATGACAACATTATAAAAAATCACTTAAAATCATGTACATCCATCATCTACCCACATGGGATGATACCATATGTACACTATATGTACTTACCTTTCTTGAATCTATTTCATGATTTTAAGTGTTTTTATAATGTTTCCATAATAAAATTTTCGATTTTTATTCTATTGAGCGCGCTTTTCCTTTCATTTTGGAACTTCATCTTTCAGTATGACAACGACCCAAAGCATACATTCAAATCAACAAAGGAATGGCTTCACCAGAAGAACGTTTTGGAATGGCCCAGGCAGAGCCCAGACCTGAATCCCATTAAAAATCAGTGGGGTGATCTGAAGAGGGCTGTTCACAGGAGATGCCCTCGCAATCTGACAGATTAGGAGTATTTTTGCAAAGAAGAGTGGGCAAATATTGCCAAGTCAAGATGTGCCATGCTGATGGACTCGTACCCAAAAAGACTGAGTGCTGTAATAAAATCAAAAGGTGCTTCAACAAAGTATTAATCCTCTTGTATTTTATTGTAACTGTATTGTCTCCCTTTTATATTGTAAAGTGCTGCGTAAACTGTTATATAAATTCTGAATAATAATAATAATAATAGTTTAATGGTGGAAAAGGTTCTGAAATGATTTTAACAGGGGTGTGTAGACTTGTTATAGCCAAATAATTTATATATATATATATATATATATATATATATATATATATATATATATATATATATATATATATATATATATATATATATATATATATACACACACACACATACATATACACACACATATATACATATATACATACACACACATCCAAGATCGTGTGCAGTTTCAGTTCCTGAAAAAATTAAGCATTACAGTAACCAAATAATTAACTAAATAACTAAGTAAATAATTCTTACCTAATGGGCATTTCCAGGGAGTAAAATGGATTCTTGAGCGCATAGTCAGAATACAGTTCATAAATTTTGCGTAGTAAAGCATCTATGCCAGTCTGGCGCGGATCAGACAAAACCATAAATTTTATACCTGAAGAGAAGGAATGGACAGTAAACATGTAAATAAACAAGTAAATGTTGCAAACAAAATGTCAGCAAATAATAGGATTTTTATAACAGCTTACCTGTAAAATCCTTTTCTTGGAGTACATCACGGGACAAAGAGCGACATAGTAATGACTTTGTGGGTATATAGGCCTACCTTCAGGTGATGGACACTGGTACGCCCAAGACAGGAAGTCCCCTCCCCTATATAGCCCATCCCTCTCCGGGAATACCTCAATTTTGTAGCAAAGCAATAAGCATCCTGAAGACCAAGTTGCGGCCTTACAGATCTGAGCCATGGAAGCCTGGTGATGCACTGCCCAAGAAGCACTGACTGCCCTGGTAGAATGTGCTTTAATTTTAAACAGGGGAACTTTCCCCCTTCAAACCATAGGCTTGAACAATGACCTGCCGAATCCAAACCGAAATAGTGGATTTTGATGCTGCCTGACCCTTCCTTGGTCCTTCGGGCAGCACAAATAAAACATCTGTTTTCCGAATCTGAACAGTAGCCTTAAGATAGACCTTAACTGCTCTCACTACATCCAAGGAATGTAATGATTTTTCTTCTGCAGAACGAGGTTCTGGGAAAAAAAGGAAGGAAGGAAGGAAGGAAGGAAGGAAGGAAGGAAGGAAGGAAGGAAGGAAGGAAGGAAGGAAGGAAGGAAGGATGGATTACGTCTTGGTTCAAATGAAAACTTGACACTACTTTAGGGAGAAATACCGGATGAGGACGTAAAACTATTCTATCCTTCTGAATAAAGTTCTTTACAAGAAAGAGCAGCTAATTTTGCAACCCTTCTAGTCAAAGATATGGCTACCAGAAAAGCCAACTTCCTAGACAAAAAGGAGTAAAGGAATATGAAGTAAAGGTTCAAAGGGCTGCTTTTGCAACACTGAAAGAACCAAATTTAAATCCAATGGACAAAAGGGGGGCTTAACCGGGAGGATTGATTCGTGTTACTCCCTGCAGGAAATCTCAAACTAAAAAGAGTGTGTAGCTAGTGGTCTCTGAAAAAAATATACACAAGGCCGAAATGTGACCCTTGATAGTACTCAAGGCTAGCTTCATGTCTACCCCCAATTGTAGAAAGTCAAGAATTCTACCTATGACATATTTACAAGGATGACAACCTCTGGATTCACACCAAGCCACATATGCCTTCCAGACCCTAAAGTATATAAGTCTGGAGACCGGCTTTCCTGCATTATTTAGGGTAGATACCACCGAACCAGAGAGTCCCTGATTCTTTAGGATGTGGGTTTCAATAGCCAAGCCATCAAATTTAGAGTTTGTAAGGAAGGATGGAATATCGGGCCTTGAGAGAGAAGGTCTGGTCGAAGTGGAAGGGTCCATGGAACTCCCATGGACATCCTTACAATTTCTGCGTACAGGACCTTCTGGGCCATGCCGGTGCAACAAGAATCACTGGCTTTCTTTCCATCCTGATCCTTCGAAGAAGTCGTGGCAACAGTTGCATTGGGGGAAACGTATAAATCAGTGAAAACTGATCCCAAGGAGTTACCAATGCATCCGTTCCGAATGCGAGTGGGTCCCTTGTCCGGGACACAAAGTTGTCCAGCTTTTTGTTGAACCTGGACGCCAAGAGATCTACGTCCGGGATCCCCCATCTTTGACATATGGTTAGAAAGATGTCGGGGGTAAAGAGACCATTCCCCTGGAAATAACTGCTGGTGACTTAAGAAGTCCGCCTGCCAATTCTCTATTCCTGGAATAAAGATTGCAGATATGCAAGGAACATGCTTCTCTGCCCAGACCAGGATCTGGTCCACTTCCCTCTGGGCAGCGTGGCTTCTGGTGCCCCCTTGCTGATTGATATAAGCCACTTCTGTGGCATTGTCGGATTGAATCCTGATAGGGTAACCCTGTAATTCAGACGTCCAGGCCCACAGGGCCAAGCGAGCCGCTCGTATTTCCAGGATGTTGATGGGCAAGGTCCTGTCGACAACTGACCACTTTCCCTGGGAGCGTCCTCTTCCCTAGGACTGCTCCCCAACCTAGAAGACTGGTGTCTGTTGTCACCACTTTCCAGGACACTGGAATGAAGGATTTCCCTTTTTGTAGATTCCTGGGAACCAACCACCAGAGTTATCGGGAAGTCCAAAGCTTGGATCTTTTTGTTCCAAGTGGAGAGGATGGAGTTTTGCAATATCCTTGAATGAAACTGGGCATAAGGGACGGCTTGGAATGAGGCCACCATTTTCCCCAATACCCGCATGCAAAGACAAATGGATGGATCCTTCTTCGACCTGATTATGTGGATCAGCTCTTTTAAGAAAGTGACCTTTGCCTGGGGAAAAAAAACAAAAAAAACCCTTCTTTTGGTCTGTGTCTATGACCAGACATAAATATTTCAACCTCTTTACCGGTTGTAGAGCTGATTTTTCTAGATTGAGAATCCAAAACGAGAGACTCTAGATACCTGACCGTGCTGCGCACAGCCACGTTTAGGCTGACTACTGACCGATCCAGCAACAGCAAATCGTCTAAGTATGCCATTATCGATACAACCTGAGCTCTTAGTCTGGCTAGGAGAGGAGCTAGAATCTTTGTGAATACTCGAGGAGCAGTGGCCAGCCCAAAGGGCAAGGCTACAAACTGGTAATGGTGATGCTCCACTTTGAACCGTAAGAACCTTTGATGAGCGGGAAAAATTAGTACGTGTAGATATGCGTCCTTTATATGGATAGACGCAAGTAGCTCTCCAACCTGAAGGACGGAGACCATCGATCGGATTGACTCCATGCGAAAGGAGCGGATGTTTAGAAACCGGTTTAGACCCTTGAGGTCCAGAATAGGTCTGCTTGTTCCGCTACTGGAGAGCCTGAGGGGAGGGAGACCTGCTGCGCTTCTTTTCAGAGAGGGAAGATACGATTAAAGCAGTCAGTCTCTCTTCTAATCCCTCCAGGGCTAAAGCAAATGTCTCCTCTGTAACATACACAGGAGCAGGCGGGCTAAGAACAGCCGCAGCACCAAGCGGCCCCGATGGCTCACCCTGGGCACCTACCTCTGTTTTATCAGGAGAGGGAGCATAACTGAGATCCTCAGAGTGTGATGGTGAAACCCTTTGCTTTTTAAAAGCTTTGGTCCCAGAGCCCTTGGAAGGCATAATCCTAAGCACAACACAGAGGTACTTACAGTTGAACTTGCATCTACTGCTGAGCTAGTCCAGCCAAAATGCTGCTAATAGTGGTCAGCCTGATGCAGATCCAGAAATAAATGTGTTTTCGGGGGATGCTCAGAAACCACCAGCCTGTATGCCACACCACCCTTGCTCTGTGTCCTCCGTCAGCCATCTGTTTGTTTAGCAGAGGCTTTATATGACAGGCCGTGCTGCTCCTGCACAGACTTATGGCGAGGACGCGGACACGGAGCGCCGCTGCGCTAGGCTCCGCCTCTTGACCCCTCTATCTTCTTCCTGTAATGCCTTGGTTTAAGGCAACTCCCACGTGCGCGCATGCCTGTGTTGGCGCCGCCGCGGCTTTGGAAGGAGGAGGAGGAGGAGGGAGAGTCTGGGCTTGCTGTAAGCCGTGAAGCCGCCCCAAAAAAAATGGAGGATACTCCCTAACCAGCCAGCGTACACATACGGCTGCTGCTTCTCAGAAGAGACTCCAAAATGAGCAAAGCTTACCCCACAGCAAAGTCCCCAGCACAGAGCAGATTTGTGGATGAGGTATGTTGTAACACACTCTAATGGCAATTACAGGGGGAACACAGTGGCTCAAAAAATAGGATTTTTATAACAGCTTACCTGTAAAATCCTTTTCTTGGAGTACATCACGGGACACAGAGCGACATAGTCATTACTAATGGGTTATATAGATACCGTCAGGTGCTGGCACTGGCAACTTCCAAAACCGGAAGTACCCTCCCCTATATAAGCCCCTCCCATCCGGGAGCACCTCAGTTTTGTAGCAAAGCAATAAGTGTCCCTAAAGGAGGGGCGGGAGCTCTGTGTCCCGTGATGTACTCCAAGAAAAGGATTTTACAGGTAAGCTGTTATAAAAATCCTATTTTCTTTCTCGTACATCACGGGACACAGAGCGACATAGTCATTACTAATGGGATGTCCTAAAGCAATGCCAAATGAGGGGGGGGGATACACCATATATAAGCTGAGCGCTATCAGACATGAGGATCTTTTGCGGCCTGCAACACACTGCGCCCAAAGGCGACATCCTCCTGACTTCTAACGTCCACCTGGTAGGACCTAGTAAACGTGTGTACCGAAGACCATGTTGCGGCCTTACAGATTTGAGCCAGGGAGGCCTGGTGATGCACTGCCCATGAAGTTCCAACTGCTCTCGTGGAGTGCGCTCTAACTTTGAACGGAGGCGGTCTCCTTCTCAAGCCATAGGCTTGCATAATGACCTGTCGAATCCACTTGGCTAAAGTAGATTTTGACGCTGCCTGACCCTTTCTGGGGCCTTCCGGCAGAATAAACAAAGTATCCGTTCTGCGAATCTGAGCAGTGGCCTTTAGATAAGCTTTAACTGCTCTTACTACATCCAAAGAATGCAATAACTTTTCCTCTACCGAAGTAGGTTTGGGGAAAAAAGAAGGAAGAACCACATCTTGGTTCAAATGAAACCTCGATACCACCCTAGGAAGAAAGGCTGGATGAGGACGTAACACTACTCTATCCTTATGGATAACCAGATATGGCTCCTTACAGGACATAGCTGCTAATTCCGACACTCTTTTAGCCGAACAAATGGCTACTAGAAAAATCAATTTCCTGGTGAGAAGCACCAAAGAAATATGCTGTAATGGTTCAAATGGTTGTTTCTGTAGAACCGACAGAACCAAGTTTAGATCCCATGGACATATGGGAATATTAACCGGAGGACTAATACGCATCACTCCTTGTATAAAGGCTTTGACTAGTGAATGCGAAGCCAAGGGCCTTTGAAAAAATATTGACAAGGCCGAAATCTGACCCTTGATAGTACTCAAGGCAAGCTTCCTATCTACAGCCCACTGTAGGAAGTCCAGAATCCTACCTATTACGTACTTATGTGGATGCCATTTCTTGGCCTCACACCACGCGATGTACGCCTTCCAGATTCTATAGTAGATCTGCCTGGATACCGGCTTCCTGGCATTGATCATGGTAGATACCACAGCATTAGAGAGCCCTCTCTTTTTTAGAATGTGGGCTTCAATAGCCAGGCCGTCAAACCTAGGGCTGGTAAGGAAGGGTGGTATATCGGTCCTTGCGAAAGCCGGACGACGTGGGAGAGTCCAAGGACTCCCCACTGAAATTTTACAATCTCCGCGTACCACGCTCTTCGGGGCCACGCTGGAGCCACCGGAATCACCGGTTTCTTTTCTACCCTGATTCTGCGGAGTAATCGAGGTAACCATTGTGGCGGTGTGAATGCATATATCAGCTTGAACTGATCCCCAGGGAACACTAGGGCATCCGAGCCGCAAGCTAGGGGATCCCTTGTCCGAGAGACAAACCTGTCCCCCTTTGCATTGAATCTGGATGCTAGAAGATCTACATCCGATGTTCCCCACCGCTGACATATTGTCCAGAAAACCTCGGGGTGAAGGGACCCTTCCTCTGGGCCTAATTGCTGGCGACTTAGAAAGTCCGCCTTCCAATTCTCCACTCCTGGAATGAATACCGCAGATATGGCTGGGACATATTTTTCCTGCCCATTTCAGGATGTAATTTACTTCCCTCTGGGCTGCACGACTCCTGGTGCCCCCCTGATGATTGATATATGCCACTGCTGTGGCATTGTCTGATTGAATTCTGACAGGGGACCCTTGGAGTTTGGATGTCCATGCTACTAGGGCATACCGGGCTGCTCGTATCTCTAAGAGATTGATGGGCAGGGCCTTTTCTGCATCCGACCATCTGCCCTGGAGAGACTATTGCTCCAGTACTGCTCCCCAGCCTATAAGGCTGGCATCTGTAGTGACCACCTTCCAAGAAATCGGACTGAAGGATTTCCTTTTTTCCAGATTCTGGAGAACCAACCACCAACGGAGGCTCTTGCGAACGGAAGGGGACAAGGACATTGTAAGTCTAGGGCCTGAACTTTTTTGTTCCAGGCTGACAGTATGGCCCCTTGCAAATTCCTTGAATGGAATTGACCGTAGGGTACTGCTTCGAATGATGCCACCATTTTTCCCAGCAGCCTCATATACAGGCGTATGGACGGCTGTCTTTTTTGTACCCACTAAGTGGATCAAATCTTTCAAAGACAACACCTTTCCTCGAGGCAAGAATATTTTTCTCTGGCCTGAATCCAACCTTAGCCCCAAGTATTCCAGACTTTTGACTGGTTTTTAGGGCTGACTTGTCTCGGTTGATAATCCAACCGTGAGATTCCAGATACTTGATCGTCTTGTGAACGACCACGTCTAGTTTTTTCACTGAGTGGTCTATCAGCAACAAGTCATCCAGATATGCCATTATCATTACACCTTGTGTTCTTAGATTGGCCAATAAAGGGCCAGAATTTTTGTAAACACTCGTGGTGCTGTGGCCAAACCGAAGGGTAAGGCTCTGAAAATGGCGCCCTTCTACTGCAAAGCGTAGAAATTTTTGGTGGACTGGAAAGATGGGAATGTGCAAATAAGCATCTTTGATGTCGATCGTGGCTAACCAATCCTCCCCTTGTAGGGCAGTGGCCACCGATCGGATCGACTCCATCGGAAAGTCCTGATATACAGGAATTTGTATAGCCCTTTTAGAATTAATATGGGCCTCCCGTCCGCGTTTGCTTCGGGACTGTAAAGAGGTTTGAGTAAAACCCGAACCCTCATTCTTCCAGGGGAACCTCCATAATTACTCCTTGGAGCAATAGTTGTTCTAGTGCCAACAGGAGGGACTCTCTTCCGGGGATCCCTTGGCACGTTTGACCTCAAAATGGGAAGGAGGAGAGTCTTTTAACTCCAAACTGTATCCCAAACCTACTGCGGAGAGCACCTATCTGTCTTGATCGTGTCCCGCCAGGTCTCTTGCGAACAACTGGAGTCCTCCCCCCACCCGACTGAGTGGGGGCTTCAATGAATTTAACTTTGGGGGAGGTTTTGTACCTCCCCTGACCCAGGGTTTCTCATTACCCTGCTACTGTCCCTGTTTTTTACCCCCGGGATTTAACCGAGGAGACCGTCGGAACTGTTACACAGCCGATGCCCCAGGGACTGGAGAAGCAGGCCTCTTAAAGAGGGACCTCTAACTCTGCTTTTAACCGGCAAAAGCGTATTTTTACCGCTGGAAATTTTCTGGATATATTTGTCCAGGTTTTCCCTGAATAAGCGTTCACCATGAAATGGGACGCTAACCAGCCATTCTTTACAGGGAGCTTCAGCAGACCAGTTTTTGAGCCATAGGAGCCTACGCATATGTACTATAGACAGCGTAAGGCGGGAGGCCTGATGGACTGAATCCTCTATGGCGTCAACCGCAAAGCCTAAGGCTCTAGGTAGATCAGCTAGGGCAAAGCCTGCTGATCTGTCAAGTCCCTCAAGACCTGTTTCAACAGATCCTTCACTGCTTAGCAGACCCCAATAGCTGCTACTGCTGGTTGTATCACCAAGCAGATTTTCATAAGGACTCCAATCTTTTATCTATTGGGTTCTTGAACATTTGGACATTATCCACTGGACGTGTCAGTGATTTATACATACAAGAGATGGCTGCGTCCACTGTAGGGACCTTCCATTTATTTATTTTTTTGATGAACTTATCCTCCATGGGATAGACCACCGGAAATCTCTTGGGGGAATAAATATTTTCTCAGGACGTTCCCAATCCTGGTAAATGAGCCCTTTCAGTAAAGGGTGAAGTGGAAAAGAACAAACAGTCTGGGGGCTTCTAGCGACCCCAACGAGGATACAGTAGTGGTTGATGGTTCCGCAAGGTGCATTTTTAAATGCTGATCGGACCATGTTAGTCAGAGACTGAACCCATAATCTTTCAGCTTAAGATGCTGAGAAAAGGTTCCCCCACTGTTGATTCCTCTATAACAGAATCAACCTCATCCTGATCCCCTTCAGGCAGGTCGATCCCTGTATGGGACTGTTGCTCTGCTAACAGGTACTCTGAAGGAGGAGACGGAGATCGGGCGTGCTTTCCCTGACAGGGAGGCAGCGATAAATGTTGATAATCTCTCTCTAATCCTCCCAGAGCTGAGGAAAAAACCTCCTCTGTTACATACACAGGAGCAGGTGAACTGAGGACAGCCACAGTACCAAGTACCCTGCGGGGTCTCTATGGTCACTTACCTCTGAACTTCAGGGGAGACTGGTGCAGCAGGAGTATGCCCAAGATCCTCCGAGCCCGATGAGACCCCCTTCGCTTCCTGGAAGATTCAGTTCCGGAGCTTCTGGACGGCATATTCCTAAGCCTAAAGCTGAGGTATTCCAGCCGTAATACACCACTTTTACTGAGAATAGTCTAGCACAATTGCTGCTATATCACAGTTGGTGTCTACTAATGTGCCTTTCTAGGGGATGCCTGTATCAACCGCTTGCTGTATGCCTTTAAATGTTGCCAGCTCTGTCTCTGTACTTCATAGCCAGCTCACTACAATATTGTGGTTTTTTTAAAACTGCTGGGACGCCCGCACATGCGCAGAAGCGCTGCGGCGCGCACAGAGCGTCATCCCCCAGGCTCCGCCCCTTTTCCCGGCTCACCTCTATATATAGAGGCGCGTGCACGCGCACGCGCGCGGGCACGTGCGCCTTCGGCGCTAATTTCAAATATGGTAACAAGGGACAGGAGCCAGGGCCCCTCTTTACCGCAGGCCGGGGGATGGACGAGCACTGCAACATGGCAGAGGAAGCAGTTTCCTATAAGAGAACTCACCATCTGCCTGGACTTTGCTCTGCTGAGAAGAAGCTAGTCCACATGACAAGAAAACATTCCACAGCGGCCTCTAGTGGACAAACACAGGTACCGCAGTCTAATATATTAAATATATATATATAAAAAAAAATATTTTTTTTTCTTGACCACCATTAAAAATTATTACATTTTTTTAGTAGTTACAGGCATGCACAGAATTTTGTGGGAATACCATTAGGTAACAGACAGAAAGACAAATTAGGCTTGGGGGTCCCCCAATAGAACCAAGTTCCTGGGGGCCCCCCACTTACCTGTTCCCCGCCGCAGGACTTTGTTTGGTCCACAAAAGCCCAAACTTCACCTATCACGGCAGGCATTGTAATCAAACCTTCAGGGACCGGGTTCCCAAGGATTCCACTCCCCTGGACCTGTATAGCACCCTGCACAGAAAACATCTTGGTCGTGGGTATGACCAGAGCTCTGGATCCCAGGGTCCAGCTCTCCTAAGAGAAGCATTACAGGCAAAACCTTGCTCTTCTCTGCAAGGCCCGGGTACCGACCGTTTAGCTATGAAGCTTTTTTGGTCTGATCCGGAATAGCTTACTGAGGCCCAAAAGAACCTGTACGCAAGCTCAGTGAAAAACACATGTTTCTTCTTGGCCAACACCTTAGACACTGGCAAAAAACTGAGGTGCTCCCGGATGGGAGGGGCTTATATAGGGGAGGGTACTTCCGGTTTTGGAAGTTGCCAGTGCCAGCACCTGACGGTATCTATATAACCCATTAGTAATGACTATGTCGATCTGTGTCCCGTGATGTACGAGAAAGAAAGAAGGTTCCCTGAGTGAACCAAGTTCTTACAGGGACCCCCACTTACCTTCCCCGCCACAGGACTCTGGCAAAACACAGACAGCCCAATCTTCACCCATCACGGCGGGCATGTCACTCAGACCTTCAGTGACCTGGTTCCTTCAGGATTTCCACTCCCCTGTGCCTGTACCGCATCCTACCACACAGACATTTGGTATGTGTCATAACCAAAAGTGCTGGAGACCAGGATCCAGCCCTCCAAGGAGAGGCCTTACAGGCAAAACCCCGTTCTTCTCAACCAAGGCCCGGGTACCATCTACTTTGGCCTTGATGGCACTTTGGATGGATCCGGTATATAGCTTGCTCAACCCCGAAGGCCTTCTTAGCAAAGCTTTTTGTGTAGATATCTTAACCGTGACCACCACCTTAGACACTGGCGAAAAAATGGAGGTACTCCCGGAGAGGGAGGGGCTATATAGGAGAGGGGACTTCCTGTCTTGGGCATGCCAGTGTCCATCACCTGAAGGTAGGCCTATATACCCACATAGTCATTACTAGGTCGCTCTGTGTCCCGTGACGTACGAAAAAGAAACAGTATATATGGACATTTTCTGAGTAAACTGAGCTCTAGGTATACATGAATGCACCTCTGTAATCTTTCATACATCATTAAAATGTATTTTGCAAATGCAAGCGGTGAGCCTGACCTGCCATCAGCCTGTTGTGTCCCTGTACAGCAGGGCTGGAGTGTGAAAGAAATAAACAGCACACAGATCCAGTCAGCTCATGTACTACAAGCAGCATGCAGATACAGTGGGGAAATTATTTGATCCTCTGCAGGTTTTGTAAGTTTGCTAACTTACCAAAAAAATTAAGGGTCCATAATTTAACACACGATACAAAATTTTATAAATTGAGTTGCAGTTCAGTGAGTAAAAAAGTATTTGATCCCCAAGCAAAACATGACTTAGTACTTGGTGGAGAAACCCTTGTGGGCAAGCAGAGGCAAGACGTTGCTTGTAGTGGGTGACCAGGTTTGCACACATCTCAGGAGCAGTGTCAGCCTGTAATGTAGGATGCAGGGCCACCCCACCCCGCCCCCCCCCCCCGACCATGCGCCCGGCCCCATAATATACATGCGTGGCGCTGAAAGCATGGATTCCAACAGGGTTTTTTTTCTTAAGCACATGATTAGAGCCTGAGGCTCCAACTGGCTTAAAACAAAAAGGGTGGGTGACAACTAGTAAAGTAGTGAGTGTACAGCTTGTACAACAGTGTGAATTTGCTGTCCCCTCAAAATAACTCAACACACAGCCATTAATGTCTAAACCGCTGGCAACAAAAGTGAGTACACCCCTAAGTGAAAATGTCCAAATTGGGCCCAAAGTGTCAATATTTTGTGTGGCCACCATTATTTTCCATCACTCCCTTAACCCTCTTGGGCATGGAGTTCACCAGCGCTTCACAGGTTGCCACTGGAGTCCTCTTCCACTCCTCCACGACGACATCACAGAGCTGGTGGATGTTAGAGACCTTGCGCTCCTCCACCTTCCATTTGAGGATGCCCCACAGATGCGCAATAGGGTTTAGGTCTGGAGACATGCTTGACCAGTCCATCACCTTTACCCTCAGCTTCTTTAGCAAGGCAGTGGTCATCTTGGAGGTGTGTTTGGGGTTGTTATGTTGGAATACTGCCCTGCGGCCCAGTCTCCGAAGGGAGGGGATCATGCTCTGCTTTAGTATGTCACAGTATATGTTGGCATTCATGGTTCCCTCAATGAACTGTAGCTCCCCAGTGCCGGCAGCACTTATGCAGCCCCCAGACCATGACACTCCCTCCACCATGCTTGACTGTAGGCAAGACACACTTGTCTTTGTACTCCTCACCTGGTTGCCGCCACACATGCTTGACACCATCTGAACCAAATAACATGGACATGGTTCCAGTTATCTGTGTCCTTAGTCTGCTTGTCTTCAGCAAACTGTTTGCAGGCTAAGCACATGCACTCAACTTCTTTGGTCGACCATGGGGAGGCCTGTTCTGACTGGAACCTGTCCTGGTAAACCACTGTATGGTTTTGGCCACCATGCTGCAGCTCAGTTTCAGGGTCTTGGCAATCTTTTTATAGACTAGGCCATCTTTATGTAGAGCAACAATTCTTTTTCTCAGATCCTCAGAGAGTTCTTTGCCATAAGGTGCCATGTTGAACTTCCAGTGACCAGTATGAGAGCGATAACACCAAATTTAACCACTTCAATACCAGGCACTTACACCCCCTTCCTGCCCAAGACAATTTTCAGCGCTGTCTAAATGACAATTGCGCGGTCATGCTACACTGTACCCAAACAGAATTTTTATCATTTTGTTCCCACAAATAGAGCTTTCTTTTGGTGGTATTTAATCCCCTCTGCGGTTTTTATTTTTGTTAAATAAAAAAAAAAGACTGGAAAAAAAAAGTTTTTCTTTTCTGTTATAAAAAATTTGTAAATAAGTTTCTCCTTCACTGATAAGGCAGCACTAACAGGCACTGATAAGGTGGCACCAATAAGGTGGCGGGCACGGACATGCGGCACTCATAGGCACTGAAAGGCTGCACTGATGGGTGCTTATGGGTGGCACTGATACGTGGCCCCGATAGGCATTCCTGGTAGCACTGGCAGGCATTGTGGATGGGCACTGATTGGCATATCCCAGGTGGTCAAGTGTGGGTGGCCATCCCTGATGGTCCAGGGCGGGCATCCGAGGGGGGAGGGGGGGGGGGGCTGATCATGTGGTAAAGAGCCTCCATCAGAGGCTCTTTACCAAGATCGGTGTAGGGGTGCGTCAGACTGACACGCCGCACCACCAATCTCTGTGATGCGCGCCCAGCGGCTGTTATCCGGCTGGACATCATATGACGCCCAGTCAGGCTAACTGAACCACCGCCCGGCCGTCATTCTGCTATAGGCCGGGAAGTGGTTAACACCTGCTCCCCATTCACACCTGAGACCTTGTGACACCAACAAGTTACATGACACCGGGGAGGGAAAAAATGGCTAATTGGACCCAATTTGGACATTTTCACTTAGGAGTGTACTCACTTTTGTTGCCAGCGGTTTAGACATTAATGGCTGTGTGTTGAGTTATTTTGAGGGAACAGCAAATTTACACTGTTATACAAGCTGTACACTCATTACTTTACATTGTAGCAAAGTGTCATTTCTTCAGTGTTGTCACATGGAAAGCTAGAATAACAGATTTACAAAAATGTGAGGGTTGTACTCACTTTTGTAAGATACTGTATATACACCGACAGAATACAAGAACGTTCTGATATAATGAACATTACAATTGTGCAGTCAAATCAATTGTGTGCAGGCTGAATGTTAAAAAGGACCGGTTCCTACCAGTTTCCTGGCTTCTGACAGATTTGTCAATGGTTGAGTATCCACAGACGTAGCTGGGAAAAAAGACAGTCACATTGCTATGCAGAGTCTAGTGACATTAAAATCTAGGAAGAAACTGCAGCCTAGTAAAACAGTAGTATGAGATATACTAAATGTTTCCAGCACCGATATTCCTCAGTCACAAAGGGCGGATACATCACTGGAAAGCAAAAAAAAAAAACCACTAAGGCCCCTTTCACACTGGGGCGTTTTTCATGCGGTTTAGCGCTAATAATAGCGCTGTTATACCGCATGAAAAAATCCTGCCCTGTGCCTTCAATGTGAAAGCCCGAAGGCTTTCACACTGAAGCGGTGCGCTAGCAGGACCGCTCCAAAAGTCCTGCTAGCCGCTTCTTTACAGCGGTAAAGGAGCGGTGTGTTCACCGCTCCTTTACCGCGGTCTCCCATTGAAATCAATGGGACAGCGCGGTATTAACCCTTTTTCGGCCGCTAGCGGGGGTTAAATTAACCCCCCTAGCGACCGCATACCGCGGTAAGAACGACGGTATAGCAGCGCTGAAAATCGCGCTGCTATACCACCACTGCACCTGCCCGCCCCAGTGTGAAAGGGGCCTAATGCATGAAAAAATAAAAATTCCACCAACGAAACCACTTACCTGTTAGAGTTTGAAAGCAGTGCAGTTTGAATGTATCCGTTTCCAGCATTTCAATCCCAGAGCTTCCTGGCTCTGGAGAGAGTTGGGATCCGATAGCAAATAGCCTGGAAAACAAGATATAAGCTTAGATTCAGATTTGTATGTGTTCAGATTGGTAAACACAGATTTCAAACCTGTAAGTGAAACGGCAACTGGGAAAGATGAAATCCTCTCTCAAAGCTGTGTAAATCTGAGGACAGGATGGACAAAAATACAAAGCTTTTGGTAAAAGAGCTCTGTGTTAATTTATTCATCTGTATGCATGGAGGTCAGCTCAATTGTTAAAGGTTTATGCGGCTTCTGCAGTGTTTTACGATACCAATACTAGAAGAGTTCTATGTAGTTCTATTATGTTGTCTGGATTACCACTTGGATACATTTGCATGCTTCAGCTATTTTATAGCACCAAAGTTGTATAACAGGGGAGGAATATTGCCTCATGTTGGGTAGGTGCCTTCCATGGTTACACTTAAGCCTGCCACACATTATACAATTTCCTTTAGATTTACCTTCATCTATGTAGTAGAAGGCCCTGCCTGATTGCATACACAATGAAAGGGTTTAGGTTTGACCTCATATTATATGATTTTGGTAAATCTACAGGAAAATTGTATAATGTATGGCCAGCCTTATACTACAGCTGCTATCTGTGTTTTGCACGACAATCTAACTAAACCAGCATACATAGCCAATATCTTCCTGGATCAAGAACCCTCCGTACGGTCACATTATTGGGTTTTTCTACTACAGATCATTTAGAAGCCACACAAGGGCAGCCGGTCTTCAATCCAATGGCTACTCTGGATTAAAAAAACAGTTTGAAATGACTTTTCCCCCTAGCAAAATGTGTGTTACTCTCTATCCCTACATCTTCCTTACTCCCCAATATTCTATGAGAACGTAAAATAAAACAAAAAACAACACCTTGTAATAAAGCATTCAATCAGGATAAACAGGGTGAAGGTAACATGGTAAACATGCGCGTCTCAATGCAGAAACTCACGAGTGAAACATGGATGCCAACATTAGCTTCTCATTGGATGAAAGACGAGGTCGCCCAAAGCGGATGGAAAGCGGATAGTTGGAGGGGTTTCCCAGAAATTCCAGAACTTCCTTTCCATCTGCTGTGCATCTTCCACTTACATCAATGCCATTGATAGAGAGCACAGAGTGGCCAACTATATGGGATCATAAACATAAGAGGCAGAATTATTACTAAACAAATCTCATAGAGGAGACAATAAAACAAGAAAAGTCATCACACATGAAGTACATTTCCTTTAGTAAAGTGGTATAAAATAATAGCCGAGATGTAATGAGGTGACAATAGGGAGTAGATACAATCAGCTCACAAGTGTAAAAAATGATCTGCAGGGAGAAGTGGGAATATATCTTTCCAGGTAATTGTTCTCTTTTGTTGTTGGAATTATAATACACAGACTCCATGACTGGGAATCCTTATAATACAATATAAAGCAGAAAGCGCATTAGTATGGTGTTACACCTTTATTAAAGCTCAACTCTGGGAACTGCAAAAAAAAAAAAAATTACACTTTCAGCTAGGGTTGCACCGATACTACTAAGCATTTGCACCAGTATCGGTACTCATGCAAATGCTTCGATACCTGAAACTGATACTTTCAAGCTCTGTTCTTTCAGCGGGATTCCCCCAACGACAGTTGAAATGTAAAAAAAAAATTATCCATCGTTAGGGAGCGGGGCCGCCACCTCCTTAACAACTGATGACTCATTCAGCTGTCAGTGGGGTTCCTCTGTTGACAGCTGAAGTGTAAATGAAGCCTGGCAAATGGAGCTGTAAAAAAAAAAAAAAAAAAAAAAAAAAAGCAGCCAAGCAATGTTTATCAACAACATTGCTCAGCCACTGAAACTGATTTTTTTTTGTATCTTCCTCTACAGATCAAAGAGATGAGCTTTGAACTGCAAATGAAGTCAGTTTAACCACTTCAGCTCCGGAGGGTTTACCAGGCCATTTTTTTGCGATATGGCACTGCGCTGTTTTAACTGACAATTGAGCGGTCGTGCGACGCTGTACACAAATAAAATGTATGCCCTTTTTCCCCCCCACAAATAGAGCTCTCTTTTGGTGGCATTTTATCACATATGCGGTTCTTATTTTTTACCCTAGAAACAAAAGAATGACAATTTGAAAAAAAAAAAAAATAATTATATATATATATATATATATATATATATATATATATATATATATATATATATATATTTAAAAAAAAAATGTTATGTAATAGATGTATGTGATCCAGGCCCATGAAAAGGGAAAAGATATTGTCATGGAGTGCCAACCCTATGTCAGAAATAGAAAGGGAATTGGGTAAAGGATCTGGGCATTAAGCGGTCACCTCCAGACATATAAGAGTACTAGTAAATATTAAATGTTTTATTATAAGATAATAAAAAACGCATAAGCATAGAACACACAGAGAACACACAGAGGGGATATTGAAACAGTCCCTTAAATAAAAACACAGTTATTATACAGATAGAGATATATAGAGATTCAGTTACCCTATTGTACAAGGTGAGAATGTTTCTTGCATCCCATATGGAGACATCTATACCATGGTTGACGTCTGGGGTTCAACTTTGGTTGTATTTGTTTTATATTAGTTTGGGGGTATCCATAATGCCCTTTAGGCATTTATATATTTGTTACTTTACCAGATGCAAAAGTTTTAGCTTTCCCTGTGATATGTGGGGTCCTTGCTGCCACATGAACCTATATTGTTTGATCTACCCTTTATCTGGAAGTCATGGATGGCTAAAAAGGTAGCCATTACTATTGACGCCATCCCTCCTGTACCCCCTTCCATTTTCCCCTTTTCCTCTCCCCCCCCCTTTTTTTTGCACCCTGCTACACCCTATGAGGCAACTGAATACACTAAAATACACCAAGTCATTATGTGCTTATGTTTTATTCAAATACAGACTTGAAATACGTTACGATACAAGCCTTGAAGAAGCAGATATTTTTAGAAATTGGGAAACATGTCGGCTATGTTACTGTAACTACTATGTCCGACTTGTATAATAACTGCGTTTTTATGTAAGAGGCTGTTTCAATATCCCCTCTGTGTGTTCTATGCTTATGTGTTTTCTATTATCTTATAAAAAAACATTTACTAGTACTCTCATACACACAATCGTTTTTCACGTCGTTAAAAATGCAATTTTTTAACTTGGGCATTAAAAACGATTGTGTGTAGGCTCTAGAGCATTTTTAACGACCTAAAAAAAAAAATTAGAACCTGCTCTATTTTTTCACGTCGTTTTTCATGTCGCTTTTTTTCCCCCGTCGTGAAAAACTGTAGTGTGTATGCTTTTACGAGGGGAAAAAAAAAAGCGCATGCTCAGAATCAAGTATGAGACGGGAGCGCTCGTTCTGGTAAAACTAGCGTTCATAATGGAGATAGCACATTCGTCACGCTGTAACGGACTGAAAAGCACGAGGCTGAAAAGCGCGAATCGTCACTCAAACTTTACTAACATGAAGGGTGGCGCCATTCGAACGGAACTTCCCCTTTATAGTGCCGTCGTACGTAATGTACGTCACTGCGCTTTGCTCGAGCGGGTTTTTTTTATGATCGTGTGTACGCAAGACAGGGTTGAGAGGAAACAAGAAAAAAAACAACGAGAAAAACGTTGGTTTTAAAAATGACATTAAAAACGGACGTGTGTACGCAGCATTATATGTCTGGAGATGACCGCTTAATGCCCAGATCCTTTACCCAAATCCCTTTCTATATATTTTTTTTACTTTCTGCATTAAAACACATCCAATAAAAAAAATGCTGCCGTGTAAACAAAATAGTTGCGGTAGGTATCGGCGAGTTCTAAAAAAAGTATTGGTAAAATAAAAAGGTAAAATTGGGGCATCCCTACTTTCAGCACAAGAGTTAAAAGTTCCCTAATGCTTGGGAATGAGGAATAATCAATGCCCCCTGATGCCTCTCCTACAAGATGCCCTCCAGCTGGTGGTTTTACGACGACGTTCATCAAGAAAAATACAGGGCCAATAACTGTACAAAAGGAAAGCAAGGGACTGCCTCATCTCTTAGCTTTAGCAAGCATGTACCCCTTCGATACCGGGCACTTTCACCCCCTTCCTGCCCAGGCCAATTTTCAGCTTTCAGTGCTGTCACACTTTGAATGACAACACTGCACCCATATGAAATTTTTATCAATTTGTTCACACAAATAGAGCTTTCTTTTGGTGGTATTTATTCACCGCTGGATTTTTTTTTTTCTTGCTAAATAAAAGAAAAAAATACCAAAAAAAAAAAAAAAAAAAAGTGTTGTGTTTTTCTGTTTCGGTTATAACATTTTGCAGATAAATAATCTTTCTTCATAAATTTAGGCCAAAATGTATTCTGCTACATATCTTTGGTGAGAATAACACAAATCAGTGTATATTATTTAGTCCACAGACTATAGGATATATATTTTAAAATTGATCGGTCATGATGTACATCTTATTTCTTGAGGCTCTAAAACACAGAACAAATATCCCCCAAATTACCCCTTTTTGAAAAGCAATCAAAAGATATTTAGTAAGAGCCATGGCGACTTTTTAAAAACTGAAGAAAGAATTTTTTTTTTTACATACGGTCACCAGTGCAGTACAGTGTCGTCATATAACTGGTGTGGCAAGGATCAGGGAAGGGACACTGCCTGGTGACAGTATTTTATTACATTTTTTTTTTTTAAACACACTGTGACTAGAGTACCATAGTAACACTGTACTACTCTGGGGAAGTGATCCGGATTTTTACACATTAGGATTGCTTATACCAGTGAGTTTCACTGGTATAAGCAACCATTTTAACTAAATGAAACTGATTCAGTGTATTTTGTTGTGATTTATCTGTGGCCAATCACAGCTAACCACATGGTACAGATGAATTGGCCACAGCTAATCACATGGTACAGAAGGGCTGCGATTGGCCCTGTCTGTACCAAGTGATCACTGTGACCAATCACTGCTAGCAACAAAATTGTACACAATAAACGCCATGAAAGGAAGCCATCCATTGGTCACAGCAATCACATTAGTACCAGCAGCGGGCCGGTACACTGATCAGTCATCGGCTGAGTCCAGTGGACACAGCCGTGACAGATCTTTCCCCCAGAAGCAAGCAAGGCACGTTTAGGTGTGACATCCACCCAGAAAGACAAATGTCCTGCCCAGCCGTCATTTGACAATAGGCTGGGAGAGAAGTGGTTAAACAAACATTTAACCCCTTTGCTCCCAGAGCTGTTTTTGCGTTTTTTTGTACAAGTTTAAAAAAAATTCAAAAAATTATGTTAGCCCAAAAGATTACATAAAACCCTCAAAACATCATATATTTTGTGAAAGCAGACACCCTAGAAAAAAAAAGGGTGGTAGTTAACCACTTAAGGACAGTAAGAATTTGCCCCCTTAATGACCAGGCCATTTTTTGCGATACGGCACTACGTCTCTTTAAAGTGGAGCTCCACCCTAAATAGCAACTTTTTCTATTTGGAACCCTCCCCCCCTCCGGTGTCACAATTGACACCTTTCAGGGGGGAGGGGGGTGAAGATACCTGTCTAAGACAGGTATTTTTACCCACATCCGGGAGTCCTCTCTCCGGGAATCTGCGGGAGTGACGTCACTTCCCGCAGACTTCCCTTGGTGTTCTGGGAGACACTCGGCTCCCAGAACACAGGAGCACCAATCAGAACGGCGCAGCGCGACTCGCGCATGCGCCGTAGGGAACCGGGCATGAAGCCGCAGGGCTTCACTTCCTGGTTCCCTCAGCGAGGATGGCGGAGGGAGCAGCAGAGCGACGAGCGGTCGCTCGTCCTCTGCTGCGGACGTCGCTGGACTCCAGGACAGGTAAGTGTCCAAATATTAAAAGCCAGCAGCTGCTGTAGCTGCTGGCTTTTAATATTTTTTTTTCCGGCGGAGCTCCGCTTTAACTGATAATTGCGCAGTCGTGCGATGCTGTACCCAAACAAAATAGATTTGCTTTTTTTCCCCACAAATAGAGCTTTCTTTTGGTGGTATTTGATCACCTCTGCAGTTTTTATTGTTTGCGCTATAAAAAAAAAGGCCGACAATTTTGAAGAAAATAAACAATATATTTTACTTTTTGCTATAAAATAATACATATGCCATTTTTTTTTTTGTTTTTAACTAAATGTTTTCATCAGTTTAGGCCAATATATATTCTTCTACATATTTTTGGGATAAAATAAATATTGCAATAAGCGTATATTGATTGGTTTGCGCAAAAGTTATAGCGTCTACAAAATAGGGGATATATTTATGGCATTTTTGTTATTTAACTTTTTGTTACTAGTAATGGCGGCGATCAGCGATTTCTAGCAGGACTGCGACATTGCGGCAGACAGATCAGACACTTTTTTAGGACCACTGACATTCATACAGCAATAAATGCTAAAAATAGCCACGGATTACTGTATAAATGTCACTGGCAGGGAAGGGGTTAACACTAGGGGGGCAATCAAGGGGTTAAATGTATGTTTCTAAGTGTGGGGGGGTGGGAATGACTGGAGGAGGAGGAGACTGATTGCTGTTCCTAATCAGTAGGAACAGCAGATCAGTCTCTCCTCCCCTGACAGAACAGACATCTGTCTGTTTACATTGACAGATCTCCGTTCTGTCTCTGTCAGGAGCAATCGCGGGTTGCCAGCTGGCACACGCATCAGCTCTGGTGTCGTGCCCCCTAGAGCTCCTAAAGTGGCCAATTTTCCATGAGGGCGATTCGCCCAGGAGAGCCAACCTGCTGCAGTACAACTAAAGCCTCGTACACACGGTCGGACTTCCATCGGACTTTTCCGTGGATTTTTGTCCGAACGGAGTTGGTTGAGAACACCCATAGCATACACACGCTCTGACTTTTCTGCAAACTTTCTTAAAACTTCTTACAACATCACCTGTTTTTTCTGCTCTTTTCTGATCTTTACTGCCACCCTTTGGTCAACTTCTGCTATTGTTGGTTGATTTTAACATTAGTTGTTTTGTCCATCGGACTAAAGTCCGATGGTTTTCTGTACACACGGTGGGACTTTGCTCCATCGGACTTTTGTTGGGCAAAAGTTTGTCCGTTTGCAGACCCAACTTTTGTCCGATGAAATCCAAAACCAAACGAAAAAAGTTTGTCTGATGGAGCGTACACACGGTCGGATTATTGGTCCAACTTGCTCAAAACGAAGTTTGTTGGGCAAAAGTCCGACCGTGTGTACGGGGCTTAAGGCTGCTGAGAAAGGGACTGGGGAATCTGTGTCCTCTGTCCCTTTCCCTGTCTCAAAGGGGAGATTTCAGGGGTTTATTTAGACACCTGATATCTCACCAAAGCCCCCCCCCCCAAGAGGGTTAATAAAAAACAAATAAATATTTTAAAAAGTAAAATTATAAAAGAAAAAAAAAAAAACACCTGACACTGTCCACTCCCTCAAAAATAGAATATAAAATTTAAATATATATATATAAAAATTGGAAAAAAATACATAAAATTTAAATAAAAAAACTACTGACACAGTCCACACCTCATCAGTATCACCTATCAGTCCTATTGTCACGACATAAAAAAAAAAAAAAAAAAAAAATCGAGAATCGGTATTGGCGAGTACTAAAAAGTATTGGTACTTGTACTCGGTCTTAAAAAAGTGGTATCGGTGCAACCCTACGGTATGGTGGAGACAGAATTGTGTAGTCCAGAGTCTGTAGTAACAAGGGCAATGATCCTTCCCGCCGATGGTCACAAGACCACCATATGTGCAACATTGTACCTTCCTCTTGTTCACATCTCCAGCAGAAGCTGGAACTGTAGGAGTAAATGTGTAAAGCAGGGTTGGGGTTCAAGTACTGATTCTGTAATCATTTTTTTGGATCCCAATGTTTAAAGCACCATTATGAAATTATTTATGGAATCGCAGTCGTCCTCGGACAAATCAATGTCCAAATCCTTCTCCCAGGCCAAACACACGGAATCCAGGAATGAGAGAGGGATCCCTTAAAAAAGTACAAGTCAAGTGTGAAAATCAGATGTCGTTGAGGGGAATCTTTAGTGCGGACTAAGGGCAGGGAGGGCAGACGACGAAGGGCATGCGACGATGATGGGCGGGGAGGGCAGGCGACGATGATGGGCGGGCGACGATGATGGGCAGGCGACGATGATGGGCGGGGAGGGCAGACGACGATGATGGGCAGACGACGATGATGGGCGGGGAGGGCAGACGACGATGATGGGCGGGGAGGGCAGACGACGATGATGGGCGGGGAGGGCAGACGACGATGATGGGCGGGGAGGGCAGACGACGATGATGGGCGGGGAGGGCAGACGACGATGATGGGCGGGGAGGGCAGACGACGATGATGGGCGGGGAGGGCAGACGACGATGATGGGCGGGGAGGGCAGACGACGATGATGGGCGGGGAGGGCAGACGACGATGATGGGCGGGGAGGGCAGACGACGATGATGGGCGGGGAGGGCAGACGACGATGATGGGCGGGGAGGGCAGACGACGATGATGGGCGGGGAGGGCAGACGACGAGGATGGGCGGGGAGGGCAGACGACGAGGATGGGCGGGGAGGGCAGACGACGTGGATGGGGAGGGAGGGCAGACGACGAGGATGGGCAGGGAGGGCAGACGACGAGGATGGGCAGGCGCCAATGATGGGCAGGGAGGGCAGACGACGAGGATGGGCAGGTAGGGCAGACGACGAGGATGGGCAGGGAGGGCAGACGACGAGGATGGGCAGGGAGGGCAGACGACGAGGATGGGCAGGGAGGGCAGACGACGAGGATGGGCAGGGAGGGCAGACGACGAGGATGGGCAGGGAGGGCAGACGACGAGGATGGGCAGGGAGGGCAGACGACGAGGATGGGCAGGGAGGGCAGACGACGAGGATGGGCAGGGAGGGCAGACGACGAGGATGGGCTTCCCCTCCAGGCTCACCTCGGATGCTGTCTCTCTGACCGAACGACACCAACACCCGATCGTCATGTACTTTAAGAACGAAGTCCAGCGGGTAGCTGAAGGTCTTCTCCGTCTCGGCTCGGGGGTTCTGGTTGTCCAGCTGGTAGATGAGTCCTCCAGCCTTGTTCACCACATACACACTGAAGATCGCCATCTTCCCGGAGGAGCCCGGTCACGTGACGTACGCTGGGGGCGTCTCCCGGAAGAGAGGATGACGGGAAATGTAGTTCTCTCCCTAGTATTTGATGTGAGGGGAGGAGAGATCATCTATTGCTATCATTGCGGTGTCATCTTCACAGCATCATCTTCGGTGAAAGATAAAGTTCCTATTTTACATGTGACATTTTTTTCTAATGTAAAGTGTATGACCCGCTTATATCTGTGGCTTCAACCCTCCCTGAACTCATACCGAGCAAGCATGCTGCCAGGGAAGTCAGGACCTCTATATGTTACTGGTTCCAGGTCCTTGGCTTTACAATGTTCTGCGGGACAAATGGCGCTCCTTGCTTCCCTCAACGATGGAGCACTGACACCAATGATGGGGTACTATTCCTCCCACTGACACCAATGATAGGGGCACTATTCCTCCCACAGACACCAATGATGGGGTACTATTCCTCCCACTGACACCAATGATGGGCCCCTTTTCTCCCACTGACACCGATGATGGGGCACTATTCCTCCCACTGACACCAATGATGGGGCACTATTCCTCCCACTGACACCAATGATAGGGGCACTATTCCTCCCATTGACACCAATGATGGGGCACTCTTCCTCCCACTGACACCAATGATGGGGCACTATTCCTCCCACTGACACCAATGATGGGGCACTATTCCTCCCACTGACACCAATGATGGGGCACTATTCCTCCCACTGACATCAATGATGGGGCACTCTTCCTCCCACTGACACCAATGATGGGGTACTATTCCTCCCACTGATACAAGTAATTGCACTCACTTCCAGGCGTAGACCCCAGCAGAATCCCGCAGAGTCTACGCCACTTCCCGTCTCCCCCCGCTGTCTTCTGGGAGACACACGGGTCCCAGAAGACAGCAGGGACCATTTTGGATTGTGCAGCGCGACTCGCGCATGCGTAGTAGGGAACCAGGAAGTGAAGCTGCAAGACTTCACTTCCTGATTCTCTTACCAAAGATGGCGGCGGCAGCATCTGAGGACCGAGGGATGGGTCGGCCCGACATCGCGGGCGCCTTGGACAGGTGAGTGTCCTTATTTTAAAAGTCAGCAGCTGCAGTATTTGTAGCTGCTGACTTTAAAAAAAATAAAAAATCAGCGGACCTCCGCTTTAAATTTTCAAAAAAAATCTTGTTTTGAAAAAGAAAAAGATTTTCTTGTTTTGAAAAAAATATCTTGTTTTGGATGGCTGCCATGGACTGTTGCTATGGACTGGTTGCTATAGACTGGTAACTATGGACGGTTGCTAAGGACGGTTCAAATTTTTAAAATAATTTTTTTTTCTCGTTTTGTAAAATATATTTTCTTTCTCGTTTTGGATGTTTGCTCTGGACTGGTTGCTATGGACGATTGCTATGGACTGGTTGCTATGGATGGTTCAAATAAAAAATAAATAAAACATTTTGAAAAAAATATCTCGTTTTGGATGGTTGCTTTGGACGGTTGCTATGGACTGGTTGCTATGGATTGGTTGGTATGGACTGGTAGCTATGGATTGGTTGGTATGGACAGTTGCTATGGACGGTTGCTATGGACTGGTTGCTATGGATTGGTTGGTATGGACTGGTAGCTATGGACAGTTGCTATGGACGGTTGCTATGGACTGGTTGCTATGGATTGGTTGGTATGGACTGGTTAAAAATTCTAATTTAAAAAAAGAAAATGATCTCCTTTTGAAAAAAAATTCTAGTTTTGGATGGTTGCTATGGACGGTTGAAAAAGGGCAGACTTGATCAAATCAAGAACACCTCATCCCGTTTGATAAAGACAAAGAAAAATGGACAAAGAGTACAGGGGGTACCCTGGGACTTTTAAAGCGGTGTTCAATAGAGATACACAAAGTATTACAATTATTTAAAGGTTTATTGAAAACAGTAAAAAACACACAAGCATTTGAATAAAATAACCATCCATACTAATATATGACTGGGAAGCCGTATGTATCAAAAGCTGCTGTAAAGTCACTCGACTAGTTTCGCTCGGATGAGCTTCTTCAGGAGATTGTTTGACGTTAAAGCAGATCGCACTGAGAAAATACAAGAATGCAATAAGCAAACAAAATGGATGGATAGCAAGTTAGTTTGATTTAGATAAAAACAATCTAAACAAATATAGCTCAATAGAAGGTGTTCCAGAAAAGGAACACCTAGAGAAAATACAAACATATCGGATAAATATATCATAACAGTTATTATTGAATAATAGTCATGATTTGAACTAGAAAAAAGGAAAGAACTCACCCCAGCTATTAGTTTCAGCCCAACAATGACAGGAGGTTAAAAAATCAAATTAAATACAGGTGGTCCCAAAGTGTGTCATACACCCAATTCTCCAAGACAGTGGTCAGCCCAGCAATTTGAAGCCATAGAAGGCAAAAGGCAATGTAAATCTACAAATTAATGTAGGAAAAAATATAAATAAAGAAGATAATTGGGACCTAACACACGGGTCCCATAATAATGAATATGTAGTATCAAAAAAGTGGGATTAACCCAATTTTAAATCATACCTGACTGGCGAGTCCCCAGGACATACAAAATATGCCAATTAATAGATAGCCACTAGATTCGGAGCACTAAAGATCAGAATTTGTGGCCAGATGCAGGAGGAAGTGAGAGCGTCTTTAGAGCGTTTGAGATCTCCGCTCCATACCCCCCCTCTGACCAAAAAAAAACATGCCCAACTAGGAACAGGAATGTGGGATACACAATTAAGGCATTAGCCCCGCTGCTTTGGATGCCGTTATACCTTAGTACCACTAGTACTTCTACCTTTGTGTTAGCCCTCCCCTCTCCTACCGTTGCCATGGAACGAGTCAGGCCGGGGTGGAGATCTGAACCGGAGTGACAGGGTATCGCTGTGCGGGGAGCCAGGAGGCCTTGGAGCAGCGGTGCGGGCGGCTGCTGAGACCGCCGTGAAGGTACCGGGAGACGTGCTGTGGTGCCTTGTATGTCCTAGGTGGCCCTGCCTGGTGGGTTGACAAGGGACGGAGCCGGGTCCGGTATTCGGTAGTGGCGGGGAGCCGAAGCTGGGAAAGTCTGGGGAGCCCCCGTGATCACGCGAGACTTTGCGGCCCCATGTGACTTCTCCTCATAGTAATGGAGCCTGGTTCCTGGAGAGCTGAGGCAGAGTGCAGAGGAGGTACGGGACACAGGGGGGGGGAGCACTGTGGAAACAGTTAAAGGGCACAGACCCCTGGAGATATCTATCAGGAGAAGGAAAAAAAAAAGTACATTATCATTCATTTCATCCAATACCCAATAAAAGGGGGCCCCTTTTATGGCATACTTAAATACATGGTATACTACTAGAAGTGGTAAAAGGGGTAATAGATATCCCTCTAAGAAGTTAAAACGAGCCACTACAGCCATTGCAGGAAGAAAGCCAAGACCCAGGCAACGGAAACAGTAGGTTTTCTCCATTTGACTATAAAACATTTATACAAAAACCGAAGGGGGGAAAGAGGAAGGGGAAAAGAAAGGGGAAGGAATACATATATATATTTTTTTTTATCTCCTTTTTTTTGTGGTGTTTTGTGAAACTTTTTTTCTGCGTTTGAGACCCGACCAAAGGGGAGGAGGAAAAAGAAGAGAAAAAAGAGAAAAATATAGTCGTGCAGAGACACACTAATATGTCCTGGAAATGGGGAACGGAGGAGCAGTTAAATCAGCACCAATCACCCCAGGAAGGAGCCCAGGTTACACGCTATGCAAAGAGCCAAGCAAGTCAAGCAAAGGCGGCAGCGGCAGCAACAGCGGCAGCAGCGGCGGCAGCAGCAAAGTTGGAGCGATTCGCTCGAAATACCCTCTCACCGGCAAAGTCTCAACAGCCAGCTCAAGCAGGAATGTCGGGGGCCAGGAAAAGTCAAGGTAGCGGTCAGGTACCAGTATTGGCGAATCCGGCAGTAGCACTGAGCACAAAAACAGTGAGTACCAAAGGGAAAGGGGGGGGGAAAGTCCAATACCGTAACCGATGCAACTGCTGTAACTGCGGTGGCTGTCATAACAAGCCCTACAAATTTAGTCGAGGCGAATATGGAAGGGGACTCTAAAGGAGGGGAGGAAGAGCCCACACTGAGGGATCTTCTGCACGCCATAAATGCATGCAAGGAATCGATAAACGGTTTGGATACCCAGTTGAAAGGTATTAAAAAGGAATTAGCTGCAATGCGGGGGCAAGCTGAAAGAGACAGTTGAAAGAACTATAGTTTTGGAGGAGAGGCTAAGTATAGTCGAAGATGTGTTATTTCCGCTTAGACAAGATATAACGGAGATGAAGAAACAAATGGATACTCAGACCGCCAAAATCGACGAATTGGAAAATAGGAACCGTAGAAATAACGTCAGAATAATAGGCATGCCAGAGCGAAGTGAGGGAGCCGATCCTATGGCATTCCTAGAAGGGTGGTTTAAGGAACCATTTGGGGCTACATCTTTTTCACCTTTTTTTGGCATCGAACGTGCCCACCGAGTCCCCTTTAAACCCCACCAGGGAAGTGAGCGCCCAAGACCCCTACTCATAAAAATGTTTAACTATAGAGATAAAGTGGCCCTACTTTGGAAGGCTAGAGAAATGGGGGAAATTCTCTATAGAGGGATAAAAATCTCATTCTACCAGGACTTTTCCCCAGACCTTCAAAGGCGGCGAGCGGCCTTCATGCCAATTAAACGTACCCTTCAGCAAAATAATATGGACTATGCATTGTTCTATCCCGCCCGCCTGCGGGTATCTGCGACAAACGGCATATATTTTTTTGACTCCCCAACGAGTGTTGAGAGGTGGCTGGCGGATAACCGGAAAACACCAGAGAGTATCAGGGAGCAAGAGACTGGAAACTAACTAACTATGGCGGAGCCCCTCCCCCCCTTTTTTTTTCCTTCCTCCCCCTTTTCTTGGGGGGTTGGTTGATGTTGTTATAAGGATACATTTTTTATTTTCTTCTTTTTTTTTTTTTTTTTTCAAATACTAGGTTAGGAGAGAGAAAAGGGGGTAATAGAAAGAGAAGGGAAAATATTAGTTAGAGCACTAAATGAAGCACTTTAAAAGAGAAAAGTAGCACACATTGATTAGATTAAAAAGGGGCTGGCCTGATGAAAATATTTTAATAGTAGGCACAAGGATTAAAACACATGGATCGCACTAAAAGGTTGGCAGAGAGGGGGAGGGAGGGGGGTGGGTGTAAGACCCCTGGAGTAGGGGTATAGGGAGATGTATGGTAGAGGGGAGGTGAGAGGGGATGTGTGTAGATTTGAGGCCATAGGCAAAGCCCCAAGGGTAGGCCCAGCTGGGCAGAGGGAGGGGGGAGGACAGGGAGGAAAAGGGATGGGGGGTAGAGGCAGAAGAGGGGGAGGGGGTAGAGGTAAAAGGGGGGGAGGGAGTAGGAAGGAGAAGGGGAGGGGAGGGGAAGGGAGCTACATCACAACGGAGTATTGGAAAATATCACAAACACAAGGCTTGCTATATATGCTCCACATGTTCACTAGACTTCGCCGCTGACTGGCTGGAAAAATTAGGGAACCTTTATGGATGGATGTATATTTTATATGTGTACCTTACCAGGGACAGATGCCTATCAGAAGGGCAAACGAACCTTGATTTACTATTTTTGATACTTTTGGCGGAATATGCACAGTTTTTTATCTTTTTGTTTGTACAATGGTTAATATGAATAATAAGGGTATAACATTAATGACATGGAATGTTAGGGGTTTGGGGGATAAGAACAAAAAAAATGCAATGTTTAAATACTTGGATAGAATGAAACCTCAGATAATCTGTTTACAGGAAACGCATATGCGACCCGACTCTGTCCACCTCCTGTACTCCCGTAGATACCCGATACAATTTCACTCTATGTACACTTCATACTCTAGGGGAGTCAGTGTAATGGTCTCCACCGATATCTCCTTTGAATGTATCCAACAGAAGGTGGACAGAGAAGGTAGATATGTTTTTTTGCTTTGGAAAATTAATGGACTAGTGTGCATCATCGCCTCAATTTATATCCCTCCACCATTCTCAGCGGCCCCTCTTAGAAGCTTAGCGCAATTTATGGCCCTATCTCCGGATGTCCCGGTACTAGCCCTGGGAGACTTTAATAATATCCTGGATACATATCTGGATAGAATGTCTTTGACACCAAGAGTGGCGAGGCAGACAACTGGTAAGACGGCCTTTGCCTCTCTACTCTCGGAACTAGGACTCTGTGATGTTTGGCGAGAGACACGCAGAGGATAGAAGTTATTCATGCCACTCCGCTACACATGATGGACTTTCCCGCATTGACCTGGGTCTGGGGAATGAGGCACTTATGCAGCGGGTAAGGGACTCGGCCTATGAGCCGCGCCTGTTATCCGATCACTCCCCATTTTGGGTACAGCTGGATGCTACTGTTGCATCAGGCCACCCAATGTGGAAAGTGAACCCTTTTTGGCTAACCCTGTTCCCGTCTCCAGATAGAACGAAGGGGGCAATACGGGAATTTTTGCACTTTAACAGGGGATCGGCAAGTGCAGCGGTAGTATGGGATACACTTAAGGCATTTTTAAGGGGATGTCTTATCAGAGAGATAACGGGAATTAAAACCCGTTCGAGGGAATGGGAAAATAGGGTACGGGATGAAATGAAAGTGAGAGAACAGGCCCTGGTAGCTGACCCCTCTCAGTCTAACCATGATTCCTGGACAGAGGCGCAATCCATGTACAATTCGGCTTTACTGACCGCAGCAGAGAAGAGGAGATATTTTCAGCAGCTATTTTGAGGAGGGGGAACATACTGGTCGCCTCCTTGCCCTCATAGCTAGAGAACAGTGGGAATCCACTAACATCTCTGCTATAAGGGCAGAATCTGGGGAGAACTATACCCTTAGCTCGGATATTTTGGATAATTTCCAGCGGTTTTATAAGGAGTTATACTCCTCTAAAACCAGTTATACTCCATCTGACCTGGCTCTGTTTTTACAAGCATGCCCGTTCCCGCAGCTCTCTGAGGTTGACAGGGAAATGTTAAATTCCCCAATTACACTCAAAGAGCTGACGGAGGCATTGGAGGGGGCACCACATCACAAATCCCCAGGCCCGGATGGGCTACCGGCAGAGGTGTATTCCCGTTATGGGGAGGACCTTTTACCGCCCCTATTGCAGGCTCTAATGGAGGCAGCGGAAATAGGTATCTTACCAGAGAGTATGCAGGAAGCACTAATAATAGTACTCCCAAAACCGGGGAAGGATAAGCTTCTGTTGGACTCTTATCGTCCGATCTCCTTATTGAATGTGGATGTTAAGCTTCTGGCCAGCGTTTTGGCTAAGAGGCTATCCCAGGTAATTGACAGGCTGGTCCATCAAGATCAGTCTGGCTTTATACCTACACGGTCTACGGCTGACAATATTAGGCGATTACATATGAACTTACAGGTACCGGTGGATAATCCAGGGGGTAGGGCCATTCTGTCACTGGATGCCGCAAAAGGATTTGATAGTGTGGAGTGGCCCTACCTCGTGGAGATTCTGGAAAGGTTCGGATTGGGGGATAAATTTGTAAACTGGGTAAAGGTGCTCTATTCTAAACCCAGAGCTAGACTACGTATTAATAACAATGTTTCCCTTCCATTTGAGCTATACAGAGGTACCCGCCTGGGGTGCCCACTGTCCCCACTGCTGTTCGCCCTGGCGGTGGAGCCTCTGGCTATCTTGATCCGTAATGCTACTGAAGTGGTGGGGTTTCGTAGGGGCCAGGGGAAGAAAAAGGGAAGAAAAAATATCCCTATATGCGGACGACGCGCTTATATATTTAGGCGACTCGGCCGAATCGTTGCGGGCAGTGATGGGGATAATTGGGGACTTTGGAGGCTTCTCGGGTTTCACCATTAACTGGTCAAAATCAATCTTAATGCCCATAGATCAGCTGACGGGAAAGTTACCAGAGGGGGCAGAACAAATAGTTATAGCGAAAAGCTTCAAATACCTGGGAGTGGTAGTATCTCCGGACCCGGCTGAGTATCTTCAGCTGAATTTGGGTCCATTGCTGGTTAGACAGAAAGCGAAATGTAACAGCTGGTGCAAGCTTCCCCTGTCAGTAGTAGGATGGGTAAACTTAATAAAAATGGTATGGGCCCCGCAGCTACTATATGTTTTCCATAACTCCCCCATGTGGATCCCCAATAAGTGGTTTAAACAGATTGACACACTAATGAGGGAATTAATATGGAAAAAAAAGTTAGCTAGGATCAGCCTAGTTACCTTGCAGTATGGAAAAGATAGAGGAGGATTGGCAATACCCCACCCCAAAATGTACTTTTTAGCCTCACAGTTTCAGCAGATGGCAGGGTGGGGGCGGGAAGGGAGGGAGGACCCGATAGGTAAAATGGTGACCATTTCCATTCCTGCACTAGAAGCGGCATCCCACATGGAAATGGACCTGCCAAGCATACCAGGCTCGGCACCCACATGCGTCCTTCTTAAAAGAGTATGGGGGGAGATCCGGAAAGCTTTAAGGATAGAGGGTTTGTTGCCCTTTACCCCGATATGGCACAATCAGAGATACCCAGAGGTACAGGTATTACAGGGCTTCACCCCCCTGGAAAGAAAGGGGGATCTGGTTTTTCGCACAACTATATGAAGGGAATATCTCCAGCTTCGTCACGCTCTGCAGGTACAACAAAGAACACGCTCTATGATAGTGTCATCATCACCTATGCTGAGGGAAGTTCTTGGGGCGGACACCCGGAAGGGATTATTATCAAAAATCTACATGGAATTGCTGTCCTTGGTCCAGGACCATACTTCTTTGAGATGTCGAAGCAAATGGGTGGAAGATATAGGGGATATAGATTGGAACCAGTGGGAAATGGCACTTAATTCTATTCCTGTTGTATCGGTATCTGCATCCCATAGACTGTCACAGCTATTTATTTTGCATAGAGCATATAGAACACCAGAGCAGTTATATAGGTGGGGAGGAAGAGACTCCCCCCTGTGCTCAAAATGCAAAGTACATAGGGGGGACTTTATACATTTAATATGGAAATGTCCAAAACTTCATAGGTACTGGGAGGAAGTCTCCCAGTGTCTTACGAGACTAGCCCAGGTACCTGTTCCCCTAAACCCTTTAGTGTACTTGCTTGGAGCCATTAACATAGAAATGTTCCCAAGAGGAACTGACTAGACTTGACTAGACTGATGTATCTGGCTAGAAAACTTATTGCAAAATATTGGATGGCACCAGTGGTACCTACGGGGAAGCAGTGGATTCTATATGTAAACTCTGTGCTTCTCAGAGAGCGACTGATGTACAGTCGAAGGGGAGAAGCGGGTAAATTTGATATCATATGGAAACAATGGCTGGGGGACATTGACCTTGCGCCACCGCATCTGGTAGTGGAAAGACTCCAGATGTAAAGATCCCTGGGGGTTGTAGGAGGGGAGGGCGGAGAAGAGAGGGAAAGAACGGTGTGATAAAGTAAAGGTGGTATAAATAGACAGGAGAGAACATTGTGGAGGAAGAAATGAATTGTGGTGATTAGATACAAGGAAGTAAAGGTGATGGATGTAGTCCTGGGGATGGGGGGGACGGGGGATGGGGGAGGAAAAAAGAGAAAAAAGAGAACATAGCAACAGGATAAAGTTGTATGTACACAATGATTGACACAAAAAATTTAATGTTTCACTGGATAAAATGTATTAAGTGTATGTATTGTGAGAATAATTTTCTAAATAAAAAGGAAGAGATTAAAAAAAAAAGTATCAGAATTGTTGGCAATTGGAAATCTTGAAAAAAGCGTTGCTAATGGCAACCGTACCAATATTGGCAATGGTCAAGGAGATACTAACAAACTAAAGGAAAGGTAGAGAGAAATGGGAAAAAGAAAGTAATTTAGACTAAAAATCAAGTCCATGGAGGGGCCAAAACTGGTCTAGAACCTCCTTAAAAGACTTACCTATCTGCTGCATGCAATGGACATACATGGGGGAGAGATGACAATACCCTCTCCCTGTTTGGAAAGAGCGTCCTGACAGAAATCGCGGCTGTAAGCCGCGCGCTTTCAAACCTACCATTGCGGCGGCGTCTGACATCACCACCGCGATGCGGATGATTGGATTCCCCCTGTGCGCATGCGTAACCTCCGTGATGGAGGATGGCATGAGATGGGTCAAGGTGCCGGAGGGAGTGGCCGATCACACGTCGGATGACGTGGGCGGTGCCGCTCCGCCAGCAGTGGAGACCGGCAGCACCATCTTGGTGAAGGGAAAGCCGCAGTTGGAAGGGGGCTGGAAGCAGCACCAGTTTGAAAGACAGCAATGTGGGGCTAAAATAGGCACAGAGGGTAAACTAATGGGGGGTACCATAGATGAATGGGCGATTGGCATAGCGCCCAAATCATAAAGCCCCCCCAGGCGTCCGTATGGCTAGTGAATGGACGGACCAGAATCTGGAGCGCTGGGTGATGGGAAAACCCACCTGTAACAATGTAAAAACATATAAAGTATATATAAAATATATATGAAAAAATCAGGGTCTGAATTGACCTAATGACTAAATTAAGCAATATAAAAATAGAGAAATGTTAGAAATATTCTCTGAATAATGGTCTCCTGAAATTTGTTTTAATCAGCTGATGAAGTGAAAATATCAATTGCTGATTTGAAAAGAGGGGTGAAAGCTAAAGGGTGGAAATTTTCCAGAGCAAATCGTGAGTGTAAACAGTACATCAGTAAAAGCAGGCAATGAAGCGAACCAAGTTAATATCGAGAAAGATTAATGCATTGATACATCAAAACATGATTAAATAGTTCAAGAAAGACACATTGTAACCAAAAAAATAAAAATGATAAAGAACAAAGAAATATATGTGTTTAAAAAATGGAAAGAGGGGAAAATAAGAAAAAATAAAAAAAAACCCAAGGAATAAAATAAAAAAAATGGATTTTAAAAAAAGGTTTGAAACTAAACGCATCATTAAGGCCTGGATATTTGAGAGCAGAGAGTTGGTAAATCCATCTGCCCTCTTTCTGAAGCAGAATCTTATCATAATCTCCTCCTCTGTCCCCGGGGGGGACATGTTCGAGGGCCGAAAAATGCATTGTAGTGCTATCGAATTGGTGAAAGAGGCCAACATGGCGACTAATTGGTGTCTCCATCTTTTCTTTTTTAATTAGAGAGACATGATCTCGAATTCGGTGGAAAAAAGGTCTCTTTGTTTTGCCCACATAGAAGACTTTGCATTCACATTGCATTGGGTAAGCATTCCCGCAATAGCTGGACATGATACCCAAGCGATTCAAAAATGATGATGAGAAGAGTCCAAACAAAAACAAAAACAATTGTTTTTTCCTTGTTTTCGTTTCCCATTTCCTTTTGTTCTTTGTTTTTGTTTTTGTTTGGACTCTTCTCATCATCATTTTTGGATTGCTTGGGTATCATGTCCAGCTATTGCGGGCAGGGCCGGACTTACCATTGGGCTTGACTGGGCTCAAGCCCATGGGCCCCCGCCCAATAGGGGGCCCCGCATTTGCGCACGTTAGCCCCTCTAAACCGGAATTTAAAGCTTGCCGGAATGCAGTCTGTGAGAACTTCCCCTCTGTCCGGCACAGAGGAGAAGTCTTGCAGTGTTTAGCTCCTTCCAGTCTTCCTGATACTCCCCCGTGTGACTAAAGAAGACGTCACAAAAGGGGAGTGAAAGAAAACAGCAGCCGCAGACACAGCAAGGAATGGTTACGGCGCAACGGCGCATGCGCAAGATTACCGACAGGGACACAGTAAGGGCGGAAGCAACGTCATAATTTGAATCACATAACAGCAGTACGAATGGCGCTTGAGATACCCAGAAATACAGAGAACGAAACCATCCTAAAAAAGGTATTTGCAGGCCTTGTTTTTGGGGGATATATATATATATATATATATATGTATTGCATTGCGATGAGCTGTTATAACTTAATAATTGAAAAACTGCAAAAATCGGCCGGGGTTTACTTCCTCTTTAATTTTTCATTGAATTGTTCTATTTAAAGTAATGTATAGACGGTAGGGCCCAAAAGTGACTCAAGCCCAGGGGCCCCCACCACCCTAAGTCCTGCCCTGATTGCGGGAATGCTTTTGACAGGTACATGGACAGGATCCACAAAGTCCAGAACTTGGCTAGTGGAGGCCTGTGTATGGAGCGATTTATTCAAAGATTACAACGTATGTTGGAAAGAAAATCTAGACTATTCTGGAACAAGTGGTATTTTTCTAAATACATTGAGGACAACATTGTCCCATGGGGTTTGAGAATTCAGATTTTCCCAACCCTGAACCACATTGAGCCTGAATTCAAACCGGAGTGGGAAAAAAATCTTCACATTTGCTCCATCCATGTGTAGCGGGGTGTTCAATTCTAGGGGAGTGTCTGAGTGGTAATTAGGCTCAGACACACTGATTGTTAGGGTTCATGGACCATTTCTGTTCATGGGAGATAGTATTGGTGTACAGTTCCCTGTGGCCTACGGGTGGCGCTGTCGCCATGGGCCAGGGTTGAACCACCAATAGAGGGCAGTGCCTTTTGTGTCCCCTCTCTGCAGTAGTACTGCGGAGCTGGGAACCTGCTGTGCCTGTCGGGAGAGTGTATAAAAGGGGCGGACATCTTCCGTTCGAGGTCCATGCCCAGGCACCTTCAGCCTGGGTGTGTGTGGGTCGTCCACGCCCAGGCACCTTCGGCCTGGGGGTGAGGAGGGTCGTCTCCGGGTGCCTTAGGCCCGGAGGTGGAGTTCCTGTTCCATCCCAGACACCTTCAGTCTGGGGTAAGGTACTATTTTGAAGGCCCGGGGCCCAACAACCTTTGGCTGGGGTCCGCTAGGGATCGAGGACTCCTGGGGTGCCGCCTTGCGAGGGGACCTTTATCTGGGATGAGGAGGCCAGGGAGGTAACCCTTTCCGAAGACCCAGCGCAAAGTCATGGTGACGGTGAGGGCCTCTGGTAACTCTCCGGAGGGATGTTTTCTCCTTGACATGGGCCAAATACTTCACGAAGGAAGTTCACGTTCAGGTCAGTGGCAGTGATCCTACTCTTCAGGTCAGTAGCAGTGATCCTACTCGTTCAAGTCAGTGGCAGTGACTTCATAGGGCAAGGCCCTATTCACCCGGTCAGTGGCAGTGACCCTACTCTCCAAGTCAGTGTCAGTGACTTTATTCACCCGGTCTGTGGCAGAGACCAACCTCATGGTCTGTGGCAGAGATCGTGCGCCAAAGCTGTTTCGCTTCATTGCCTGCTTTTACTGATGTACTGTTTACACTCACGATTTGCTCTGGAAAATTTCCACCCTTTAGCTTTCACCCCTCTTTTCAAATCAGCAATTGATATTTTCACCTCATCAGCTGATTAAAACAAATTTCAGGAGACCATATTTCAGGGAATATTTCTAACATTTCTCTATTTTTATATTGCTTAATTTAGTCATTAGGTCAATTCAGACCCTGATTTTTTCATATATATTGTATATATACTTTATATGTTTTTACATTGTTACAGGTCGGTTTTCCCATCACCCAGCGCTCCAGATTCTGGTCCGTCCATTCACTAAGCCATTTGGGCGCTATGCCAATTGCCCATTCATCTATGGTACCACCCATTAGTTTGCCCCCCTGTGCCTATTTTAGCCCCATCCTAAATTTTTTAGTTTTTTTATTCAGCCCTTTTTTCCATCTTCAGCAAACCACATTGCTGTCTTTCAAACTGGTGCTGCTTTCAGCCCCCTTCCAACAGCGGCTTTCCCTTCACCAAGATGGCGCTGCCGGTCTCCACTGCCGGCGGAGCGGCACTGCCCACGTCATCCGACGTGTGATCGGCCACTCCCTCCAGCACTGTCATGGATTTGCCACCTAAGGGTTAATAGTGCAGACTGATTTCAGTGATTGGCAACAGGCTGCCTTATTTAAACACCTCAGCAGCACTGTGTCTTCGCTGCCTGATCTGCAGTTCATACCTGTTCCAGTGACTTCCTGTTCCTGTGATCTGATCTGTTTCCTGTGTTTGCAGCCCTTACCCAAGCAGTCAAATCTCTACAGGAGGGTTATACGCAACTGAAACAATGTGTACAGACTCTAGCTACACCAGCAAGCACTGCTGCGCCTTCTGCCTCAAGGACTGCCACTGCAGCAACCTCAGTGGTGATGCTGCCCCCTGAACCCAGAGTTCCAGCACCAGAGAGATTTTCAGGTGGCCGGGGAAAATTTTGATCCTTCCGCAACGCATGTGAACTGTACTTCGCCCTGCAACCTCGAACTTTCTCCCTTGAAACCACCAAAGTAGGATTCATCATATCACTGCTTCAGGGTGAGCCCCAGTCCTGGGATCATTGGATGTTGGAAAAGAACATTGTATTGTTACAGTCCATGTCCGCCTTCTTCGGCGCGATAGCTGAATTATACGACGACCCACAACGAACCACCACAGCAGAGGCTGCCCTTCATGCACTCCAGCAAGGCCGCAGAACGGCCAAAGATTATGTTACAGACTTTAGACGCTGGAGTGCAGACACACAGTGGAATGACGCAGCCCTGCGACACCAGTTCCGCTTGTGGTTATCAGAAGGTCTGAAAGACGAATTGGCACGTGTCGGAGTCCCAAATACCCTGGAGGCCCTTATCACACTGGCCATTCAAATTGACCGTCGTCTCCGTGAGCGACGATCCGAAAGATCAGCCCAGCAGCCACGTCCAGTCTGGATGATGCCCCAGTTCAGCCCGCTCCTGTTACTTCTGCCACCTGAAGCACCGGAGCCTATGCAAATCGGCCTAATACGCCCCTCTCTGTCTCCAGAGGAACGCCTGCACCGACGACAGAATAACCTCTGCCTATACTGTGGGGAAGCGGGCCACTATGTACGTTCCTGTCCAACCAAGACACGTAAGTGACGGATGATTTCTTCAGTTAATAACTTTTCTTTACCTACCAATGCCACCAACCTAATCCTTCCCATCTCTTTTCAGCTGCTAGAAAGGGAAGTAGCAGTTACCGCGATCATTGATTCCGGGGCCTGCAGTTGCTTCATCGATCTAACCTTTGCAACACAACAACGCATCCCCTTGAGACCTAAAGCACAAGGACTTTCTGTTTTTCTAGCTGACGGGTCATGTATCAAGTCTGGACCTGTGACCCAAGAGACATTTCCCTTACCCGTGTTGGCTTCCTCCCAACATAAGGAAATCCTAAGCCTTGATGTCATCACCTCCCCGCTATTCCCTGTTATTCTGGGCCTACCCTGGCTGCAGGCGCATAATGCGCAAGTTGACTGGGCCACAGGGAGAATCACCTTCCACTCCGCCTATTGCCAGGAGCACTGCCTACCTAGGTCCCCAGCTTCTTCTACAACACTATTTTGTGTGGACTCTGAGTCTGAGGTGCAGCAAGTCGTACCTGAACCCTACCATGAGTTCCTGGATGTCTTTAGTAAGCGAGGGGCTGACATTCTTCCCCCGCATCGGCCATACGTCTGCCCAATTGAACTGCTTCCAGGGTCTGAAATCCCTTTCGGTAGAATCTTCCACCTCGCTGAACGAGAACAGGAGGCACTAAAAGAGTATATCCAAGAAAACTTGAAAAAGGGGTTCATCCGACCATCTACCTCCCAGCAGGAGCAGGAATATTTTTTGTTGAGAATAAGGACCACTCCCTACAACCTTGTGTGGACTATCGGGAGCTCAACAAAATTACAGTTAAAAAACGATATCCTCTCCCTCTAGTACCCAAACTATTTCAGAGATTAAGGTCGGCAACCATCTTCACCAAACTAAATCTACGGGGGGCCTACAATTTAGTCCGCATCCGTCAAGGGGATGAGTGGAAGACGGCCTTTCGCACCCAATTTGGCCACTATGAATACCTAGTGATGCCCTTTGGACTATGCAATGCCCCGGCTACTTTCCAACACTTTGTCAATGATATATTCCGAGACTTCCTGGATATATTTTTGATTGTTTACCTAGATGACATCCTGATTTTTTCCATTTCTCTAGACTCTCATCGAGGTCATGTCAAAAGGGTGCTGAGCCGGCTCCGCCAACACGGACTATATGCTAAAGGTGAAAAATGTGAATTTGAACAAAGCAGCATCCAATTCCTGGGACTGATAATCTCACCTGAAGGGAACAAGATGGACTCTGAAAAGGTCTCTGCTATCTTAGACTGGCCTGCACCTACCGACAAGAAGGGGGTGCAGCGCTTCGTAGGATTTGCCAACTTTTACAGGAGGTTCATTAAGGGCTTTTCCGCCATCATCACCCCTATCACACAGCTGACTAGACAGAACCTTTGCTTCCATTGGACACCCGAGGCTCAAGCCGCATTTGAAACCTTGAAGAGACTGTTTACTTCAGCACCTGTTCTTGGTCACCCGGACCCGTCTCTGCCGTATACACTAGAAGTAGATGCATCTGAAGTCGCTATTGGAGCAGTCATCTCCCAACGCCAAGGCCCTAAGGATCTGTTGCATCCAGTAGCCTTTTTCTCCCGCAGGCTCTCCCCAGCAGAGAGAAATTATAACGTTGGGGACCGAGAATTACTGGCCATTAAGGCGGCTTTAGAAGAGTGGAGATACCTCCTGGAGGGAGCAGCGCATCCCATATTGGTCTATACTGACCACAAAAATCTTGAGTACTTGAGGACTGCTAAACATCTGAAGCCACGTCAAGCATGTTGGGCCCTGTTCTTTTCCCGATTTATGTTCCACATCACCTATCGGCCGGGCTCGAAGAATGTCAAACCAAATGCACTGTCTCGTATGTTCGATGACCCCAAGGAACCACCAGTAGCAGATACCATCTTGTCTGAAAATAACTTCTTACTTTTACAGGGCAACCTCCTCAACCGAATGAAGCAGGCTTCGACAGACGTTCCTAACCCTCCAGGGGTCACGCTGACACTCCGTGAAGGATTGCTGTTTAACGGAAGCAAGGTATTTGTGCCTGAATGTTTACGTATAACCATTTTGGGTCTTTCTCATGATCATCCCCTAGCAGGTCATTTTGGGGTCCACAAGACGCTTGATCTCCTGAAACGCACATTTTGGTGGCCAGACCTAGAAGAAACCTGTAAGAGGTACATGAATTCCTGTGCAATCTGCAACCGCAGCAAGGGTACAAAGAACCGAGCTTGGGGTCTACTTCGGCCACTGCCAGTCCCTGACAGACCATGGAAAATGATAGCCATGGATTTCATTGTGGAACTTCCACCCTTGGGAAGGATGCACAGCCATCTTTGTGATAGTGGACTGACTGTCCAAAATGGCCCATTTCTTGCCTCTGAAGAGTACTCCCTCGGCCATGGAGACGGCTCAAGTATTTATCAGAGAGATTGTGAGGCTTCACGGAGTCCCTATGAACATTGTCTCCGATCAGGGGGGTTCAGTTCACTTCCAGATTCTGGAAAACTCTGTGTGAACCCTTTAAAATTGAAAGATCCTTGTCCTCCGCCTACCATCCCCAGACCAATGGACAGACAGAGAGAACCAATCAGACATTGGAACAGTATATCCGATGCTTCACCACTTTTGTCCAGGATGACTGGGTATCGCTGCTGCCACTGGTGGAGTTCGCCTACAATAATGCCACTCACTCTGCCACAGGTCAGTCACCCTTCTTTGCAAATTATGGTTTTCACCCATCCTTCTTGCCCGACTTTATTCCAGAGACCACAGTTCCTGCTGTCCAAGACACAGTGGATTTCCTAAACCGCAACAATAAGTTGCTTCAAGAAGCGGTTACCAAGGCACAAGCAGCAAGCAAGATGGCTTTTGACAGGAAAAGGAGGGGTGAACTGATTCTCCACCCGGGAGACCAGGTATGGCTGTCTACTACGAATCTCAGGTTGGCATGTCCCTCAAAGAAACTGGCACCTAAATTTGTGGGACCATTCCCAGTCAGGAGGAAACTTAATGAGGTTGCTTATGAATTATCTTTATCTGATTCACTTAAGATACATCCTGTCTTCCATGTTTCTCTCTTGAAACCCGCAGTCCCTGACTCTTTTCCAGATAGAGTATCCAAGCCACCAGAACCTGTGACCATCAATGGCGAAGAGGAGTATTAGGTGGAGGCTATCATAGACTGTAGGAGAAGAAGGAATCAGGTACAGTACCTGGTTAAGTGGAAAGGTTATGGCCCGGAGGATAACTCTTGGGAGGTTGAACAGGATGTGCACGCCAGAGACCTTGTTAATGCCTTTTTTTGCAGAAATCCACAGAAGAGAGACCTGTGGGGCACCCGGTGGTTGCCCGTAAGAGGGGGGGGGGGCAATGTCATGGATCTGCCACCTAAGGGTTAATAGTGCAGACTGATTTCAGTGATTGGCAACAGGCTGCCTTATTTAAACACCTCAGCAGCACTGTGTCTTCGCTGCCTGATCTGCAGTTCATACCTGTTCTAGTGACTTCCTGTTCCTGTGATCTGATCTGTTTCCTGTGTTTGACCTGGCTTGTTTGACTACGATTGATCTCTGTTATCCTGATCCCGGCATGCCTTGTAACCACGCTCAGCTCTACACTGTTTGATTTCCTGTTGCCGAACTTTGCCTGTATCCTGACCATTCTCTGCCTGTCGTCTATACCTACATCTGATCGTCTGTTACCAAACCTGGTTTGTCTGACTACGTATTCAGTGTCTCCCCAGCCAGTGCACCTAACAGCCTGCTTCCTGTTCCCTGCTGCACCAGCTGAACTGACAAGACCAAAGACGAACCAGGCACCCATACACCGCCAGGCTCTTGCGGCCACTGTTGCAACATCGGTGGCCCTTGAGCCGAGGTTGTACGAGAAGCCTTCCCACTGCACGTCAGGCTCATCCTGCAGGTACGTAACAGGCACCTTGACCCATCTCATGCCGTCCTCCATCATGGAGGTCACGCTTGCGCACAGGGGGAATCCAATCGTCCTTAGTGCTCCGAATCTAGTGGCTATCTATTAATTGGCATATTTTGTATGTCCTGGGGACTCGCCAGTCAGGTATGATTTAAAATTGGGTTAATCCCACTTTTTTGATACTACATATTCATTATTATGGGACCCGTGTGTGGGGTCCCAATTATCTTCTTTATTGATATTTTTTCCTACATTAATTTGTAGATTTACATTGCCTTTTGCCTTCTATGGCTTCACATTGCTGGGCTGACCACTGTCTTGGAGAATTGGGTGTATGACACACTTTGGGACCGCCTGTATTTAATTTGATTTTTTGACCTCCTGTCATTGTTGGGCTGAAACTAATAGCTGGGGTGAGTTCTTTCCTTTTTTCTAGTTCAAATCACTATTATTCAATAATAACTGTTATGATATATTTATCCGATATGTTTGTATTTTCTCTAGGTGTTCCTTTTCTGGAACACCTTCTATTGAGCTATATTTGTTTAGATTGTTTTTATCTAAATCAAACTAACTTGCTATCCATCCATTTTGTTTGCTTATTGCATTCTTGTATTTTCTCAGTGCGATCTGCTTTAACGTCAAACAATCTCCTGAAGAAGCTCATCCGAGCGAAACTAGTCGAGTGACTTTACAGCAGCTTTTGATACATACGGCTTCCCAGATATATATTAGTATGGATGGTTATTTTATTCAAATGCTTGTGTGTTTTTTACTGTTTTCAATAAACCTTTAAATAATTGTAATACTTTGTGTATCTCTATTGAACACCGCTTTAAAAGTCCCAGGGTACCCCCTGTACTCCTTGTCCATTTTTGTCTTTATCAAACGGGATGAGGTGATCTTGATTTGATCAAGTCTGCCCTTTTTCATATTTTGTCCATAGCAACTAGTCCATAGCAACCGTCCATAGCAACTGTCACGGGTGTACTTACCGAGGCCGAGATGCCGAGAGTGGTTGACCCTTGCGACTTGACGCACTCCGCCCCCTGGAGGTGAGACAGGGAGAGGATGGCGCGAAGAGGCACTGGCTACCAGCAGGTAAGGAAGTCTTGTTAGAGGATCGGGTAGAGCTGAGATGACCAGGAACAGGCTGAGGGTCAAACATCAGATTGGTGAGGGCTCTCACAGGATCCAATCAGAGGCACAAGTCCAGAGCACCACAGGAACCAAGCAGGTAGACTGAGTCCAGGTGCTGGTTGCAGAGACAGGTATTGAAGGTGTAGGCCGAGGGGCTAACATAGTAGACAAGTGGTCAGTCCAGAGAGGTTAAGCAGGGCAGCGGCGGCTGAATAGGGGATTTCTCTGACAGCAACCATCCAAAACGAGATTTTTTTTCAAAAGGAGATTATTTTCTTTTTTTAAATTAGAATTTTTAACCAATCCATAGCAACTAGTCCATAGCAACTGTCCATAGCTACCAGTCCATACCAACCAATCCATAGCAACCAGTCCATAGCAACCGTCCATAGCAACCATCCAAAACAAGATTATTTTTTTTCAAATTTTTATTTTTTATTTTTTTTATTTGAACCATCCATAGCAACCAGTCCATAGCAATCGTCCATAGCAACCAGTCCAGAGCAAACATCCAAAACGAGAAAGAAAATATATTTTACAAAATGAGAATTTTTTTCTTTTAAAAATTTGAACTGTCCTTAGCAACCAGTTCATAGCAACCGTCCATAGTTACCAGTCTATAGCAACCAGTCCATAGCAACAGTCCATGGCAGCCATCCAAAACAAGATATTTTTTTCAAAACATAAAAATCTTTTTCTTTTTCAAAACAAGATTTTTTTTGAAAATTTAAAGCGGAGGTCCGCCGATTTTTTTTTTTTTTTTTTTTAAAGTCAGCAGCTACAAATACTGCAGCTGCTGACTTTTAAAATAAGGACACTCACCTGTCCAGGGCGCCCGCAATGTCAGACCGACCCATCCCTCGGTCCTCAGATGCTGCCGCCGCCATCTTTGGTAAGAGAATCAGGAAGTGAAGTCTTGAAGCTTCACGTCCTGGTTCCCTACTACGCATGCGTGAGTCGCGCTGCGCAATCCAAATGGTCCCTACGGTCTTCTGGGACCCGTGTGTCTCCCAGAAGGCAGCGGGGGGAGACGGGAAGTGGCATAGACTCTGCGGGATTCTGCGGGGGTCTACGCCCGGAAGTGAGTGCAAATACTTGTATCAGTGGGAGGAATAGTACCCCATCATTGGTGTCAGTGGGAGGAAGAGTGCCCCATTATCTGTGTCAGTGGGAGGAAAAGTGCCCCATCATTGGTGTCAGTGGGAGGAATAGTGCCCCATCATCGGTGTCAGTGGGAGGAATAGTACCCCATCATTGGTGTCAGTGGGAGGAATAGTGCCCCATCATCGATGTCAATGGGAGGAATAGTGCCCCATCATTGGTGTCAGTGGGAGGAATAGTGCCACATCATTGATGTCAGTGGATGGAATAGTGCCCCATCATTGGTGTCAGTGGGAAGAATAGTGCCTCATCATTGGTGTCAGTGGGAGGAATAGTGCCCCATCATTGGTGTCAGTGGGAGGAATAGTGCCCCATCATTGGTGTCAGGGGGAGGAATAGTGCACCATCAATGATGTCAGTGGGAGCAATAGTGCCCCATCATTGGTGTCAGTGGAAGGAATAGTGCCCCATCAAATTAAAAAAATATAATTCTCATTTTGAAAAAAAAAATCTAGTTTTGGATGGTTGCTATGGACTGGTTGCTATGGACGGTTGCTATGGATTGGTTGCTATGGACTGGTAGCTTAGGACTGGTAGCTATGGATTGGTAGCTTAGGACTGGTAGCTATGAACGGTTGCTATGGACTGGTTGCTATGAATTGGTTAAAAATGCTCGTTTTAAATTTGGATGGTTCAAATTAAAAAAATAAAAATCTCGTTTTGAAAAAGAAAATAATTTTCTCATTTTAAAAAAAAATCTCGTTTGGAAGGTTGCTATGGACGGTTGCTATGGACTGGTTGCTATGGACAGTTCAAGTTTTAAAAAATAAAAAACTCTCATTTTGAAAAAAAAATTCTCATTTTGAAAAAGAAAATTATTATCTCGTTTTGAACTGGTTGTTATGGATGGTTGCTATGGACTGGTTGCTATGAACTGGTAACTTTGGACGGTTGCTATGGACTGGTTCCTAAGGACGATTCAAATTTAAAAAATAAATAAATTACCGTTTTGAAAAAGATAATTATTTTCTCGTTTTGAAAAAAAAAATCTAGTTTTGGATGGTTGCTATGGACTGGTTGATATGGATGGTTGCTATGGACTGGTTGCTATGGACGGTTCAAATTTAAAAAAAAAATTGTTTTGAAAAATACAATTATTTTCTCGTTTTTAAAAAAAATATTGTTTTGGATGGTTGCTATGGACTGGTTGCTATTAATGGTTGCTATGGACTGGTTGCTATGAATTGGCTGCTATGGACTGGTTGCTTTGGATTGGTTGCCATTGACAGTTCAAAATAAATGTAAAAAAAAATTCTCGTTTTGAAAAAGAAAAGTTTTCTAATTTTTTTAAACAAATCTAGTTTTGGACGGTTGCTATGGACTGGTTGCTATGGACTGTTGCTATGGACTGGTTGAAAATTCTCTTTTTAAAAAAGAAAATGATTTCCTTTTGAAAAAAAGAATCTAGTTTTGGATGGTTGCTATGGACTGGTTGCTATGGATGGTTCAAATTTTAAAAAACAATAATCATTTCATTTTGAAAAAAAATTCTCATTTTGGATGGCTACTATGGATTGGTTGCTATGGACTGGTTGCTATGGATTGGTTAAAAATTCTAGTTTTAAAAAAGATTATTTTTTCTCGTTTTGAAAAAAAAAATCTAGTTTTGGATGGTTGCTATGGACTGGTTGCTATGGACTGGTTGCTATGTTCGGTTCAAATTTTTAAAAAAAATCCTTTTGAAAATGAAAATTATTTTCTCGTTTTGGAAAAAAAATCTAATTTTGGATGGTTGCTGAAAGAGAATTAACAAGTAGAGTTGAGCGGGTAGCTGGATATTCGGGTCCGGCGGGTTCGGCCGAACTTCGGAAAAAAGTTCGGATTCGGGACCGAACTTTAACCCGAACCCGGACCCGGACCCGGACCCCATTGAAGTCAATGGGGACCCGGACTTCTGACGACTAAAAAGGCTCTAAAAAAGTAATGGAAAGGGCTAGAGGGCTGCAAATGGCAGCAAAATGTTGTTAAGAACACGGCAAGTGCTCTGCAAACAAATGTGGATAGGAAATAACTTAAAAGAACATAAAAAAAATAAAAAAATAAAAAAATATGCTGGAGGCCCCCTTTTCAGCAGAAGAGGTACAGGAAGTCATTAAGAACCTCAGAAACTCAACGGCACGATGCGACACATATGATGGGAATGCCCCAGAATACGCCCTTTCTGGAATAAATTATTTAATTTAATGGATAAGCTAGTGGGAAAATAAAATACTTTGAAATAAAAATGTAGCGGGGTGCTAAATTTAAGGAAAGTGTTTGAGTGGTAAATAGGCTCAAATACCCTAATTCTGTAGGATTCATGGACCATTTTGTCCTCGGGGGACAGTATTGGTGTGCAGTTCCCTGCGGCCTACAGGTGGCGCCTTCTGTGTCCCCTCTTGGCAGTAGTACAGCGGGGCGGGGAACCTGCTGTGCATGCCGGGAGAGCATATAAAAGGGGCAGACCTTTGGCCTGGGGGCTGATGTCCAGTGGGGTCCGCGCCCAGGTGCCTTCGGCCTGGGTGCATGTGTTCCTGTTCCATCTCGGGCACCTTTAGCCCGGGGTGAGGTACTATCCTGGAGTTCTTGCTGCCCTGGGTATGGAGGCCTAGGGGCGGGAGTAAAGCCTGGAGTCCAGAGCCGCCTCGTGTAGGGGACCCTGTTCCAGGGAAGGGAGGATCATTCTGATGGACCGATGCGGGAGTCACGGTGAAGGAATGGTCTGTTGACTCCCTGGAGAGATGTCTTCCCCTTGATATGGGCTAGGTTCGTAGAAGGAGAAGCTCAAGGTCACCTTGACTGTATCAGAGGCCTTATTCAACCGGCCCGTGGCAGGGGCCTTATACACCCTGGTCTGTGGCTGAGACCAAAGTTCTCCAGGCCCGTGGCAGGGGCCTTGTACACCCGGTCTGTGGCAGAGACCAACCTCAATGTCTGTGGCAGAGACCGTGCGCCAAAAACTGTTTGAGAAACCTAAGCAGTGAAGTGAATGTGCTACGTTTGTGCCTGGACCTCCTCCACACCTTAAGCTGTCCTGTTTCTTTGCTCTAACCTTTTCTATCTGAGTACAGTTTATTTTGCCATGAGAGAATAAGAGTTGGAGTTTCAGCTGGTGTGGACATTGACTTTACTGGCAATTAAAGGACTTGCCTCTACCTACAGTAGAGGTGAGAATCATCCTCTGGAGGAGTTTTGACTCCGGCTGTGGACACGGCCCGTCAAGTACACCGCTCAACCTCTTTATATAGGAGTATACGGGCTGGTAGTGCGGTGTGCCTTTCTCCCTCCTGCGAAGAGCCAACAACATAAAGGCAGGTAAGGGGGAAAGGATCTGTGCACTACAAAAAAATAAAAAAACATTTTTAATCTTGGCCTAGCAGGATGAGGTCCATATGGAGTAGGAGGTTGAGGTGGCGGTGGATGTGGCTGTGTAGGTGGAAGCGGCGGTGGAGGAGGACGAGGTAGCCAACACTGGTTCAAAAATACAACAATGGCTGGGTAAGGCCGGTGATGTGTCGAATTCTGTCCCCTGTCGAATAGTGTCCGCCCTGTACTGCGCTTGCTGAGTATGTAGGACAAGGGGATTTCAAAAATCTCCCAAGACTAACGGCGCCTGCGTGTTGAGTTCAGGTGAAGGCCACACCATCCGTGGTTCAAGCCGAGCCAAGCAAGGCCGCGATCGAAGCGAGCCCATGAGGGGCCCTGTTACTATGTGCTACCGTATGTCCTCTTGGATGGTGGGGCTTGAACCTGCACTCACAGCGCAGGCGCCGTTCATCTTCGGAGATTTTGTGAATCTCCTTGTCCTCTGTACTGCGCAAGCGCTGCGCCTGCGCAGTACGGGCCGGGCACAATCCGATGGCCGGACAGTTTTTGTCACAACACCGGTATACATGTCTATTCTGCACAAGGTACGGACAAGTCCTGTGGGATCCATGCCTGGTTCATTTTAATGAACGTGAGCTTGTCCACATTGGCTCTGGACAGGCGGCTGCGCTTGTCTGTGATAACGCCCCCTGCCGTGCTAAATACACGTTCAGATAATACACTGGCTGCAGGGCAGGCCAGCACCTCCAAGGCATAAATGGCAAGCTCAGGCCATGTGCCCAATTTGGAGACCCAGAAGTTAAAGGGGGCAGACCCGTCATCCAGTACGTGTAGGCCTGTGGACACATACTGCTCAACCATGTTGGTGAAATGCTGCCTCCTGCTAAGACGTTCCATCTCAGCTGGTGGTGCTGGTTGTTGTGGCGTGCTGACAAAGCTTTTCCACATTTCGGCCATGCTAACCCTGCCTTCTGAGGTGCTGCCGGTGCCCCGGCTGCGTTGGCGACCTCTTCCTCCTCCTCTGCCTTCGCCTTGTGCTTCCACCGTACGCCCGCTGTCAGGTGGGAATGCCACCAGCAGCGCGTCTACCAGCGTGCGCTTGTACTCGCGCATCTTACGATCCCACTCCAGTGAGGGAATTAAGGACGGTACGTTGTCCTTGTAACGGGGATCCAGCAGGGTGGCCACCCAGTAATCAGCACCAGTTAAAATGTGGGCAACTCGGCTGTCGTTGCGGAAACACTGCAGCATGTAATCGCTCATGTGTGCCAGGCTGCCCAGAGGCAAAGAAAAGCTGTCCTCTGTGGGAGGTGTATCGTCTGTGTCCTCTGTATCCCCCCAGCCACGCACCAGTAATGGCCACGAGCTGGTCTGAGTGCCACCCTGCTGTGAACATGGCTCCTCCTCCTCCTCCTCCTCCTCCATCTCCTCCTCCACCTCGTCATCCTCCAGAACTGTGCCCTTTCTGCCGGACAATTGTGTACCTGGCGTTTGTTGGTGCAGGAACCCACCCTCGTAGCCACTTGTGAAAGACTGCCCTGAAAGCCTTTGAAATGATCCCGCTTCCTCCTCCTCCTCCTCATCCTCCTGTGCCACATCCTCTTCCATCATCGCACAAAGCGTTTTTTCAAGGAGGCATAGAACTGGGATAGTAACGCTGAGAACGGCGTCATTGGCACTGGCCATGTTGGTGGAGTACTCGAAACAGCGCAACAAGGCACACAGGTCTCGCATGGAGGCCCAGTTATTGGTGGTGAAGTGGTGCTGTTCCGCAGAGCGACTCACGCGTGATTGCTGCAGCTGAAACTCCACTATTGCCTGCTGCTGCTCGCACAGTCTGGCCAGCATGTGCAAGGTGGAGTTCCACCTTGTGGGCACGTCACATATGAGGCGGTGAGCGGGAAGGCCGAAGTTACGCTGCAGCGCTGACAGGCGAGCAGCAGCAGGGTGAGAACGCCGAAAGTGCGCACAGACAGCCCGCACTTTCTGCAGCAGCTCTGGCATATTGGGGTAATTTTTAAGGAACCTCTGGACCACCAAGTTCAGCACATGCGCCAGGCAAGGGATGTGCGTCAAACCGGCTAGACCCAGAGCTGCTACGAGATTTCGCCCATTATCGCACACCACCAGGCCGGGCTTGAGGCTCACTGACAGCAACCACTCATCGGTAGTGATGAACCGAACACCCCCGGGTTCGGTTCGCACCAGAACCCGCGAACGGACCGAAAGTTCGTACGAACATTAGAACCCTATTAAATACAATGGATGCGAACGTTCGAATTCTAAAGTGCTAATTATAACAACTATTATGCATGTTATTGTCCTAAAAAGGGTTTGGGAACCCGGGTTCTGCACCAGGGGACATGTATCAATGCAAAAAGAAGTTTTAAAAACGGTCGTTTTTCGGGAGCAGTCATTTTAATGATGCATAAAGTGAAAAAAAAAAAGTCAAATATTCCTTTAAATATCGTACCTGGGGGGTGTCTAAAGTATGCCTGTGAAGTGCCACGTGTTTCCCGTGTTTAGAACTGTCCCTGCACAAAATTACATTTCTAAAGGAAAAAAAGCCATTTAAAACTGCTTGCGGCTTTAATGTAATGTCTGGTCCCGGTAATATGGATGAAAATCTTTAAGAAAAATGGCATAGCTACCCCATGACCCCCCCCCCTACCCCAGCCCATTACCAGCCCCTTTGGGTCTTGTATGGATATTAAGGGGAACCCCGCACATAAAATAAAAAAGGCCCTATATACTCTGAACAGCCGTATACAGGCGGTGCATACAAGACAGGGACTGTATGTTTGTTCTTATGTAGAATGTGTTTGTAATTTTGAACAGGTACATTGTTTAAGTGTAGCTCCAGCCCAAAAATCTATTTTTAAACTTTTTGGAAAACATAGGTAAGGGTTATCACCCCTGTAACATTTGTTTTGCTGTCTGTGCCCCTGTTCAGAACATTTCACCTCACTTTCCGTCCCAATGACAACTGTTTTTGAAATGTGGTGTTTTTCTTGAAACAAGGATTGCTGATAAAGCATCAGTACAGAGGAGACACCTTTCTCCCATATTAATTCTTACAGGAGAGAATTTTCCTTCCTAGGGGTAGATTTCCTCTCACTTCCTGTTGTCTTCTTGCGTTTGCAAGTAGGAGTCGTTTGTAAGTTGGATGTTTGAAAGTAGGGACCTGCCGTATATAATCTGCAGAAATAGGCCCCTTAGTTGGTGTTGGCACAACACTGTAAGCACTCACAGTTACTCTTGGTTGGTGCTGGAACGCCCTGCTGTCAACTATTATATCAGGAATTGTAATTACATATAATTGTTGAACAGTGGTAGTAAAAATTGGGCCTTTGATGGTGGTGCTGGTGCCACAACACTGTAAGCCCTGACAGTTACTCTTGGTGGGTGCAGCAATGGGCCCTGCTGTGAATTATTAGATCAAGAATTGTAATTGCATGCCCCTGTTGAACAGGGGCTGAAAAATTGGGCCTTTCGTGGTGGTGGTGGTGGTGGTGGTGTTGCCACAACACTGTAAGCCCTCAGAGTTACTCTTGCTTGGTGGGTGCAGGAATGGGCCCTGCTGTGAATTATTAGATCAAGAATTGTAATTACATGCCCCTGTTGAACAGGGGCTGAAAAATTGGGCCTTAGGCACTGGTGGCACAACACTGCAACCCCTCACAGATACTGTACTTGGAGCACAGCAATGAGCCCTGTTGCAAAGTAATGCTTCAAAAATTGTAATGACACGCCCCTGTTAAACAGGGGCTGAAAAATTGGGCCTTAGGCACTGGTGGCACAACACTCCAACCCCTCACACATACTGTACTTGGAGCACAGCAATGAGCCCTGTTGCAAAGTATTGCTTCAAAAATTGTAATTACACGCCCCTGTTAAACAGGGGCTGAAAAATTTGGCCTTAGCCACTGGTGGCGGCACCCATAAACAAAAATGATCTTCCAAGCTATCATCATCAATCGTATCATTGAGGACTCGGAGGAGGAGGATAGCCAGTCAACATAACAGCACAGGCACTCAGCATCAGCATCAGTCTTGAAGGGATGTGACATGTTAAAATCAATTAGTCTGTTATATCAGCATCAGGTGTGTGGTAGCTGGTGGTGATCCAAGACTGGTTCATCTTGATGAAAGTCAGTCGATCAACCGAGTCGGTGGACAGGCGCACCCTGTGATCCGTGACAAATCCTCCAGCAGCACTGAATGTGCGTTCCGAAAGAACGCTGGATGCAGGACAGGCCAGTAGCTCAATTGCATACTGTGCAAGCTCTGGCCAGTGATCCATCCTCAAGACCCAGTAAGCCAGAGGATTTTCGGTGGGGAAGGTGTCCAAGTCTGACCTTGCCCCTAGATATTCCTGCACCATGTTTATCAGACGCTGGCGATGGTTGCTGGAACCGATCATACTTTGGGGCTGCGGACTAAAGAATTGTCTGAACGCATCGGTCAGACGGCCACCTTCCCCACCGCTCCTTCTTTGACTGGCCGAAGCCTCAGCAACTCGTTGTCCAGGACCAGGAGTTTGTAACCTCCCAGTCTCTGGGAACGCGTTGCACAGACCTTTCTGCAAGGCCTCCCGGAGTTGTCTCATCCTCTGCTCCCTCTGCGACGGTAACATAAGGTCCGCAACCTTACCCTTGTACCGTGGATCAAGGAGAGTGGCCAGCCAGTAATGGTCCCTCTCCTTGATCCGAAGAATACGAGGATCCTTCCGCAGACTTTGCAGGATCAGGGAGGCCATGCAGCGTAGGTTTGCTGAGGCATTCGCTCCGGAGTCCTCTGGGTCACTAAGGACGACATGATCCGCAGTCACCTCCTCCCAGCCACGTACAAGTCCACTGGTTTCTTGGGACTGTAAATCATCCCTAAAAGACTGCTGCTGATGATGCTGAGTGCCAGCCTCCACCTCCATGCTGACACAATCCTCCTCCTCCTCCTCCTCCTCCTCCTCTTCCTGTGCGATGTGTGGGACAGAAGGAACACTGTCTGGGTAAAGGGGGCCTTGAGAGGCAAGGAAGTCCTCCTCTTCCTGCCTCTGTTCTGCCTCAAGTGCCCTGTCCATTATTCCACGCAGCGTGTGCTCCAACAGGTGGACAAGAGGTACAGTGTCACTGATGCATGCACTGTCACTGCTCACCATCCTCGTGGCCTCCTCAAATGGTGCCAGGACAGTGCATGCATCCTTGATCATGCCCCACTGGCGTGGAGAAAAAAAACCAAGCTCCCCTGACCCTGTCCTGGTGCCGTAGTCGCACAGGTACTCATTGATGGCCCTCTGCTGCGTGTGCAGCCGCTGCAGCATGGCCAACGTTGAGTTCCACCTGGTGGGCATGTCACATATAAGGCGGTTCTTGGGCAGGTTCAACTCCTTTTGCAGCTCAGCCAGGCGAGCACTGGCATTATAAGATCTGCGGAAATGCACACAGACTTTCCTGGCCTGCCTCAGGACATCCTGTAAGCTCGGGTACCTGCCCAAGAACCGCTGCACCACCAGGTTAAGGACGTGAGCCACACAGGGCACATGGGTCAGTTGTCCCTGTCGAAGGGCGGGGAGGAGGTTGGTGCCATTGTCACAAACCACCATTCCTGGCTTAAGCTGGCGTGGCGTCAACCACCTCTCGGCCTGGCCCTGCAGAGCAGACAGGACCTCTGCCCCAGTGTGGCTTCTGTCCCCCAAACACACCAGCGCAAGCACGGCATGGCATCTTTTTGCCTGCGTACTTGCGTAGCCCTGTGAACGGCTACGGAGCACCGCTGGTTCATAGGACAAACCACAGGAAGAGGCCATGGAGGAAGAAGAAGAGGAGGGGGTGGAGGAGAGAGGTGTGTCACAACCAGTAGTAGCATTTTGGAGGCGTGGCGGTGGGACAACCTCCAACACTACTGCACCTTGTCCTGCATCCTTCCCAGCTGCCAAAAGAGTGACCCAATGGGCCGTGAAAGAAAGGTAACGTCCCTGTCCATGCCTGCTGGACCATGAGTCAGCGGTAATATGCACCTTACCGCTGACCGCCCTGTCCAGCGAGGCCAAGACATTGCCTTCCACATGCCGGTAGAGAGCCGGAATAGCCTTCCGTGAGAAAAAGTGGCGTTTGGGAACCTGCCACTGAGGAACCGCACATTGCACAAACTCACGGAAGGGGGCCGAGTCTACCAACTGAAAAGGCAGCAGTTGAAGCGCTAGCAATTTAGCCAAGCTAGCATTCAACCGCTGGGCATGTGGATGGCTGGGAGTGAACTTCTTTCGACGGTCCAGCAGCTGGGGCAGGGAAATTTGCCTGCTAGAATCGGACGTCGGTGTACTGCTAGCAGAGTGGCCGCAAGTACTTGGCTGTGACACACCTAATTCTACACCTTCATTCCTCTCAGTGCATGTTTCAGAGAGGACTGAAGTTATAGTGGGGTTGGAGATCCCAGCTGATGCGGTGCAAGGAGAGGTCCGCTTTGTTCTTTGGTGTGGGTCTTTGAGGTAGGCTTGCCAACGAGCTGCATGGCAGGTCAACATATGTCTGGTCAGGCATGTGGTACCCAAGCGGCTGATGTTTTGGCCACGCGATATACACTTGAGACATATGTTGCAAACAGCAGCTGTGCGATCTGATGCACTAGCCTCAAAAAAGGCCCACACCAAGGAACTTTTTGAATGACGGGCAGAGGCAGCGCCCTGCACAGGCGGAGCTCTGCGGTGTGATTCCGTCGGTGTACTGCCCTTACGCTGGCCACCAAAGGGATCCTGCCTCGTTGGAGATGTGCCTCCTCCTCATCCTCCTCCTCCTCCTCTCTCCTATTAGGCACCCATGTGGAGTCAGTGACCTCATCATCCCCTCCCTCCTCATCACTGGAGCCAATCTGGCAGTATGCTGCAGCTGCTGGAACATGACTGCCAGATTGGTGTCCTTCTTGAGCATCCCCTCTGTCTGCTCTCACCCTACTGCCTTCCTGTAGCTGGGTTTCATCATCAGACCCTTCGAAACGCTGGGCATCCTCCTGGAGCATGTACCCAACACTGTGCTCAAACAGTTCGGGGGACTCCTCAGGAGGAGGACATGGTGGGTCTAGGGAAGGAGTGACTGATGATGAGTCTGACATTGATACCAGGGAAGAGGACGCTTTGGCAGCTGCTTTGCCAGTACCCTGAGCCTGGGTGAGAGAGGATGAGGAGGAGGAGGAGGGCTTGGTCATCCACTCTACCAAGTCTTCGGCATGATGTGGCTCAACATGTCCAGCTGCCGAAAAGAAGGACAAGCGTGTCCCATGGCCATGTGCTGATGACAATGCACCGCGTCCACGACCAGCACTGTTGCCCCCAGACACAGAGCCTGCTTGCCCTCTTTTATTGCCTCCTGACTGTCTGCCTCTCCTTGTTTGCCTTCCAGACATTCTAATAGATGGCCTGCAGGGAGATGGGAAAAAAGCAATAAGGGCTACCTTCAGGTGTCCTTCTCTGTCCCTTTACTTAAGGATTTCTAAATATGGTTCAGGATGATTGCTTTTGCACAGAATAGCACAACGACAATTTCCCTGACTGTCCAAAAAACAAGGATTTCAAAGATGGTTGATGAGGAATGCTTTAGCACACTATAGCACAAGGAGAATTTCCCTCACTGTCCTTCCCTGTCCCTAGAAACAAGGATTATCACAGTGAAAGAAACTGACACTCTTCCTACCTATAGTTTTCTGTCCCTAGAAAAAATGTTTTTTTTAAGCACACTATAGCACAAGGAGAATTCACTCACTGTCCTTCCCAGTCCCTAGAAACAAGGACTTGCACAGTGAAAGAAACTGACACTCTCCCTACCTACAGTTTTCTGTCCCTAGAAAAAATGTTTTTTTTAAGCACACTATAGCACAAGGAGAATTCACTCACTGTCCTTCCCAGTCCCTAGAAACAAGGACTTGCACAGTGAAAGAAACTGACACTCTCCCTACCTACAGTTTTCTGTCCCTAGAAAAAATGTTTTTTTTAAGCACACTATAGCACAAGGAGAATTCACTCACTGTCCTTCCCAGTCCCTAGAAACAAGGACTTGCACAGTGAAAGAAACTGACACTCTCCCTACCTACAGTTTTCTGTCCCTAGAAAAAATGTTTTTTTTTAAGCACACTATAGCACAAGGAGAATTCACTCACTGTCCTTCCCAGTCCCTAGAAACAAGGACTTGCACAGTGAAAGAAACTGACACTCTCCCTACCTACAGTTTTCTGTCCCTAGAAAAAATGTTTTTTTTAAGCACACTATAGCACAAGGAGAATTCACTCACTGTCCTTCCCAGTCCCTAGAAACAAGGACTTGCACAGTGAAAGAAACTGACACTCTCCCTACCTACAGTTTTCTGTCCCTAGAAAAAATGTTTTTTTTAAGCACACTATAGCACAAGGAGAATTCACTCACTGTCCTTCCCAGTCCCTAGAAACAAGGACTTGCACAGTGAAAGAAACTGACACTCTCCCTACCTACAGTTTTCTGTCCCTAGAAAAAATGTTTTTTTTAAGCACACTATAGCACAAGGAGAATTCACTCACTGTCCTTCCCAGTCCCTAGAAACAAGGACTTGCACAGTGAAAGAAACTGACACTCTCCCTACCTACAGTTTTCTGTCCCTAGAAAAAAAGTTTTTTTTAAGCACACTATAGCACAAGGAGAATTCACTCACTGTCCTTCCCAGTCCCTAGAAACAAGGACTTGCACAGTGAAAGAAACTGACACTCTCCCTACCTACAGTTTTCTGTCCCTAGAAAAAATGTTTTTTTTAAGCACACTATAGCACAAGGAGAATTCACTCACTGTCCTTCCCAGTCCCTAGAAACAAGGACTTGCACAGTGAAAGAAACTGACACTCTCCCTACCTACAGTTTTCTGTCCCTAGAAAAAATGTTTTTTTAAGCACACTATAGCACAAGGAGAATTCACTCACTGTCCTTCCCAGTCCCTAGAAACAAGGACTTGCACAGTGAAAGAAACTGACACTCTCCCTACCTACAGTTTTCTGTCCCTAGAAAAAATGTTTTTTTTAAGCACACTATAGCACAAGGAGAATTCACTCACTGTCCTTCCCAGTCCCTAGAAACAAGGACTTGCACAGTGAAATAAACTGACACTCTCCCTACCTACAGTTTTCTGTCCCTAGAAAAAATGTTTTTTTTAAGCACACTATAGCACAAGGAGAATTCACTCACTGTCCTTCCCAGTCCCTAGAAACAAGGACTTGCACAGTGAAAGAAACTGACACTCTCCCTACCTAGAGTTTTCTGTCCCTAGAAAAAATGTTTTTTTTAAGCACACTATAGCACAAGGAGAATTCACTCACTGTCCTTCCCAGTCCCTAGAAACAAGGACTTGCACAGTGAAATAAACTGACACTCTCCCTACCTACAGTTTTCTGTCCCTAGAAAAAATGTTTTTTTTAAGCACACTATAGCACAAGGAGAATTCACTCACTGTCCTTCCCAGTCCCTAGAAACAAGGACTTGCACAGTGAAAGAAACTGACACTCTCCCTACCTACAGTTTTCTGTCCCTAGAAAAAATGTTTTTTTTAAGCACACTATAGCACAAGGAGAATTCACTCACTGTCCTTCCCAGTCCCTAGAAACAAGGACTTGCACAGTGAAAGAAACTGACACTCTCCCTACCTACAGTTTTCTGTCCCTAGAAAAAATGTTTTTTTAAGCACACTATAGCACAAGGAGAATTCACTCACTGTCCTTCCCAGTCCCTAGAAACAAGGACTTGCACAGTGAAAGAAACTGACACTCTCCCTACCTACAGTTTTCTGTCCCTAGAAAAAATGTTTTTTTTAAGCACACTATAGCACAAGGAGAATTCACTCACTGTCCTTCCCAGTCCCTAGAAACAAGGACTTGCACAGTGAAAGAAACTGACACTCTCCCTACCTACAGTTTTCTGTCCCTAGAAAAAATGTTTTTTTTAAGCACACTATAGCACAAGGAGAGTTCACTCACTGTCCTTCCCAGTCCCTAGAAACAAGGACTTGCACAGTGAAAGAAACTGACACTCTCCCTACCTACAGTTTTCTGTCCCTAGAAAAAATGTTTTTTTTAAGCACACTATAGCACAAGGAGAATTCACTCACTGTCCTTCCCAGTCCCTAGAAACAAGGACTTGCACAGTGAAAGAAACTGACACTCTCCCTACCTACAGTTTTCTGTCCCTAGAAAAAATGTTTTTTTTAAGCACACTATAGCACAAGGAGAATTCACTCACTGTCCTTCCCAGTCCCTAGAAACAAGGACTTGCACAGTGAAAGAAACTGACACTCTCCCTACCTACAGTTTTCTGTCCCTAGAAAAAATGTTTTTTTAAGCACACTATAGCACAAGGAGAATTCACTCACTGTCCTTCCCAGTCCCTAGAAACAAGGACTTGCACAGTGAAAGAAACTGACACTCTCCCTACCTACAGTTTTCTGTCCCTAGAAAAAATGTTTTTTTTAAGCACACTATAGCACAAGGAGAATTCACTCACTGTCCTTCCCAGTCCCTAGAAACAAGGACTTGCACAGTGAAAGAAACTGACACTCTCCCTACCTACAGTTTTCTATCCCTAGAAAAAATGTTTTTTTTAAGCACACTATAGCACAAGGAGAATTCACTCACTGTCCTTCCCAGTCCCTAGAAACAAGGACTTGCACAGTGAAAGAAACTGACACTCTCCCTACCTACAGTTTTCTGTCCCTAGAAAAAATGTTTTTTTTAAGCACACTATAGCACAAGGAGAATTCACTCACTGTCCTTCCCAGTCCCTAGAAACAAGGACTTGCACAGTGAAATAAACTGACACTCTCCCTACCTACAGTTTTCTGTCCCTAGAAAAAATGTTTTTTTTAAGCACACTATAGCACAAGGAGAATTCACTCACTGTCCTTCCCAGTCCCTAGAAACAAGGACTTGCACAGTGAAAGAAACTGACACTCTCCCTACCTACAGTTTTCTGTCCCTAGGAAAAATGTTTTTTTTAAGCACACTATAGCACAAGGAGAATTCACTCACTGTCCTTCCCAGTCCCTAGAAACAAGGACTTGCACAGTGAAAGAAACTGACACTCTCCCTACCTACAGTTTTCTGTCCCTAGAAAAAATGTTTTTTTTAAGCACACTATAGCACAAGGAGAATTCACTCACTGTCCTTCCCAGTCCCTAGAAACAAGGACTTGCACAGTGAAAGAAACTGACACTCTCCCTACCTACAGTTTTCTGTCCCTAGAAAAAATGTTTTTTTTAAGCACACTATAGCACAAGGAGAATTCACTCACTGTCCTTCCCAGTCCCTAGAAACAAGGACTTGCACAGTGAAAGAAACTGACACTCTCCCTACCTACAGTTTTCTGTCCCTAGAAAAAATGTTTTTTTCAAGCACACTATAGCACAAGGAGAATTCACTCACTGTCCTTCCCAGTCCCTAGAAACAAGGACTTGCACAGTGAAAGAAACTGACACTCTCCCTACCTAGAGTTTTCTGTCCCTAGAAAAAATGTTTTTTTTAAGCACACTATAGCACAAGGAGAATTCACTCACTGTCCTTCCCAGTCCCTAGAAACAAGGACTTGCACAGTGAAAGAAACTGACACTCTCCCTACCTACAGTTTTCTGTCCCTAGAAAAAATGTTTTTTTTAAGCACACTATAGCACAAGGAGAATTCACTCACTGTCCTTCCCAGTCCCTAGAAACAAGGACTTGCACAGTGAAAGAAACTGACACTCTCCCTACCTACAGTTTTCTGTCCCTAGAAAAAATGTTTTTTTTAAGCACACTATAGCACAAGGAGAATTCACTCACTGTCCTTCCCAGTCCCTAGAAACAAGGACTTGCACAGTGAAAGAAACTGACACTCTCCCTACCTACAGTTTTCTGTCCCTAGAAAAAATGTTTTTTTTAAGCACACTATAGCACAAGGAGAATTCACTCACTGTCCTTCCCAGTCCCTAGAAACAAGGACTTGCACAGTGAAAGAAACTGACACTCTCCCTACCTACAGTTTTCTGTCCCTAGAAAAAATGTTTTTTTTAAGCACACTATAGCACAAGGAGAATTCACTCACTGTCCTTCCCAGTCCCTAGAAACAAGGACTTGCACAGTGAAAGAAACTGACACTCTCCCTACCTACAGTTTTCTGTCCCTAGAAAAAATGTTTTTTTTTAAGCACACTATAGCACAAGGAGAATTCACTCACTGTCCTTCCCAGTCCCTAGAAACAAGGACTTGCACAGTGAAAGAAACTGACACTCTCCCTACCTACAGTTTTCTGTCCCTAGAAAAAAATGTTTTTTTTAAGCACACTATAGCACAAGGAGAATTCACTCACTGTCCTTCCCAGTCCCTAGAAACAAGGACTTGCACAGTGAAAGAAACTGACACTCTCCCTACCTACAGTTTTCTGTCCCTAGAAAAAATGTTTTTTTTAAGCACACTATAGCACAAGGAGAATTCACTCACTGTCCTTCCCAGTCCCTAGAAACAAGGACTTGCACAGTGAAAGAAACTGACACTCTCCCTACCTACAGTTTTCTGTCCCTAGAAAAAATGTTTTTTTTAAGCACACTATAGCACAAGGAGAATTCACTCACTGTCCTTCCCAGTCCCTAGAAACAAGGACTTGCACAGTGAAAGAAACTGACACTCTCCCTACCTACAGTTTTCTGTCCCTAGAAAAAATGTTTTTTTTAAGCACACTATAGCACAAGGAGAATTCACTCACTGTCCTTCCCAGTCCCTAGAAACAAGGACTTGCACAGTGAAAGAAACTGACACTCTCCCTACCTACAGTTTTCTGTCCCTAGAAAAAATGTTTTTTTTAAGCACACTATAGCACAAGGAGAATTCACTCACTGTCCTTCCCAGTCCCTAGAAACAAGGACTTGCACAGTGAAAGAAACTGACACTCTCCCTACCTACAGTTTTCTGTCCCTAGAAAAAATGTTTTTTTTAAGCACACTATAGCACAAGGAGAATTCACTCACTGTCCTTCCCAGTCCCTAGAAACAAGGACTTGCACAGTGAAAGAAACTGACACTCTCCCTACCTACAGTTTTCTGTCCCTAGAAAAAATGTTTTTTTTAAGCACACTATAGCACAAGGAGAATTCACTCACTGTCCTTCCCAGTCCCTAGAAACAAGGACTTGCACAGTGAAAGAAACTGACACTCTCCCTACCTACAGTTTTCTGTCCCTAGAAAAAATGTTTTTTTTAAGCACACTATAGCACAAGGAGAATTCACTCACTGTCCTTCCCAGTCCCTAGAAACAAGGACTTGCACAGTGAAAGAAACTGACACTCTCCCTACCTACAGTTTTCTGTCCCTAGAAAAAATGTTTTTTTTAAGCACACTATAGCACAAGGAGAATTCACTCACTGTCCTTCCCAGTCCCTAGAAACAAGGACTTGCACAGTGAAAGAAACTGACACTCTCCCTACCTACAGTTTTCTGTCCCTAGAAAAAATGTTTTTTTTAAGCACACTATAGCACAAGGAGAATTCACTCACTGTCCTTCCCAGTCCCTAGAAACAAGGACTTGCACAGTGAAAGAAACTGACACTCTCCCTACCTACAGTTTTCTGTCCCTAGAAAAAATGTTTTTTTTAAGCACACTATAGCACAAGCACAAAACACACTGACACTCTCCCTACCTATCCTTCTCTTTCCCTAAACTAAAGGAATCCAGGTTAAGCAAGAAAGAAATAAAAGTCACTGTCCCTGCCTATGCTGCTCTTTCCCTGCTCCGGAACACACTACACTAGGCCGCCGTGCTGGCGGCCTTTTATAGTGTGGGGCGTGTACTAAACACCCTCAGCAATAATTGGCCACAGGCATCCTGCCTGTGGCCAATCATTGCTCTCCTCGCTGCCGGCGCTGTGATTGGCCAAGCATGCGGGGTCACAGTGCATGCTTGGCCAATCACAGCGCCTGGATGACACTGCGATGGCGTAGTGCATTGTGGGCCGTTCGCGTCACTCGAATTTGGCGCGAACGGCCCAAATCGTTCGATCTTCGTCGAACGATCGAACAGCCGATGTTCGAGTCGAACGTATGTTCGACTCGAACACGAAGCTCATCCCTACTCATCGGTCTGTTGTTCCATGTCCCTCCACAACTCCTGCGCGGTGTGGGGATTTTCCCCCAAACAGGAAAGTTTTAAAACTGCCTGCTGTCGTTTACCCCTGGCTGTGCTGAAGTTGGTGGTGAAGGTGTTACGCTGAATGGTTGAGGAGGCGGTAGAGGATGAGGAAGCGGAGAAGGAGGAGTTAGCAACAGGAGGCAAACTGAAGCGCCCTGCAATCCTCGGTGGTGGAAGGACATGCGCCAAACCGCTATCTGCCTCAGGCCCAGCCGCCACTGCATTTACCCAGTGTGCTGTTAGGGAGATATAACGTCCCTGACCGTGCTTACTGGTCCACGCATCCGTAGTTAGGTGGACCTTGCCACAGATGGCGTTGCGCAGTGCACACCTGATTTTGTCCCCCACCTGGTTGTGCAGGGAAGGGATGGCTCGCCTGGAAAAGTAGTGGCGGCTGGGCACGACGTACTGCGGGACAGCCAATGCCATCAGGCTTTTAAAACTCTGCGTCTCCACCAGACGGAATGACAGCATTTCAAAGGCCAGGAATTTTGAAATGCTGGCATTCTGGGCCAGGGATCGCAGGTGGCTAGGGGGGTACTTCCTCTTCCGCTCCAATGTTTGGGAGATAGAGAGCTGAACGCTTCCATGGGACATTGTGGAGATGGTTGGTGACCCAGGTGGTAGTGTTGCTGGCAGATCCTCTGTTTGCGGGGTGACAGGTGCCACTGTCACTACAGAGGTGGATGAAGAGGCCGAGACTGCAGCAGAAGAGGAAGCAGGAGGAGCCAGAGACCTTTCTTGGTTTTTGAGGTGTCTACTCCACTGCAGCTCGTGCTTTGCACTTAGATGCCTGGTCATGCAGCTTGTGCTCAGGTTGAGAACGTTTATGCCTCGCTTCAGGCTCTGATTGCACAGCGTGCAAACCACTCGTGTCTTGTCATCAACACACTGTGTGAAGAACTGCCACGCTAGGGAAGTCCTTGGACCTGGCTTTGGTGTGCTCGGTCCCTTGCTGCGTTGGGCAGTAGCAGATGTACTGTCTAGGGGACGAATGCTCCGTTTTTGCACCCTGCTCCCTCTTCTGCTGTGCTGGTGGCTCTGTGCGACCACCGCCTCTTCCTCCGAACTACACTGGTCACCTGCATAACGTTGATTCCATGTGGGGTCGAGGACCTCATCGTCCTCCACATCATCTTCCACCCAGTCTTCACCCCTGCCCTCCATGTCTGTCTGCACAATTGCGAAAGCAGCAGCAGTTGGCACCTGTGTTTCGTCATCATCCGAGACGTGCTGCGATGGTCCTCCCATGTACCCATCATGAAACATAAGTGGTTGGGCATCGGTGCACTCAATCTCTTCCACTTCTGGGGCAGGGCTAGGTGGATGGCCCTGGGAAACCCTGCTAACAGAGTCATCGAAAAGCAGAAGAGACTGCTGCATGATTCGGGGCTCAGACTGCTTGGCTGATTTGCAAGGGGGTGAGGTGAAAGACTGATGGACATGGGCTTCAGGTGCCAACTCTGATCTTTCATCAGAAGAGTGGGTGGGAGACAATGTGAAGGAACCCGAGGCACTGTCAGCAACCCAATCTACTATCGCCTGTACTTGTCCTGGCCTAAACATTGGTACAGCCTCATTAGGCGCGACAAAATACCGCCGCAGGCTCGGTCGCCTACTCGCACCTGAGGAAGGTGTTTCACTTGTGCGTGTAGCTGGCACAGATCCACCACGTCCTCTCCCTGCAACAGGAGCTCCACCAGCAGCACCACGACCGGGGCCACCACGTCCCTTTGACCTTCCCCTCATATTTTCCAAATTTAGGATCTTGCCCTAAATGGCATTTTTTGGAAGACCACAACACACCCACAGTATTTAACTGCTGAAACGCACAGCTACAGAACTGCAGAAAATGCTATTCAAAAAAAAAAAGGTTGTTTTTTTTAGTATAGCACAGTACAAGGAAAATATATAGAAATTGTTTATTTCACACACCTCCAGATGTGTATTTCACACTGCAAAATATTTTCTGTGGCCCTAAATGGCGTTTTTTGCCAGACCACAACACACCCACAGCACGTAACCGCTGAATCGCACAGCTACAGAAAATGCTATTCAAAAAAAAAGGTTGTTTTTTTTAGTATAGCACTGTACAAGAAGAATATATAGAAATTGTTTATTTTACACACCTCCAGATGTGTATTTCACACTGCAAAATATTTTCTGTGGCCCTAAATGGCGTTTTTTGGAAGAGCACAACACAACCACAGTATTTAACCACTGAATCGCACAGCTATAGAAGTGCAGAGAATGCTATTCAAAAAAAATGTTGTTTTTTTTAGTATAGCACTGTACAATATATAGAAATTGTTTATTTTACACACCTCCAGATGTATATTTCACACTGCAAAATATTTTCTGTGGCCCTAAATGGCGTTTTTTGGAAGAGCACAACACAACCACAGTATTTAACCACTGAATTGCACAGCTATAGAAGTGCAGAGAATGCTATTCAAAAAAAATGTTGTTTTTTTTTAGTATAGCACTGTACAATATATAGAAATTGTTTATTTTACACACCTCCACATGTGTATTTCACACTGCAAAATATTTTCTGTGGCCCTAAATGGCGTTTTTTGGAAGAGCACAACACAACCACAGTATTTAACCACTGAATCGCACAGCTATAGAAGTGCAGAGAATGCTATTCAAAAAAAATGTTGTTTTTTTTAGTATAGCACTGTACAATATATAGAAATTGTTTATTTTACACACCTCCACATGTGTATTTCACACTGCAAAATATTTTCTGTGGCCCTAAATGGCGTTTTTTGCCAGACCACAACACACCCACAACACGTAACCGCTGAATCGCACAGCTACAGAAAATGCTATTCAAAAAAAAAGGTTGTTTTTTTTAGTATAGCACTGTACAAGAAGAATATATAGAAATTGTTTATTTTACACACCTCCAAGATGTGTATTTCACACTGCAAAATATTTTCTGTGGCCCTAAATGGCGTTTTTTGGAAGAGCACAACACAACCACAGTATTTAACCACTGAATCGCACAGCTATAGAAGTGCAGAGAATGCTATTCAAAAAAAATGTTGTTTTTTTTAGTATAGCACTGTACAATATATAGAAATTGTTTATTTTACACACCTCCAGATGTGTATTTCACACTGCAAAATATTTTCTGTGGCCCTAAATGGCGTTTTTTGGAAGAGCACAACACAACCACAGTATTTAACCACTGAATCGCACAGCTATAGAAGTGCAGAGAATGCTATTCAAAAAAAATGTTGTTTTTTTTAGTATAGCACTGTACAATATATAGAAATTGTTTATTTTACACACCTCCACATGTGTATTTCACACTGCAAAATATTTTCTGTGGCCCTAAATGGCGTTTTTTGCCAGACCACAACACACCCACAACACGTAACCGCTGAATTGCACAGCTACAGAAAATGCTATTCAAAAAAAAGGTTGTTTTTTTTAGTATAGCACTGTACAAGAAGAATATATAGAAATTGTTTATTTTACACACCTCCAAGATGTGTATTTCACACTGCAAAATATTTTCTGTGGCCCTAAATGGCGTTTTTTGGAAGAGCACAACACAACCACAGTATTTAACCACTGAATCGCACAGCTATAGAAGTGCAGAGAATGCTATTCAAAAAAAATGTTGTTTTTTTTAGTATAGCACTGTACAATATATAGAAATTGTTTATTTTACACACCTCCACATGTGTATTTCACACTGCAAAATATTTTCTGTGGCCCTAAATGGCGTTTTTTGGAAGAGCACAACACAACCACAGTATTTAACCACTGAATCGCACAGCTATAGAAGTGCAGAGAATGCTATTCAAAAAAAATGTTTTTTTTTTTAGTATAGCACTGTACAATATATAGAAATTGTTTATTTTACACACCTCCACATGTGTATTTCACACTGCAAAATATTTTCTGTGGCCCTAAATGGCGTTTTTTGCCAGACCACAACACACCCACAACACGTAACCGCTGAATCGCACAGCTACAGAAAATGCTATTAAAAAAAAAAGGTTTTTTTTTTTAGTATAGCACTGTACAAGAAGAATATATAGAAATTGTTTATTTTACACACCTCCAAGATGTGTATTTCACACTGCAAAATATTTTCTGTGGCCCTAAATGGCGTTTTTTGGAAGAGCACAACACAACCACAGTATTTAACCACTGAATCGCACAGCTATAGAAGTGCAGAGAATGCTATTCAAAAAAAATGTTTTTTTTTTTAGTATAGCACTGTACAATATATAGAAATTGTTTATTTCACACACCTCCAGATGTGTATTTCACACTGCAAAATATTTTCTGTGGCCCTAAATGGCGTTTTTTGGAAGAGCACAACACAACCACAGTATTTAACCACTGAATCGCACAGCTATAGAAGTGCAGAGAATGCTATTCAAAAAAATTTTTGTTTTTTTTAGTATAGCACTGTACAATATATAGAAATTGTTTATTTTACACACCTCCACATGTGTATTTCACACTGCAAAATATTTTCTGTGGCCCTAAATGGCGTTTTTTGCCAGACCACAACACACCCACAACACGTAACCGCTGAATCGCACAGCTACAGAAAATGCTATTAAAAAAAAAAGGTTGTTTTTTTTAGTATAGCACTGTACAAGAAGAATATATAGAAATTGTTTATTTTACACACCTCCAAGATGTGTATTTCACACTGCAAAATATTTTCTGTGGCCCTAAATGGCGTTTTTTGGAAGAGCACAACACAACCACAGTATTTAACCACTGAATCGCACAGCTATAGAAGTGCAGAGAATGCTATTCAAAAAAAATGTTGTTTTTTTTAGTATAGCACTGTACAATATATAGAAATTGTTGATTTCACACACCTCCAGATGTGTATTTCACACTGCAAAATATTTTCTGTGGCCCTAAATGGCGTTTTTTGGAAGAGCACAACACAACCACAGTATTTAACCACTGAATCGCACAGCTATAGAAGTGCAGAGAATGCTGTTCAAAAAAAATGTTGTTTTTTTTAGTATAGCACTGTACAATATATAGAAATTGTTTATTTTACACACCTCCACATGTGTATTTCACACTGCAAAATATTTTCTGTGGCCCTAAATGGCGTTTTTTGCCAGACCACAACACACCCACAGCACGTAACCGCTGAATCGCACAGCTACAGAAAATGCTATTCAAAAAAAAAGGTTGTTTTTTTTAGTATAGCACTGTACAAGAAGAATATATAGAAATTGTTTATTTTACACACCTCCAAGATGTGTATTTCACACTGCAAAATATTTTCTGTGGCCCTAAATGGCGTTTTTTGGAAGAGCACAACACAACCACAGTATTTAACCACTGAATCGCACAGCTATAGAAGTGCAGAGAATGCTATTCAAAAAAAATGTTGTTTTTTTTAGTATAGCACTGTACAATATATAGAAATTGTTTATTTTACACACCTCCAGATGTGTATTTCACACTGCAAAATATTTTCTGTGGCCCTAAATGGCGTTTTTTGGAAGAGCACAACACAACCACAGTATTTAACCACTGAATCGCACAGCTATAGAAGTGCAGAGAATGCTATTCAAAAAAAATGTTGTTTTTTTTAGTATAGCACTGTACAATATATAGAAATTGTTTATTTTACACACCTCCACATGTGTATTTCACACTGCAAAATATTTTCTGTGGCCCTAAATGGCGTTTTTTGGAAGAGCACAACACAACCACAGTATTTAACCACTGAATCGCACAGCTATAGAAGTGCAGAGAATGCTATTCAAAAAAAATGTTGTTTTTTTTAGTATAGCACTGTACAATATATAGAAATTGTTTATTTTACACACCTCCACATGTGTATTTCACACTGCAAAATATTTTCTGTGGCCCTAAATGGCGTTTTTTGCCAGACCACAACACACCCACAGCACGTAACCGCTGAATCGCACAGCTACAGAAAATGCTATTCAAAAAAAAAGGTTTTTTTTTTTAGTATAGCACTGTACAAGAAGAATATATAGAAATTGTTTATTTTACACACCTCCAAGATGTGTATTTCACACTGCAAAATATTTTCTGTGGCCCTAAATGGCGTTTTTTGGAAGAGCACAACACAACCACAGTATTTAACCACTGAATCGCACAGCTATAGAAGTGCAGAGAATGCTATTCAAAAAAAATGTTGTTTTTTTTAGTATAGCACTGTACAATATATAGAAATTGTTTATTTCACACACCTCCAGATGTGTATTTCACACTGCAAAATATTTTCTGTGGCCCTAAATGGCGTTTTTTGGAAGAGCACAACACAACCACAGTATTTAACCACTGAATCGCACAGCTATAGAAGTGCAGAGAATGCTATTCAAAAAAAATGTTGTTTTTTTTAGTATAGCACTGTACAATATATAGAAATTGTTTATTTTACACACCTCCACATGTGTATTTCACACTGCAAAATATTTTCTGTGGCCCTAAATGGCGTTTTTTGCCAGACCACAACACACCCACAGCACGTAACCGCTGAATCGCACAGCTACAGAAAATGCTATTCAAAAAAAAAGGTTGTTTTTTTTAGTATAGCACTGTACAAGAAGAATATATAGAAATTGTTTATTTTACACACCTCCAAGATGTGTATTTTACACTGCAAAATATTTTCTGTGGCCCTAAATGGCGTTTTTTGGAAGAGCACAACACAACCATAGTATTTAACCACTGAATCGCACAGCTATAGAAGTGCAGAGAATGCTATTCAAAAAAAATTTTGTTTTTTTTAGTATAGCACTGTACAATATATAGAAATTGTTTATTTTACACACCTCCAGATGTGTATTTCACACTGCAAAATATTTTCTGTGGCCCTAAATGGCGTTTTTTGGAAGAGCACAACACACCCACAGTATTTAACCACTGAATCGCACAGCTATAGAAGTGCAGAGAATGCTATTCAAAAAAAATGTTTGTTTTTTTAGTATAGCACTGTACAATATATAGAAATTGTTTATTTTACACACCTCCACATGTGTATTTCACACTGCAATTTATTTTCTTTGGCCCTAAATGGCATTTTTTGGAAGAGCACAACAACCCGAACAGTATATAACCGCTGAATCGCACAGCTGCAGAGGCCAGAGAATGCTATTCAAAAATAATGTTGTTTTTTCACACACCTCCAGATGTGTATTTCACACTGCAAAATATTTTCTGTGGCCCTAAATGGCGTTTTTTGCAAGAGCACAACAACCCCAACAGTATATAACCGCTGAATCGCACAGCTGCAGAGGCCATAGAATGCTATTCAAAAATAATGTTGTTTTTTCACACACCTCCAGATGTGTATTTCACACTGCAAATATTTTCTGTGGCCCTAAATGGCGTTTTTTGCAAGAGCACAACAACCCCAACAGTATATAACCGCTGAATCGCACAGCTGCAGAGGCCAGAGAATGCTTTTTAAAAATAATGTTGTTTTTTCACACACCTCCAGATGTGTATTTCACACTGCAAAATATTTTCTGTGGCCCTAAATGGCGTTTTTTGGAAGAGCACAACACAACCACAGTATTTAACCACTGAATCGCACAGCTATAGAAGTGCAGAGAATGCTATTCAAAAAAAATGTTGTTTTTTTTAGTATAGCACTGTACAATATATAGAAATTGTTTATTTTACACACCTCCACATGTGTATTTCACACTGCAAAATATTTTCTGTGGCCCTAAATGGCGTTTTTTGCCAGACCACAACACACCCACAGCACGTAACCGCTGAATCGCACAGCTACAGAAAATGCTATTCAAAAAAAAAGGTTGTTTTTTTTAGTATAGCACTGTACAAGAAGAATATATAGAAATTGTTTATTTTACACACCTCCAAGATGTGTATTTCACACTGCAAAATATTTTCTGTGGCCCTAAATGGCGTTTTTTGGAAGAGCACAACACAACCACAGTATTTAACCACTGAATCGCACAGCTATAGAAGTGCAGAGAATGCTATTCAAAAAAAATGTTGTTTTTTTTAGTATAGCACTGTACAATATATAGAAATTGTTGATTTCACACACCTCCAGATGTGTATTTCACACTGCAAAATATTTTCTGTGGCCCTAAATGGCGTTTTTTGGAAGAGCACAACACAACCACAGTATTTAACCACTGAATCGCACAGCTATAGAAGTGCAGAGAATGCTGTTCAAAAAAAATGTTGTTTTTTTTAGTATAGCACTGTACAATATATAGAAATTGTTTATTTTACACACCTCCACATGTGTATTTCACACTGCAAAATATTTTCTGTGGCCCTAAATGGCGTTTTTTGCCAGACCACAACACACCCACAGCACGTAACCGCTGAATCGCACAGCTACAGAAAATGCTATTCAAAAAAAAAGGTTGTTTTTTTTAGTATAGCACTGTACAAGAAGAATATATAGAAATTGTTTATTTTACACACCTCCAAGATGTGTATTTCACACTGCAAAATATTTTCTGTGGCCCTAAATGGCGTTTTTTGGAAGAGCACAACACAACCACAGTATTTAACCACTGAATCGCACAGCTATAGAAGTGCAGAGAATGCTATTCAAAAAAAATGTTGTTTTTTTTAGTATAGCACTGTACAATATATAGAAATTGTTTATTTTACACACCTCCAGATGTGTATTTCACACTGCAAAATATTTTCTGTGGCCCTAAATGGCGTTTTTTGGAAGAGCACAACACAACCACAGTATTTAACCACTGAATCGCACAGCTATAGAAGTGCAGAGAATGCTATTCAAAAAAAATGTTGTTTTTTTTAGTATAGCACTGTACAATATATAGAAATTGTTTATTTTACACACCTCCACATGTGTATTTCACACTGCAAAATATTTTCTGTGGCCCTAAATGGCGTTTTTTGGAAGAGCACAACACAACCACAGTATTTAACCACTGAATCGCACAGCTATAGAAGTGCAGAGAATGCTATTCAAAAAAAATGTTGTTTTTTTTAGTATAGCACTGTACAATATATAGAAATTGTTTATTTTACACACCTCCACATGTGTATTTCACACTGCAAAATATTTTCTGTGGCCCTAAATGGCGTTTTTTGCCAGACCACAACACACCCACAGCACGTAACCGCTGAATCGCACAGCTACAGAAAATGCTATTCAAAAAAAAAGGTTTTTTTTTTTAGTATAGCACTGTACAAGAAGAATATATAGAAATTGTTTATTTTACACACCTCCAAGATGTGTATTTCACACTGCAAAATATTTTCTGTGGCCCTAAATGGCGTTTTTTGGAAGAGCACAACACAACCACAGTATTTAACCACTGAATCGCACAGCTATAGAAGTGCAGAGAATGCTATTCAAAAAAAATGTTGTTTTTTTTAGTATAGCACTGTACAATATATAGAAATTGTTTATTTCACACACCTCCAGATGTGTATTTCACACTGCAAAATATTTTCTGTGGCCCTAAATGGCGTTTTTTGGAAGAGCACAACACAACCACAGTATTTAACCACTGAATCGCACAGCTATAGAAGTGCAGAGAATGCTATTCAAAAAAAATGTTGTTTTTTTTAGTATAGCACTGTACAATATATAGAAATTGTTTATTTTACACACCTCCACATGTGTATTTCACACTGCAAAATATTTTCTGTGGCCCTAAATGGCGTTTTTTGCCAGACCACAACACACCCACAGCACGTAACCGCTGAATCGCACAGCTACAGAAAATGCTATTCAAAAAAAAAGGTTGTTTTTTTTAGTATAGCACTGTACAAGAAGAATATATAGAAATTGTTTATTTTACACACCTCCAAGATGTGTATTTTACACTGCAAAATATTTTCTGTGGCCCTAAATGGCGTTTTTTGGAAGAGCACAACACAACCATAGTATTTAACCACTGAATCGCACAGCTATAGAAGTGCAGAGAATGCTATTCAAAAAAAATTTTGTTTTTTTTAGTATAGCACTGTACAATATATAGAAATTGTTTATTTTACACACCTCCAGATGTGTATTTCACACTGCAAAATATTTTCTGTGGCCCTAAATGGCGTTTTTTGGAAGAGCACAACACACCCACAGTATTTAACCACTGAATCGCACAGCTATAGAAGTGCAGAGAATGCTATTCAAAAAAAATGTTTGTTTTTTTAGTATAGCACTGTACAATATATAGAAATTGTTTATTTTACACACCTCCACATGTGTATTTCACACTGCAATTTATTTTCTTTGGCCCTAAATGGCATTTTTTGGAAGAGCACAACAACCCGAACAGTATATAACCGCTGAATCGCACAGCTGCAGAGGCCAGAGAATGCTATTCAAAAATAATGTTGTTTTTTCACACACCTCCAGATGTGTATTTCACACTGCAAAATATTTTCTGTGGCCCTAAATGGCGTTTTTTGCAAGAGCACAACAACCCCAACAGTATATAACCGCTGAATCGCACAGCTGCAGAGGCCATAGAATGCTATTCAAAAATAATGTTGTTTTTTCACACACCTCCAGATGTGTATTTCACACTGCAAATATTTTCTGTGGCCCTAAATGGCGTTTTTTGCAAGAGCACAACAACCCCAACAGTATATAACCGCTGAATCGCACAGCTGCAGAGGCCAGAGAATGCTTTTTAAAAATAATGTTGTTTTTTCACACACCTCCAGATGTGTATTTCACACTGCAAAATATTTTCTGTGGCCCTAAATGGCGTTTTTTGGAAGAGCACAACACAACCACAGTATTTAACCACTGAATCGCACAGCTATAGAAGTGCAGAGAATGCTATTCAAAAAAAATGTTGTTTTTTTTAGTATAGCACTGTACAATATATAGAAATTGTTTATTTTACACACCTCCACATGTGTATTTCACACTGCAAAATATTTTCTGTGGCCCTAAATGGCGTTTTTTGCCAGACCACAACACACCCACAGCACGTAACCGCTGAATCGCACAGCTACAGAAAATGCTATTCAAAAAAAAAGGTTGTTTTTTTTAGTATAGCACTGTACAAGAAGAATATATAGAAATTGTTTATTTTACACACCTCCAAGATGTGTATTTCACACTGCAAAATATTTTCTGTGGCCCTAAATGGCGTTTTTTGGAAGAGCACAACACAACCACAGTATTTAACCACTGAATCGCACAGCTATAGAAGTGCAGAGAATGCTATTCAAAAAAAATGTTGTTTTTTTTAGTATAGCACTGTACAATATATAGAAATTGTTTATTTCACACACCTCCAGATGTGTATTTCACACTGCAAAATATTTTCTGTGGCCCTAAATGGCGTTTTTTGGAAGAGCACAACACAACCACAGTATTTAACCACTGAATCGCACAGCTATAGAAGTGCAGAGAATGCTATTCAAAAAAAATGTTGTTTTTTTTAGTATAGCACTGTACAATATATAGAAATTGTTTATTTTACACACCTCCACATGTGTATTTCACACTGCAAAATATTTTCTGTGGCCCTAAATGGCGTTTTTTGCCAGACCACAACACACCCACAGCACGTAACCGCTGAATCGCACAGCTACAGAAAATGCTATTCAAAAAAAAAGGTTGTTTTTTTTAGTATAGCACTGTACAAGAAGAATATATAGAAATTGTTTATTTTACACACCTCCAAGATGTGTATTTCACACTGCAAAATATTTTCTGTGGCCATAAATGGCGTTTTTTGGAAGAGCACAACACAACCACAGTATTTAACCACTGAATCGCACAGCTATAGAAGTGCAGAGAATGCTATTCAAAAAAAATGTTGTTTTTTTTAGTATAGCACTGTACAATATATAGAAATTGTTTATTTTACACACCTCCAGATGTGTATTTCACACTGCAAAATATTTTCTGTGGCCCTAAATGGCGTTTTTTGGAAGAGCACAACACACCCACAGTATTTAACCACTGAATCGCACAGCTATAGAAGTGCAGAGAATGCTATTCAAAAAAAATGTTGTTTTTTTTTAGTATAGCACTGTACAATATATAGAAATTGTTTATTTTACACACCTCCACATGTGTATTTCACACTGCAATTTATTTTCTTTGGCCCTAAATGGCATTTTTTGGAAGAGCACAACAACCCCAACAGTATATAACCGCTGAATCGCACAGCTGCAGAGGCCAGAGAATGCTATTCAAAAATAATGTTGTTTTTTCACACACCTCCAGATGTGTATTTCACACTGCAAAATATTTTCTGTGGCCCTAAATGGCGTTTTTTGCAAGAGCACAACAACCCCAACAGTATATAACCGCTGAATCGCACAGCTGCAGAGGCCATAGAATGCTATTCAAAAATAATGTTGTTTTTTCACACACCTCCAGATGTGTATTTCACACTGCAAATATTTTCTGTGGCCCTAAATGGCGTTTTTTGCAAGAGCACAACAACCCCAACAGTATATAACCGCTGAATCGCACAGCTGCAGAGGCCAGAGAATGCTTTTTAAAAATAATGTTGTTTTTTCACACACCTCCAGATGTGTATTTCACACTGCAAAATATTTTCTGTGGCCCTAAATGGCGTTTTTTGGAAGAGCACAACACAACCACAGTATTTAACCACTGAATCGCACAGCTATAGAAGTGCAGAGAATGGTATTCAAAAAAAATGTTTTTTTTTTTAGTATAGCACTGTACAATATATAGAAATTGTTTATTTTACACACCTCCACATGTGTATTTCACACTGCAATTTATTTTCTGTGGCCCTAAATGCCGTTTTTTGGAAGAGCACAACAACCCGAACAGTATATAACCGCTGAATCGCACAGCTGCAGAGGCCAGAGAATGCTATTCAAAAATAATGTTGTTTTTTCACACACCTCCAGATGTGTATTTCACACTGCAAAATATTTTCTGTGGCCCTAAATGGCGTTTTTTGGAAGAGCGCAACACAACCACAGTATTTAACCACTGAATCGCACAGCTATAGAAGTGCAGAGAATGCTATTCAAAAAAATGTTGTTTTTTTTAGTATAGCACTGTACAATATATAGAAATTGTTTATTTTACACACCTCCACATGTGTATTTCACACTGCAATTTATTTTCTGTGGCCCTAAATGGCGTTTTTTTGAAGAGCACAACAACCCCAACAGTATATAACCGCTGAATCGCACAGCTGCAGAGGCCAGAGAATGCTATTCAAAAATAATGTTGTTTTTTCACACACCTCCAGATGTGTATTTCACACTGCAAAATATTTTCTGTGGCCCTAAATGGCGTTTTTTGCAAGAGCACAACAACAACAACAGTATATAACCGCTGAATCGCACAGCTGCAGAGGCCAGAGAATGCTTTTTAAAAATAATGTTGTTTTTTCACACACCTCCAGATGTGTATTTCACACTGCAAAATATTTTCTGTGGCCCTAAATGGCGTTTTTTGCAAGAGCACAACAACCCCAACAGTATATAACCGCTGAATCGCACAGCTGCAGAGGCCATAGAATGCTATTCAAAAATAATGTTGTTTTTTCACACACCTCCAGATGTGTATTTCACACTGCAAAATATTTTCTGTGGCCCTAAATGGCGTTTTTTGCAAGAGCACAACAACCCCAACAGTATATAACCGCTGAATCGCACAGCTGCAGAGGCCAGAGAATGCTTTTTAAAAATAATGTTGTTTTTTCACACACCTCCAGATGTGTATTTCACACTGCAAAATATTTTCTGTGGCCCTAAATGGCGTTTTTTGGAAGAGCACAATACAACCACAGTATTTAACCACTGAATCGCACAGCTATAGAAGTGCAGAGAATGCTATTCAAAAAAAATGTTTTTTTTTTTAGTATAGCACTGTACAATATATAGAAATTGTTTATTTTACACACCTCCACATGTGTATTTCACACTGCAATTTATTTTCTGTGCCCCTAAATGGCGTTTTTTGGAAGAGCACAACAACCCCAACAGTATATAACCGCTGAATCGCACAGCTGCAGAGGCCAGAGAATGCTTTTTAAAAATAATGTTGTTTTTCACACACCTCCAGATGTGTATTTCACACTGCAAAATATTTTCTGTGGCCCTAAATGGCGTTTTTTGGAAGAGCACAACACAACCACAGTATTTAACCACTGAATCGCACAGCTATAGAAGTGCAGAGAATGCTATTCAAAAAAAATGTTGTTTTTTTTAGTATAGCACTGTACAATATATAGAAATTGTTTATTTTACACACCTCCACATGTGTATTTCACACTGCAATTTATTTTCTGTGGCCCTAAATGGCGTTTTTTTGAAGAGCACAACAACCCCAACAGTATATAACCGCTGAATCGCACAGCTGCAGAGGCCAGAGAATGCTATTCAAAAAGAATGTTGTTTTTTCACACACCTCCAGATGTGTATTTCACACTGCAAAATATTTTTTTGCCCAAAAATAGGTCTTTTTTGCGCACAACAAAGTGCCTTTTTTTTTTTTTGCAACAGCACAATAAAGTGCCTTTTTTTTTTGGGGGGGCCCAAAAATGGGTCTTTTTAGCAAAAGCACAATAAGGTGCCTTTTTTTTTTTTTTTCTGCCCGAAATGGGTCTTTTAGCAAGAGCACAATACAGCCACAGTATGGAATAGGTGTATCACTCAACGTAATGCAGTGCTGGTGCACTGAGCTTGCAACACAAACAGATAAACCTATGCAGATCGCTGAGCTATTATATCTCTCAATCTGGACTCCTATCTAAATCTCTCTCCCTGAAAGCACAAACAGGATCCTGCCCCTACACTACACTACACTACACTGTCTCTCTATCTTTTCTATCAGTAGATTGCAGAATCAGGACTAACTCCTATCATATAATTCTCTCCCTCACAGCAACAGCAGCCAGGATCCTTTCCCTACACTGTCTAAAAGCAGAGTGACGATCTGTGCTGTGTGCCTCTTGCTTATATAGAAGCTGGTCACATGCTGGGTCACATGTTGCACTGACCAATCACAGCCATGCCATTAGTAGGCATGGCTATGATGGCTTCTAAGGGCACACCAGCTAATCAAATGGTGATTGGCTGGCCCCTGAAGCATTTCTAACTGCGCCATTAAATTCCCGAATCCGGGCCCGAACCCGGACTTTAGCGCAAAATCCGGGTCCGGGTCCGGGGTCGGGAAAACGCCAAAATTCGGTACGGACCCGAACTTTACAGTTCGGGTCCGCTCAACACTATTAACAAGCTTAACTCCATTTTGTATTCAGCATCCATCTTGAGATGAAATAGCTTACTTTTGTATAACTTGTCCTTTTGCATAGATATTGTCCCATTAGTTTCTAGTTCTCACATAATATGCAATTCCCCAAAGTGACGTTTAGGCTGGTTTCACACTGGGGCGGTGGCGGTATAGCGCCGCTATTTTTAGCGGCGCTATACCGTCGGGATTGCAGAGGTATTCGGCCGCTAGCGGTGCGGTTTTAACCCCTGCTAGTGGCCGAAAAAGGGTTAATACCACCCGCAAACCGCGGCTACAGCCGCGGTTTGCGGGCGGTATTACCGCGGTATCCCATTCATTTCAATAGGAAGGAGCGGTGGAGGAGCGGTAAACACACCGCTCCTCTCACCGCTCCAAAGATGCGGCTAGCAGGACTTTTTTTCACGTCCTGTTAGCGCACCGCTCCAGTGTGAAAGCCCTCGGGGCTTTCACATTGAAATAGCGCCTGCAAACCGCCCCAGTGTGAAAGGGGCCTAAAGTGGAAGTAAACCCATCGATTTAACAGTTTCAAAAAGCAGTTACATTCCCGGCATGCCGGGAATGCCAACTGTCACATTGGTTGTTCTCTCAACCAAACTTTCAAACCATCCAATAGCTGGTGTCATAACTGATCACATATGCAGCATCATGGCAGTTGAAAATTAAACAGAGGCCAAGATGGCAGCTTCCTTGCCTGAAAATGATAGGAGGGTTTACTTCCACTTTAATACGCTTCTAATCTTATTACTGTCTAGATATTGTTTTGGTACATTCTGTGTAAGGTCTCATAAACAACCTTGTTTATAGTACATTCTATGGGAAGTCTCACGCTCAACATAAGATGTAATATTGTTTAGTCTGGTTTATGCAGATCTTTTTGTTATTGTTTTTTACCATATAAGCTGTAAGAATTAAACTACATATCAGATCATTCTGAACAACCATACACTGCGTACATGTTAATGTGTTCAGAGTAATCTCCGAGCTCGTAGAGACGGAGGAGCCAACCTGGTCAGATCTCGTTAGTCTATTGAACCAAGGAGGTTAACCCCAACAACTGGCGTAGTCTCGGCAGGATAGTCAAGACATCTGTCCGGTAAATGTTAAATGTATTTTTACCTTGCCGTGACCTGTGTTTGCGACTATCCTTATTTTTAAGATCTGTATAGGGGATAGACTTTCAAGTGTTTTGGCAACACGAGAAATAAACTTTGGGTGAGTCTAATAGTCCTGAGTAGCTATTAAAGGTCCTGCAAGACCTAAAGTGTTTTGGCAACACGTATAGTTAGACCCTGGATGGGCCCAATAGTCCTGAGTGGCTATTAAAGGTCCTGCGCAGGGATGAGCCGAACACCCCCCTGTTCGGTTCGCACCAGAACCTGCGAACAGACAAAATGTTCGTGTGAACTTTAGAACCCTATTAAATACAATGGACTCGAACGTTCAAAATCTAAAGTGCTAATTATAAAGACAACGGATCGCCGCGGGACACTGGATTTCTCCGCTGGAATGTTTTTTTTTTTTTTAATAAAGGACTTTTCCAAGGTGTTTGTGTGTTTCTTTTTTTTTTTTTTTTTACACTTTCTTCGTGAAATGGTAGGGGTACAATGTACCCCTTACCAATTCACATAGGGGGGGGCCGGGATCTGGGGGTCCCCTTTGTTAAAGGGGTCTTCCAGATTCCGATAAGCCCCCCGCCCGCAGACCCCCACAACCACCGGGCAAGGGTTGTGGGGATGAGGCCCTTGTCCCCATCAACATGGGGACATCCTCCCCATGTTGAGGGCATGTGGCCTGGTACGGTTCAGGAGGGAGGGGGGGCCACTCTCTCGTCCCCCCCTTTTCCCCTGCGACCGGCCAGGTTGCGTGCTCGGATAAGGGTCTGGTATGGATTTTTGGGGGGACTCCACGCCATTTTTTTTTTAATTTGGGGTGGAGTTCCCCTTAAAATCAATGCCAGATCTGAAGGGCCTGGTATGGATATTTGGGGGAACTCCACGCATTTATTTTTTTAAAATTTGCGGCGGGGTTCCCCTTAATATCCATTCCAGACCTGAAGGGCCTGGTAATTGAATTCTGGGGGACCCCCACGCTTTTTTTTTATTTTTTTTATCAATGACTTTTCTATGTATTGCCGGGAGCCGACAATTCATTAATAGCCGCGTGTGAGTTTTAAATGACTTTTTTTCCCTTCAAAAATGACACTTTGTGCAGGGACAGTTCTAAGCACGGGAAACATGCGCCACTTTACATGCATATCATACACACCCTAGGTACGAAATTTAAAGGAATATTTCACTTTTATTGTTTCACTTTAAGCATTATTAAAATCACTGCTCCCAAAAAAACGGCAGTTTAAAAAAAAAAAATTGCATTGATACATGTCCCCTGGGGCAGGACCCGGGTCCCCAAACACTTTTTATGACAATAACTTGCATATAAGCCTTTATAATTAGCACTTTAGATTTCTCCCATAGACTTTTCGAATTTGCCGTGAACACCCCAATTTGTTTGCTGTTCGGCGAATGGGCAATATTCGAGTCGAACATGAGTTCGACTCGAACTCGAAGCTCATCCCTAGTCCTGCGAGACCTAAAGTGTTTTGGCAACACGTATAGATAGATAGATCCTGGATGGATCTAATAGTCCCGGGTGTCTATTAAAGGAAATTTAAAGGTGTATACACAAAATAGACTGACAGGGGGGGGCGTGGCCGCGGCATGAGTGAGTGAGGACGTGCTCTCCCTGAGCTCCGTGTGACCCGCGCTTTCATACAGCTCGAACGGCGGCTTCCCTGGGGGGATTCGATCACCAAAATATGCCTTCAAAGCGCAAACCTTCTCCGCAGCCTCAGCGGACCCCTCGGGGCCGATCTGGATCGCTGGATAACTACTTTGGGACCCGGTGCGACACGGCAAGTAATCCCAAGATGGCGCCCGGCGCCCACGCTGCTAGTCCTGGCTCCCCCATCAGCTCCCCACACATGCCTGTGTCTGCTCTACCTACCTCCCCCTCTCCCTCCGGCTCTGAAAGCATTGAAGAGCCCGCAAATGGAGGTGATCCGTGGGAGGATAAGGACATCCGCTCACACATACTCTCTCCCCACTAAGGCTGACTTGGAGCGGTTTGCTAATAAAGTGGAGAAGGCCCTGAGACAAGACATTAAGGACTTGCAAGTAGATACAGCACACTTGGGGGGTAGAGTGGAAACCCTGGAAGCACAGTGGGAAGAAACTACTCCTACACTGCAGGCTCTCACTGATCATTGTAAAAGGCAGGATCGCAGGCTTGAGGCCCTGCTTGATCAAATGGACGTTTTTGAGAACAGGAGCCGCAGGGTCAACATTCGCATTACAGGCCTGCCTGAGGCGACAGGCCTGAGAGACATTATCCCCACCTTGCAAGGGGTCTTTAAGCAAATACTGGGCCGCCAAGCACCCGACTTTATTGAAATAGATCGGGCTCACAGAGCCCTCCGCCCCCCCTCTGATGATCCTGATAAACCTAGAGACATTATCTGTAAACTACACAAATACTCGCTTAAGGACCGCATCATGAATCAAGTCAGAGGGGTCAGACATGTGGACTTTGATGGAGCTAAGTTGACCTTCTTTCCGGATCTCTCTAGGCGCACGCTGATGCAGCGCCGCGCTCTTAAGCCGCTACTGGAATCCATGCAGGATGCCCAGTTACCTTACCGGTGGGGTTTTCCATTCAGCCTCTCCGCCACCAAGGATGGCCAGACGCATACTCTCCGTAACAAAGATGATCTACCCCGTTTCCTGGAGTCCCTGGGATTGCCTCAAGTGGACATTCCGGATTGGAGGTCATCGCCTGACATACCTCTTCCCACCCGCTCTGACCAGTGGCTCCCAGGTCGTCGCCGCAAGCGCTGCCGTGGTCCCAGGCGAGGCCCCTCTGGACACACTCCGCTCCCCCATTCCCCAAGGGGGGAGGCGTGAGCTGCTATACTTTCTACTGATGGCTCCTGAGACGTTTTCAGTTGGTTCCTGAATCCCCCCCCCTAGCTGCCGTGTCAATGTTCTCCCCTATATTTAGGGGTTGATTTCACACTGCCTACTGTCCGCGGGTCACCTAGCGGACTCGCTCCCTGTGCCTCGTCGCTTTTCCCCCCATAGGTCAACTCCTTGGAGTTATGCCCCCTTTTTGGGGACTGCCTCTGCTCGCTGGCCTCCGCCGCCTTCCCGTTTTGGGAGGGGGGTGGTGGCCCCCGACCAGTGGTATAGTTGTACTATGTTGCGCCCTTTCTGGTTTATATGTTCTTGTTTTCAATGTATTTTGTGCTTTTTGTTTTTCACATCTGCTATAATTGCAATTAGTTTTTTAGGCTCCTGCATGTGCTCCATGTGCTCCGTGTGCTCTGGGCTGCTGGCTGAGGTGTGCGGTGGGTCCCTTCTCCCTCCCGTCACCGGTTGGGTGGCTCCACTTCCTGATTTTCTACCATGGCTGCCTTGAAGGTCGTATCCTACAATGTGCGTGGTCTGGGCTCCCCGTCGAAACGCAGTAAGTTATGGCTTGAGATGAAACGCACGGGGGCACACATCCTTTTCTTGCAGGAAACGCACTTTTGCACTGACTCGGTCCCTCGCCTTCCCACGCACCTGTACGCTTCTTGGTTCCTCAGTAACTCTCCTCGTCCTAAATCAGGGGGGGTTGCCATAGCAGTACACAAACATTGTCCCTTTGTCATGACGGATCAATTGCTTGACCCAGAGGGCCGATTCGTGTTTGTTAAGGGTACCATTAATAGCCATAAATTTACCTTTGCCACTGTGTATGCCCCGAATAGCGGACAGATTACCTTCCTAGACTCTGTCTTGGAATCCTTGTCTGCCTTCCGGGAAGGCCAGCTCATCCTGGGGGGAGACTTCAATGTCAGCCCTGACCCATGCATTGACACGTCCTCAGGCAGTTCAAGGCACTCATTCGCCTTTCTGAAACATTTCAGAAAATCCCTGCAGGCATACCACTTGGTTGACTGCTGGAGATTGCTTCACCCGACTGACAGAGACTACAGTTATTTCTCGGCCACGCACAACGTCTATACCCGTATAGACTTTTTGATGATGGACCAGTTCTCCCTTGATTCCCTGTATGGGGCCTCCATTGGATCCATTACCATTTCTGACCATGCGCCGGTCTCCATTTCCCTGTCTCCCCCATCGGTGGGGGCACGGACATGGACCTGGCGACTGAACGATGGCATCCTGGATGATGCGGTCGCTCAAAAAAAGGTTTCAGACACCATTTCCCTGTATTTCGCAGAAAATAAGCCGGGAGAGGTGGGCATGGGATCCGTTTGGGAAGGCCATAAGGCGGTGGTTCGAGGGGAACTGATATCCCAAGGGGCGAGACTGAAAAAAGCTAGAGAGGGGGAATTACAGACCCTATTGGCCAAAATTCGTGCGGCAGAAATGACACATAAGAGAAATGTTACCCCGGTAATGGCGGCAGAACTACACTCCCTTCGCCAAGACTTGGCTACATTACTTGACACTAAAATTAAGGCAAGTTTGAGACACATGGCACACAAATTTTACGAATTCGGTAATAAATGTGGGAGGATGCTGGCTAGAGCCCTGAAGAGTCAACGTGCTTCTGGCCACGTGCATAAACTTACCTCAGGGACAGGGACACCGGTTGTCCACTCCTCCAAAATAGCTGCTGCATTCAAGGATTTCTATGCTCAGTTGTACCATCTCCCAGATACATTACCCGGCTCCTCAGAACCCCAACGGGTGGCCCGAGTCCTCCAATACCTCACAGAAGCGCAGTCCCCACAGCTGGAAGCCTCAGTTGGCGAGCAGCTGGATGCCCCTATTGCCTTATCGGAGATTCAGGCGGTGGTGAAGGACCTCCCTAATGGGAAAAGCCCTGGCCCAGACGGCTATACTAATGCCTACTATAAGAAATACGCGGAGGTGCTGTCTGGCCCCATGTGTGCTTACTTTACGGCCCTGGCCTCCGGTACGACAATGCCCTCTGAGGCGCTTATGGCACACATCACCGTCCTACCAAAGGAGGGGAAAGATCTCTCCTTGCCGGGGAGCTATAGGCCTATATCGCTCTTAAACACAGACATTAAGATATTGGCGAAAATTCTGGCCAATAGACTTAAGCCGATCCTCCCGACGGTTATCCACCCTGACCAAACAGGATTTATTATGGGCAGAGAGGCCAGGGACAATGCCAATAGGGCGCTCCAACTGATACACTGGGTCGAATCGCAGGTGACGACACACCCTTGTCTCTTGCTTTCCACTGATGCCGAGAAGGCATTTGACAGGGTGGATTGGACGTACATGAGAACAGTGCTGACCAGGCTCGGTTTGGGCCCCAACATGCTGGCCTGGATATCCTCCCTGTATAGCTCCCCGTCCGCCAGAGTAAAGGTGAATGGGCTTCTATCTGACGCCTTCCCGATTAGCAATGGGACACGGCAGGGTTGTCCGCTGTCCCCCCTAGTGTTTGCTCTAACACTCGAACCACTGCTTAATAAGATTTGCCTCAATAATAATATTAAAGGTTTTACGGTAGGCCCGACAGAACATAAACTGTCCGCCTATGCGGATGATGTTTTGTTCTATGTTTCAGAACCCCTAATTTCACTACCTAACATTATGGCAGAGTTGAAGGAATTTAACCTACTGTCCAACTTCAAGATAAACTATGCCAAGTCGGAGATCCTGTCCCTGAATATCCCCCCGGGGTTACGCACTCAGTTGCAATCGGCCTTCTCTTTCACCTGGTGCCCAACATCTCTGAAATACTTGGGAGTCCATCTGCCCGCAGCCTGGTCTCGGCTCTATGACTGTCATTTCGCGCCACTGCTCTCCGCTGTTAGAGTGGATTTGAAAAGATGGGACAAAGCCGCATTTTCATGGATGGGCCGAGTCAGTGTTCTAAAAATGAATGTGTTACCTCGTATATTGTTTGCCCTGCAGATGGTGCCGATCGCATTACCCCGGGCCTTTTTCTCAACCCTCAATAGCCTATTTATTCAGTATATCTGGAGTGGGAAATGCCCACGGCTGGCACTCCGCACATTACAGCGTCCTAGGTCGGGGGGAGGACTGGGGGTTCCAGTGGTCCGTAGATACTACGAGGCTATAGCCCTACAGCGCATTTTGGACTGGTATCATAATGTCCACCACAAACTGTGGGTGTCCCTAGACAAGTTCCTGGCGGGGCGCAATCTGTCCCACGCCCCGTGGGTTCCTCGGGAGAGTAGGGGCCTATCAGCACTGGTCTCTCCGTTGGCCGCTCACGCCCTGGCGACTTGGGATGCCTTGAACAAGGGGGGGATGCTCGCTCCTATGACTTCCCCTCTGGCACCCCTCGGTGGCTTCCCCTGGTTTGCTCCTGGGGAACACCCATCCTTCTTTCGGACCTGGGCGGCAGACGGGGAGTCCAGATGTGGCAGATTTATTCAGGACCATGGCCTGCTGCCTCTGGTTACTCTGAGGGAACAATACGGCCACTTCCCCATGGATGAGTGGCGTTACCGACAACTTCAGCACTTCCTCGCCAGTCTACCCCAAGAGGTTCGATCGCCCACCCTAGCCTCTCCCATTGAACGACTATGTATGTCGACTTCTGCTATCCCCCACGCCATTTCAGTGCTATATAACTTGCTACAATCCCTACATACTGAGGGGAAAACGGGGTTCATCCGGGACTGGGAGAGGGACCTTCAGCACGTCTTTACCGAGCCTCAGCTGGACCACATGCATAGACTCACACATTCGAGCACGGTAGATACGAGAATGCAGGAGAATAGCTATAAAGTCCTGACCAGGTGGTATAGGGTACCCACCAAACTCACTAGGATCTATCCTTCTCTCTCAGACGCGTGTTGGAGGGGTTGTGGCCACAGGGGCACTTTCCTCCACATTTGGTGGGAATGCCCCAGAATACGGCCCTTCTGGCACGATGTCCATGCGCAAATTAAGCTAATTTTAGATGTGGAGCTACCAGATTCCCCGTTGGAATCCCTGCTACACTTCCCCATTATTCCCATCAGCCAGTATCGCAAGTCCATATTCCCCCATCTGCTCAACGCGGCCCGTCGGTTAATTCCGATTTATTGGAAGATGCCACAGGTGCCCACCCGTTCTGAATGGGTGGCGTTGGTGAATAAAATCATGGCCGCGGAGGAGTGGATGGCGCAGTATAAAGACAAGTATGAAAAGTTCTACTCCATTTGGGCCACCTGGATACATTATGCAAGCCCGGATGCGCTGACTAACCCAGGGCCCCCGTCGGACTCGGCCACCTAGGGTGTGGAGCCGAGCGGGCGGGAGTCCGATTTGCTGAAAGTTTGGGAGTAGAGGAGCGGTAGAGCCTTAGGAGACTTGCTACAGTTTATACCTTGCATAGTGCAAGTAGCGGATGTTTTTTTTTTCTTCTGTCCCCAGTTTATTGTGGCTCGGTCGGATTTATATGTTTGTTTGGAGGCATCTACCCTCCACAGGTGTGGGTGTGCCCGACAGGGATGACAGGGGTGACCCACTACTGAGCAAATCTATAACGTGGGTGAAATATGTTAATAATCATTCCCCCAAGTGTGTCTCCCGAAATGGGTATGCCCATAGAATGTTGCTACGTTTATGCTGAATATATGTACCCGGTATACGGCCCGATATGTTATGTGATGTCCTTGTCTTCCTCTTTCTGTACTATGTTGAAAGTCTATTTGTCTGATTACTTGAAAAATTTCTAAATAAAGATTACATAAAAAATAGACTGACAGGTTGAATCCAATATCTCAGATTTTCTCTTGCTTATCTTTTTCTGTCGCATAGAAGTATAAGAATAACTTTGTATAGAGGATAAGAACTGTATTAATGCCGGGTAAGTGTCCAGATTGTGTTGTTGGAGTATTATTTTGCCTACTTAAAGGGTAGGTATGAGGGCTTCACACTGCTTGGCTCTGATGAAGAAGCTTAGCGCTTCAAAACGCATTAGCCGGTAGTGTCTCCTATCACGTCCTTCATGATCGGTTGGAGTATGGTTTGGGTTCTACATGTTGCAGCCACTTATGGAACTATTTGTTCACTGTGTACCTTTCTACTACCTTTGTGAGTAGCCTTTACGTTGTTTTAAATAAATAAACTATCCTAACGATAATACACTAGGCTGGTGCGCCCTTGTTCTTTTTCTTTTCGTTTGTTACCAGGATACCCCTATCCATGAAGGGCAGCAAAGCCAGTGCCATCGTTATAAATTATTGATTTCTTGATGATCAACTCGTGCGCAGGAGTGTTTGTTTTTCTGTTAAGAATGTGAAAACTCATATTGAGCAGAAAAGTCGCCACGGTGAAGAAACTATTATTCTCACTTAATTCTGCTCTCTGTGATGTGTAATTAATCGGTGTCTGGGGTCAATGGCTTAGTCAGTTTTGGGCTAAAGGAGCTATACTAGTGTCCTTACTTTAAAGCGGAGTTCCACCCAAATTTGGAAATTCCGCTTTATCCACTCCTCGCCCCCTTACATGCCACATTTGGCATGTAATTTTTTTTTGGGAGGGGGGCTTCAGTAGGAGTGGGACTTCCTGTCCCACTTCCTCCTTCCGCCCTGGGCTCGTCTAGGCCATACGTCATATCGCCTTGTGGCGGCCCCTCCCTGTAGGCGATCACCTGGGAAGTGACAGGTCCCAGGCGATCGCCTGTCCATTCAGAGAGCGCTGCGCCATTCGCGCATGCGCAGTGAGTGCCCGGCCGTGAAGCCGAAAGGTGTCACGGCCGGGTGCCCACACAATGAATGGAGGCGCCGGCGGAGAAGGGGAGGAGAGGAACGGAGCTCCAGGCGGCGCGGCGCTGGACAGTGGAGCAGGTAAGTGTATGTTTATTAAAAGCCAGCAGCTACACTTTTTTATAGCTGCTGACTTTTAATAAACATAAAAAAGGGTGGAACTCCCCTTTAAGGAGTATGGTCAATTTTTCTAATACTGCGTATAAATGATTGTGGAAAGGACTTCACAGTGTTTCACAGTGATTTTCCACAGAAGCCTCCACCCTCTGGGTTTCTGGGAAGCAGGGAGTAATTCAAGGTGCTGCATAGGGAGGATTGATGATTTTTCCTCCCCCCTCTCCCTTGCGCTCATGTATGTCTGGGAGAGAAATTACTGTGTAAATGTCACGGCTGAGTGTGGGGGGAGGAGAGGAGCCTCTAGGTGTAGCAATATGGTTACATTTAATGAAGGTACAGCATTGATTGTTTTAAGCAGTAGTGTCAGGGAACCAACAGCAGAAGAAGGACTTTAGGACCCAGCATCTCTGGCAGGAGAAGGACTTTAGGACCCAGTATCTCTACCAGCAGGTCACATGGGCCTATATAAGGAAGTCTGCTAGTGTCTGCATTTGCTGGTTGATCTTCGGCTCCTCCAGTGTGTTATCTTCGTGATATTCCTGTTCCTGTGTCTCCTTACCGATCCGGCTTGTCCTTGACCTGTCTCCTGTTTGCTTCCTGTGTTCGACTCCAGCTATCCACCTGACCACGTCTGCTCTGATACCAACCCGGCTCACGACCTAGGCTTCCTTCTGACCACGCTCCAGTCGCAGCATTATATGAATCCTGCAACACCTCACGGGTGTCACCTGTCTGCTGATTCTACGCCAGCACACCAGCTGTACTCTATAACCTCCTGCATACAGTCCAGCAGGCGACCCATGCTTCTTTGGGCCTGACCTTTCCTGTTTTCACCCTCAGGGGGGTCTGGAACTTAACCGCAAGGGAAGCCCTCTCTCTCCATTGGCCTCCAGTACCAGGTACGTGATAAGTAGATAGAAAACATGGAAGTGAGGGGCAGTATAAAGAAAGTAAACAGAAGAACAGAGTACCACCCTCCCTGTGAGATCCACCCCTGTCAGAGGAACCGTCTCTGAACAAAACCCCACCCCTTGCAATTATTGACCCTATTGGCATGGGATCGATAGTTCAACACAGCTGCAGGATAATGCCTAATTGTCCGGTGAGTCCTTGGGAAGGGACCTATTGGGCAAGTTGAGTATTACTTGATGTCAATAACAAAGGAAGGGGGATGGAATGTTCGGTCTAGCAAGATGAGCATTTCTACCTGCTTTATGACAGAAACCGGACACCCAAGTGAGATAGGGGATAAGGAAAAGAGGCAGGATGAGCCGAGGCCTCACTGTATGTAGGACTCATCCAATGTACACCCTATAAAGCCACACTAAGATCGGGGGTGGGTCCAATAAACCATAATTGGCAGGATGCCAAGTAGGTATATCTCTTAACAGGAAGTTTATTTTGAAAAATTAATTTTTGCACATTGACTCCCACTTTCCCAGGGGTATCTCGGTGCAAAATATTGCCATTTGGCCAAAATTTCGGAGATCTAAAAACATGGCATCTTAAAGGAACATAACACTTGAACACTTATTAAGCCTAATCTGTGTATTAGTGAGCGATTGTAGTAGTGTTGATAACACTCTGTTCTGAGGCATAGTCAAAAATTCATAATCTATACATTTCTAGAACACCTCTATAAACCCTGTAGAGAAAGCCGATGGAACTTACCGCTTTGTACAGGACTTGAGGGAAATTAACAGTTTAGTAATACCTAGAACACCAGTTTTACCTGATGTGCCATGCCACAGCCATACCATCCATTGCTACCCACTTCACTTCATATTTATTGGTTTAGCAAATGCGCTTTTAGCATCCTGGTGGACGAGGAGAGGGCATCCCCTTGTGGACACAGCCCATCTTTTAGAAATGTATCCTTCATGGCCGTTGACTAACCTGGTGGATGATATCCTCAGGGTTATGTACCTTTTGTTGTCCATGCAATTGTGCTCCAGACCACACTGAGTGGGTGGACACCTGCACATAGATCAGTCCTGCTGTAGTTACTCTTTGGAGGCCGGTCAAAAGGACGGGTTGAGTTTGCACCCAGAAGGACACTCTGTAGTCAGAGTCATTGGATCCTTTGTTCGGGGTCATTGGATATATTTATATAGATAGTCGAGAGATAGAAGGCTTTTTGGTTTCATTTGAAGGGCCAGAAGTTTGTTTTACTTCGGCAGGTAAACCAATCAAGCAATAGGTTAAATTGATTGGCTGTTTTCAGCTTTCCAGGTTCTTGCTGAGGTAGCCATCCTATTATGTGAGACTCACATATGGAAGCAAACCAAGCGGCTAAGGATGCTGCATTACAGCCCCGGACACTTGATGGGTCTGTGCAACTCACAGATTCCACCTAGTTCTGGCCCAGTATAGCTGGGATTAATAATTCAACTTTAAGGACCCCAGAACGAGAAGAACAAGTGGTCCACAGGGGGCAACTTCTTATGAAACAAGACTTTGGAATCAATGTGATCTTTCATGTCTGCCAGCCATTCTGACCCCTCCACAGCCATATTCCACATGGAACGTGCCTTCAGACACAAGCAGTTATGGCTGCCCTAGTAAACGAACATGGGATAGAGACAGGGTTCACCACAGTTGGTTTTATAATATACCACTTCTTGTTTTACCTGTTACCAAAGGTGTTACCAAGGGCTGAACCTCCCTTCCGGAGATTACAAAAATATATATCCGGATGCCCGAGTAGAGGTATCTGAAAAATGCTATGGTTGTAGTGCCCGGACTTGGCCTCCCTGATTGTGTAGAAAAATGTTTTATTTATATGCAAGGGACAATTGTAAGAGGTGTCCTCGCCAAAAACATGGTGGAGAACTGCGCCCTGTAGGTTTTTTTTTCCCAGAGATGGTCCCAGTTCAGGTTCAAGGCATGCCTACGTGCCTCCGAGCATTAGCATCCTGTGCGATGGTAGTTGAGATGGCAACGTCATTTACCCTGGGCAGACCTACTACTTTACCCACCACTGGCAATGTGACAATATTACTTAAAATATTCACACCCAGCCCGATTTTAATGCTTTTTTAGGATTAAATAGGAGAACAGGGTGAGGTAGTACCACATCATGACTGTATACACATTGCTCAACGGGACACTTCTCCCAGGTCATTTATGTCTTCCATGGTTTTACCTAATGTACACAAGGGTTTTGTAGATTCTAGAGTTTAGGATGAAAGGATGATTTGGAAAAGGCCAAGAATGGACTTTTCCTCAAAGAGGGGAAGCCATGCATCTCCGCAGCTAGTGCATCTTTGTTTATAGCCCAATACCACGGGGTAGGCCATAGGGGATGGCAGAACACAAACTTGTCAAAGCATATGTGTCACGATGCATCACATGCATTAGGAATAACCCAAACACACCGCACAAAGTAAAACATGAACACCTTCCGTATCCTACTACACCTTTCACTCATCTGCAGATAGATTTCACTCACATGCCAAAGAAGGGAAACAAACAAGAATATCTTTTGGCCATCGTGGATGTATTCTCACGATGGGTGAAAGTATTCAAAACCACGAGAGAAGACACACAGACAGTGGTACGCATA